>OY740814.1:7815991-8427848 GCA_963514005.1 Raja brachyura | reverse complement strand
AAACCCACATGCTCACAGGGAGAACGTACAAACTCCATACAGACAGCACCCGTAGTCAGGATTGAACCCGGGTCTCTGTCGCTGTAAGGCAGCAACTCTACCGCTGCGCCACTGTGCCACCCTTGGGTCTATTGCTGTTACTCTTCATTTGCCTGGAATGATGCTGGGCAAATGACTGGAAGCTGGTGCATGGTACAACACAAGCTTTTAGTTTACAAAGGGACAGATTAATCAGGAACCGTCGGCACGGACTTGATAAGAGAAGCTCATGTCTGAGTAGTCCGAGTGAATTCTGTGAGGAGAGAACAAGGAGGATTGAAGAGGGTGGTGTATGGAGAGAGTCAGAACTGGACCTAGGGTTGAGATTTTTGATTGGAGAAAGGCTAACTTTGAGGGAATTCGTAATGGAGTGAATTGGGACATTTTGTTTTATGGGAAGGATGTAGAAGAGAAATGGAGGACATTTAAAGGGGAAATTGTAAGAGTACAGAATCTTTATGTCCCTGTTCGGTTGAAAGGAAATAGTAAAAATCGGAACGAGCCATGGTTTTCAAGGAAAATTGGACACTTGGTTCGAAAAAAGAGAGATATCTACACTAATTATAGGAGGCATGGAGTAAATGAGGTGCTAGATGAGTATAGCGAATGTAAAAAGAATCTTAAGAAAGAAATAAGAAAAGCTAAAAGAAGATATGAGGTTGCTTTGGCAAGAAAGGTGAAAGTAAATCCAAAGGGTTTCTACAGCTATATTAATAGCAAAAGGATAACAAGGGATAACATTGGACCATTAGAGAGTCACAATGGACAGCTATCTGCAGAGCCAAATGAGATGGGGGAGATATTGAACAATTTCTTTTCTTCGGTATTCACCAAGGAGAAGGATATTGAACTCTGTGAGGTAAGGGAAAAAAGTACAGTAGCTATGGAAACTATGAGATTCAAAGAGGAGGAAGTACTGACACTTTTGAAAAATATAAAAGTGGATAAGTCTCCAGGTCCTGACAGGATATTCCCTAGGACATTGAGGGAAGTTAGTGTAGAAATAGCAGGGGCTATGACAGAAATATTTCAAATGTCATTAGAAATTGGAATAGTGCCGGATGATTGGCGTACTGCGCATGTTGTTCCATTGTTTAAAAAGGGTTCAAAGAATAAACCTAGCAATTATAGACCTGTTAGTTTGACGTCAGTGGTGGGCAAATTAATGGAAAGGATACTTAGAGATAATATATATATAAGCATCTGGATAAACAGGGTCTGATCAGGAACAGTCAAAATGGATTTGTGCCTGGAAGGTCATGTTTGACAAACCTTCTTGAATTTTTTGAAGAGGTTACTAGGGAAATTGATGAGGGTAAAGCAGTGGATGTTGTCCTATATGGATTTCAGTAAGGCCTTTGACAAGGTTCCCCATGGAAGGTTGGTTAAGAAGGTTCAATCTTTGGGTGTTAATGGCGGAGTAGCAAGATGGATTCAACAGTGGCTGAATGGGAGATGCCAGAGAGTAATGGTGGATGGCAGTTTGTCAGGGTGGAAGCCGGTTACCAGTGGGGTGCCTCAGGGATCTGTGTTGGGTCCACTGCTGTTTGTCATGTACATCAATGATCTAGATGATGGGATGGAAAATTGGATAAGTAAGTATGCAGATAATACTAAGAAAGGTGTGGATAATGCTGTGGATAATGAAGTAGATTTTCAAAGTCTACAGAGAGATTTGGGACATTTGGAAGAGTGGGCTGAAAGATGGCAGATGGAGTTTAATGCTGATAAGTGTGAGGTGCTACATCTTGGCAGGACAAATCAAAATAGGACATACATGATAAATGGTAGGGAATTGAGGAATGCTGTGGAACAGAGGGATCTAGGAATAACTGTGCATAGTTCCCTGAAGGTGGAATCGCATGTAGATAGGGTGGTAAAGAAAGCTTTTGGTGTGCTGGCCTTTATAAATCAGAGCATTGAATATAGGAGTAGGGAAGTAATGTTAAAATTGTACAAGGCATTGGTGAGAGCAATTCTGGAGTATGGTGTACAATTTTGGTTGCCTAATTATAGGAAGGATGTCAACAAAATAGAGAGAGTACAGAAGAGATTTACTAGAATGTTGCCTGGGTTCCAGCAACTAAGTTACAGGGAAAGGTTGAACAAGTTAGGTCTTTATTCTTTGGAGTGCAGAAGGTTAAGGGGGGACTTGATTGAGGTCTTTAAAATGATCAAAGGGATAGACAAAGTTGACGTGGATAAGCTTTTCCCATTGAGGGTAGGGAAGATTCAAACAGGAGGGCATGACATGAGAATTAAGGGACAGAAGTTTAGGGGTAACATGAGGGGGAACTTCTTTACTCAGAGAGTGGTGGCTGTGTGGAATGATCTTCCTGCAGAAGTGGTGGAGGCAGGATCGATTTTAACATTTAAAAGTAAAGTGGATAGGTATATGGACGGGAAGGGAATGGAGGGGTATGGTCTGAGTGCAGGTAGATGGGACTAGGGGAAAATAAATGGTCGGCACGGACTGGAAGGGCCGAGAAGGCCTGTTTCCGTGCTGTAATTGTTATATGGTTATATGGTTATAGTTGACGTAATCTATATGGCTTTCAACAAGATCCCTGTGGCAGATTGGTCAAGAAGGTGAAAGCCTGTGGGATTCAGTGGAGAGGGCCAAATTGGATTCGAAATTGCTTCATTGATAGGAAGCAGTGTCTTTGTGACTCTTTTTTTTACCACTGAGGTTCAGTAATGTGCAGTACCGAGTCTCTCATTTTTTAATTGGTTGATGATTCAAACGTAAACATAATTATGTAATAAAGAGCTTTGCAGCTGGCACAATAATCTGCTTTGGAGGCTGACCATAAGGAGGTTATGTATAAATATGGATGGTTTAGTTAGTTGGTAAGGAAAAAGGCAAATGGAATTGAATCCAGGGAAGTGTGGAGAGATGTGTAAGGGGAGGTGTAATAAGGCAAGGGAATATACTACCAATGGGAGAGAAATTAATCTCATGGTGGAACAGAAATATTGGATTGTATATACATAAATCCTTAAAGGTAGCAGGACAAGTCAATAAGGTGGTGAATAAAAGCTCCCAGGAAACCATCCTTTACTAACTGGCCGACACAGTGGCGCAGTGGCAGAGTTGCTGTCTTACAGCGGCAGAAACCAATGTTCGGTCCCGACTACGCGTGCTGACTATGTGGAGTTTGTACGTACTCCCTGTGACCACATGGGCTTTCTCCGGCTGCTCTGGTTTCCTCCCAAACTCCAAAGACGTAAGGGTTTATAATTGGCTTTGGTAAAGATTGTAGCTTGTCCCTAGTATGTAGGATAGCTCCCCGCTGGATTGCAACCTTGTCGTGGTCGGGGAGCTTGTGTGTCTCAGCGACCCCTAGAGCTAAGCCAGCGGGAGATTCATCTCATGTTAAGGTCTCCCATGCTGGACGGGTGGAAGGGTAGAGGCGAGACGAAGAGCGATCCACTGGTCCTCCAGGTTGGGGGTTGAGCACAGGGCTAACAACCCTGTCTCGTAAAACAAATATGTTACGGAAACAGCAACTGAAGGAATCGACACTGCTGAGTGGAGGCCCTTCGTTGTTGCCCTGCATGCCAGGAGGCATAACCGGCAATGGGTGGTGGTGCGATGTAGGATAGTGTTAGTGTACGGAGTGATTGCTGGTCGTCAAGGTCTGCTTCCGCACTGTATCTTGAAACTAAACTATGAACTGAAAGCTGAGGCACAGAATACAAAGGTAGATTAGATAGGCTGGAACTGTAAACTACTCGACACCAGAGCTTGAGTTGCGAGTGCAGTTCTGATCACAACGTTACCAGTGAGATATGACTGCACCAGACAGAGTGCATAAAAGATTTACAACAATGCGGTCAGGGATGAAAAATTGCATCTGTGAGGAAAGATTGGATAAGCTGGGGTTGTTCTAATTGGAGAAACAAGGAATTGGCAGATGCTGGTTTACATTAAAGGACACAAAGTGTTGGAGTGATGCAGTGTTTAAGATGCTGGAAAAATCGAAGGTCGACAAAAATGCTGGAGAAACTCTGCGGGTGAGGCAGCATCGATGGAGCGAAGGAATAGGTGACGTTTCGGGTCGAGACCCAACCTGAATCCGTCACCTATCCATATTCTCCAGAGGTGTTACCTGTCCTGCTGAGATACTCCAGCACTTTTTTTTAGATCAGCGTGCGTTTTTCCCAGGTGCTCTGGTTTACTCCCACACTCCAACGAGGTACAGGTTGGGAGGTTAATTGGCTTCAGTACAAAATTGTAAATTGTCCCTAGTGTGTAGGATGGTGCTAGTGAATGGGTTGGCGCAGATGTGTTGGGCCGAAGGAGCTGTTTCCGCGCTGTATCCCCAAAAACGAAGTATGGACACAATGGGTTAAACAGTCTGTTTTTGCATCTATGTTTTTCTGAGTTTCTACAAAGCTACCATGGGTGAAAGCATTGAGCCCGTCTATAGCTCTTTGTTAGTGATAAATAAAGCTTTCTGTGCAGCTGGCTACCCGACCATCCAGTAGCGTGACTTCTCAGACCAGAACACACACTCGCTGCATTCAGCAGATATATCGGTGATACACAGCGGACAGACCCATGAAACACCTACACCATTTGTGCTGTGCACTCGTTACTTTTACTGTATCTTGCAATCTCCCATTCTTTGTTCCAAAGAATACCGTCTGTCCAACAGATAAACAAAGAGCTTGACGGATGAGGATTCCCCTGTGGGTTTCGGTGGGACCTGGTGAGATTAAAGATGACATTGATGACCTCTCTGGCCATGGACCGTGCACCACCGCCGGCCAATGTCATTTAGCTCTAGTTTCAGATTTAGAGATACAGCGTGGGAACAGGCCCTTCGGCCCACCAGATCCGTGCCGACCAACCACCGCCCTGTGCACCAGTTCGATCCTACAATAGACACAATAGACACAAAAAGCTGGAAAAACTCAGCAGGAGAGGCGGCATCTCTGGAGAGAAGGAATGGGCGACGTTTCGGCTCGAGACCCTTCTTTAGACCTGAAGTCTGAATTAAGGGTCTCGACCCCAAAACGCCACCCATTCCTTCTCTCCAGAGATGCTGCCTGTCCCGCTGAGTTACTCCAGCATTTTGTGTCTATCTTCGATTTAAACCAGCATCTGCAGTTCCTTCCTACACAGTTCTATCCCACATTCTATGGGGCAATTTGCAGGAGACAATTAGCCGACAAACCTGTGCGTCTTTGGAATGTGGGAGGAAACTGCAGCAGGCGGGGAAAACCCACGCGGTCACTGGGAGAACATGCAGACTCCGCGCCGACAGCACCCGTAGTCAGGATCAAACCTGTGTCTCTGTTGCAGTGGGGCAGCAGCTCGACCAACTGTGCCACTGTGTGTCATCACGGGCCAGATGATATGCCTCTGCTGTAGATTGCACTGGTGGTATTTCCCTGCCGTTGTTCGATGGACCTGCACCTGGCTGGTATTTTGAATATACTCTGCCTCTCCTGTCATATACATGTAAACACATGTACACAGTAAATGGCAGGAAGCTTAGGGACTGATGTTGAGGGGGATCTTGGGTCCAAGTCCATAGCTGTTTGTAAGGGGCAACACAAGGCAATCAAGTGATAACGTATGTGGCACTGGTTCAGGTGTTGAGTGTACGAGTCAGGAAGTCGTAACCCGGCCTTATAGGACTTAGGTTCAGCCGTGTTTGGAGTATTGCGTGCAGTTCTAATCGCTCCTTTACAGGAAGGATGTGCATGCTTTGCAGATGAGGTTCTCATGGATGTTGACTGGATTAGAGAGTACGAACTGCACAGAGAGCTTGGATAAGTATGGATTGTTTTCACTGAAACATCCGAGGCTCAGTGCGAACATTATGAAATTATGAGACTTAAAGAATTTGAAAACAATCTCCTCTCTTGCACCTCTCAATAACCCGGGGTAAATCTTATCAGGTGTTGGGGATTTATCCACCTTAATGACCTTCAAGAGTCCAAAACATCCTCCTTCATAATCTCAAACTGCCCTGGCGTAGTAACAGCGGCACGGTGGCGCAGCGGGAGAGTTGCCTCCTTACAGCGCCACAGACCCGTCTACGGGTGCTGTCTGTACGGAGTTTGTACGTTCTTCCCGTGACCTGCGTGGGTTTTCTCCGAGATCTCTGGTTTCCTCCCACGCTCCAAAGACGTACAGGTTTGTCGTTTAATTGGCTTGATATAATTGTAAATTGTCCCTGGTAGGTGTGGGACAGTGTTAGAGTGCCGGGATCACTGGCCGGCACGGACTCGGTGGGCCGAAGGGCCTGTTTCGCGCTGTATCCCTAAACTAAAGTAAAAACCAAACAAAATCCCATCCTCTCTTTGGGATTTATCCACCTTAGCGACCTTCCACCACAATCACAAACTGCCCTTGCACAGTATTACTCTCTGTACACTTGGTTCATCACACATAGCCCTGCCTGCTATCCATGTTAGTGAACCCAGTGGCTTCCCTTCAAAGCTGCCTGTTTATTGAGCTGTTTGGTTGCAGGTTTGCACAGGGTAACCATAAGGTCGCTGAATGTTCAACGTGAGTAATCACCTTACTTTTGCTTTGCTGATTAATTAGTCTCTCGTGCACTTATCATTAGCTTTACTTCCCTTTGTGTGGAGCCTGAAAGAACTCCCATTCCCTGTTCCGCGCGTAGACAAATGCTCCATTCCTGCTTTCCATTAACGTCACACAGATTTATATTTACCCCTTCTCATAACATGTACAAATTCAGGGAAATATTGGCCTTTGTCACTTTGTTCATGAAATGAAGACTGTTTAATCTAAGTTAAATATTCATTGGCTTTAACAAACTAACAACTTAGAAGATGTAAACTAAGAAACCTGGGACCACATTAAGACTAAATAAACAAGGCAGGCATTGATGCAGAAACACCAGCGACACTAGTGTTTGTGTTCAGTGTTGCCTGCTGCCTGGGACCTCCTGGTACACTCATACCTGAGGGTCCAGTGTGTTTGCCACTGCTCAGTTTTGTTTTTTAGTTTAGAGCTACAGCGTAGAAACAAGCCCTTCGGCCCACCGAGTTCACGCCGACCAGCGATCCCTGTACGCTAACACTATGCTACACACACTAGGGACAATTTATAATGTTACCAAACCAATTAGCCTGCAAACCCGCGCGTCTTTGGAGTGTGGGTGTAAACCGGGGCACCTGGAGAAAACCCACCCAGATTACAGGGCGAATGTACAAACTCCGTACAGACTGCAGCCGTGGTCAGGATCGAACCCGGGTCTCCGGCGCTGTAAGGCAACAGTTCCACCGCTGTACCACCGTGCCGAACTTGGTGGCACCCGGCTCCCGGATCAGTCCGAGCCTTCCACCTCCCAATCTAAAGCCCTGAGCATTAAATCACTTTAGTAATCAGATTTAGCACCTTCTGACAGCGTGCCTAGATATTTATCAGCCAGATGACTTCTATAATCAAGTTCGCTAGCCATAGCTGCAGGCTGCCTGCTGCAATGGTACCTGGAGTCGGAATTGCTTTGTTCCAATATTGTCTCCATCCAGTGAGACCGGAATCAACGGGCGGCACGATGGCGCAGCGGGTAGAACCACTGCCTCACAGCGCCAGGGACCCTGGTTCGATCCTGACCTCGGGTGCTGGCTGTGTGGATTGTTGCACCTTCTCCCAGTGACCACGTGAGCTTCCTCTGGGTGTCCAGTTTGGTCAGATCTGAGGTGAATTCTCTGGTGAAAAAAAATCCTCAGTTGAATTCTCCAATGTAGGAAGGTGCTGCAGATGCTGATTTACACCAAAGTTGGACTCATAAAGCTGGAGTAACATCAGCGGGACAGGCAGCATCTCTGGTGAGAAAGAAAGGGTGATGTTTCGTGGCAAGACCCTTCTTCAGACTGAGAGTTAGGGGAGAGCGAAACTGGATGTATGAGGAGGCATAAAAAATGAACAAGTGGGGCACTATCTTGAATACAAATTAGTAAGTACAGCTTGTGTTGTCAGTCACCCCTGAGCAGGACTGCTCTGATCCTCTACATTCTCTCCTGAAGGGTCTCTACCTGAAACGTCACCCAGTCCTTCTCTCCAGAGATGCTGCCTGCCCCGCTGAGTTACCCCAGCATTTTGTGCCTATCTTGGGTGTAAGGAATGTTAGGGCACTATGGTGAAGTGAAGAGACCCGTTCCATGGTCCCTTGACCAACATTCATCTCCCCATCAGCGTCATTAAAGCAAATTGTGTGTTGTTTATAACATTGTCATGTATACATGTCTGCGGTATTACAAAGATGATAGCACATTAAAAGCATTTAATTAGTTATAAAGCACTCTTTTGAGGGGAGGGGTGGGGGGGGGGCGGGAGGGGGAGGGGTTAACTTAGAGAGAGCATACCGTTACACAATAGAGCTGTACAGCATGGAAACAGGTCCTTCAGCCCAACTGGCCCACACCCACCAAGGTGCACCATCTACACTTGTCCCACCACCCCACCTTTGGCCCATATCACTCTAAACCATGTACCTGCCCAAATGTCTTTAAAATCGTGTTATAATTAGAAGTAAAGAAACTGAAGCTACATCGGTTAAAGATGCAAAGTAAATGTATGAGTGTGACAGCCGGCAACACAACGTCAGCAGTAGTGGAAGAACATAAATGAAGGGATAATTGATTGCTAACTTCTTGTTGCTTTAACTTGCAGCAGAAAGAGCCGCAAGGAAATTGATAGAAAGACGTAACATGGCAACAGGCCCTTCGGCCCATCGAGACCGCATAGACCATCGAACAGCTGTTCACATTATGTGTAGGAAGGGACTGCAGATGTTGGTTTAAACCAAAGATGACACAAAAAGCTGGAGTAACTCAGCGGGACAGGCAGCATCTCTGGAGAGAAGGAATGGGTGACGTTTCGGGTCGAGACTTTTAGTGATGTTGGGTCTCAAGAGGGGTCTCGACCTGAAACGTCACCTGTTGACATTAGTTCTTTGTCATCCACTCCGTCATCGTATCCACTCCCTTCACACGAGGGGCAAATTTACAAATATCCTGCAAACCTGCACGTCTTTGGGATGTGGGTGGAAGCCGGAGCACCCAGAGGAAACCCACGTGGTCACTGGGAGAAGGTGCAAAAATCCACAGTGGCTGTACCCGCTGCTCCATCGTGCCGCCCGTTGATTCTGGTCTCACTGGATGGAGACAATGTTGGGACAAAGCAATCCGACTCCAGGTACCATTGCAGCAGGCAGCCTGCAGCTATGGTTAGTGAACTTGATTATAGAAGTCATCTGGCTGATAAATATCTAGGCACGCTGTCAGAAGGTGCTAAATCCGATTACTCTAATCCCCTTTAGTTTGAGGCAGTGTGATTTAAACAAAATGCCAAGTGAAAAGACAGAAGCATAGCCCATAAACATTTCTGCGCGTTACTTTAGAGACCTGTGGATGCAAAGAAGTATCAAAGAGTTACATTAGTGGAGTCTGTAGGGATCACACCAACAACTGCAAACAAGGAAGAAGGCGTGAGAGGCGCATTTCATCCCTAAGTCGATAAAAAGTCGTGAAATTGCCTCCCAGAACGTGGGGGATTTTCAATATCACCGAGTCGTCTCTGGTCTAAAGACTGAGCCATCCCAAATGTTGTGGCAAATGCTGGTGATCGGATGCAAAAGGAACATTTAATCTTCACTGGAGTGGCGTTGCAAATGAGATGGCCATGTTGCTCAGAGAGGCAAAGGTTTAACAAGGGGAGTGCCCACCCCAGCTCGGCGGACGATCCCACCACTGCCAGGTTGGTATCAGCGGTTAATGACCTACCTTTAGGAAGATGGGTTGGAGTTTCTCCAGTCAGAGGGTGGTGAATCAATGAAATTCATTGCCACAGAAGGCTGTGGAGACAAAGTCATTGGATATTTTTAAAGTGATTGATGGGTTCGTGAGTAGTAATGGCGTCAGGGGTTATGGGGAGAAGGCAGGAGAATGGGGTTGAGAGGTAAAGATAGATCAGCCATGATGGAATGGTGGAGAAGACTCGATGGCCTGAATGGCCTAATTCTGCTCCTAAGACTTATGAACTTATGAACTTATGGGTCATGATGTCCCTTTCCACACTATTCGGTGGTGAGGGCTACATAATACTCTCAAATATATTCTGTGCTTGGTCTGTCCATATATTCACGTTAAAGGCACACATATCTGTCACAAGATTGATGCAGAAACAGAAAGGTGCAACAGTTTATTTAGCCTGAGCCCAACATATTGAGTAGGAAGGAACTGCAGATGCTGGTTTATGCCGAAGATAGACACAAAATGCTGGAGCAACTCTGCGGGACAGGAAGCATCTCTGGAGAGAAGGAATGGGTGACGTTTTGGGTAGAGACCCTTCTTCAGACATGTTGAGTTGTACGACATTACTTGCGTGGGATTTCTTAAGTATCGCATCTTATTGGCGTGGGTACTTTGGAAGGTTTTATAAACATTGCAATAATATATATGTGTGGGAAGGAACTGCAGATGCTGGTTTCAGCCAAAGATAGAGACAAAAAGCTGGAGCAACTCAGCGGGACAGGCACCATCTCTGGAGGGAAGGAATGGTGACGTTGCGGGCCTCCAGAGATGCTGCCTGTCCCGCTGAGTTACTCCAGCTTTTTGTGTCTATCTTCGCAATAATATTTGTGCCCAACCCTCATAAAGCAGCTGGTGTTCATCAATCACTTCCTCGATCCAATCCCCAGCCCTGACAAAGAGTTGATGTCATCGTTGGATCAGCAAACTATGAATGATGTTCCTGCACAATGCTTTTTTGTTTGGAAGGCCAGCAACTTAACAGCTCAGTACTTCTCTGGCCTGGTTCAGCTGATTTTTCAATTTTGCAAGTCCTTCCCCAGTCTCTTGTGACGGGTTCCTAGTGATCTGATCTATTGCATGCTGAACACAGATATTGCTTATGGAGATAGATGGGGTTTTTTTTTCGAAAGAAAGGTAATATGTTTTCTTCAGCGCAGTGGCTGAGGCTGGCAAGTAGCTCCAAGGGTTCTGATATTTATCTGGTTTCTTGCTCAAGTGAGATTTCTTCCCAGAACGAGCATCTCATCGTTTATCTCACTCTGCGTGTCACAGCTAGAACTGTCTTCATCTGCATCCATGTACAGTCACGAGAAGGCAGACGGGCACAGGAACTTTAGTCAATTATCTCAACATCCCTTTGGGCAACTTACAACCCCAGCGGTGTGAATATTGACTTCTCCAACTTCAAGTAACCCTTCCCTCTCCCTCCAACCCTCCCCCTTCCCAATTCTCCGACCAGTCTGACTGTCCTGACTACATTTCTTTAGTTAGAGGGTGTGGAACTCATTGCCACAGAGGGTTGTGGAGGCCAAGTCAGTGGATATTGTTAAGGCAGAGATAGACAAGTTCTTGATTAGTATGGTTGTCAAGGGTTATGGAGAGATGGCAGGAAAATGGGATTAGGAGGCAGAGATCAGCCATGATTGACTTGCACAGTAGGCTTGAAGGGCCGAATGGCCTAATTCGACTTCTATAACTTGTGAACTTGTGAGAAAGATGCCACTGAGCCTGGCTCCTGCTCGCCCCCGAAGACTGAGAACTGGAGATAGAGTCGGTGACGGAGGGAGAAGCTGGACAAGGAACAGTTGGAAGAGGTGGGGGGTGGGGTGGGGGTGGTAGGGTGGGTGGTGGGGATGGGGGGGATGGGCTTGCGGTGGGGTGGGGGGTTGGGGGGTGGAGGGTTATCTTCAGCAGCTTCATGGTCAACTCCCCTTTGATTCTACCACTTACCTTGAACACCGGGGGCAGTTTACAGTGACCAATCAACGTCCTCGCTCGCACATCTGTGGGATGTGGGAGGAAACTGGAGCACCCGGAGAAAACCCACGCGGTCACAGGGAGAACGTGCAGACTCCACACAGACTGCGGCCATGGACAGGATTGAACCTGGGTCTATCACTATGAGGCAACAGCTCCAGTGCCCATTACTCTGGCGATATAGCGCCCACACCCATTATGGCTGCAGATACTCAGGCTCATGCTTTTCAATGTTTGTATTTGTCAGTAACATAATCTGAATATCTTTGACCTATGTTGTGAATTACATTTTTGAAAGCTTGTCTTTGTTTATTCCTGACTGTACTAATCTTCCCTTTGTCATTATCAAAACAAAAGGTCACATCATTTTCTTAAATGATGTGAATGATTGAGGAATCAGCTAATGGTTTACTGACGGTTGCAAGATGCAACTGGACAGATCTGAACGCTGAGCAACAAGCAGCTATGATCCGTGATATCTGATATCTTTGAGCTTGGATAAACGTGGGAGCTTGAGCATAAATTAATCCCTTTATCCTCCAGAAGATAGATGCAAAATGCTGGAGTAACTCAGCAGGACAGGCAGCATCTCTGGATAGAAATGGATGACTTTTCGGGTCGAGACCTTTCCAGTCTGAAGAAGGGTCTCGACCTAAAACGTCACCCATTCCTTCTCTCTAGAGATGATGCCTGACCCGCTTTGTTACTCCAGCCTTTTGTGCTTATCTTCGCAATATTTGTGCCCGACCCTCATAAAGCATCTGATGTTCATCACTCACTGCGATGTTCATCTTGGATGTAAACCAGCTCCTTGCTCCCCATTCATCCAACCCTCCCACCCATTTTTCCCAACATAATGAGATCTAAATGTGTTTTCAGTATTCCGCGGGTTGGATGGCTCTCCTCATTACATCCACTGTCAAACAGAACTTCAGTGTGCCACGTCCAACTGGGAGAGGAAGTATGAGTGGACAAAACAAAGTGCCGGAAGAACTCTGCATGTCAGGCAGTATCTGCAGCGGGAATGGACAGGCAAGGTTTAGGGTTGGACCCCTCTTCAGACTGAAGGAGTTGGGGTGGGGGGGGAGAAAGCTGGCAAAGAGAGGTGGGTTTAGAGCAAAGTCTAGGGCAAGTGATAGTTTAAAGAGGTGATTAATGGAAATCTGGGATGGGGATGGGAGATAAGCTTATGGGGGAGGGGAAGGAGCGGGGTGACTGGGGTGGTTAGGGAAATGTGTTGATCAGGGTGGGGAGCAGGGAAGGAGAGGGAAGTTGGGGGGTTGACTTGAAATTGAAGAGTTCAATATTCTTAACATTGGGTGGTAAGCTACCCAAAAGGAATACAAGATTATTTAGTCAGAGGGTGGAGAATCTGGGGAATCCTTTGTCACAGAAAGCTGTGGCCAAGTCAATGGATATTTTTAAGATGGAGATTGATAGGTTCTTGATTAGTATGGGTGTCAGGGGTTATGGGGAGAAGGCAGGAGAATGGGGTTCAGAGTGGAAGATAGATCAGCCACGAATGAATGGTGGAGTAGACTTGATGGGCCGAATGGCCTAATTTAGAGACTAAACTAAGAAGGAGAGGGAGAGAGAGCGAGAGAGTATGAATATAGAGAGATAGGGAATGCATTTTAGTCCCACAATCCTGGTGTTCGGACACAAGGCAGGGAGTGGGGAGAGCCGAGTGTGGGGGGGGGACTTACCTGTCGGTTTGCTCCTGGGCCTGGCCAAGATGGCCATTCGCGGGTCCAGGCAGCAGGCGGTCGATGGTCAGGCTAGAGTCGGCTGCCTGCCCCTCTTTCGGGCCTACGTCCGTGCACGTGTGTCCCTGGAGAGGGAACACGCGGTGTCCACGGGGACTCTGGAGGCCTTCCGTCAACGCTGGTCACCGCGTGGGGATGAGAGTATTGTAAACAATGAATGTACTGTTGTACTACAATGATTTGTTTGTTATAGTGTTATTTTTGATTATGGTTTGATGTGTTGTATTATATGATTGTGTCGAATAAAGTTTTTGAAAAAGGAAAAAAAAAAAGAGATAGGGAACAAGCAACAGGCAAATCTCCTCACAACCACCCCCTTAGTCCTTTGACATGCCATTGAAATCCAGGTCTCCCCGATTTCTGTGCCACTGATGGGGGTTTTTTAAGGAACCTATTGCTTGCCCCTGTTGATTTAACACGCAAGTGACGATAAGATTGTTTCACACACGTTTCAGACCCCCCCTCACCGCCGTAAATCACCCCGGGAAGAGAATTCCATCTGCAACACACCCCGGCAACATTAAAACTAAGTGCCAGTACTGTATAAACAGCATTTCACAAATTACTTAAACCATAATAGATCAGTTTCCAGGGGGGAGAGAGCCCCATCCATCACAAAATCAATTACAGACAGGAACGCACAGAATTCATACATCAGCAGCACCGTGCAACTAACAACAGCTTCAGCAGCTCGTTTTAATTCTGGCCATTGGCACCAAGAGCCCATGGTGATGTTTTGTAAATTTCAGTGTAGATGCAATAAAAAGTTTCAGTATTACCAGAGAAATTAGAATTTGGAGAGAATTCAATAAATTGTACATAACATCGTGACATGTTTTGTATTTTGCTATTCCTCGTGTCACTTTTATCTAAAGCCAGGATTACCTGCATTTCTAGCTTGCATCTGACCCCTTCACAAATTCTCCAGGGTGTTGGTCATGGTGGCTGCAGTGTGGAACTTTGTCTGGTTTATTTTCTACCATCGAGCGGATCTCAACAAGGCAGCCCTCATCATTAAAGACCCACCCCACCCTGACAAGGCTCCCATCCCGCAGCGACCATCGGGAAGAAAGCACAGGGGCCTGAAAACCGTGACCGCCAGGATCAAAAACAGCTTCTTCCCAGCAACAACCAGCCAACCACTTGAACACGACAGAACAGCAACCTCAGCAACGGTGATCTTGCTATGGACTTTGTCACGGGGCGACACGGTGGCGCGGCGGTAGAGTTGCTGCCTTAAGCCCCTTGTCCCACTTAGGAAACCTGAACGGAAACCTCTGGAGACTTTGCGCCCCACCCAAGGTTTCCGTGCGGTTCCCGGAGGTTTTTGTCCTCCGGCAACCACCTTCAACTAGCATCGCAACCGGATTCGACTAAATCGAACTCATCTTCGAATTTTTAAACGGAAACCACTTTCGACCATTAGGGAGACTGCCAAAAACCTCCGGGAACCGCACGGAAACCTTGGGTGGGGCGCAAAGTCTCCAGCGGTTTCCGTTCACGTTTCCTAAGTGGGACAGGGGCATAACAGCGCCGGAGACCCGGGTTCGATCCTGATTATGGGTGCTGCCGGTGCGGAGTTTGTCCGTTCTCCCCGTGACCTCTGTGTGTTTTCTCCGGGTGCTCCAGTTTCCTCCCGCACTCCGAAGACGTACAGCTTTGTACGTTAATTGGCTTTGGTAAAATTGTAAATTGACCCTAGAATGTAGGATAGTGCTAGTATACGGGGTGATCACCGGTCAGCACGGACTCAGTGGGCCGAAGGGTCTATTTCCGCGCTGCATCTCTATAGTCTGAAGTGTAAAAGTTGCACTATGGATTTCGTTTTTTGTACTATTATGGTTATTAAGGTTATTAACGTTGAATCATTGATTAATATCTGTGTGCTGGCCTGTTAAACTGCAGCAAGGAAGAATTTCATTGTTGATACATTTGACAATTAAACACTCTTGCGTCTTTACATATGAAATCGATGACAAACTTCAAAGGCCATAGCCATAGTTCCTCCTCCTCCAAACCCTGCCCTCCACATATCTCCAACACAAATCCCTTCGCAAAGGAGCTGCGATTTTTTCATTCCTAAACCCCATCAATTGTTCGGGTCTCCTCACGAGACACCAGCAGTTGTTGTCTGGAATATTTGGGCGTCGCAGGCACTGCCATCTGTTCAGGAAAATCACAAGTCAAAGAGGCAAGTAATCTGCCGCCATTTTTAAGAGTAGGGTTGTTGTACATAGCTTGCTGTAACACTTTCAAATTAGTCATTAAAACCAGGCTCAGAGAAGCAAATGGTCAAGAATGGCACTACAAGGGTGATTCCACGCCAATGAGATTATAACTTCATAAATGTAAAGGTTCTAGGAGCAGAATTGGCCCATCAAGCCTACTCCACCATTCAATCATGGCTGATCTATCGTTCCCTCTCAACCCCATTCTCCTGCCTTCTCCCCGTAACCCTCGACACCGTCACTAATCAAGAATCTGTCAATCTCTTTCAAAATCGCGGCATTTCATTTGTTTAATCATTTCATTTGTTTGATCGTAGAGTGGTACAGCACAGAAACAGGCCTTCAGTCCAACATCCATGCTGACCAAGACGCCCCATCTAAGCTAGCCCCATTTACTGTCATCTGGCCCATAAGCCTCTAAACCTTTCCTACCCATGCACCTGTCCAAATGCATTTTAAATTTAGTTTAGTTTATAGTTTTCGAGATGCAGAGTGGAAACAGGCCCACTGATCAACAATCACCAGCACCCTAGTTCTATGTTCACATCCTACACACTAGGAGTCCTTTACAGAAACCAAATTAACCTACAATCCTTTGGGATGTGTGAGGAAACGGAGCACCTAGATAAAACCCACGCAGTCACAGGGACAACGTGCAAACTCTGTACAGACAGCACGCATAGTCAGGATCAAATCCAGGTCTCTGGCACTGTAAGGCAGCAACTCTACTGTGCCACCCATGTTGGTATTCTACCAGCCTCAACTACTTCCTCTGTGAAAGATATAGTGAGGTACAGGGCGAGTACACTGTCGTGACTTTTTACATCTGCCATAATGGAGAAAAAGTTCCTAAAATGTAGAAAAATAATGTCATATATTTGTTCACATCTAATCATATTTATGTATAGAATCTGGATATTGAGGCAAATACCATACTGTTAAGGCATTACTTTTCACGTTTGTTCTTTCACCAATCACCACAGAGGATCTGACATGGACAACACACTCTGCCGCACTGGTGAGAAAGGCAAGACAGCCCTTTTACCAGCTTGGGCAGCTGAGGAAATTCAGAGTCTCTCTGAGGATCCCTCAATCCCTCTACTCTGATGCAGTAGAAAGTATCCTGACTGGAAACATCTCGATCTGGTTTGGCAACAGCTCTGCCCAGGACAAGAAGGCTCTGCAGAGAGTAGTGCGTTCGGCCGAACGCACCATGGGAACTATGCTCGCCCTCTTGCAGGACCTGTACACCAGGAGGTGCAGATCCAGAGCCAGCAACATTATGGGGGACCCCTACCACCCCAGCAACGGACTGTTCCAGCTGCTACGGTCAGGCAAACGCCTCCGCTGTCACGCTGCGAAAACAGAGAGGATGAGACGGAGTTTCTTCCCACAGGCCATCAGGATTGTAAACACTGATCTCACCGGGGCGTAATTACTGTTGTGTCTTGTACTGTTTAAAACATGTAAATATTGGTCCTGTTCGGTTCTGTTGTTCTGTTGCTTTGCACAAACCCGCAGGCATTGCCACTTTCATTTCACTGTACATCTTGTATGTGTGTGTGACAAATAACGTTGGCTGACTTGACTTGTTTTAGATGCAAGAAACTGCAGATGCTGGAATCTTGAGCGGGTCAGGCAGCATCTGAGGACGGCCAGACAACGTTTCAAGTCAGGACCCTTCTTCAGCCTCCTTGTTTTTAGGTCGTCGCTATAACACTTGACCAATGAAAATGGAAAGAAACTTTCACCATCCCCACTTGGGTCGTTTCTTAAACGGGGAGACTGGGAGCGGACGTGCTGGTGGGTGGATGGGGGCAGTGGATCCTGGTGAAATTAGATCATCAAAAACGCAAAAAAATGAAGATGTGAGAACTGAAGAAATTGTAGCAGAGGTTCCAATATCAAACTGAAGAATGCCCATCAATAGTGAATTTACACAAAAAGCCATCCGGAGTGGACATGATGGGCCGAATGGCCTAATACTACTGCTATCACTTATGATTCCCTGTGCAGTGAAGGTGGCAGTATGGGCTGAATGAGGTGAAAGTGCCACCTTTACAATGGATACTGAGTTAATTATAAACAAGTCATAGTGTGATACAGTGTGGAAACAGGCCCTTCGGCCAACTTGCCCTCACTGACCAACATGCGCCATCTACACTAGTCCCACCTGCCTGCGTTTTTGGCCCATACCGTTCTAAACCTGTGCTATTCATTTACCTGTCTAATTGCTTCTTAAACGTTACGATAGTCCTCACAGCTACAGGAGTTCATGTTGAATTTGAAGTTCTGAAGACCCCTTCCTTTCTCCCTCCACAAATCCTTCGGCTACAATTTGCTTCATTTTTCTTTTCTTTCTCCATCTGTTGCTTTTTTTTGTTATAGTGACAACTTTGATCTGCATCCTGGCACAAACATTCTCTCTGCTATCTCCTCTTCCCCTCTCTACCCTCCCCTCCCCCTAATTCCACTCTCTGTAGTTTAATACACCCTTGCCTACTCGATTTTCCAGTTCTGATGAAGGCTCTTCAATCTGATTGTAAACCTGCTTGCTCTCCTTATCAGCGTACCTGCTGAGTGCTTGTGGCATTTTTTCGCCTTTCTCGTGCATTTCCAGCACCTGTAGCTTTTTGCACCAATTATTTAATCTCAGTGCTTTGTTGCTAAGGTTCTGTGCATTGCGAGCAAAATAAAATGTGATTGTATCTAAAATGTGCTTAAACAGATAACGTCACCTTGAATGGGGATTCTGACATTAATGCAAACAGGCAATTATTTATATGGTTGGTGAGAATCATCAAAACTGTTGTAAACAAGTAAGCAAAGATTTGTATTAATGTTGTGCCTTTAACATGGTATGCATTGTTTCTAACAAAGCCTAGTGCAGCATCACAGCAGAACTCGCACCGAGCCAAATATAGGAGCCGATTAAGAAGTCAAAGAAATAGTTTTTTTTTAATATTAAAGAAGAATTATTGTTTATCTGTAGGGAAGCAAAGAGTTTTTTTAGTTTAGAGATACAGCGTGGAAACAGACCCTGCGGCCCACCGAGTCTGCACCGACCAGCGATCCCCGCACAGTAAAACTACCCAACACACACCAGGGACAATTTTACATTTATACATTTATACCAAGCCAATTGACCGACAGACCTGTACGTCTTTGGAGTGTGGGAGAAAGCCAGAGATCTCGGAGAAAACCAACGCGGTCACGGGGAAAACGTACAAACTCCGTACAGGCAAGCACCCGTAGTCAGGGATCGGACCCGGGTCTCTGGCGCTGTAAAGCAGTAGCTCTACTGGTGCGCCACCATGCCGCTCCAGGTGGTGGTGAATCTGTGAGTTTAGGGTGGAATTCATTGCCACAGATGCTGGCGCAGACCAAGTCATTGTGTATTCTTAACGCAGAGATTGACAGATTCTCCATCAGTAAGGGTGTCAAAGGCAATGGGGAGAAGGCTGGAGAATAGGGTTGCCGCACCTTTGCTCTCACCCCTCACCTCTCAGCTAGAGCAAGGATAGGGTCTTAGGGTCGTGAAGGGAACGTTCCCTCTGAAATGTTCTGACCCACCCCTCCATATTAACCAATAGGGCAAGATCGATTAGCCATAATAATATGGCGGAGTAGATTTGATGGGCCGAATGGCCTAATTCTGCTCCTATTCCTTACGAATGTATGGAGAACGGGATTTCCAGAGCAGAAAGCAAAGCCACCATATAGCAGGGCAAACACGTTTGGCCACATTGGAAGATGCTAATGTTGGAATCTGCAGTTTCAGTTTAGTTTATTGTCACATCTACCGACGTACAGTGAAAAGCTTTTGTTGCGTGCTAACCAGTCAGCAGAAAGACAATACATGACCACAATGGAGCCTTTTACAGTGTATGGGATGCATGTTAAGGGAATTACGTTCAGTGCAAGCCAGCAAAGTCTGGTCAAGGATAGTCCGAGGGTCAGGCTCTCAGGAAACATTCCCTTCATAGATGCTGCCTGACCCGCTGACTTCCTCCAGCACTTTAATTAATGTTCAGGGGGCCATATTTGCAGGAGTGTAGATGTGTTTGGCAAAGGTTAATCCAGAGCGAAGGAGGGCAGAGCTATAGAGGGTTTGAAGGTAAGGGTAAGATCTTTATACTCGAGACACAGCTTAACAGGTTGTCAAGGTTGACAGCGGAGCACAAGGATAATGTACAAATGGAGGAATAGCAGAATTCTGGATGATCTTTACGGGACGGCAATTTATAATTGCATTAAAATTCTTTCCAGGTGTATATGTGAACTGTAGTGCACAGGTCACCTAGAAATAGATTAAAAGAGCTTCAATATTGCAAAAGTAAGTAACTCGATATTAGAACATATGCATTCCTTGTCTAGAACATCTAAACCATTCAATATTTATAAAAGTAATTAGTGAAATAATATGTCTGATATTTTCAATTTTACACACCACACACAAAACTGCCTGATTAAATCTTACATTTTTAATAGCCTTCATTTCTTTGGGCATTCACGGCAGCCGTATGAGTTTCAAATATTTATAAGTTGCATGAACTCGTGTGAGGGAACCTGGCTGCGGGTTTTGAACGAGTCCAGCGTTGCTCATCACGCGCGGGCTGAAAATCACAGCGCGACGCGTTGGACGGAACGTGGCGTTGGCACTGCTCACGCGTTAATTCAAAGCACATACCTCCTTGCGGCGTTTGGGAAACCTACCCAAGTTAGCCGTTGTTTTTCTTGTGAAACGCTCACATTGCTGGGAAGGAGTCCGTGTACGCGTCGCAGGGCTGTTTTCAATGAAGCAGCAGCGTCAGGACTGAGCAGTTTAATTTCTCAAAGATACAATCTCTACATTCTAATAATAACATTTTCAGGAGAAATGAACTGGGGCCATTGGCTAACTCATTGAGTGAACTGGAAAGGAGCCCAACGCCGTTACAATTGGCCTATTTGGTTGCAGTTGTGAAGTGCAGCTTTACTTCCACTCTTCCACAGCTCTTTGCCCGAGTTAATGAAGGTAGTGTTTGTCCTTTGGTCCCTAAACCAGCCCATCTTCCAGTCTCTGCCGCTGAGATTAAATGTGCAGCTGTGCAAGTGTTAATTATTATGCTGTTGGGTTCCTTGTGTTCAGTTGAGTTTAAAGATACAGCATGGAAACAGGCCCTTCAGCCCACTGAGTCCGCGCCGACCCGCACGCTAACACTATCCTACACACACACACGAGGGACAATTTTTTACTTATATACACCAAGCCAATTAACCTACAAGCCTTGTACGTCTTTGGAGTGTGGGAGGAAACTGAAGTTCTTGGAGAAAACCCATGCGGGTCACAGGGAGAACGTACAAACTCCGTACAGGCAAGCACCCGTGGCTAGAATCGAAACCGGGTCTCTTGCGCTGTAAGGCAGCAACTCTACCGCTGCGCCACCGTGCCACCGTAGAGAAGCATTGAACTTACAGTGGTACAGCACAGGAACGGGCCCTTCAGCCCACAAAGCCTGTGCCAAATATGATGTCAAGTTAAACTAATCTTCTCTGCCTACACATGATCTCTCGGTTCCCTGCATGTCCATGTGTCTATCTAAAAGTCTCTTCAATGACACTATCATATTTGCCTCCACTACCGCCCCTGGCACCCTCCACTCTCTGAATAAAAACCGTGCCACGCACATCTCCTTTAAACTGTGCACCTCTCACATTGCAGCTATGTCCTCTAGTCTTTGACATTTCCATCCTGAGAAGGAGATTCTGATCGTCTACCCTATCTGGGCCCCTTATAATTTTATATGCTTCTATCTGGGCTCCCCTCAACATCTGATGCTCCAAGTTTGTCCAACCATCAGTTGGATGCAAACATCAGTTATTTGCCACAAAGTGCTGGAGTAACTCAGTGGGTCAGGCAGCATCTGCGGAGAACATGGGTTGGTGACGTTTCGGGTCGGGACTCTTCTTCAGACTACCCTCTGTCTGAATCTAAAGCAGGGTCCCGACCCGAAACGTTATCACCTATCCATGTTCTCCAGGGAAGCTGCCTCTCCCGCTGAGTTACTCCAGCACTTTGTGTCATTTTTTGGTGAACCAGCATATGCGGTCCTTGATTCTACTGTCAGTTATTTTGCCATTTGCAAGTCCCAAGTACAGGCTGCTGATAGATTGAGGAAATGGAAGTCGAGCGGGGGGGGGGGGGGGCTTTGATTTGTCCTTTTTTCCGAGTTTACAACAGGAACTACACCCGCAACTACAACTTGATGAATGCTTTTGAAAATTTGCAGTGGATTTGGTTCATTTATTCTCGGCGATTTGTTTATAAAACCTTCAAATTTGGGGATTTCCTGTCTGAAACTACACTGATGCAGTAAGCTCCAACTGGAGTCATTCAGAACGCCCTTCTACCAAGATTTAATGAAGTGATTCAGACCAAGCCTGTTCATGGTACAGTCTCATTGAATAGCACTAGTGTTGCACAGGTACCAGTGCCAATCTATTTTTGGCGTAGAAGGTCAATAGCGTGCTATGTTAGGATTGAACGTTTGAAAACTTCACACGACAGCATAGGATATTGTGCGGGAATGTTTCAATCTTTTATACTGAGATTACGCCCCTAATGGCACCTCAGCCATTTTCTTTTGACTTTGCTCTCTTGTGTATTGTTTTAGCCTCCTGGTTCATTGCTGATGTGGGGGACCACATGGATTCAGCTCATGAGTTCCTTCCCAAATCCCTCTGCCTTTATTTATTTGCCTTATCGTTCAGGTTAGTTCAGGGATACTGCGTGGAAACAGGCCCTTCGGCCCAGTGAGTCCGCGTCGACCGGCCATCACCCATTCGCACGAGTTCCGTGCTTTACCAATTTCCAGAGGACAATGAACCTACAAAGTGGCACCACTTGGGGACGTGGGAGGGAAATATGGATCACAGATGAGATTAGTTCAGCGAGGCATCATGTGTGGCACAAACATTGCGGGCCGAATGATCTATTCCTGTGCTGTACTCCTTTATGTTCTATGTTCATTCGGATGGAGCCTGCACGGTCACAGGGAGAACATGCAAACTCCACACTGACAGCACCAGAGGTCAGGATCAAACCTGGGCCTCCGGAGCTGTGAGACAGCAGCTACACCAGCTGGATCAGACGGATCTCACCCAAACCTCTTTCTAACGATAGTTTGAGTCAACAAACTTAGCATTTCGCTTTTAGTCTGGCAAGTGATCTGATTTGTCCTTTCGTATATCTTTCATTAATTTGCTCTTTGCACCTCTTCATACCTCTAGTTTCCCTCTCCCCCTGGCTCTCGTTCTGAAGAAGGGTCCCAAACCAAAAAGTCACCTATTCCTTTCCTCCAGAGATGCTGCCTGACCCTCCGAGCTACTCCAGAATTTGGTGTCTATTTTAAGTCATCTGCGACCTCTTTGTTTCGTGAATGACGCATAAATGCAAGCTTTTCCCAGGTGATCTTGAAGTGACGACACTTTCATTCTTAAGACGCTGCACGCTACATGCTACATGTAGATCGATGCACCTACAGTAAAATGTGCAGCAGAAGTTTCTCTCTGATAAAGGGACTGTGGCAGCTAACAATTTCAGCTTCGCTCCAATTATAATTCCTCCATCACATCAATTAAAATCAATTTGCTTTGTCGTGTTAATTGCAAAAAAACTGCAAATAATACATTAGCCCATCAGGAGAAGGGGAGCATATAGTAATTAAGCCGACAAGATGCAAGAGATCTATTGTACCACTTAACGTCTAAACAAACCGCACAGCTGCATCATTGTGGTTTGAGTTTAAAACTGCTTTATTCACAAACAAGGATGTTCTATCTCAAAACAAGGACGTGCTATTTCACAATTCTCACTCACAGTTGCCTGGTCAGCAAACGCAGCAACTTAACTTTATTTAAATAAAGATGCACTTGTAGTTTCCCCCTCATGCAAGGAGCGAGGGCAGGGTTTTATGGTCAGAGTTCTGCCTCGCCTTTGTGGCTTCAATACAAAGTAAAACTGCGAGACTGATCCCAACCGTGCAAATGGAACCATCCCCATCTTTGGACACCCTGGGCGCAGGGTGGAGCTGAGGATGTCCTGGTTGGGTCGCTCCTAGGCCTGGCCAGGCTGGCTATCCACGAGTCACTGAGGTCTGCCCGAGCTGCCTGCCTGCCCCTTCTCCAGGGTGACGTCTGTGCCCGTCTGGCACTGGAGAGGGACCATGCGCTGTCCACGGGCGCCCTGGGGGATTTCGGGGACTGCTGGGGGGTGGAATGCATCCTTGATAAAGGACGGGGAAATTGTTATTTAGGAATATTTATTTTACTTGTACTATGGTGGTGGGTTTTGTTTTGAATTATTTAGTATCGTAAATAGTATTGTAAATACTTGAAGGAATCTATTTTTGTCTAAAAAAAAGTACAAATGGACGGAGATGTGTTTGGAATCGAGTTGAACTGCATTTGTTCAAAGAACACCGAAGGCACATGTATGGTGAATTACACAGAGGATGGAAAAATGTGAGCAATTCTGCGTTGGCCGTGTTTTACGTAAAGGTATAAAATGAGCCCTCGGTCAACGGCACATTTTACATCACACTCGACTTTATTTCCATTACGAAAATAGAGATTGGGTTTTCGATCTATCACCCCTACAAAACCATAGCAGTAACGAACCATGTCTTTGTGCCTTCATGATGTGTAGCTAAGGTGAAATATAGTAGTGTTTCCGAAAGTGAGCTCATTTGCTCACTGAAGCTGTAAGCTATTGACCGCAGTGTACTGACCACAGATAATTTACCATTAAATCATTTCATAAATTAGAAAGGATATGGATCATGTACAGGCAGATGAGTTCAGTATAACATGGCATCGTGTTTCGGCACGGACATTGTGGGCCGAAGGGCCCGTTCCTGTGCTGTACTGTGTTCGATGTTCTATTTTCTAATTAGGTTTAATTAAAAATAATTGCAAACTAAACCATGATATGCCTCATGAATTGAGCACTGTTCCTGTAGCCAGGATGATTCAATAGTCTGACCCTCCACAATTTCCTCCCTTGCACCTTTAGTGGCTTGAGATATATCCATCCAAGCCTGATGAATTGCCTTCTGTCTTGCTGGGCTTGCTATAAATTCATAAGTTCACAAGTGATAGAAGCAGAATTAGGCCATTTTGCCCATCAAGTCCATTCCACCATTCGATGATAGAACCATAGAAACATAGAAAATAGGTGCAGGGGTAGGACATTCGGCCCTTCGAGCCTGCACCACCATTCAATATGATCATGGCTGATCATCCAACTCAGTATCCTGTACCTGCCTTCTCTCCATACCCCCTGATCCCTTTAGCCACAAGGGCCACATCTAACTCCCTCTTAAATATAGCCAATGAACTGGCTTCAACTACCTTCTGTGGCAGAGAATTCCAGAGATTCACAACTCTCTGTGTGAAAAATATTTCGGTCCTAAAGGAATTCCCCCTTATTCTTAGACTGTGACCCCTTGTTCTGGACGTCCCCAACATCGTGAACAATCTTCCTGCATCTAGCCTGTCCAACCCCTTGAGAATTTTGTAAGTTTCTATAAGATCCGCCCTCAGTCTTCTAAATTCTAGTGAGTACAAGCCGAGTCTATCTAGTCTTTCCTCATATGAAAGTCCTGACATGCCAGGTATCAGTCTGGTGAACCTTCTCTGTACCCCCTCTATGGCAAGAATGTCTTTCCTCAGATTTGGAGACCAAAACTGTACGCAATACTCCAGGTGTGGTCTCACCAAAACTCTGTACAACTACAGTAGAACCTCCCTGCTCCTATACTCAAATCCTTTCGCTATGAATGCTAACATACCATTCGCTTTCTTCACTGCCTGCTGCACCTGCATGCCTACTTTCAATGATTGGTGTACCATGACACCCAGGTCTCATTGCATCTCCCCTTTTCCTAATCTGTCACCATTCAGATAATAGTCGACCCTCCTGCATTTGCCACCAAAGTGGATAACCTCACATTTATCCACATTATACTGCATCTGCCATGCATTTGCCCACTCCCCCAGCCTATCCAAGTCACCTTGCAGCTTCCTAGCATCCTCCTCACACCTTACACTACCCCCCAGCTTAGTGATGGCTGATCTACCTCTCCCTCCCAGCCCCATTCTCCTGCCTTTCCCCCCGACATAACCCCCGACACCCATGCTAATCAAGAATCTATCCATCTCTGCCTTAAAAATATCCATTGACTTTGCCTCCGCAGCCTTCTGTGACAATGAATTCCACAGGTTCACCACCCCCGTCCTCCTCATAGAAACATAGAAACATAGAAAATAGGTGCAGGAGTAGGCCATTCGGCCCTTCGAGCCTGCACCGCCATTCAATGTGATCATGGCTGATCATCCAACTCAGTATCCCGTACCTGCCTTCTCTCCATACCCCCTGATCCCTTTAGCCACAAGTGCCACATCTAACGCCCTCTTAAATATAGCCAATGAACTGGCCTCAACTACCTTCTGTGGCAGAGAATTCCAGAGACTCACCACTCATCTCCTTCCTAAAGGAACATCTTTTAATTCTGAGGCTTTGACCTCTGGTCCTAGCCTCTCCCACTACTGGAAACATCCTCTCCACATCCTCTCTATCCAGGCCTTTCACTATTTGGTACGTTTCAATGAGGACTTGCCTTCTCTTGGGCACCTCTGTTCAAGTTCCATCGAGGTGGTTTTCACCAGCACTGAGTGGCTGCAGTGAGTGAAAACTCTGAATGGCCAATTCAGTAATGAAAGGGATTTGTATTGAAATAATGGAGGCACTCACAAGAGCATTTGACGCGGCCATATTGGGCACCGGCAACACAAATGATGGGCCTGCTACAGTCTGCGGAATAAAAACAATGAATTTCTATCAGTGTAAAACAGAAAGAAAGGGCTGTATTGTGGGAGGTATGAACAGCTCCCCGTACCTTGTGTTACAATTACTTCCTGCCCGCAACCCCCTGAGTAATGCTTGCTTTCATTGATAACACGCTTACTATCCTCAACTGCTCACCAGCCCTCACTTTGCATTTCTAGTAACTGTTTAAATTGAGGTCAGAATTAAAATTATAACATGGATAGGGTAGACATGGAGAGGATGTTTTCACTCGTGGGAGGTTTCTTGGACCAGAGGTCATGACCAAATGAGGAGGAATTTCTTTAGTCAGAGGGCGGTGAATCTATGGAATTCATTGCCACTGAAGGCTGTGGAGGCCATCAATGGATATTTCTAAGGCGAAGATGGATAGATTCTTGATTAGTACGGGTGTCTGGGGAGAAGGCAGGGCCTGTTTCCACACTGTATCACACTATGACTCCAATAGGGTTCGGAGGGAGGGAGAGATAGACAAGCCATCATTGAATGGCGGGGTAAACTCGATGGGCGGAATGGCTTAATTCTGCTGCTATCACTTATGAACGTTTGAACTTATTTTAGTTGAGTTTAGTTCATTGTCACGTGTACCGAGGTACAGTGAAACACTATTTTTGCATGCTTACCAGTACTTAGAAAGACTATACATGGTTGCAATTGCAACAAGGTACAGACACATGATAAAGGGAATTAGGAGAATTCATGTATTCATCTGGTTATCAATACATGAAAGAAATGCAAGCTAAAGAGAATAACAGGAACTGACCGGATCCCCACTGAAGACCTAAACGTTGGCAGTGAAGAGTTTAGGCAGAGCTATAGAGGGGATTGAAGGAGGAATTATTCCGCGCAGGTGGTTGGAATACACTACCTGAGGGGTTAGTGAAGGCAGGTGCTCTTTAGCAAGTATCCGGATGAGCACCTGTATCATCCAGATATAGAGAGCTGGCACCAACTGCTGGTGACTGGGGTTAGTGGAGATGATAGACACAAGATGCTGGGGTAACTCAGCGGCTCAGGCAGCATCTCTCTGGAGCAAAGGAATAGGTGGCGTTTCGGAACCCTTCTTCAGACTCAATTAGAATGTGAAGAAGGGTCCCGACCCGAAACGTCACCTATTCCTTTTCTCCAGAGATGCTGCCTGGCCCGCTGAGTGAGCCCAGCGTTTTGTGTCTACCTTTGCCGTAAACCAGCAACTTTAGTTCAGTTTAGTTAAGAGACAGCGCGGAAACAGGCCCTTTGGCCCACTGGGTCTGCACTGAGCAGCGATCCCCGCACACTAACACTATCCTACACCCACCAGGGACAATTTTTACATTTACCAGGCCAATTAACCTACAAACCTGCACGTCTTTGGAGTGTGGGAGGAAACCGAAGATCTCGGAGTAAATCCACGCAGGTCACGGGGAGAACGTGCAAACTCCGTACAGACAGCACCGTTAGTCGGGATCGAACCGGGGTCTCCGGCGCTGCATTCGCTGTAAGGCAGCAACTCTACCGCTGTGCCACCGGCCGCGGCTCCTGCCTGTCAGCGGCGATGTGGTGGGCCGAGGGATCTGTTTGTGAGCTCTACAACTGCCTAGTTCTAACAACATCAACTGCATGACTGAGCGGCAATGTAAGTAGAAAGATTACAATTTTCTTGAGAATTTTAAGGATTCTCAATAAAAAAAGATGTGGAAATACTTTTCTATAAATAATAAAAACCTCTTCATGTATAATCTTTCAATACTACACAACAGTATAACTAATTAAGGTTGGATAAAGGTCAGACTAGAGACTTATTCCAATTCCACTTCTTAAGTCATTTTTAATTAGCTGCTAACTCCTATAGCTCGGCCATCTGCCTGTGCTTTATCCCTTGTTCATGCAAAGCTGTTTTCCAAAGAACCTCATTAAAATCCAGAAATAATAGATATGGTGGAACGGGTTACAAAACTGTAATAATCTCAGCCTTCAGATAACATCTTCCAGTGCGATCATGAGCTGGAGATACTAACGCGACCATTATTAAAGTATATGCCTCAGTTTACAATTTTAAAGGATTTGTTTACTCGGATGACAACAATTCTTTTCGATGCTTTTCAAATTATAAAAACTTTGCGTCACACTGTTTAGTGAGATCATCACCACTGCCATAAATGGAAGTTGCTTGCAGTGCGTTAGACGTACACTGTGGACGGCTCGATTGTAATCGTCTATAGTCATAAGGTCATGAGCAATAGGAGCAGAATTAGGTTATTCGGCCCATCAAGTCTACTCCGTCATTCTTATCATGGCTGATCTATCTCACCCTCCTAACCCCATTCTCCTGCCTTCTCCCCCCAAACCCCTGGCGCCCACACTAATCAAGAATCTGTCAAGCTCTGCCTTAAAAATATCCATTGACTTGGTCAATAAGTTCCACAGATTCACCATCCTCTGACTAAAGAAATTCCTTCTCATCTCCTTATGTCCTTTTACGTCCCTTTATTCTGAAGCTATGGCCTCTGCTCCCAGACTCTCCCACTAGTGGAAACATCTACCCCACGTTCACTCTATCCAGGCCTTTCAGTATTGTACCTGCCTCAACTACCTCCTCGGGCAGCTCATTTCAGAGTTCCACCATCACAACAAGGAGAGCATTGTTCAAGAGGGCAGCTCGCCACTAGTCAAGGACTATTGCAATTAAACGTAGATGATCACCTCAGCCAGTATATGTTTGCTTACTTTTTCCTTTCACTGCCAGTTGCAGCTGGAATAGTCATCTTGGTTACAGTCTACAGGTTTACAGGTTTCTCTTTCTAGAATTCTTGCTGAAGAATAGATTTGCCGCGGGCACAAAGGAGATAACCACGGACATTGCAAAACAAACACATTGTTATTAAATTAAGTTGTTGCCTCACCAGCCCAAAGTCCAAGAGGAAACAAAGTCATTATTAACAGAAACCACCTTGATTGTCAAGATATTGATGTCAAAATCTAACGTCCGTCATGTGTTTGCAATCAGTGTGAATACATCTGCTGCTGGGAATCATTTGAGACACCGGACAAATAATGAATGAGAACCACCGGAACTTGCATACCAGTGGATATAGAGTTCATTATTCAGAACTTGCGGAGTGGCACGGTGGCGCAGCGGTAGAGTTGCTGCCTCACAGCGCCAGGGACCCGGGTTCGATCCCGACTACAGGTGCTGTCTGTATGAAATTTCTACGTTATCCCTGTGACCTCATGGGCTTTCTCCTGGTGCTCTGGTTTCCGCCCACACTCCAAAGACGTGCAGGTTTGTAGGTTATTTGGCTTTGGTGTAAATTGTAAATTGTCCCTGGTGTGTAGGGTAGTGTTAGTGTACGGGGTGATCGCTTATCGGCACAGACTCAGTGAGCTGATGGACCTGTTTCCACGCTGCAGATCTTAAACTAAAACTAAATTAGGCCATTCGGCCCATCGAGTCTACTCTGCCATTCACTCATGCCTGATCTATCTTACCCTTGTAACTCCATTCTCCTGCCTTCTCCCTATAACCTTTGACACCTTCAGAATTCAGAACAGAAGCAAAATCATTGCAGTAAATGAACAGGAACACAACTGAACTCATTAAAAGTTCGTCTGAAGAAGGGTCTCGATTAGAAGCATCACCCATTCCTTCTTTCCAGAGATGCTGCCCGTCCCGCTGAGTTACTCCAGCTGTTTGTATCTATCGTCGGTTTAAACCAGCATCTGCAGTTCCTTCTTACTCATTAAAAGTTTCTGATGGATATGGACCACCTGCTTTGTTTAAACATTCAGGCTTGGCCAAAGGAGGATGATGCAGGGAAGATAGACACAAAATGCTGGAGTAACTCAGCGGGACAGGCAGCATCCCTGGAGAGAAGGCATGGGTGACGTTTCAGGCCGAGACGCTTCTTCAGACCGAGGAGGGGTCTTGACCCAAAATGTCGCCTATGCCTTCTTTCCAGAGATGCTGCCTGTCCCACTGAGTTACTCCAGCGTCTGATTAGTACGGGTGCCAGAGGATATGGGGAGAAGGCAGGAGAATGGGGTTGGGGGGGGGGGGGGGGGAGAGATTGATCAGCCACGACTGAATGGCAGAGTAGACTTGATGGGCCGAATGGCCTAATTCTACTCCTATCACTTATGATCTTATGATCTTGTTTCTCTCTCCGGGGTAAACCAGCATCTGCAGTTCTTTCCCACAAGTGATGCTGGGACACTGGTGTTTCTGCATCGCCAAGTTCCCTGATCTCTGCCTTCCCGCTTTGGAAAGCTGGAGAGCAGGAGCCGTGCCTAAAGTGGGAACACATGGAAATGCTGCGGCTGGAACTGGTTCTCTATTCTCGCAGCAGACTGCTCCAAGCAACATTTGTGGAGATCTGCACGACTTCCTGGCTTAAATGCAAGAGACGGGGAGAAAAAATAAATAGTTAGATGATGATTAAACGGTTAATGATTATTACACTGGGGAGAAGTACAGCTGTGGCTGCTAGGATTTATCAGATCAGGGCCTGTTTCAAAATGAAGCGGGTTTGTTTTCTTTCTTAAAGGCAAAGGCCCTGTTTTAACTTTGGGTTGATTGGAAGAATCATGTTTCATTTTTATCATAGATGAGCAAGAAGCTTCATAACAGAAGCGTCCACGTCGCGGGGCTGGGAACTGGAAGTATCCCGAGCTAATTCTGCTACCACCATCATCTATTGCAACAAGTGATGGCTCCCAATGATTGTCGCCGGATGTTTGTGTCCTTTTCACGCCGGCCGATGACAGGGAGGCCAACATTTGTAACAAGATGGACACCAATGAAGAAGAGGAAGAAGATCTTTTAGATGGGTTATAACTTAAAGACAGACGGACATGCCTAGAATCTGTGCCTTCACGACATGTGAGAATCCCTGAGGCTGTTATATGTTAGTACGGGTGCCAGAGGATATGGGGAGAAGGCAGGAGAATGGGGTTGGGGGGGGGGGGGGGAGAGATTGATCAGCCATGACTGAATGGCAGGGTAGCCTTGATGGGCCGAATGGCCTAATTCTACTCCTATCACTTACACATACTGTAATTCGACACAACAGAGAGAGAAAACATGACTGCTCCATCACCACCAACGAGGGGGCTTCATGATGTGAATATAGTGCAAACATAAAAACAGTCGACGAGTAGTTGCTCTACTCAACAGCCAAAAATCTGTAGCCTCCCTTTGATCTGGTATTTTGTTGGTCCACATGCTTAACCAATGGTGTTTTATCATTAATGTTTTATTATTATTAATGTTTAGTGTTTTCTGAGTCATTCGTAACTGTCACTGTGTGTCATGTTGTTACTTGTGGGCGGAGCACCAAGGCAAATTCCTTGTATGTGAATACTTGGCCAATAAACCTACTTACTTACTTACTTACTAACATGGGGTGGGAGATTGCAACCTTACCTGTTTCGAGTAATGCAATCATCCTGGCAATAAGAACAAGTTGTCCTACAACTTTAGACTGTGCACGGCATACGCAATCATTAACCCTAAACTACCTGTAGAAGTCACAGAACCATTGTGTGATAAAGATGGGATTTGACTTATTTATATTACAAAGCTTTACAATGTTACTGAACAGAAACCTATTTAAAACCAGAGAAATCAACTCAATCAAGTCTCATGGGAAGTTTTATTTTCGTATAATTTATTCGTCACGTGTACCGAGGTACAGTGAAACGCTTTCTTGTTGTGCACAGTCCACTCAGCAGAAAGACTATACATGATTACAATCAACCTGTCCGCAGTGCATGGATGCAGGATAAAGGGAATTACGTTTAGTGTAAGATAAAGTCCAGTAAAGTCCGATTAAAATAGCTCAAGGGTCTCCCATGTAGTAGATGGGAGTATAGGAGGGAACTGCAGGTGCTGGTTTAAACCAAAGTTAGACACAAAACGCTGGAGTAACTCAGCTGGACAGGCAGCATCTCTGGAGAGAGGGAATGGGTAACATTTCGGGTCTTCAGATGGGAGTCCAGGACTGCTCTCCAGTTGGTGAGAGGATGGTTCTTGACAGCTGGGAAGAAACTGTCCCTGAATCTGGAGGTGTGCATTTACACACTTCTGTACCTCTTGCCTGCTGGGAGAGGGGGGGAAGCGGGAGTGACCGGGGGGGAGGGGGGGAGAGAGACGTCTCCTTGATTATGCTGGAGGCCTTGCCAAGGCAGCGTGAAGAGTGCGGGAGTTTTGCGCCTCATCTCAATGCCTGAGCTGCTGCTCACTCCCATCAGGTGAGGCAGGAAGGATTTGGTCCAATCTTTATGAATGTCAAGAAAACTGAGCATCTCTTTTAAGAAGAGAATATTGTGTTTCACACCTCTAGTCTGCCCAAGGTACTTCACAGCCAATTAAATAATTGTTACCATGTAGGCACTGGTGTGATGCTGGAATGATGAAGACACGACCGTCTGTTGTAGTGAGGTTGGGTAAAGGGAATTGGCCAGAATGCCTGGATGTTTCACCAAACGGTGCAAAATAACCCGGAGACGCAAGAAACTGCAGATGCAGAGTTGAGTTCAGTTTAATTGAGTTGAGTTGAGTTTGTTGTTGTATTGTCGTGTGTACTGAGGTACAGGGAAAAGCTTTTGTTACATGCTAACCTGTTAGCAGAAAGACAATGCATAGTTAGAATTGAGCCGTCCACGGTGCACAGATGCATGATAAGGGGAATAACGTGAATAATGTTTAAGGCAAGGTAAGTCCACTAAAATCCAATTTAAGATAGTCCAAGGGTCTCCAATGGCGGTTGCCCTCTGAAGCAAAAAGAACCGAGTACTGGAGGGACTCAGCAAGTCTGCTAGCTTCTTAGTTTAGTTTAGTTTAGTTTAGAGAAACAGCGCGGATACAGGCTCCGACCAGCGATCCCCGCACATTATCACTATCTTACACACACACACGAGACAATTTACATTTATACCAAGTTAAATTAACCTACAAACCTGTACCTCTTTGGAGAGTGGAGGAAACAGAAGATCACGAAGAAAGCCCACATGGTCGTGGGGAGAACGTACAACACCACTGTACAGATAGCACCCGTAGTCGGGAACGAACCCGGGTCTCTGGCGCTGTAAGGTAGCAACTCTACCGCTGCGCCACCGTGCCGCCCTCTGCAGAGGCAAAGGGAAGGTCAACGTTTCGGATCATTACCCTGCATGAGGATTGAGAGTGTAGATGGAAGAGAGCCAGCATCTTCCCATCTTTGCATTGATCTGTAACGTAGTATAGCAATCCTCTCTCTACACACACACGCACACTGTCCTGATGTAGGATCAGAAGCCTAAAAGTTGACCATTCTTTCGACTCCACAGATGCTGCCTGACCCGCCGATGTTCCTCCAGCTGTGTTTTGTGCCAATGAACCTTGGACATTCACCCAAGAAGGGATGCCGATGTAGCACCTCACTTAAAAAGGCTGCACTATCTCAGTGGTACCATTCACTGCCTCAAAGACAAGGGTGTACCGACCAGCCACAGCTGACGAGGCTGAATATCAGCAATTCAGGATGCAAACAGTGAACAATGGCTCACAGTCGCTCTTTGTGGAAGTATCCACATAGATTTGGATTATGCACATCTTTACAAGGCAGAAAATCCACAGTTTCAATTAGCTCATTTGTGTCCATCTTTGTGGAGAGCTATTCTATATTTATGCACTTGCAAAGAACTAGCTATATTCTCAACCCTAAGAAGATTAGGACATGGATATGACAGGTTTAGAAGGATCTGGACCAAACGCAGGCTAGTGGGACTAGCGTAGATGGGACATGTTTATTGGTTTGGGCAAGTTGGGCGAAAGTGGCTGTGTATGTTCCACAGTGTATGGCTCTTTGACTCCTTGAGTCTAGGGGTCCCAAAACAAAATATCACCTATCCATTCCTTCCATTCATGCTGCCTGTTTCTCTGAGTTATCACAGCGCTGATATGAACTTATGAACTTATGAGCACAGTTCATAAGTTCATAAGTGATAGGTGCAGAATTGGGCCATTCGTCCCATTAAGTCTACTCTGTCATTCAATCATGGCTGATCTGAAGCCCTTTCTCCTGCCTTCTCCCCAGAGCCCCTGATACACTGTGTTTTCCCTCAGAATTCCAGCAACTGCAGTTCCTTGTATCCCAGCCACACCTTTAGCTTTAGTTTCGTCGGGATCGAACCCGGGTCTCCGGCACTGCAAACTGTAAGGCAGCAACTCTACCGCTGCGCCACCGCGACCTCTTACTCTTCAAGCTATATCCTCTTTGTCTTTGACTGACCTCCGCGAGCTGCTTTGACCAGGGGTAACTATCTGCAACGTTGGTCCCACCACAAAACAATTCTGGTCGGAACTCCTTTTCACCTTTTGTTTTGGACAGAAACCCAGTGGTTCACTGGCCGACTCCTTCTTAGGCTTCAGTGAAGCAAGTTATCTTTAGATCTCGTACCCACATACTCTGTGAGATTTGTATAAATAGCAAACCATTTCCAGATGGATTCATCGTGAACATATCCTAGAGCAGGCACTTGACAGCAGACAATCATGTAAAAATAAAAGCTGCAAATATTTACATCTGTTAATTGCCACTGCTGGCAAGTACACTCATTTCAGGTCAACAGCCATTTTTACGAGAGACAAATTCTGATGATAGTGAGCCAGCATAAAAAAATGAAGTAAATGAGGAGTTGATTCTCCTGCAAGAAGCTAGTGATCATATTAGCAGCGATTTTTGATTACCTCTGTTATGAAAGAACCACAACAAAATACTGTAGGTGGTATCTACTTTTGTTAGGTTCCTAAAAATGGGCTCAACAAATGGATATATTATCTATGACCCCTTCATGTCCCCTGGTAAAGCCCCAAATGACCCCCCCCCCCCCCCCCCCCAGGGGATCCTGACTCCCCAGGTTAAGAACCACTGATCTAGTACGAGGGAGGAACTGAACGGAATCCACATTAGTCAGGACATGGTGTCATAGAAACATAGAATCACAGAAAATAGGTGCAGGAGCAGGCCATTCGGCCCTGCACCGCCATTCAATATGATCATGGCTGATCATCCAAATCAGTATCCCGTACCTGCCTTCTCTCCATACCCCCTGATCCCTTTAGCCACAAGGGCCACATCCAACTCCCTCTTAAATATAGCCAATGAACTGGCCTCAACTACCTTCTGTGGCAGAGAATTCCACAGACTCACCACTCTCTGTGTGAAAAATGATCTTCTCATCTGTGTTAGGTACGCTGTTGGGACTGAAGGCAGATACATCCCATGGGTATGATGGTCTGTAACCCAGAGTACTCAAGGAGGTGTCCCTATCGTGGATGCATTGGTGATCATTTTCCAATATTCTCTCCACTGTATCAGTTCCTGTGTACTGGTGGGTAGACAATGTAACTCCACTTTTTAAGAAAGGAGGGTAAACAGGCAATTATAGACTGATTAGCTATACATCGGTGGTGGGGAAGATGCTTGAGTCAATTATGAAAGATGTTACAGCAGTGCATTTGGAAAGCAGTGACAGGATCAGTCAAGGTCGCATGGAAATATGATGGGGAAATCATGCTTGACTAATCTTCTGGATTTTTTTGAGGATGTAACAAGTAGAATGGATAAGGGAGAGCCAGTGGATGTGGTGTATCTGGACTTTCAAAAAGCCTTTGACAAGGTCCCACACAAGAGATTAGAGTGCAAAATTAGAGCACATGGTATTGGGGACAGGGTATTGACATGTATAAAAAACTGGTTGTCAGACAGGATGCAAAGAGTAGGAATTAACAGGTCCTTTTCAGATTGGCAGGCAGTGACTAGTGGGGTGCCGCAAGGCTCGGTGCTGGAACTCCAGTTATTTACAATATATACCAGACTAAGTGGGGCCCGTTGTGTCCCATGTTCACACGGGAGGGCTGGCCCCCAACGTAATATTCCACCTCTCCACCAATTCCAATATTGGTGGCCAGTGGGGGGGGGGGGTCTGGAGCGCTAGTATGGGTGTTGTGGGCTGGGTAACCAGAGGGCTAGTATGGACATTGTGGGCCGCATGCATTCATGGGCTGGCAGCTCAGTCACTCGGTTCACTTATGGCTATTCCTTGAAATTCCATTTCAAGCAGAGTGCAGGCCACCAAATTCATTTCATACCATTTCAAGCAGAGTGCAGGCCACCAAATTCAACTGCAATTTCATACCATTTCAAGCAGAATGCAGGCCACCAAATTCAAATGCAATTTCATACCATTTGGGCTTTATACTCCTGGCACCCCGGAAGGGGCGTTACCTCCATCACGGTGATAGACAGGCGAGAGGACCAATCAGCTGATCTCAAGATTTTTTAAACATTCATAACTTTTTTTATTTTTCATCGATCGGAAAAATGTTTGGGGCTGCCTCAGCGGAGGAGGATTGTGAGTAAGATGGCCAAAAATGATAGTGATATATGATAGCCTTTTTCTAAAATCAATATACAGCGCAGACAAGAAGTGGTCAAGATGAGACTTTTAGTTATATAGATTAACGATTTAGATGAGGGAATTAAATGTGACACCTCCAAGTTTGCGGATGACACAAAGCTGGGTGGCAGTGGCAGTGTGAGCTGCGATGAGGATGTTATGAGGTTGCAGGGTGACTTGGACAGGTTGGGTGAGTGGGAAGATGCAGTATAATGTGGATAAATGTGAGATTATCCACTTTGGTGGCAAGAACAGGAAGCAGATGGTGTCAGATTAGGAAAAGGGGAGGTGCAACGAGATCTAGGGATGCTTGTACACCAGTCACTGAAAGTAAGCATGCAGGTACAGGAGGCAGTGAAGAAAGCTAATGGCACGTTGGCCTTAAAAGCAGGAACAGGGTACTGATTTTAGATGATCAGTCATGATCATATTGAATGATGATGCTGGCCTGAAGGGCCGAATGGCCTACTCCTGCACCTTTTCAATGTGTCTGTTGTCTTGTCTACCTTATTAATATTTTTTACAAAGGACCGAGAAGCAAAGCTGTGAATTGTTGAGGCCTTTGTGAACATTACCACAATGGGCCAGCCTGTCGCTGCTTGGTATTTTGCATTCCCTACCATCACTCGCAATACTGCAAAAAAAAGATCATGTTATGCAGCAGCTCGCTGTTCACAGAGCTCTTTCCCGTCAGTGGCTCCAAGTTCGGAGGAAGTGAAATGCAAGCAATAGGTCTGATTTAAGTCTGTTTACATCGACTCAGGTCTCACGCAAATCATTCTGTGCCGCACGCACGCAACAAAAAATAACAAACTTTAGGAAGGCAAAGTGCCAGAGTCAAAATGTCTCCAGTCTCTTCCATGACCTCTTTGTGAACTTATCCACCCTTCACAGTGTTTAGATTTGGGAACCTAGTGGAAGAATAATACATTCCTGCTTCACATAGTGAATCAGTACACAGTACCAAAGCTGGCCCTTCGGCCCACTCATCGATGCCATCCTAAATCCCCCATCTAAGCTAGTTCTATTCATCCATCTTAGGATTTCCAGCACATCCTTGACTGTAATATGGACTGTCCCCAAGACAGCTCCATTAATGCTCCCCCAATCCTCATCTTTAGCTTAGTTTAGAGATTCAGCTCGGAGACAGGCCCTTATGCACACAAGGTCCGCGCCGACCGGCGATCCCCGCACATTAACACGATTCTACACACACTAGGGACAATATTTTTACATTTACCAAGCCAATTTAACTACATACCTGTACGTCTTTGGCGTGTGGGAGGAAACCGAAGATCTCGGAGAAAACCTACGCGGTCATGGGGAAAACGTACAAGCTCTGTAGTCAGGATCGAACCTGGGTCTCAGGCGCTGCAAGGCAGTAACTGTACCGCTGCGCCACCGTGCCGCCCCAATCTCTTTACCTCGGTAAAAACTCGGTAAAAACTAAGGAGAAATATCCATTGAGGACCTTGCACATCTCCTGTGGTTCCACGCGCGGATGACCAATTTGGTTTTAGGAGAGCCTCACTCTCTCTCCAGTTACGCTTTTCCCAGCAGGTCAATATGGAGGGAAGCAGATGCACCCACGTCGCGGGGCTGGAAACTGGAAGTATCCCGAGCTAATACGGCTAACACCATCATCTATTGCAACAAGCGGTGGCTCCCACTGTTTGTCGCTGGAAGCTTGGCAGACGGACGATGACAGCAATGTCAACATTTGAAACATGGAAAATGGACACAAAAGAAGAAGAACTTTGGGCAAGGATCCTACTTCAGACTGATGGAGTAACACCAACCCCACCTCCACCTCTCTCTTCCAGCATTCTCAACCTCTCCCCCCCCACCCCCTACTCCATCAATCTTGAGAAGGGTCCCAACCCAAAACCTAGTCCGTCCATTCCCTCCACTGATGTTGCTGGACTCGCTGAGTTCCTCCACCATTTTGTGTCCCGCTGTATCTGCCTTAGTTTGAACTGCCTTTCATGAGTTTGAAGTGGAAGCTGGAGACAAGAGCTGTGGTGAGGAGTGTCGAGGATGGAGGCTCAGTAGCAATGAGAAGAGGCAGAGACAGTGAGAGTGACAGGCGCTGACCCACCAGCCAGCACGGTTCAGCCTGAGCTCAGCTCTTGCAACTGTAACAGTGGCGCAGCTGGTGCATCACTGCACAAACAACCCAGGTTCAATCCCAACCTCAGGTGCTGCCTGTGTGCAGTTTGCACGCTCTCCCTGTGACCGTGTGAACTTTGTCCTGGTGCTCCAGGTTCCTCCCACATCCCAAAGATGTGCAAGGCTGCTTGGCTTCTGTAAATTGCCCCGAGTGCATAGGGAGCAGATGCGAAATTGGGATATCATAGAACTAGTGTGAATGGGTGATCAATGGTCAGTGCGGACTAGGTGGGCAGAAGGGCCTGTTTCCATGCTGAATGGATTCAATTCTGCCACATGCTGATGTGCTCGATCAGACAGACAATGTGACTAATGTCAGCTGAGATGATCATTTTGCCCAACCTGGAGAAGACACAAAGTGCCGGAGTAACTCATCGTATCGGGCAGCGTCTCTGAAGAACTTGGATAAGTGACGTTTCAGGCTGGGACCCTTCTTATGACTGATTGTGGGGAGAAGAAAGCTAGGAGGGGCAAGACAAAGTCTGGCAGATAATAGGTGGAAAGTGTAGGAAGGGACTGCAGAAGCTGGTTTATACTGAAGATAGACAGACACAAAGCGCTGGAGTAACTCAGCGGGTCAGGAAGCACCTCTGGAGAAAAAGGGTGGACGACATTTCAGGTCGAGTCTGAAGAAGGGTTCCAAACCGAAACACCCATCCTTTTTCTTCAGGGATGCTGCCTGACTCGCTGAGTTACTCCAGCACGTCATGTGGAATTCCCTGCCACAGAGGGCAATGGAAGCCAAATCACTGAATGGATTTAAGAGAGAGTTAGATAGAGCTCCAGGGACTAGCGGAATCAAGGGATATGGGGAGAAGGTAGGCACGGGTTATTGATTAGGGGACGATCAGCCATGATCACAATGAAAGGCGGTGCTGGCTCGAAGGGCCGAATGGCCTCCACCTGCACCTATTTTCTATGTTTCTATGTCATGTCCATCTTAGGTAATAGGTAGATACAGTTGAGGTGGTTTCTGGCTGAGGTTGGGTGCCCTATCCACATGTCCTATTCTTCACCAAATGAACCAGGGCCCTGACAGGGTGTTGAGTGAGTTCATGTTCTTGCTTTGCCAGCAGTAGCCTTTATCAGTAGAGTTTAATGGAGGGTGGGGGAAGATTTATTTGCAAAGTCGTTTACTTCTTACTACTCTGATTGTCAGCCTTATACTCAGTGACAAATTGCCAGTGTGAATCTTCCATGCTGTAAATCCTCCACAGACATTGAGCTAAGACACGAGCCTCCCATTAACACAGGTGTGAGAAAAGGTGACATCGAGCAGGATTGTCAGAAGTAGATCATGTTTAGGAAGGAACTGCAGGTGCTGGTTTAAATTGAAGGTAGACACAAAGTGCTGGAATAACTCAGCGGGACAAACAGCATATCCGGAGGGAAAGGAATGGGTGACTTTACGGGTCGAGACCCTTCTTCAGACCTAGATAGTCTATTCCACCTAAATTAAAGGGCGTCACGCGACTGGGACCATGCAATGGACCTCCTGACAGTAGGGGGAGAAACTCAAGAGCAGATTTGTTGGCTGGTTCCAAACAAGTGCAGAAGAACGAGGACAGCGGTGAGATTCTAATTACTCCGACATTATCTGAGGTACAATCAGTATGAAAAGGTACAGGGAGCGCAGGATTATTAAACATTTAATCAGGCAAACATTTATTACCCTGTGTAATTACCCTAGTCTGTGGAGGCCAAGTCAATGGATATATTCTTAAGGCAGAGATAGGATAGATTCTTGACTAGTACGGGTGTCAGGGGTTATGGGGAGAAGACACAAGATTGCAGTTGAGAGGGAAACATAGAAGATACATCAGCCATGATTGAATGGCAGAGTAGACTTGATGGGCCGAATGGCCTAATTCCACTCCTATCACTTATGACCTTACAGCAAGCCCAGTAGGACAGAAGGCATCTATCCCAAATGTACCCCAAGCCACTACAGGTACAAGGGAGGAAACTGTGGAGGGTCAGACCTTTGAATCATCCTTGCTATGGGAACGGCGCTGGAGAATTAGAGAATTGCTAACCTTGTTCTTTTGATTCAAAAAGGAGGTAATGATAAACAATGTGATTAAGGGACAATTAGTTTAAATTTGGTGGCAAGGAAATTAACAGCATCAATTCTCAGGCACGACCATATATCTTAATTTAGAAAGACAACGATTAATCAAGTTACAGCATTAAGCAATTAAGATTTAGGATCAGGACTAACGTTGATTGGATTTAATTTGATTTGAGGAGGTGCCAAGGACGCTGGAGGAGGCTGATGTGGACAACATGGGTTTTTGCGAGGCATCGGTCATGGTTCCAGAGGTTCAGCAGCTGGAATGAGTAAAGCCCATGAGATCACGGGGAGCGAGGCCAACTGGATTCACACCTGGCTCCGGGCCCAGACGCTGAGGGTAGCGACAGACAGATGTGTTTGCAACTGGAAGATTGTTGCCAATGGAGCTCCGCAGTGTTCAATGCCCAATCTTGTTCCTTTGTTTACGAAAGGCAACTGGGACGAACCAAGACATTACGGACCGGTGAACCTTATGTTAGTGGTAGCGGCAATCGAATTACTGGCCAAGGTTCTCAGGGATAGATTCACACACATTGGAAAAGCATGGACTTATTCGGAATGTGTAGGAAGGAACTGCAGATGCTGGTTTACACCGAAGATAGACACGCTTAAAGCTGGAGTAACTCAGCGGGACAGGCAGCATCTCTGGAGAGAAGGAATGGGTGACGTTTCGGTTCGAGACCCTTCTTCAGACCGAGAGTCAGGGGAGAGGGAGTCTAGATATATAGGAAGGTAAGGTGTAGTCAGTATGGCTTTGTGCAGGGCAGGTCATGTCTTACAAACCCAATTGAGTCTTTTTACGAGGGCTCTTAAGTGTAGGGTGGCACAGTGGCACATCTGGTAGAGTTGCTGCCTCACATCGCCAGAGACCCCGTGTTTGATCCTGACCTCTGCGTGGAGTTTGCATGTTATTCCTATGACAGCACCGGATTCCTCCAAGTGCTCTGATTTCCTCCTACATCCCTAAGAAGTGCGGGTTTGTAAAAATCGTCCCTAACGTGCAGGGAAGGGTTGAGAAAGTGGGGTAACATCGAACCAGCATGAACGAGTAATTGAAGATCGGTGAATCTCGCTTCAATAGAAATTCATAGTTCACACAAATGGAGGCAACAAATTCCATGCAGTATTGCTAAGCTAAACTAATTTAGTTTATTAGAGATATAGGGCGGAAACAGGCCCTTCGGCTCACCGAGCTCGCACACACCAGCCATCCCCGCTCACTTACACAAGCCTACACACACTAGGGACAATTTACAATTATACCAAGCCAATTAAACTAGCGTGGGAGGAAACCGGAGCACGCGGAGAAAACCCACGCAGGTCACAGGGAGAACGTACAAACTCCGCACAGACAGCATCTGTACTCAGGATCTAACCCGGGTCTCTGGCGCTGTAAGGCAGCAACTCTACCGCTGCACCACCGTGCCTCCCTTGTTGCGCCTTTCCTTGGTAAAGCAACATCCACAGTTCCTTGTTTCTACATTCGGTGATAGAGGGATCATGGACCATGGGGGATTAGTTCAAATTGGCGCCATGGTTGTCACAGACCGCGTGGGCTGAAGGGCCTGTTGCTCTACTGCACTGTTCTATGCACGTGTGTACACTGAGGGAGGGCAGCTACGTTGCAGCTTCTACCACTTGTCTCAATGTAGTCTCCTCTGCCCCAGATCCAAGTGCACAGTGTCTTACCTGGATGTTCACCTTCTGGCAACAAATATTCCTGGCACCACCTCGTCTGCAAATGAAAAGAAGAAGCAATGATAAATAAGGTGAAGTAATTCCCACCCGAGAGCAGAACCATCTTGCTGTTCGGGAAGTCAGCAAAAGAGTAATGTTGTAATGAACAAGTTATCGATATCCATGACATATTGTGGATCATTGGTATTAAAGAAGGAACTGCAGATGCTGGAAAATCGAGGGTACACAAAATATTGGAGAAACTCCCCATGGATCATTGGTAGCCATGGGAGCATTCTGTGCACAAAACAACTGTTGTAAACTATCGCAACGTTTAAGAACCATTTGGAGAGGTACATGGATAGGACAGGATCAGAGGGATGTGGGCCAAACGCAGGCAGGTGGTACCAGTGTAGATGGTTCATGTTGGCCGGTGTGGGCAAGTTGGACCGAATGGCCTGTTTCCACGACTCTATCAGGATGGGGGAGATGGTGCTGACTGGATGTAAATGGTTTACCGCCTCAAGGAGCCAAAAAGGAGAGAAACACAGACGGAAAGCTGTTCAAGAGCGAGAATCCATACGCAGGGCAATCCAGGAATGTTATGGTAAGATTCATTATTTGCATTTTAAAAGGCGATTTTCAAAGAGAATACAAGGGGAAGATATAACACAGAGCACACATCTGGAGGATGGTGCCCAGCAGATTATTAAAGAAGGGGTAAAAGCAAAGTGCTGGTGGAAATCATTGGGTCACGCTGCATCTGGACTGATGATATTTTGGGTCAATTCTCTTCTTCAGTCTCTGCAGATTCAGTTTGAAGAAGGGTCTTGAACCAAGACGTCTGTCCATTCACTCCACAGATGCTGGCTGACCCATTTTCTTCCAGCACTTTGCGTTTGGCTTTGGATTCCAGCTTCCGCACATTCTTGTGTCTCCATCAAAGTAGAGCTCTTCACGAGGTTGGACCGATTTCCCCGAGTCGGTCAGTTGGGGGAGATCAGCAAGGTGGGACTTTTTTCCTTGGAGCGCAGGAGGAAGCTGAGGATGTGTGATCTTATAGAGGTGTATACAATGAGGAGGGATATTTATAGGGTGAACACACAGTCCTTTACACAGGGTAGGGGAAATTCTGAACCAGGAGACATAGGTTTAAGGTGAGAGGGAAAAGATTTAATCAGGACCCGAGGGGCAACTTTCTCACTAGAGGGTGGGGGGTGTATGGAACGAGCTGCCTGGTGAGATAGTTGAAACAAGTACTTAAGCATAACATCATTTAAAAGACAATTGGACAGCTACATAGGCGGGAAAGCTTTAGAGGGATATGGACCAAATGCGGGCAGACCTTTGACCTGAGGGCCAGATAGGCTGCATCCCAGAGTACTTAAGGAAGTAGCTTCGGAAATAGTGGATGCATTAGTGATAATCTTTCAAAACTCTTTAGATTCTGGAGTAGTTCCTGAGGATTGGCGGGTAGCAAACGTAACCCCTCTTTTTAAGAAGATTTGAGTATAGGAGCAGGGAGGTTCTACTTCAGTTGTATAGGGTCTTGGTGAGACCACACCTGGAGTATTGCGTACAGTTCTGGTCTCCAAATCTGAGGAAGGACATTATTGCCATAGAGGGAGTGCAGAGAAGGTTCACCAGGCTGATTCCTGGGATGTCAGGACTGTCTTATGAACAAAGGCTGCATAGACTCGGTTTATACTCTCTAGAATTTAGAAGATTGAGAGGGGATCTTATAGAAACTTACAAAATTCTTAAGGGGTTGGACAGGATAGATGCAGGAAGATTGTTCCCGATGTTGGGGAGGTCCAGGACAAGGGGTCACAGCCTAAGGATAAGGGGGAAATCCTTTAGGACCGAGATGAGAAGGACTTTTTTCACACAGAGAGTGGTGGGTCTCTGGAACTCTCTGCCACAGAGGGTAGTTGAGGCCAGTTCATTGGCTATATTTAAGAGGGAGTTAGATGTGGCCCTTGTGGCTAAGGGGATCAGAGGGTATGGAGAGAAGGCAGGTACAGGATACTGAGTTGGATGATCAGCCATGATCATATTGAATGGCGCTGCAGGCTCGAAGGGCCAAATGGCCTACTCCTGCACCTAATTTCTATGTTTCTATGATTCATAATTTTTGTATTGCAAAGATAATAGACAATAGACAATAGGTGCAGGAGTAGGCCATTCGGCCCTTCGAGCCAGCAGCGCCATTCAATGTGATCATGGCTGATCATCCCCAATCAGTACCCCGTTCCTGCCTTCTCCCCATATCCCCTGACTCCACTATTTTTAAGAGCCCTATCTAGCTCTCTCTTTAAAGCATCCAGAGAACCTGCCTCCACCGCCCTCTGAGGCAGAGAATTCCACAGACTCACCACTCTCTGTGAGAAAAAGTGTTTCCTCGTCTCTGTTCCAAATGGCTTATCCCTTATTCTTAAACTGTGGCCCCTGGTTCTGGACTCCCCCAACATCGGGAACATGTTTCCTGCCTCCAGCGTGTCCAAACCCTTAACTATCTTATACCTTTTTATTCTTTATTTTACGGTTGAATTATGTAATGAAAGAACTGTGATCCTTTACAGAGAATAAGACGCTTATTCTCATGAGCTTAGATGGGGGCAACGAGCTTGGCATGGATGAGTTGGGCTGAAGGGCCTGTTTCCGAGCTGTATGATTCTATATTTTCTTCAATCAATTCAGGCCTAAGTCTGCTTCTTAATATTTCAGGATATGAAACAGAAACCGAGAGAGCAGCAGCAGCAGCAGCAGATTTTGCTGGTACCTCCCTGTTACTTTTTCCAGAGAAGACTGAAGTGACCTCATTTCCCACCCTGGCCGCTCTCCAATTGCCTTTCCACATAAATCACCGCTTCAGCTACAACACATTTTCCAAAGCCAGGCAACTCTATCTTTTTCTCTTCAGCCTTTTTAATGTCTTGTTTCTCTCTTGCTTTATAATTTGATTTCCATTTTTCCTTTCCATTTGTTTTCCATCATTGCGAAGAGTTCTTTCGTTACATAATTCACTGGGATTTTTACAGTAAAATAAAGAACAAAAGGATATCTTTGCAATTCCAAATCATGAACCTCGGGTCAATAGAAATTCATAGCTCAGTGAAAGTGGCTACATGATAGAATAGGGTGGTAAAGGGCGCAAACAGCTGGCGTGCCTTCATCAGTCACAGCACTGAGTGTGAAAGTTGGCAAGTTTCACTTTAGTTTAGTTTATAGATACAGCTCAGAAACAGGCCCTTCGGCCCACAGAGTCTACATCGACCAGCGATCCCCGTTTATACAACCACACACTACACATTCCTGGGATGTCAGGACTTTCATATGAGGAAAGACTGGATAGACTCGGCTTGTACTCGCTGGAATTTAGAAGATTGAGGGGGGATCTTATAGAAACGTACAAAATTCTTAAGGGGTTGGACAAGCTAGATGCTGGAAGATTGTTCCCGATGTTGGGGGAGTCCAGAACAAGGGGTCACAGTCTAAGGATAAGGGCGAATTCCTTTAGGACCGAGATGAGGAAAACATTCTTTACACAGAGAGTGGTGAGTCTCTGGAATTCTCTGCCACAGAAGATAGTTGAGGCCAGTTCATTGGCTATATTTAAGAGGGCATTAGATGTGGCTAAAGGGATCAGGGGGTATGGAGAGAAGGCAGGTACGGGATACTGAGTTGGATGATCAGCCATGATCACACTGAATGGCGGTGCAGGCTCGAAGGGCCGAATAGCCTACTCCTGCGCCTATTTTTTTATGTTTCTATGTTACACACTAGGGACAATTTACAATTTGTACCAAAGTCAATTAACCTGCAAACCTGCACGTCTTTGGAGTGTGGAGGAAACTGGAGCATCCGGAGAAAACCCACGCGGGTCATGGGGAGAACTTACGAACTCCATACAGACCACAACCGTAGTCAGGATCGAACCCAGGTCGCTGGCGCTGCAAGGCAGCAACTCTACCGCTGCGCCTTTTATACTGCAGTCTCTTTGCAGCTGTATAAAACTTTGGTTAACCACATTTGGAGTCTTGTCAGCTGTTCTGGCTGCCATGCTATAGGAATTACGTGGGCGCTTTGGAGAGGCTGCAGATGAGGGTCACCTGGATTTTGCTTGGAGTGGATTGTATTAGCTATGAGGAGAGGTTGGGCAAATGTGATCATTTTATTGGAAAATGGACCACCAACTATTAAAAGCATTACAGCAACAAGACAGCAAGTCCACAGACAGTGGCTTCTGTGTCTGAAGTCACAATGTGGTTGGAAGAGTCTACTGACTCTCTCTCTCCCTCTCCCACCGTCTCTCTCTCTCTCTCTCTCTCTCTCTCTCTCTCTCCCACCGTCTCTCTCTCTCTCTCTCCCCCCCCTCTCTCCACCTCTCTCTCTCTCTCTGTCTGAATACTGGTAAATGAACAGCAGTTTAGTCATTTCTTCGTATAATGCTTTCAACAAACAATAAATGACACCAGTTAAAGGACTGGACTGCACTACACTGACTGCAAGTGTCTCGTTATTGAGATGCAAAAGCCAGCGTGCAGTGTTACCGTAATCTTTGCTGTCAACAGTGCAGAGGTGTTGCGGTTACTTTAGAGATACCGCGCAGAAACAAGCTCTACGGCTCACCGAGTCCGCGCTGACCAGTGATCACCTCGTACACTAGCACTATCCTGCAAAGTAGGGACAATTTACAGAAGCCAATTAACCTACAATCCTGTACGTCTTTGGAGTGTGGGAGGAAACCGGAGCAAACATGCGGTCACATGGAGAACGTACAAACTCCGTACAGACAGTAGCAATGTTACACAATTTTGAGATTTAAAAAATCAAGTCTGCAATTTATCCCATCAGATAAAGCATAAAAAGAAGTTTAATTTGACACCTAATTCACTTTTATATCTTCTGTATTAAGAAAGTTATGGCCATTTTCATACTCGGAAATTAGCATCTTGCTCCCCATTGTCTTTCAATTGACTTAACTCAAAAGCTGTGATCTGGAACAGTTAAACGCCCATAACTTTCTTAACAATTAAGAGAACTCAATGAAATTTTCAGTTATTATAGATTGAAGCATTCTGAAACAAATACGAAACAATTTTACTTCGATGACCTGAAATTAAAGCATATAATTAGTTAGTTATCGAATTGTAGCTAATTACAAATTTCAATGAGTAGATCTAAACATCTATCCATTTCTTAAGAAAAGATAAACTTTTTTTAAATTGCCTAAGTGTCCAAATAACATTCACACAATAATCCACAATATAACATAATTTTTAAATCTCATTTTCATGAATTTATGGGCCAAATGGAAGGAATTTAGTGTTTGATTCCTGTAAATTAATGGCCATTTAAATCAACTAGCGAGTAGGTTTTAGTGGAATGCGGTGGATTGGAACGTTGCGGTTAGCGGTGAAGTCGGGAGGAAAAATACTGTTGGTTCATACATTTTTTTTGGACCCCATTTCGCAACATGAAAATGTTATTAAAGCCTCCCGAAAAACCAACTTTTAATATAAAAATAAACTATTTACCTTTTTTTTTCCCCTACGCAAAATCCTTCCGGTTGTCGGCGCTCACGGCTTTTGAAGGTGATTTTTAAATTACTCTAGTTAATAAATAATTTAGAGTAATTTAAAAATACTTTAATTCATGAAATGTCGGAGCGATTTTTCTTCCGCAGCGAAATCGCCCGACATGGATCGATTTTCGTGCCTGTGGAAAAACGGCACTTTAAGCCCGCCCCCCTCTGAAAGGCGCTAAAGTCGCGCACATGGGGAGCGGCAGAACTGCAGCGCTGCTCAAGGTAAGTTTTGTAACATACCTACAGACAGCACCCGTGATCAGGATCGAACCGGGATCTTTGGCGCTGTAACTCTACCGCTGCACCACTGTGCTGCCCTTTTACTATTCAAATGAAATCAACCAAATTAATCTCTGGGAATAAACCTGAACGTGAATAACAATTTAGATTCATATTTCATTTGGAAGCAAAGGCAAATTGAACCTTGACCTACTTTTTTTCCCTGCCATATTCTTGTGAAACCTGTTGGGAGATGATGACAATGCCTCACGTGCTGGAGGAACTCAGCGGGTCAGGCAGCATCTGCGGAGGGAATCGATTACAAATAGGCATCGAAGGGGCAGTGTCGAGTACAGAAGTGAATGCCGGCAACATGATGCCAATCTCTCGCCAAAAAGTGGCCACACACGGCTACTGTATTTATGGTAGTGTCCCAAAATCCAATAGTGCCTTTAGGGCCAGCAGACCCTGAACCAAGAACAACAGGCGGTGTGAGTAAGTGGATAGCGCCTCTCATCTACAGATTATCTTGCAGGAACTTCACCTGCATGTCGAACGACAGAATATAAACCGGCCAGTCCAACTGAGTACAGGTTTACTGTTCAAGCAGCAACAAGTATTGAGATGCCCAAAAAGTTTGCATTGAAAAGTCTTGTAATCTGATTCCTCCACCCCCTTATATTAATCATGATTTTGAGGCTACAAGGTCATAAATCTGGCACAGAGAGCAAAACTCGCAGAGCTCCATTTCCCGTTCATTTAAATGGCAAACAGAGCACTTTGATTTTAAATGCAACCATTGGAAACTGTCCAGAACATTTTTTTTCTTTCCTGGCCACATCTACTTTCTGGCCATGGTCTCAAGCTTCCTTTACTAGCCTTGCATTCTCTACTGCACATAAGCTGACAGTATTATTGAAATAACAGAATCGGCTGCTGGCAACAAGCATTTGGGGAATAGTCTTTGGGTTTCAGCGATTTTTGCAGCATCTTCAATGCACACGGCCATTTCTGTGGCCTGTGCATCTGTGGACTTCATTGCTCCAGACGGCTGTGGAGGCCAAGTCAATAGATATTTTTAAGGTGGAGTTGACAGATTCTTGATTAGTACGTGTGTCGGGGGTTATGGGGAGAAGGCAGGAGAATGGGGTTGAGAGGGAAAGATACATCAGCCATGATTGAATGGCGGAGACGATGGGCCGAATGTCCACATTAGCGAAAGTGCTGCTATTACTGACTGGTTGCAAGCCAACAAACTCTTTAACGAATCTGAATGGAATCTGAATCTGAAGTCTGAAGAAGGGTCTCGACCCGAAACGTCACCCATTCCTTCTCTCCCCCTGAGTTATTCCAGCATTACCTTCCATTTGAACCGGCATCTGCAGTTCTTTCCTACACAAACTCTTTAACGAACCAAACTAGCACTAAAGCTCAGAGGTTTGTGCGATAACCCCCACTAACTGAATTAGCACGCAACAAAAAAAGCTTTTTACTGGACCTCGGTGCACGCAGCAATAAACTAATCTACCAGCATGCAGTGATTCATGCTACACTGCAGCTTGCAAAATATCTCATTATCTCAAAATATCTACTTGGTCTTTGATGAGACTGGTGGGTTCCATCTGCATCCAGTCTTTGAGATATAATTTCTTCCTGGGACAGTTTCTTCCCAGCTGTTATCAGGCAACGGAACCATCCTAACACCAACCAGAGAGCCGTCCTGAGTTACTATCATTGGAGATCCTCGAACCATCCTAAAGATGAACTAAAGAGCGGGCAACAAAAAGCTTTTCATTGTACCTGGGTACACACGACAATAAACAAAATACCTCTCATTCATTGCTTGCCAGGTGTATTGACGCACCGAGGATGTGTAAAGCCTTTATACACATGCAAATACTACTTTGGTTTTTAGCACAAAACCAACTTTCAGCCTCAGATTTCTGCTGTGGGGCTTTTGGTACTTTTCTCACACAGAAGCAGGAAACCGATGCAAATTGGATGTGATTACAAGGCTCCATGCAGAAATACCACCAGCGGTAAACATAAACACAAACAAAACCACCAGTGATCCCAACTCGCTGCTGTGGAATCGTGAGTAGCACAGAACGTGTTTGTCGGCTGCAGTGAAATGCCTCACGCCTTCCAGCTGATAATTCTTCCTTTAGTAATGATGATTCTAGCAGTACACACTCCAGTCGAGTATTTATTGAAATGACAGAGTCTAATGTTAATTCAGTTATCGCCTCCGACAATAGAGGCTAACATTTTGGAGGATAGCACTGATATTGTTTTCCCCAGCAGGCCTCTTGAAAATCCAGGGTTTATCATCAAATTAAATCGAATATTAAAATGAATTCTAAATTAGCTATCTAACCAGAAAATATAAAGTATTATATCGAGTTAAAACCCCAGACCCACAGTATATATTTAATAAACATTTTGATTCTGTCTCAAATGCCAAACAACAGTTATTCCTGGGATGTCACGACTGTCTTATGAACAAAGACTGCATAGACTTGGTTTATACTCTCTGGAATTTAGGAGATTGAGAAGGGATCTTATAGAAACTTACAACATTCTTAAGGGGTTGGACAGGCTAGATGCAGGAAGATTGTTCCCGATGTTGGGGACGTCCAGGACAAGGGGTCACAGCTTAAGAATAAGGGGGAAATCCTTTCGGACCGAGATGAGAAGGACTTTTTTCACACACAGAGTGGTGGGTCTCTGGAACTCTCTGCCACAGAGGGTAGTTGAGGCCAGTTCATTGGCTATATTTAAGAGGGAGTTAGATGTGGCCCTTGTGGCTAAGGGGATCAGAGGGTATGGAGAGAAGGCAGGTACGGGATACTGCGTTGGATGATCAGCCATGATCATATTGAATGGCGGTGCAGGCTCGAAGGGCCGAATGGCCTACTCCTGCACCTAATTTCTATGTTTCTATGTTTCTATTAGAAAAGTAAGCTTCCAGCAATATATATATTTTTTCTTAATTTATTAAGGATCGATAATCTCAAAGTGACTGCTCTGGAGAAGAACGATCAAAAGCAACATGTTTTACGCTCTGCGTGTCGATTCAACCTTGCGGCCTTTATGTTTGAGGAATTATCCTCCACCTTTACTTGGCTGTTCCAAAGCACCCTGAGAATTGTGGATCTGTGGAATTCTTTGCCACAGAAGGCAGTGGACGTCAATCCACTGGATGTTTTCAAGAAAGAGCTCTTAGGGCTAACGGAATCAAGGGATATGGGGAGAAAGCAGGGACGGGGTACTGATTTTGGATGATCAGCCATGATCACATTGAATGGCGGCGCTGGCTCGAAGGGCCAAATGGCCGGCACATGCACCTATTTTCTATCTTTCTGTTTCTATAAAAGCTGCTCCTGCAGATTGCTGCAGCCAATCTGTTCTCCTGCTGCTGTTACTGAAACCCACTTGGAACAGATGCAGTCCAGTTAACTTTCTGTTATTCCTGCCGCAGAAAGTAAAATGAAAGGTCAGGTGTTGTGGTTACGTCTCCCTGTTCTACATTTACACCCCTAAGGCACCCCACATATATAATCATAATCAATAGAGGTCTATTATTACAAATGAAAGCAGACACCTCAAATGGATTAAGTATCTTGTGTTCTTAACACAAAGGTAGGTTTTTTAAGCTTCATTATATACTCTTGTAGCAAGAAACCTTATTTACCATCTGGTTCATCTTTCTCTTTTTTTAAGGTGGGTTCAAAGAAATCGTACTTATCTGGAGAGGTGCTGAGGTTTTTTGCAAAAATCCAGCACACCTCATTACACCAGGGCTATTCCCACTTGTTTAGACCGATGCAAGGTGCAGAGGAATTTCCTGCACAAAGGAAGAAGCCAATGTTCGACAGACCCTTCCATGCTGTCAGGGTGTTCCAAAGCGTTTACAGCTTTAGCCTTGGGAGATACAGCGCAGAAACTATCCCTTCGGCCCACTAATTCCGTACCGACCTGCGATCACCCTGTACACTAGCTCTATCTTACACACTAGGGACAATTTACAATTTTACCAAAGCCCAATTAACCTACAAACCTGCACCTCCTCGGCGTGTGGGAGGAAACCTGAGCGCCCGGAGAAAACCCACGCGGTCACAAGGAGAACGTGAAAACTCCGTACAAACAGGCACCGCAGTCAGGATCGAACCGGGGTCTCTGGCGCTGTAAGGCAGCAACTCTACCGCTGCCCCAAATGTATCTATTTAGCCACATTTCAACATCATCGCTATTGGAACCAACTTACACAAAGCAATGGAATTAATTGCAATTTTGCTTGTTTTTTCATAGACTGGACTTTAGATGTCAACACAAATTGTCCCTGGTGTACAGGGTAGCGTTTGTTAGCGTGCGGGGATCGCTGGTCGGCGCGGACTTGGTGGGCCGAAGGGTCTGTTTCCACACTGTATCTCTAAACTGAACTAAAGTGTGCATATCATTCCCTGCTATTGGTGTCTATGGAGACTCATTGTCCTGGAAGCCTCTTAAGATTCTTTTTAAGGGCTTGACCACTAATTTAATTAATAAACCACATTCTATTAATTAATTAATTAATTAATTTATTGTGATTGTGACAGTCGCATTGTTCTCCCAACATCCCTCTGCTTGTTGGCCTCTGTCGGTTCCCAGTTGAGAACGTCACAGTTTGAAAGTTTTTACTCTTGTTTCTAGACCCCTCCCCGATGACTTTGCTGCTCCTTTCACCGTAATTTCCAAACTCATTGATATCTGGGCTGCCTGATTCTGGCACCTTGATCACCTTCAAATTTACTTTGCTCCCAAGGCCACGAGATCTTGCATTCTCTCACCGAATTATTATTATTTTCTCAAAGTCATTCCTCAAACCTGTATCATTGACTAAACTTCAGGCCGTAGAGTCAAAGAGCACGAAACAGGCCCTTCAGCCCATCTCGTCCATGCCCCCCCATCTAAGTTAGTCTCATTTGCCGGCATTTGACCCATATCCCCCGAACCCTTCCTCACCACGTACCTGTCCAATACCTTCTGTTAAATGCTGCAATTGTACCTGCCTCAAATACTTCCTATGGTAAGGGTTCCCAACCTGGGGTAAATTTAGCCCCAGGGGGTATATTTCACCTCCCCAGGGGGTAAATTTGTTGATTCTGGATTTGTACATATTTTTTCTCATTGACTGACTGTGTTTGGTTCTGGTACACCGGTATCTGTTCTTCATTAGTTGTTCATAAATAAGTGAAATAACATTGTTATGCGCTATTAAAACGGGACGAAAAAGGTTGGGAACCCCCTGTCCTATGGCCTTATACCCACCACCCTCTGTGTGAAAAACATAGATTCCTATTAAATCTTTCCCTACTCATCTAAAACTCATGCCCTCTAATTCTTGATTCCACAACCCTGGGAAAAAGACTGTGCTTTCACCTGCTCTATTCTCTTCATGAATTATATACACCAGGTATATCTCTCCTAATTTATTTTCCTTCTTTCTTTTTTTTTAACCTCTCCAGCTTCTTCTTTCTTCTCTCTGTCTCTCTCGCTATTCATTTCTATTCTCTTGTCTATCTATCTCTTTTTCGGGCTTTTCTTATTACACCACGAACTAGCACCATCACCATTTCCTACGCCACTCTCTATTTTCTCCTTTCTATCATTGTTTGTTTTATTATTAAATTAAAAATAAGAAGTTGTACAAGAACTGTAATGTGTCTGTATGCATCAGGTACTAAGGTATTACTATACTTACTTCTAACAAAAATTTAATTAAAAAAAAAAAAAATAAAAAAAAAAAAGATCACCCCTGCGCTCCAAGGAATAAAGTCCTAGTCTGGCCAACCTCTCCCGATGGCTCAGGCTCTCAAGTCTTGCGTTATTGCAAGTGTGACTTATTCGGACTGTTTGGGGAAGAGGCAGGTGGTGATAAGGTGTTGAGTTGGCAGAAAAAAATTTCAGATTTTCGTATGAATAATAATATATTTTCTAATGCTGAACAGGAAGTTGAAGCAAATCTCCGAAGGAGCTCGTGCAGAATAGCAATTAACTTTCATGTGGCACATGAGTAATAGGTGTGAACATCTTGCCAATTTACTTACTACTGTTCCAATTGGTTTCATAACATGAGCACGAGAAAAAGAGTCTCATTTAGCTTTTTTTGAACTACTTTTATTTCACGGTTCTGCTTTATTTTTCCACCTTTACGGCAGCTATGTAAGTTATTATTCCTCATTACCAATCGTAGGCACTACGCCTCCCTGGCTTCTTGTTACTATCCTGCATCATTCTCCAAACACATGACCAAGCTGCCCAAGGAACTGCAGATGCCACTTTAAACGTACACAGACACAAAACGCTGGAGTAACTCAGCGGGACAGGCAGCATCTCTGGAGAGAAGGAATGGTGACATTTCGGCTCAGGTCTGAAGAAGTGTCTCAACCCGAAACGTCACCCAAATTCCGATTCCATGTTGACCAAATTGGCATTCCGGGCTCGTTCCGTTTCCCTGCATTTGCCCACATTTTCCTCTCAACCCTTCTTACCCATTTATCTAGCCAACTATCTTATGAAAATCGTAATTGTGTCTGCTTCTATATCTTGGGTCATATCTGGATAGAGTGGGTGTGGAGAGGATGTTTCCACTGGTGGGAGAGTCTTGGACCAGAGGTCATAGCCTCAGAATAAAAGGACGTACCTTTAGAAAGGAGATGAGGAATGAATTTATGGAGTTTGGTGAATCTGTGGAATTCATTGCCAGAGATGGCTATGGAGCGAAAGTCAATGGATATTTTTAAGCTGGAGATTGATAGATTCTTGATTGCTAAGGGTATCAGGGATTATGGGGAGAAGGTGGGAGAATGGGGTTGAGAGGGAAAGATAGATTAGCCATGATGGAATGTCGGAGTACACTTGGTGGGCCAAATGGCCTTATTCTGCTCCTTTAATTTATGAACATGTACTTGTTAACGTTCTCAGGTGTAATTCCTGATAGTTGGGACATAGTAGAAGTGGCATCATGGGGATCTTTCAAGCCCATTTATCTTTTTTTTTCTCATTTCAGTTTCACTTGCAGGAGTGGAAGCGTTAGGACATTTCTGCACCGGAACTTTGGCAAAATAATGCTCCAGACATTTTCCTTTACATTTTATTCTCCTCAAAGGCAGCAGTCCGAAATATTTGAGGATAATGGGATGGGCATTGACCATTTGCAAAGATGCCTTCATGGATGACGGCTTCAGATGCTCTTCCATGCGGGTATTAACACAAAAATAAACAGGCTCAAATTTCTTGCACTGGTATCTGTACAATGCAAATTCAAGGCCATTTAGGCTAAAGTGGGGATAACATTTTCCACAGTATATAGTCTGGTTGTAAAGTCCATTAATTCTTTCAAAAAACATTTTGGAAAGATATAGGGAGAGAAGAGTTTAGAGAGCTATGGGTTAAATACAGGCAAATGGGATTAGACCAGTATGCCAACATGGTTGATGTGGACAAGGTGGACCAAGGGGCTTGTTTTCATGCCGTTCAACTCTATGATTCTTTTGACTATAAACATGTTAGTCAAAGGATTGAGGTATAGTTGTTTAATTGGACAATTATAATCTAAAGGACAATGCAGGAAAAATTTCAAACACAAAATGCTGGAGTAACTCAGCAGGTTAGGCAACATCCTTGGAGAACACGGATCCCAACCCGAAACATCATCTCTCCATGTTCTCCAGAGATGTTGCCTGCCCCGTTGAGTTACTCCAGCATTTTGTGTCCTTCCTTGGTAAACCAGCATCTGCAGGATTTCACTAAATAGGGTTCCTATTAGGTTTAGTTTGTAGTTTTGTTATACAGTGTGGAAACAGGCCCTGTAGCCCACCGAGTCTGCAATCACCTCATACACTAGTTGTATCCTAAACATTAGGGACAATTTACAGAAGCCAATTAATCTACAAACCTGCACGTATTTGGAGCTGTAAATTGTGAACATCTAAACACACAAAGGTCTCTCTTGTATCCTTCTGTCTTTCTCTGAGGAAGTTGTCGCTGTCACCCACAGATGTGATTTTATGGAGCAACTTTAATCAGCTTGAGCGGTGGTCCCATTGATCAACGACGGGAAGGCTCTGGGAATAGGATTGGGAAATGTGCACTGCCACGCCGGCTTTTCCAGATCAGGATGCAGGAATAGAACAGGTGTAATTCCAAAAGAAAGACGCAAAGTGCTGGAGTTACTTATCGAGTGGGCGGCACGGTGGCACAGTGGTAGAGTTGCCGCCTTACAGCACCAGGGACCCAGGTTTGATCCCAATGACGTGTGCTGTCTGTACGGAGTTAGTACGCTTTCCCATTGACCGCGTGGGTTTTCCCCGGGGTGATCCGGTTTCCTCCCACATTATCAAGACGTACAGGTTTGTACATTAATTGGCTTTGCAACAAATTGTAAATTGTCCCTGGTGTGTAGGATAGTGCTAGTGTCGCTGGTCGGTGCGGACTTGGTGGGCCGAAGGGCCTGTTTCCGCGCTGTATCTCTAAAGTCCAAAGAGTAAGGCAGCATCTATGAAGAACATGCATAGGTGGCGTTTCAGGTCGGGACCCTTTCTTCAGATTGATTGCCTGGGGGGGGGGGGGAAGAAAGCTGGAAAAGAGGTCGGACAGCATAGAACATGGCCGACAACAGGTGAACACAGGTGAGGGGGTTGTTTGATAGGCAGACTGCTGGACAAAGGTGTGAGATGAAAAGACAGATGTGGGCCTGAAAGGATAAAGAATTACAAGCTGTGAAACTCGAGGAGAGGAACGTGGTGGATTATGTGGCCGGTGGAAGTGATGCGGATGGAGGGGGAGGTGAAGAGAAAAAACAGGGCAAAGACAACCAGGGTTCTGGGTAGGGGAGTGGGACGGGGGGATGGGGGGGGGGGATAGTGGGACGGGGGGGATGGCAGGAGGGGGACGGGGAAGTAAGAAAATGTGAGGGGGAGGGTGGTCTTGTGGGAGAAAGAGGAGGGTGAAGGGGGCTGCTTGCAGGTTGGGAATCTAAAATTAGAGGATTCAATGTTCATACCATTGGGTAGGAAGAATTTATAAGCTTCAGAATGGTGTAATTCTCCCTTCACCTCAAACCTGCAAAACCAAATACATTGTGTGGAGGAAGGAACTGCGGATGCTGCTTTAAACTGAAGATAGACACAAAAAGCTGGAGTAACTCAGCGGGTCAGGCAGCTTCTCCAGAGAAAAGGAATGGGAGACGTTTCGGGTTGAGACTCTACCTTGGACATCCACATTCATATACATTCACATTTACATTTATATACATTTCTAAATACATTTATATTTACGCCAAATGCAAAGCTATTTTCTTAAGAAAAAACAATTCCATCTGTTAATCAAAAGAATGTGTTCTTCAAATATTAGTCAATTGCATTACGCCTTGGTTCCCAAATAAATAGTGTAATAATCTAGTCTTCCCTCATATGCTCAACCTGAAACACACGATGCCCTGTGGGAAGTGTATTCAAGGAGCACTGTCACATCAGTTTGCTTCTGAACAGGCAGCCCGCTGAGCAGATAGGAGTTGCAAATATTGTTGCAACAACTCAGGAAAGGTTCGGCCAAATGTAGATAAGAAAAATACATTCTTAAACAGATGTTCGTGACAGGGAGTATTAGTATCACCAGCACATCAGGCAAGGAGGTGGAGAGACCAGTCTTCAGAGCTGTGCAGATTTAGTTTAGTTTAGAGATGCAGCGCGTGCCGTAACACCATCCTACACGCACTCGGGACAATTTACTTTTTTTCAACCAAGCCAACTAACCTTCAAACCCGTGCATCTCTGGCGTGTGGGAGGAAACCGAAGATCTCGGAAAAAGCCCACGTGGTCACGGGGAGAACGTACAAATTATGCACAGACAGGACCCGTAGTCAGGATCGAACCTCTGGCCCCGTAAGGCAGCAACTCCACCGCTGCAGCACCGTGCCGCAGATTTCGGTGCGACTGGTGTTGGGACAGTGGACTTCAACCTCCAGTGCACCCTATCCCTTCTGCTGAAAGATCACCAAACCGAAACATTCACTTTGTTTTCCTCTCCACGTATGCTGCTGAACCTGCTGAAAATCCACAGCACGTTCTGTTGATGCTCCAGACACCCCAGCAGTTGTGGTATTTTGTCAGATGGGCTAAGGCTGATGGAGAGCATCTGTTTCCGCAGGGTTATTTGCTCTGCAGTCTGCTCGGGTATTTCTGAAGCAGTCTGGTGAGAAGCCAAGAAGAGTGTGGTGCTGAAGGAGCTCCACAACTGTTTGGCCTGACTCCGCTTAATTGATAGACCAGGGTTCAAACCCCAGGTTACTGAAAATCCAGCATGCCAATGCAAATCGGAAACAAATACAGGTTTTTCACAGCATATTTCAGTTTAGTTTATTTTGGAGATACAGCGCGGAAACGGGCCCTTCGGCCCACCGAGTCCGCACCGACCAGCGATCCCCGCACGCTAAGACTATCCTACACACACCAGGGACAATTTACACGTACACCAAGCTAATTAATCTACAAACCTGTACGTCTTTTGTGTGTGGGAGGAAACTGAAGATCTCGGAGAAAACCCACGCAGGTCACGGGGAGAACGTACAAACTACGTACAGACAGCACCCGTAGTCGGGATCGAACCAGGGTCTCTGGCGCCGTAAGGCAGCAACGCTACCGCTGCGCCACCGTGCCGCCCTAACATATAGGACCTGAAGAGATAACAGATTGTAATCGTTTATAGTCTGTCCTCTCACTGGATAGCACACAACAGCTTTTCATTGTACCTTATAACCATATAACATATAACAATTACAGCACGGAAACAGGCCTTCTCGGCCCTTCCAGTCCGTGCCGAACATTTATTTTCCCCTAGTCCCATCTACCTGCACTCAGACCATACCCCTCCATTCCCTTCACGTCCATATACCTATCCACTTTACTTTTAAATGTTAAAATCGATCCTGCCTCCACCACTTCTGCTGGAAGATCATTCCACACAGCCACCACTCTCTTAGTAAAGAAGTTCCCCCTCATGTTACCCCTAAACTTCTGTCCCTTAATTCTCATGTCGTGCCCTCTTGTTTGAATCTTCCCTACCCTCAATGGGAAAAGTTTATTCACGCCAACTCTGTCTATCCCTTTCATCATTTTAAAGACCTCAATCAGGTCCCCCATTAACCTTCTGCGCTCCAAAGAATAAAGACCTAACTTGTTCAACCTTTCTCTGTAACTTAGTTGCTGGAACCCAGGCAACATTCTAGTAAATCTCCTCTGTACTCTCTCTACCTTGGTAAAGGTGACAATAAACTAAACGAAATAATCTAAATGAACAGCCATATCATTTGATGTTGTATTTTGCTGGAACAATGACCAACTTGTGGCAGCATCACTGGCACAAACAACAGACAAATACACTAAAAATATTAATTATACATCCATTACAAAAATTCTGCAAGACAATGAAAAGAAACATTGTGTAAAAACTAGACATTAGTGCAAAAAATAAACAATTAGAAAACATGTCCATGGTAGTTCAAGGGTTTACTTTACTTCTAGTCGTTGGTGATACAGTGTGGAAACAGGCCCTTCGGCTAACAGGCTAATCACCCCATAAACTAGCACTATCCAACACACTGGGGACAATTTACAATTTTACCAAAGCAAATTAACCTACAAAGATGTATGTCTTTGGAGGGAGGAAACCAGAGCACCCAGAGAGAACCCACGCAGTGACAGGGAGAACATACAGGCAGCACCCATGGCCAGAATCGAACCCGTGTCTCTGGGGCTGTAAGGCAGTAATTTTACCGCTGCACCACCGTGCCACCCTAGTGTTCCATTGCCGAGGGAGGATTAGGGTTATGTCGCTCGGTTCAAGAACCTGATTGTTACAGGTTCAGGAACACCAGTAGCTGTTCCTGAACCTGGTGCTGTGGGACTTCAGCCTTCTGTACTTCTGCCTGATGGTAGCAGTGAGAAAAGGGGCAAGGCCCGGATGGTGGGGATCCTCGATGATAGATGCCGCTTTCTTCAGGCAGTGTTAACCCTGGCCAAATTGAAGAGGCTAGGGCTTTGAAATGGGGTAAAAGCTACAGGGCTGCTGGGAGATTTGGTCAATTTGCAATTAGTCTCTGCAGAGCTGGGACAAGCTGCGGAGTGGTGCCAGTTTGTCTAGAGCCCAGATAAAAGAATAAGAACATCTGCAGACCCTGTCAATTAGGTGCAAAATACATAGAATGGATTGGATGGCTGCAAACCAGACACACACCTTGTAAATAATTGTAAATAATGTTGCAGAGTTCAACTTTGCCAAGTGTTGATTGAATGAGGTTTTGAGCCTTGTCTGGGTTTCTTGCAGATCGAGGTAAATGTTTCTAAGTTGGCTTCCTGGCGAAGTCCTGTTTGAATACAATGTATTGAGCTGCTGTATTATTGGGTTAGGGAAATGTCTGTTATGTATGGGGTTAATCGATATCTGTAATTGGATTATTAAGAGACCACCCCCATGTGTTCGGCTCCTCGAGGTCCCAGGACATATAAAATTCCGCTACCACGAGGTCCTGCGTCGATCTTCAGGGAGAGCGCTTGCGACTGCATGACCTTCCAGAGTGTCTCTGTTTGAACGAGGCCTAGAGGGCTTGATCGGGCAGATGCGAGGATCGAACCTGCGGTGGGATAGGCACAGTAGTTGAACTGCAATTGCACTTTTGTTAAAATAAAGATAAGTTGTTCAAGTGCTTGATTCAGTGTTTTTACTGAAATTAGACTGGGGGGAGCTTAGATACGAGCAATATACAGGAGTGCCTCGTGTAGATGCTTTAGATGGTGGAGAGGACTTTGCTTATGACAGAGTAACAGTTTACAATTTCTGTGTAAATGGTTAACAGATTAAAAGATCTAAAATGAGAGAAGCTGAACTAAGCTTAAAGGGAGGTCGCAGTAAGGATTTGTATTATAATTATTTCAGCTCTGATGGTTCATTTTACTAAAGCACAAATAATTAGGGCGGCACGGTGGCGCAGCGGGATAGTTACAGTGCCAGAGACCCGGGTTCGATCCCGACTACGGGTGCTGTCTGTACAGAGTTTGTACGTTCTCCCCGTGACTTGTGTGGGTTTTCTCCGAGATCTTCGGTTTCCTCCCACACTTCAAAGACGAACAGTTTTGTATGTCAATTGGATTCGCTAAAATTGTTAATGTTCTCTAGTGTGTAGGATAGTGTTAATGTGCGGGGATCGCTGGTCGGTGTGGACATGATGGGCCGAAGGGCCTGTTTCTGAGCTGTTTTCTTAAACTAAACCAAACTAAAATAAAACAAACAAAAATAGCCAGGCAGTGGAGCAACATATCCTCCAACGTGTAGCTTCTGCAGGTCCCCACAGTCCGATTTAAGGGGGTCAACTGAAGGTAATATTACACTTGCAGGAAATATGATTTCCATCTACCTTACAAAGTCATTGCACTACACACATGCTGACAGGGGTATTATCCGTGGTGGGCACTCTGCAATCAGGGTCAGAAGGTCCACTGCATTGCACAGACTTTAGAAACAATATCTTCAGAGTCCCAGACAGCAAACATTGTAGGCCGGGTTTTATTAAAGGAGAATTCATTTATTAAAGGAGAATTCATTTATTAAAGGAGAATTCATTAGACAATACATCATAAACTGATCTTGGCGCATGCCCCACCAACTTAAACTAGGTTTAAAGGCAAACTATTGACATATGTTCATAAGTGCATAAGTTATAGGAGCAGAATTAGGCCATTCGGCCCATCAAGTTCACTCCGCCATTCAATGATTGCTGATCCACCTCAACCCCATTCTCCCGCCTTCTCCCCATAACCCCTGACACCCTGATCCACTCTCAGTAAACATTAAGTGGCCCTGATAAATATTATTTCTTTAAAAAAAGCCCACACGATAGATACATGTTGGCCATCGTTCCATCAGGCAATTATTTCTCTGATTTCATACGTTTCGCAGATATCAAGTGAATACCAAATGATCAGCTATAGTTTGATAAAACATTGCCAATAACTGATGTGGAGATTGTTTACGAGAACCGGGTATATCTAGTTTCTAGCGTAACTCAGCAGGGCATGCAGCATCTTTGGAGAGACTGATGTCTGAAGAAGGGTCTCGACCCAAAACATCACCCAGTCCTTCTCCCCAGAGATGCTGCCTGAACCGCTGAGTTACTCCAGCATTTTATGTCTATCTTCGATAAACATTATTTAGCTTCTAAGTACTCTGCATAAAATGTCTCAAAATATTTTTAAAATGTACTTTATTTTACGTACACAATGCCCAAATGACGCACTTAATGTGATTTTTGCTGTCCCACAGCCCTTCCCTGAAAGTTAGCACGATTGTTTTGACTGTCCTGATCAAATGGACTGACGATGAAATGAAAGTCAAAGTGCAAATGAATTTTTACTCTTGGGCACCTCCTTGTGGCAACGTTCAGAGCAGAAAATGCTCGTTCCAAAGACATGAAAGGATTTTTTGTAGGAAAGAACAGCAGATGCTGGTTTAAAACAAAGAGAGACACAAAAAGCTGGAGTAACTCCATGGGACAGGCAGCATCTCTGGAGAGAAGGAGTGGGTGACGGTTCATGTCTGAGGAAGGGTCTCGACCCGAAACGCCACCTGTTTCTTATCTCCAGGGATGCTGTCAGACCCGCTGAGATACTCCAGCTTTTTGTGTCCATGAAAGGAATGAATCAAATCTGTCTTTTTACTTTTTAAAGCAAACGTTATTCAGAGATTGGAGAATAGGAAGTGTGAATTTGAAATACGAGAGGAAATAAATGGACTGAGAAGGGAAACTCACCCTTGCTTGCTCACCCTTCTCCATCATGGGCTGTGAATAGTTTCATCTCCCTTGGCCAAGTCCCCCATTACCCTTTTATTCGCCGCTTCTTTCGCCTCCTCTGTCGCCTTCCACCCATCTCCCTCCCTCTGGCGTTACTTTTCGATCTCTATCTGACATCCTTTCGTCTCCTTTTCGCCTCCACCCCTTGTCACTTACTCACCCATCTGCCAATTAACCCCACCCCCACCTGTATCCACCCATAGTTCATAAGCGATAGGAGAAGTATTAGGCTATTCGGCCCATCAAGTCTACTCCACCATTCAATCTATCTTTCCCTGATCTATCTGTCCCTCTCTAACCCCATTCTCCTCCCTGCTCCCAATGGCCCCTGACACCCGTACTAATCAAGAATCTGTCAATCTCCACCTTAAAATATCCATTGACTTGGCCTCCACAGCCGTCTGTGGCAATTAATTCCACATATTCACCACCCTCTGACTAAAGAAATTCCTCCTCAGCTACTTTCTAAAAGTACGTCCTTTTATTCTGAGGCTATGGCCTCTGATCCTAGACCCTCCCACGAGTTAAAACATCCTCTCCACATTCAGGCCTTTTACTATTCGGCGAGTTTCAATGGAGCGCCCACTCAGCCTTCTAAACTCCAGGTAGTACAGGCCCTGTGCCTTCAAATGCTCATCATACGTTAATGCAATCATTCCTTGCATCATTCTCCTCTGGACCAAACCTCCTCTGGACCCTCTCCAATGCCAGCACATCCTTCGTCAGATGTGGGCCCCATCACTTATGCCCCATCCTCAACATTCTTTTCCAGCTTTCTCCTCCCTATGCCATCAGTTTGAAGAACGTTCCTCACCCGAAGCGTTGCCACAATTTACAGTTCCCACCACAGTACCTAACCACTGCGGGTTTGATCCTCGTATCTGTCTGTTCAAGCCCTCTAGGCCTTGCTCAAACAGACTCTCCAGAAGGTCACGTAGTCCCAAGCGCTCTACCAGAAGATCGACGCTGGACCTCATGGCAGTGGACCTTTATAGGTCCCGGGAGCTCGAGGGGCCGAACCACATGGGGGTGATCTCTTCACAATCCAATTACAGATATCGATTAATTCCATACATTACAGACATTTTCCTAACCCAATAATACAGCAGCTAACACATTGTATTCAAACCGGGCTTCTCAAGGAAGCCAACATCGCAACATCTACCCTGATCTGCAAGAAACCCAGACAAGGCTCAATACCTCATCCAATCAACACTCGGCAAAGTAGAACTCTGCAACATTTTTTACAATTTTTTACAAGGTGTATGTCTGGTTTGCAGTATTCCAATCCATTCTATGCATTTTGCACCTAATTGACAGGGTCTGCAGAAAATACCTCATTCTTTTCCTGCAGCTTGTATCTAGGCTCTAGACAGACTGGCACCGCTCTGCAGCTTGTCCCAGTTCTGCAGAGAGCAATTCCAAATTGACCAAATCTCCCAGCAGCCCTGAAGCTTTTACCCCATTTTAAAGTCCTAACCTCTCCAATTTGGCCAGGATTAACACCTGCACCTGGTATCACTGTTATGAGTTTGCGCCACAACCCCCATCACAGATAACTTTGTCACTGTCGATCGCAAACCTGGCATTAGCAGTCATTTCCTGTGATCTGTTGGAATGAACTCTCCTTCCAAACAGATGGCAGAGATTGGGCTGTGCCAACAAGCGGCTGGCAGAGACGTGACTGGTTCATAGCCGGGCCACCAGATGGAGGTGCCACCTTGGCAGACAGCTGGCAAGCACAATATGGGCGAGGGCCGGATCCTTCCTCACCATCAAACAAATGTTATTCGGGTAATTGGTTTACGGTGAGTCGGTTTATGGTCTAGCATCGTCTAATTGTACCTCTGGTGACGCAGAAGGAGGCCATTTGACCCATTTGGCTCATGCCAGCTCCCAGAGAAACAATCCCATTCATCCCATCCCCCCCCTCTTCTTATTTCCCTGCAACGCTGCAACTTATTTTCAAGAGAGTCATAGAGTCATAAAGCGCTGAAATAGGCCCTTTGGCCCAACTCGTCTATGCCAACCAAAATACCCAATCCAAATTTGGCCCATTTGGCACGCATATTCTAAACCTTTCCTATCGATATAACTGTCCAAGTGTCTTCTAAATGCTGTCATAGTATCCATCTTAACCACCTCATCTGGCAGCTAATTCCATAAACACCACTTTCTGTGTGAAAAACGTTGCCGCTCAGGTTCGCATTATATCACTGCTTGCTCAACCCTCTCCATCACGGGCCATTATTAGTTTAATCTCCCTTCACCGTCTCCCATTGCCCCTTTATTCCCTTGCTTTTGCTTCCCCTGTCTCCTTCCTCCCACATCCCTCCTTCCCACCAGCTTTACATTCCGCTTCTCTGCTTACCTGACATCCTTTTCTCTCCTTTTCACCTCTATCCCTTGTCACCGACTCCACCCATCTACCAATCACCCATCATCTGTACCCACCCATCACTTGCCAGGCTTTGCCCCACACTCCCACCTCTCTTTTCCAGCTTTCTCCCCTCCACTTGGTTCTTGGTTACTTGGTCCTCCAAAATATTCCAACTGGAATTTAAACTGGTGGTGGAGGGAGGGGTTTAGCCAGAGAGGGTTATTGGGAAGAAAGTGCCACTTTAAATTTAGTTGCATCTGGCTGGGCAACCGTGGCTATTCATCAGTCTAAAGAAAGTTCCCGACCTGACATGTCCTTTCCCCAACTTTGGCCAATATCCCTCTCAACCTTTCCTACCCATGTACCTATCCAAGCCATATTTTAAATGGCACCTGCATCAACGACCTCCTCTGGCAGTGCGGTCCATATACTCACCACCCTCTGTGTGGAAAGGAATTACCCCTCAGGTTAATATTTAATGTTGTCCCTCAGTCCTTAAGCCTATGTCTTCCGGTTCTTGAATCCCTAAAGGGCCTGTCCCACTTGGCGATTTTTTTCGGCGACAGCCGGCATCATTGACTGAAGTATCAGGTCACCCAAAAATTTGCGCCTTGGTGCGGTGTGACGAGGTATTGACGCGCGGTGTTTTTCCAAGTGTCACAACGTTTTTTTTGTCGCCGCTGGATTTTGAAATGTTCAAAATCTTTTGGCGACACTGATATGACACCAGCAGTCGCCGAAAAAATCGGCAAGTGCGACAGACCCTTTACTCTGGGTAAGGGTAAAAGACTCCACGCATTCGCTCTATCCATTGACATCGTGAGTCAAGTGTGTCATATGTACCAACAAAAGGCACAATGAAATTAATACTTGCAGCAGGATGACAGGAGTGGTAAGCGCAAAACACACAGATAATATACAATAAACAGTAAATAAATTATTTGTCTTTAACCCACACTAGAGGATGAATGAGATATCCAATTAGCCTAGGTCGGTCTTTGCAATGTGGAAAGCATCAGGAGTGGCAGAGAGATATCCAAAGTTTGTGCAAGCAGCCTCTCAGGCCAGGCCAGACCTTGCAGGCCCCAGGAGTTGTGAGGCAATTACAAATGGCCTCCTTCTGTGTCATTCAAGAAACAATTAGACATTGGTAGAGCATAGACAGACACAAATCACTGGAGTAAATTAGCGGGTCAAGACCCGAAACGTCACCCGTTCCTTCGCTCCAGAGATGCTGCCTGTCCCGCTGAGTTACTCCTGCATTTTGTGTCTGTCTTCAAAATCGAAGTTGGGAGATCCCACGACAGGTAATTGTACCAATTACGATGGAAATTGTGAAACGAGGGTCTCGATTGGATCATCCTAAGGTGCATATCCCAGAAATAGAACCCTGAGTCCAACTCAACCATGCCGATCAAATGCTAAACTATTCACATTGATCACATTTGGCTCATATCCCTCTAAACCCTTCCTATCTGTTCACCAGCCCAAATATCCTTTAAATGTTGTTACCGCTCCTGTCTCATCAACTTACTTCTCATTAGGAAGCTCATTCCATATGTCCACCACCCTTTGTGTGAGAAATAAAAGTTGTTCCTCAGGTTCCAATTAAATCTTTCCCTCTCACCTTGAACATATCTCCTTGATTTCCCTACCCTGTGAAAAAGACATCTTAATATTCAACATCTCTATTCCCCTCATAACTTTATACAGCTCTATAAGGTTGGCCCTGAACCTCCCGAGGAATCAAGTCCTAGTTTGCCCAACCTCTGCCTGTAGCTCAAGCCCCAGAGTCCTGGCAACATCATCGAAAATCGTCCCTGAACTCCAAGACTGAACACAATTTTGATTAGTACAGGTGTCAGGGGTTATGGGGAGAAGGCAGGAGAATGGGGTTTGGAGGGAGAGATAGATCAGCCATGATTGAATGCAGAGTAGACTTGATGGGCCAAACAGCCTAATTCTGCTCATATCAGTTATGATCTTATGACAATACGCCAGGTGCAGTCTTATCAATGTCTTGTACAACTGCAATATAACATCTTCCATCTGTTCATCATAGCCGCCAACCTCATTCATTGGTCTGCTGTTTCCTCCTGTCCCAACCCATTCCTTTAAACCCCCGGTGTTTCCAGGCCTGCTTGTCCTGAAGATTCTTCGGCATGTACTTTTCTGACCCTGGTTATGTTTTCCCCTGCTGACATCCACTGCAACGAGCAATGCCAACTGTTCACAAAAAGTGGTATTAACCTGCGTTAAGTTAAGATCACATTTGTTTTGCCATCCACAATGTTGATATCAAATACCACGGGCAGTCTTATTGGTCTGTTAAGCAATGCCAAAGTTGCTGCTTGATAAACTATTGTTCTGTGTGAGGGAAACCGGTTATTTGCTTTTGATAAAATCAAACAGCAGTTGTAAGAGCGGCACAGCTCTGTTCATCTTAAATTCCCATGCGCTTCATGTTCTGACTTACTCCGATAATAAAAACATGTTTCATATTAACATTGTAAATGTATCAAAGCAACTGCATCTTTGCTTAAACGGAGCATTTTCAATTACAGGCTTGAAAATGTCACCTATTTATATGCAAATATATATATAATATATATATGTATTTGTGTGTGTGTACATATATGTGTGTGTGTGTGTGTGTGTGTGTACATATATATGTGTGTGTGTGTGTGTGTGTGTGATGCTTTATATATGTAAAGCTCACATGTGAAAGTTCATATGTGAAAGCCACATGTGTAAAGCATGTGGGAAAACACAAAATGCTGGAGTAACTCAGCGGGAAAGGCAGCATCTCTGGAGAGAAGGAATCAGTGAGGTTTCGGGTCGAGACCTTTCTTCAGACGTGTGTGTGTGTGTGTGTGTGTGTGTGTGTGTGTGTGTGTGTGTGTGTGTGTGTGTGTGTGTGTGTGTGTGTGTGTGTGTGTGTGTGTGTGTGTATATATAAAGCCTGTACCTGTGCCTCGGTACACGTGCCAATAAACTGATCTACCCTCAAGCAATGCATTGCACAATGGAATACCGTGACTTCATGCACAGACTGGTGAGATGTGAAGCCAAAACCTTCAGGAACAGTAACTAATGCCGAGGTTTGAAAGGAAGGAGAGATTGGTCAGTTGCTGAATGAAATATAGACTGAGACCAGCCATATAGAATTGACTGTTTTTGCACACCAAACCTAGTTTCCATTTCTGTGATGAGTTACTAATAATTAAAACTAAATTTTAAAACTCCAATCTCCATTTCCGTTTAGGAAGGTTGAGATTTTTTATGACTTGTCCATTATTTTCTTTTAAATCCGATTTTTTTGCCATATGAATACTTCTTGTTTCTTGCGGAGGTTGTAATTTCTCTTGCTCCCGATTGTTGTTTTCACCCTCGGGGGTGATGTGTGACAGCGTGGATGACACTCGTGCCATCCGTGACATCCGGGGACATCCGTGACACTATGGGAGGCATCCATGTTGCCTGTGACATCGGGGACATCCGTGACAATGCGCGGGACATCCATGTCATTCGTGACACTGTGGGAGGCATCTATGTTATTTGTTACATTGGAGACAACTGCGATGCTGTGGTTGTCATCCATGTCCTGTGAGAAGCACCCGTGTCAGCCGAGACAATTGGGAACATCCGTGACACTGGATGGCTGCATGTCATCCCTGACAGGTGTGGACATCCGTGACACTGTGGGAGACATCCATGTTTCCAAATTGAAGACTTCACTGGAGGGACCTGAACACAAAACTGGGGTTGGCACTCAGGGTACCTCCAAACAAAACCTCTTAGGCCAATGTTATGATGGGCTACCCTCGCCTCTCAACGTGGGTTGGTGCTAAATTGTGTTAGTTAATACTCCCATGAAAAAATCTTGGGGGTGTTTAGTTTAGCTGATAGTTGTATAGTTGTTATGGTCATTCTGATAAATCTTCAATTTTCTTTAGTGGACTGGCGTGGGAAAACCGTTAACCAAACAAGTTAGATAATGGGAACGGCTTATGAACAATTCATTGACAGCTATTAGTTGGGTGTTGATGTGAAAGCCACAAATATCTTATCATTAAAGTGATAGGAATCTCTAGGAAAGTATAATTTCAGTCAACTATTGAATGACATGCAAGATACATGCACGCCACACAGAAACAAATGGAACTAGTTAATTGTTGGTTCATTTTTATTGGCGTCACAAGTTGAATCATACAGCAACTTAATTAATGCAAGCAATATATGAAAACACTGCTGTGTGCAAAAACAAATGGACCAACTCTGCCTCAGGAGTTTTCATAATTCAACACTGAATTATGTGACATGCTCTTTGAAGCCTGATTCACCTATGTCTAGCCAAAATCTGTAAACAGTACCACCTGTTCATCATAAACCCTTCAAGAGAAAAGTTTCAATTTCACTTAACCTTGCAATAACTTTTCAGGTGTTTATATTTCTGGAAAAAATGTACGTCATCAGTTTTAGTAATAAACCGTAGCCCATTTAAGCCCTTGATGCACACTAAAGATTAGGGTTTTGTAGAAATTGTGTAGAGGTTTTTAAATTTTCAAAAACATCTCGCCGATACTACCTAAAATAACACTCTGATTGTCAGCTGAGTGTCATCACAGTGGGTCGCCGGAGTGGGATTCGAACCGTCACGCCCAAGGCTGTTGGTTCAAATTACATCCAAAGTCTTTAAGAAAGAACCTGTCTTTCAGTAATTGGTTTATATATCACCATCCATCCAATATTACCTCACCACAGAAGAAGTGCTCCATATTTTCATTCGATACCAGGTTTATTTCGAAATGAATTTTCTTAAAATAAATAGTTGCTCGTCCAATGAGATCCTTCCAACGAAGTCAGCCATTTAGCGCAAAGATGTGGAGAAACCGCTGTAATTAGAAAGCTGTAAATCTTTTGCCTCAGAGGTCTATTGATACTCAGTCATTCATTCGGAGCACCACGGCAAATTCCTTGTATTTAAATGCTTGGCCAATAAACTTACTTACTTACTATTAATGATTGAGACTGAGAGATTTCAGGACCAAAGTACAGGGGTCTAGCGGGTGATCCAGGGAAAGAGTAATAGACTTGTAGAAGGACAGCAATGATATTTTTAGAAATACTGCACGGAGACAGGCACTTTGGTCCACTGAGTGTACACTGACCAGCGATCCCCGCACATTAACACTATCCCACACTAGGGACAATTTACACTTATACCAAGCCAATTAACCTACAAACCTGTACGTCTTTGGAGTGTGAGAGGAAACTGAAGATCCCGGATAAAACCCACGCAGGTCACGGGGAGAACGTACAAACCGTATACAGAGAGCACCCGTGGTCAGGATCGAACCTGGGCCTCTGACGCTGATCTTGTTGAACAGCGGAGTAATTCCAAGGGATGAGGTGGAGTTGGCTGATCTCGGCAGAGGTGCTGCGGTTGGTGTCGGCACACCGTGACCTTTGGCCCGCTTCCCATCACGGTTCAGTATCCCTTGCTGAAGTGCGAGGCGTGTGAAATAAGGTGACCCCAACTAACAGAAAAAAAGACACAAAGTGCTGGAGTACCTCAGCGGGTCAGGCAGCATCTCTGGAGAACATGGATCGGTGACATTTCAGGTCGGTTGCATTCTTCACAAGCATCCACCAGTGTAGTAGCCTGTCAGAATCTCGCATAGATAATGTGTGACTCACTGTACCCCTCCCCACCAGCTTCTCGTTTCACCCAACAATTAGCTAACAATAGACAGTTTCCTTCATCATCGTTACTTTTTTGCACATCTCTCATTCATTGTTCTTAATCTCTCTACATCGAGGTCTATATCTCCCGTTTCCCTTATCCCTAACCAGTCTGAAGAAGGGTCTCGACCCGAAACGTCACCCATTCCTTCTCTCCAGAGATGCTGCCTGTCCCACTGAGTTACTCCAGTTTTTTGCATCTATCTTCGGTAACAACTCGGCTGAGATATTGCGCGACCATTTGGTGTCTATGGAAACATTTTCCTGCAAGGAGCTAATATCAACAGGGGAGATGGGGAGGTGAGAAAACTGGTGCAAGAGTAAAAGTGAGAATCGTGATGGATCTGATTGTCACGTCAGGTGGAATCCAGGGGAATACTTACACACACCTTCCTTTCTTGGATCGTCTCAAACATAAAGGGATCAGGCAGCCATAGTGTTCAACCCAACACCGCTCCATCACAATTAAACACTACACTCACCCATCCTTAAACCCCTGTCCCACGGTACGAGTTCATTCCAAGAGCTCTCCCGAGTTTGCCCTGATTTGAACTCGGAGATTTACGGTAATGGCCACTGGTCGGTACTCGGGGCTCTTGTGGACATTTTTCATCATGTTGAAAAATCTTCACGAGTCTTCCTGAGCTTACCTGCCGTTAGCGAGTCTTCCCGAGTACCTGCCGTTAGCGCTAAGAGATGTCCCCGAGTCCCGACATACCTGCTATCTTCATTCTCCGTGCTTACCATGAGTTTGATTTTTTTTAAACTCGGGAGAGCTCTTGGAATGAACTCGTACCGTGGGACAGGGATGTTAGATGTGTTAATATTCTAACTTCCACAGACTTTCATCTTGAGGTTAACCCAATAACATTTGATGCACAATAATATTAAAGTTATCATAACATGGACAGGAAGCCACGGCACAATGGAGGGGATTTTGTTGCGTTATTTCCCAGTTTCCTTTTCGCAGATTATTGTTGATTTTTCATAGTCCGGTGCCATTCATTGATGGCCCTTTGTTCCAATACTAACAGTGCACTAATGAACCCAGAGGGGCCAAGCTAGTTTAGCCAGACTGTAGGAGACCATTGAGATGGCAAACAGATTAATCACGAACGTGCTGGAGGAACTCAGTAAGGTCAGCCAGCATCTCTGCAGGAAACGAATGAGTGGCGATTTGGGACGGAACCGTTCTTCAGGTTCAAAAAGTCTATCGATGGGTTCCGACCCACAACATCACCCATCCTTTTTCTCTAGAGATGTTGCCTGAGCCTGCTGAGATACTCCAGCACTTCGTGTCTATCTTCGGTGTAAACCAGCATCTGCAGTTCCTTCCGACACTCGTGGAGCCATAAGGCATGGAAACAGGCCCTTCGGCCGAACTTGCCCCAATCATTCCGGCCATGTCAAAAACTGGGGAGCACTGCACTCTTCTCTCCCCACCCCTGGTCTTTCAATACACATTGCTGATACCCTGATTCCACCCACATGCTCCTTGTGCGAGAGTCTCTATAGCATTTTACACAATGCCATTCATCGTTGTCATGCTGAAGAAATGAAAGGCATGTGAAGAATTGGAAACATGAGGTTAAATAAAACATTAATAGCATGAAATAAGGTGGCCCACAACATTCTACATTTCAAACATTGTACGTGCAACTGTTGAAAACATTTGGAAATTATTTTGCAAACAGAAATGGGCGCTAATTTAATTCTGAATCAGAGAACGATGGTTTCTGATAAGATAAAATTCTTAGAGCGAATCAAAACTTAAGGAAAATTCTGAAGTTTGAGTTTTGAAATACATGAAGAGAGCCGTCGCTAATCTTTGGCCTATCCAATAACATTTGATGCACAATAATATTAACGTTATCATAACATGGCCAGGAAGCCATGGCACAATGGAGGGGACTTTGTTGCGTTATTTCCCTGTTTCCTTTTCGGAGATTATTGTTATTTTTTCATAGCCCGGTGCCATTCATTGATGGCCCTTTGTTCCAATACTAACAGTGTACTAATGATCACAGCAGGGTCAAGCTAAGTTGGCAGTCATTTATCAAGACTTTAAGACCAGCCATGTTTAACAAGATTATTTATCATTACCATTGCTGTTTCAAAAAAATTAGGTGAGTTTTTAAGGTCATGAGGTAATAAGTGATAGGAGCAGAATTAGGACATTTGGCCCATCAAGTCTACTCCATCATTCAATCATGGCTGATCTATCTCTCTCTCCTAACCCACTCTCATGCCTTTTTCCTAGAACCCCTGACACCCATACTAATCAAGAATATAACTGTCTCTGCCTTAAAAATATCCATTGATGGACTCTACAAAGAATTCCACAGATTCACCACCCTCTGACGAAAGAAATTCCTCCTCATCTCCTTCCAGAGGATATGACCTCCAGTCCTAGACTTTCCCATTAGTAGAAATATCCTCTCCACATCCACTCTATCCAAGCCTTTGACTTATAACATGTAAGCAATTGACTTCAGGAGTTAAACGTGGGCAGGAAAATGAACCAGATTGAATGTTTGGACTTTACTTTGGAGAAACAGCATGAAAAGAGCCCCTTCAGTCCACTGAATCTACGCCAACCAGCGATCACCCCGTACACAAGCACTATCCAAAACACTAGGGGCAATTTTCCATTTTTACTGAAGCCAATTAACCTACAAACCTGCACGGCTTTGGAGTGTGGGAGGAAACAGGAGCACCCGGAGGAAATCCACTCGGGTACAGGGAGAACGTACAAACTCCATACAGACAGAACCCATAGTCAGGATCAAACCCGCGCTATAAGGCGCCAGCTCTACCGCTACGCAACCAGATCTTCTTTTCAGATTCAGTGAAGAATTCTACAGGAATAATGATGTCCTTTTCATAGCTGGGGATCCTGCCTTTCATTGGCGGTATATCAGTGACACACTCAGTGATAAACTTCAGCTTGGGATATTGAGGAAGCTCAGGCAGTTTTAGTCCCAAACAGAATGCCCAGGTGGAATTTACCACACGATTCTGCAAAGTCAGACAGCTACGGTTTGAGCAATTTATTTAGAGTTGCTACACCATCAAAACTTTCTTGCCCCCCCCCCCCTCCCCCCCATCAAAGTCTAGAGGGCACAGCTTTAAGGTAAGGGGGGTAAAGTTTAAAGGAGGTGTGCAGGGCAACGATCTACGCAGAGAGTGATGGGTGCCTTGAACGTGTTGCCAGGGATGGTAGTGGAGGCAGATACAGTCGTGGTTTTTGGATCGGCATGAATATGAAGGGAGTGGAGGGATGTGGGTTATGTACAGGCAGATGAAATTAGTTTAACTTGGCACCATGTTCGGCACAGACATTATGGTTCAAAGGGCTGTTCACGTGCTGTACTCTTCTCTGTTCTAAGACACCTGCAATAATGCATGAAATGAATGACTTGAGGTGGGACTTACAACCCAAATGTGTGTTTCACCAGCAAAGGGAACTGTGGACATGCAGACAGATGCAACAAGCCAGGGTGGCAAGGTGGAGCAGCGGTAGAGTTGCTGCCTTACAGTGCCAGAGACCCGGGTCCGATCCTAACGATGGGTGCTGGCCGTACATGTTGGTCTTCCCAAGGTGCTCTGGATACCTCCCATATTCCAAAGACATTCAGGTTTGTAGGTTATTTGACTTTGGTAAAATTGAAAAATTGTCCCTAGTGTGTGTAGGATAGTGTTAATGTACGGGGACCATTGTTCGGCACGGACCCAGTGAGCGGAAGGGCCTGTTTCCGCGCTGTATCTCTAAATTAAACTAGCAAAGGGGTACAGATTTTGTTCGTGCCTGGCAGCTGGCTCTTCTGCCCCCCCCCCTCCCACCAAAGGGTCAACGTCAACAGAGCCACCCCCTAAATATTAGATCTTTAATCAATATTAGATCTTAAATCAAATTGCAGATGAGGTAACCAGGCCAGAAGAGCAAAGACTAATAGCAATGAACAGGAAAGACATTGTCCCCAAATCCTTCACTATCTGTTAGAAATTCTCAGCAAAGTGAAATGCAACTCTGCAGATTCTTTGCAATGTGGGATTTAAATTAAAAAAAACCCAATCAGCTGTGAACCAAACATGTTCTCAATGAGGGGATCAGAAAGGTAAAGTCTTTCTAAGTACATTAAGAAAACACAAAACCTTCAGCTGTAAGCAGTGTCTCAGTTTGACATTGCGATTTTTCAGCTCTGTAAAACTGTTCGAGGAACAAATGACATAGACATTATAATCCGTTCACACACTATATGTCAAATAATAAAGCATTTGTGCAATATATTCTGTTATTCGACAACAGAAATCACCATTTGCTTCAAAGTTAATGTCCAATAAAATCCAAGTTAACAAATCGTGGGTTTTCTCCGAGATCTTCGGTTTCCTCCCACACTCCAAAGACGTACAGGGTTGTAGGTTAATTGGCTTGGTGTAAATGTAAATTTGTCCCCAGTGTGTGTAGGATAGTGTTAATGTGTGGGGATCGCTGGTCGGTGCGGACTCGGTGGGCCGAAAGGGCCTGTTTCCGCGCTGTATGTCTAAACTAAAAAACTAAACTAAACTAAACTTAAATTGTGATCAGAGAAAAGGCATCGGCCATCCGGTGTCAGATGCTTTACAAGGGCAAAATTACTAAATGAAATTTAGATGAACTTCATTAGAAAATCCAGACCTAATCCATGTGGGCTATTCATCACATTCTCATTCATGGATGCACTGACACTAAAGAAAGTTAAAAACGCTTTGGATACGAACGCAGAATAGAGGCTGAAATGGAGTGTGAAAGGACAGGCAAATAATGAGGAGCCCAGTCACGGAGACCATTGTCACTTCTTTTAATGGGTGAACCACTTAATTATTTTGGTGCAAACAATACGAGGGGACTGACTGGGCAGTGTTGTCGAGTCGGCTTGCCTTCAGTCCCTTGTGTTCTCAGTTTCCCAAAGAAATCTCTTTCGAAATGGGAAGTGCGGAATCTGATCACATCCAGTCGACTCTTCAGGGCCTGTCCCACTTGGCGATTTTTTCCGGCGACGGCCGGCATCATTAACTGACCTATCAGGTCACCGAAAAGTCGCGGCGTGACGCGGTGATGGCGTATTGACGAGCGGTGTTTTTTCAAGCGTCGCATCATTTTTTTTTGTCGCCGCTGGTTTTTGAAATGTTCTAAATCTTTTGGCGACCCTGATATGACGCAGAAAAAAAACGGCGTAGGACTGTTTTCCACCACTAATGATAGTGCAGTTGCCTCTGGTGAGTGGAATTTTCAGTCAAACGCAAGGCAGTTGCCTCTGGTGAGTGGAATTTTCAGTCAAACGCAAGGCGACACTTTTAGCTGAAATATCCAGGCTATAAATTGTGCCGCGAGCCAATATAAGAATTTAATGTAAATAGCACATCATTTGGGGTTGGGCAAGAATACGGAGAGTGAATTTCAGGGGAACCTGTTGACCATGGAGGGAGTCACGCTAACATCCATACGTTTGCACTTCCCAGAGACGGGCAGGAAGTTGTGGGGGTTTTGTGGCGCAGCAATGAAAGAACCTTTACTTCTTGCTCAGAGGTCCTGGGACAACAATGGGCCAGTTAAATTTGTCACACATTGGGAACTGAACTCGTGACTTGTGTGGTTTGAGAAAGCTTCATGGCACATCACGGTGCTTTCATCCGCCACAACCATTGGCAAAGCTCTCAAATCCCTTTACTAGGACTGTTTTTTTGCCCACACAAATGTGCATTGTTCCAATTTCTGTAGAGCAGGGCAGAATTATGCTGCAAGTTTGAATTGGTCGGGGTGCGTCAGGGAAAGCACTGAGTCATTAGCAGACACACCTTTCAGTCACAACGACCTCCGTGCTCCATAATCCCGCTGTATTCTTTCAAATGTAGTAAAGTTTGCTGAATAGTTTAAAAAATAAAAACATAACATATGAGGCCGAATTATTAAAGTCTGCCGCGCATCTTACCAGTGGAAGTTGGCTGAATAGGCTGCCTCTGATGTTTACATGGCTCACGTTCACACAAGCTCAAACAGTGAAGCTCCAGTCTGGAATTAAAAAACAAAGGCTCATGATTTAACAAATCCTCCTACTGATCACGCTAACATGTATTTGATGGTACAGTGCCTGCATGCAAGTCCCTTTGGAAAAGTCAAACACAAGTCCGATTGTATTCTTGCCAAATATATTCAGAATACACACTTGGTTTTAAACCGTACTCATGGAAAATGCAATGCAATTCACGCAAGGTAAACATTTAGTGCAGTTCCTTGGTAACACCCACATGAGGAGGCATAATTGATGCAAAAGTTTAATAATTAGACACCTCCCATGCTGATGCAGAGTAGTATTTATCACGCCAGTATCAAATTGGTATGCGAGTTCTCGGTGGCGCAGCGGTAGAGTTGCTGCCTACAGGGCCTGTCCTACCAGCATCCGACTCCATGCGATGAACGCGATCAAACTAGAAGCGGGGGCCGCGCGGAGGTCAGGTGATCCCCTGTACAGGGCCGTTCCCACCAGCATGCGCCTGCATGCGGCAAGCGCGACCAAACCGGCAGCGAGGGCCGCGCGGAGGTCGGGTGAGTGGCGCAACACGGTGCAAAGTGAGGCGAACTTGGAGCGAAGTCTTCAGGTACGTTCGCCAGAAAGGGACACACAGAGGGCCACGGAGCCACACACATAGAGGGTCAAGGAAGCACCTACAGATAGGTTCACGGAGGCACGACGTCGAGGCGGTGTGTAATGCGTCGAGGCGACTGCGTTGCATTAACGGAGAAAGCCGTTGCCGCGCGGAATTATCGAACATAGTCAGTTTTTCGGAGCCCCGCGCGATGTCGGGACAAACTCCGCACAATTCCGCACGGCTCCGGCGATCGAAGTGGGACCGGCCCCGCGACGCCGGACGGCTCAAGCGACCACGTTAGGTCGCGCTCATCGCATGGAGAGAGACCCGGGTTCGATCCTGACTACGGGTGCTGTCTGTACGGAGTTTCTACGTTGTCCCTGTGACCGCGTCGGTTTTCTCCGGGTGCTCCGGCTTCCTCCCACACTCCAAAGACGTACAGGTTTGTCAGTTAATTGGCTTCAGTGCAAATGTAAATAGGATAGTGTTAGTGTACAGGGTGATCGCTGGACGGCACGGACTCAGTGGGCCAAAGGGCCTGTTTCCGCGCTGTATCTCTAAATTCTAAAGAAAGATTCTCTCACACACAGTTTCTCTCTAAGTTCACATTAGAGTTGACATTATTTGGGTGGGTCAGTTCGTAAGTGAAGTGCAACAATGTCAATGTTGAGAGTGGGTGGAAGTGGGAGGACATTAATTAAACAAAAGTGAATGATTCAAAGGTGTGTTTACTGAAGTACCAAGATTCATATTGAGTCATTAACTTTACACCATTCCTGCCATGCCTAACACTTTTCGTATTGAGATATTTTCATATAGGCACTTTTCATAATGTCATATTTCCTTTTCACACGTTTCAAAATTCATATTGGGGAGACAGAAACCTTCGACTTTTTCTTTGCGCTCTTTGCCTTTGGCCATTTCCTCTGTAAACAGCGGCAACATATGGTGACCGTGGAGTTGTGGGTTTTGCAAAAGAACTTCACTGAGCTGGGCAGACTTGACTGGAAAGAACCAGTGAACCGTTGAGCTTCACGCAAATCTGTCCATGCCTGAGACTCTTCTCCATCGGGGCAAGCATTGGACTTCATTTCAATGCATCTGCACCAGGAACACAGCAAGACAACAGCCAGTTGCAGGAAACATTTTGGGTAGCGTAAGATTGTTCTAACGAGTACGAGATGGGGGTGAAAGGTAACTGGAGCAGATGTCCGTGCACAAGTGTGCTTTTGTGCCTCGGTGCAAATGGAGAAAGATATTTCCAAAGACCTCATTTACAAGAGCATTGCTGAACAAAAATGAGAAACAATTGCTGGGAAAGGCTTGATGAATCTACAATATTGGCAGGCGATGTTCATACCAAGGAGATGATGTCACAATGCAAGCTCCAGATTCAAGGATGACAGATTGACCAAGCCCTCCCCCCCCCCCCCCCCCCCCCCCCCCATCAGCTACATCGGGGGGCACGGTGGCGCAGTGGTAGAGTTGCTGCCTTACAGCGCCAGAGATCCAGGTTCGATCCTGACTACGGGTGCTGTCTGTACGGAGTTTGTACGTTCTCTGGGTGCTCCGGTTTCCTGCCACACTTCAAAGATGAACAGGTTTTGTAGGTTAATTGGCTTGGCATAAGATGTGTCACAAAGCAGAATAAAGCCTTTGGTTCTATTTTTATGCAGGATTGATAATTTAACCGGCAGTCAATATCATCTGAAACTTTTTGAATGTCAGCATGCCTCCACCTAGTCAAGAGGGTTTAATTGTCATATATACCTGCAAGAGTACAATGAAACTCTTACTTTTTATAGCTTAGTAGGCTTGTAAATAATCCAACAACACTCAGATATATATACTAATCAATAACTGTAACACTGATCAATACCGGGTCTGAAGAAGGGTCTCGACCCGAAACGTCACCCATTCCTTCTCTCCCGAGATGCTGCCTGTCCCGCTGAGTTACTCCAGCATTTTGCGTCTGCCTTCGATTTAAACCAGCGTCAGCAGTTCTTTCCTACACACTAAGTAATACCGAGTTTGAAGAAGGGTCTCGACATGAAACGTCACCCATTCCTTCTCTCCCGAGATGCTGCCTGTCCCGCTGAGTTACTCCAGCTTTTTGTGTCTATCTTCGGTTTAAACCAGCATCTGCAGTTCCTTCCTACACATACTAAGTAACCATAAATAGTGCAAAAACTGAAGATACAGTTCAAAGAAGATCATAATTGTCGAGGTTAGTGTTATGTAGTGTTCAAGAGCCTGACGGTTCTGGGAAGAAGCAGTTCTTGAACCTGGTGGTCATAGTTAATAGGCTATTTATTATAATCTGTTTCATTTTTATTAATAGATTTTTACGCTTATTAATCAGAGTGTACAATGGCATGGCGTTCCTGTTTGATGCTATGAGAGACATGGAGTACACAGTGAAAAGGCCATTTTACCGTGAGGTTAAAGAAAAAATAGCTAGTCATCTTGTGAGGGATCTCCCAATTATTTTGAATTTGGTGCAAAGTACTAGAAGCCGCCCAAGGAAATACATGTGGGCTTGTATTTGAGTGCCAGATGTACAGGGATGTTAGGACAGCCATTTAACAGGGAACAGATCCTCTCAGTCACACTACAACAGAATACAGTGTTCAATTCAATTTGACCTGCGTAAAGGTTCACTGAATGACAATTGTAATTCACAGTGCTGGTGATGAAGACAGGAAAAACCGACAGAGGACTGGAAGCAAAGTGGTTGCATTTGCGCTGCATGAAAACCAGGATTAGCTTAGTGCAGCTTAGAGATTCAGCGCGGAAACAGGCCCTTCAGCCCACTGAGTCCGCGCCAACCAGCGATCTCCGCACATTAACACTGTCGTGCCCACACTAGGGACAATTTAGAATCTTTACCGAGCAAATTAGCCTGCAAACCTGTACATCTTTGGAATTTGGGAGGAAACCGACGCAGGACACGGGGAGAAGGTGCAAACTCCGTACAGACAGCACCCGTGGTCAGGATCGAACCCGGGTCTCTGGCGCTGTAATGGTCCTGTCCCATGATGCGAGTTCATTCAAGACCTCTCCCGAGTTTAAAAATAAATCAAACCCGTGGTAAGCACGGAAAATGAACGTCGGAGCTCAGGGACGTCTCTTAGCGGCACGTAACGCTAACAGCAGGTACTCGGGAAGACGCATGAATATTTCTCAACATGTTGAAAAACGTCCACGAGAGCCCCGAGCTCCGACGAGCGGCCATTACCGTAAATCTCCGAGTTCGAATCAAGGCAAACTCGGGAGAGCTCTTGGAATGAACTCGTACAGTGGGACAGGAGCTTAAGGCAGCAACTCTACCGCTGCGCCACCGTGCCGACTTTCTCAACTCAGGTGTTGTAACCGAGAAGAAACAAGTCACATTTGTAGAGTCTATGACATATTAATGACATCTCAAAGACAAATTTCAATCCATGTTACAGTGTGCAGGGCAAACTAATGCTCCAGCTAATGGAAGTCAGTCATAAATCTTGATTACATCGCCTATTCTTTTCAAACAGGAAACACCAGTTGAGAATGTTTAGTTGTTAACAATCCGACAGCTCACCTATAAACTTCAGCTTAGCAAAAAGAGTTATGATCCCATTTACTCGTTCTGCTAAGCTTATCAAGTTACTCAGTACTATTTGGCAGATAATGTAGTTCTATTGCACTAGCCATGGAACTACAGCTATAGTATTGTACAGTTGAAGAAGTCAATTAATCCCCACAATTGTTCATCCAGAACTAAATGTCGACTTCCATTTACTCTATATGTGGCCCCATAGCAGAAGCTGGGAACTGGAAGTATCCCGAGCTAATTCTGCTACCACCATCATCTACTGCGACAAGTGATGGCTTCCACTGATTGTCGCCGGAAGCTTGCAGCCTTTTCAGGACGGACGATGACAGCGAGGTCAACATTTGTAACAAGATGGACACGAAACGAAGAAGACTCTATACGCGGCGAACAATGAAATGGATCTTCTTTCCACTGGCAACCTGGCATGTAGATCCAAACTCAACTCCCAACATTACTATTGAATGGACTGATCACCTTTCCTCACAGTTACCCAATTACAATGCAATCACTGTGAGTCTTTTGTGTCTGAACTGCAAAAGCAACTTGTGTGGTACCTTGGTACGCATCAGAAGGAGCCCAACCCAAAATGTCATAATGTCTTAGAGTCATACAACACGGAAACAGGCTCTTCAGCCCAACACGTCCATGCTGGCCAAGATGCCTCATCTAGGCTGGAACAATTTGCCGCATTGGTCCATATCCCTCTAACCTTTTCCTATCCATGTACCTGTCTAAGCGTTTTTTAAATGTTGCTATTGAACCTGCCTCAACTATCTCCTCTGATAGCTCGTTCCATACACCCACCAGCTTCAGAGTGGAAAGATTGCCCCCCAGGTTCCTGTTAAATCTTTTCCCTCTCTCCTTAGACCTACCGTCTGTCCATTCTCTCAACAGATACCTGACCCATTGAGATCCTCCAGCACTTTGTTTTTTGCTCAAGATTCCAACATCTGCAGTTCTCGTGTCTTGCAAGATCTTCTATGTTTTAATCATTGCTAAGTCCCTGAACTGTATTGACCTAATCGACTTAATCTGTCTTTGTAAAACAATCCCTTCAACCAAAGAATCAGTCAAGTGAATATTCCCCACACTGCTACAGAAGTACGTATATCCTCTGTTAAATGGCAAGCTGGCAACTTTCCATGTACATGGCATCATTTCAATCGTTGATGAGCCGTATCGTGTTCAGATCCTGTATGAATCATCACTCTAGTGGGGGAAGAGAGGAACTGGCACTTTGTTGGAATCCTCAAGGGTGGCACGGTGGAGCAGCGGTAGAGTTGCTGCCTTACAGCACCAGAGACCCGGGTCCCATCTTGACTGTGGGTGCTGTCTACACGGAGTTTGAACGCTCTCCCTGACCCTGCGACTGTGTGGGCTTTCACCGGGTGCTCTGGTTTCCTCACACTCTCCACAGACGTACAGGTTTGTGGGTTTAATTGGATTTGGTAAAATTGTAAATTCTTCCCAGTGTGAAAGTGTAGGATAGCGTATGGGATGATCGTTGGTCGGCGCGGACTTGGTGGGCCGACGGGCCTGTTTCCACGCTGTATCTCTATCAAGTCAAATCACAAACCAATGCGTGAGTCCCCTTGGTGAACTGTTAACTAACCACGAGGCCGTCGGTTTGTGTCTTTTGCCTCTGAATTGTGAAAGCACCTCATATGGTGACCTATGGGCCACATTATCTAACATTATAGTCCACATGTAGGAACATACCACGTGGAGGAACTCGGAGAATGTGGCAACATCCGTGGGAGGAGATAGACAGACGACATTTTGGGTTGAGGCCTAAAGGGTCTGGACTGAAAGAATTATATATGCAGGTGGTTTCTAAAACTAAAATGCTTTGCTCTGATATACTTTGTCCATCAATGACAACAGTGAGCCCGCAAACTCAACAGCCACAAACCTCAGGCACGTCAATCCAAGAAAAATGGATTCATGGATCGATCTGTCCATGGTGCCGAATGCAATGGACCTCCTGGTTATTAATACCCAGTGCCCAGTAGACATTAGGCTTTACTTTAGGCTTTGGAGATACAGTGCGGAAACAGGCCCACCTGCCCACCGAGTCCACGCCGACCAGCGATCACCACGTACACTAGCACCATCCTACACACGAGGGACAATTTACAATTTCCAGAAACCAATTAGCCTACAAACCTGGACTTCTTTGGAGCGTGGGAGGAAAATAGAGAATTTAGAGAAAAAACGACACGGTCACGGGGAGAACGTACAAACTGCGTACAGATAGCGCCCGCGGTCAGAATCGAACATGGGTTTCTGGTGCTGTGAGGCAGCAACCCTATTACTGAGCTGCTCTAAACATTTATGGAGGTGCTGGACAGACAACATTTCAGGTCCGGACCATTCTTCAGATTGGTCCCGACTCGAGACGTCGTCTGTCCATTCCCTCCCACAGATGCTGCCTGGCCCATTGCGTTCCTCCAGCACTTTGTGTTTTGCTCAAGATTCCAGCATCTGCAGTCTCTTGGAACTCCATTTTATCTGGCTTATAGTTTGATAAAGGTCCTAACAACAGATCAAGACTGAATTAAATATTTATTCTACAAACATTGCTCATGATAGAACCATTTTCTGAAAGTCACAGTTAAGGGCCTGTCTCACTGAGGCGACCTAATTGGCGAGTTTAGAAGAGTTTGCCCTCGACTCATACTCGCAGCATGGTCGACACGAGGTCCTAGGAGGTCTTTGTAACTCTCCTTCATGCTCGAGAGTCGTCCCCGCGTACTTGAGACCTCAACTAGGTCGTGGTGGTATTTTTTCGCATGCTGAAAAATGCTCATGAGTAAAAAGAGGTCGCCATGGAAAAAAAATCAATTTTTTTTACTTGTAGGTTTAGTTCGTAGGTCGTAGTAGGTTGGCATGTTATTCATAGGTAATCGAGGGTAGTCGAAGATAGTCTTCAACATAGTCGAGGGAGATCGAAGGAGATCGAAGGAGGTCGGCTCCACTCTCCACTACTCGGTGTCCAATTTTCCCGAAGCTAGTCAAAGCTATAGTTTCGAAGGAGATCGAAGGAGGTCTTCTACATAGTCAAAGGAGGTCTTCAACATATCCGTTGGAGGTTCGACCATGACACCTTTCCATACTCTCCTAAACTCTTCTACACTTGCAAATTAGGTCCCCGCAGTGGGACTTGCCCTTTAACATATGCAAATTAACATATGCAAAACTGTGAACCACTTCAATAATAAATCAATCGTTTAATTTTTGTTTTTCGTTTCAGCAGACTTTGCAGTTCCATAATTGTCACTGGGCCACATACAGGTATACCCGTAGCTTTCCAGTTCATTTTTGAGAGATCAGAAAAAATTAATAATCTTTTGGATGGAATCTTCCCTTTAAAACGCATGGACTATAAATGGCAACATCAGCAGAAAGTGCTGGAAACATTCGGCAGATGAAGGAGCATCTGAGGAAACAGAAGCACTGACTGTTCCTTGATCTGCGGATGCTGCCCAACCTACTAAGTGTTTCCAACTTTCTCTGCCTATGTTTCAGATTTCCACAGACTACTAACGAGCCAAACCTCTGAGGGCACCAATGGTCTCTTCACAACTCTGAGTGAACGGGATTTTTTGCAGGAGATTGTACGGCCATAGGAAATGGACCCAGCTGTTCATGATCACGAGTTGTGCGAAAGTACGGACTCAGTTACTTTCCTCGCCCATCAGGCAAGAGGTACAGAAGTGTGAAAACGAACACCTCCAGATTCAGGGACACTTTCTTCCGAGCTGTTATCAGGCAACTGAACCATCCTCTCAACAACTACAGTGCGACCCTGAGATACTATCTTCCTCATTGGTGACCCTCGGACTATCTTTAATTGGACTTTACTAGATGTTAGTTTAGTTTAGTTTAGAGATACAGCACGGGAGCAGGCCCTTCAGCCCATCGGCAATCTACGCACATTAACACTACCCTACACACACTAGGGACAATTTTACATTTACACCAAGCCAATTAACCTACAAACCTATACGTCTCTGGAGTGTGGGAGGAATCCAAGGATCTTGGAGAAAACCCTTGCAGGTCACGGGGAGAACGTGCAAACTCCATACAGACAGCACCCATAGTCAGGATTGAATCTGGGTCTCTGACGCTGTGAGGTAGTAGCTCTACTGCTGGGGCACGTTGCTGCCCTTATCTTGCACTAAACATTATTCCCTTTATCATGTATCTGTACACCATGATGGCTGGACTGTAATCATCTATTGTCTTGCCGGTTGACTGGTCCGCATGCAACAAAAGCTTTTCATTGTGCCTCGATACATGTGACAATAAACTAATCTATTTACCAGAAAGATATACAACATAAACAATATGTTCATCCCACCATGGGAATAATCCAGCCAGATGTACTGACTTCAACACAGATCAACTTCAAGTCCTAGATCAACGAAACCAAAACTTCAGGGATGCCTAATATTCATTCTAAATTAAGGAAAGGGAGGGACAAAAATAGTAAGGCACTGGTAATTATGAATGAATGCTAGCCCTGTCTCCACAAACTCGAAGCAATTACTTGAAAAAAGGCATCAGGATAAACTCAAGGTCCAGAAGATAAATGAGAATTGAATTAATCCCAGATTAAATAATGGAATGATCGGCTGTTCATATTTTATCATGTAAACAAAAGTCGGGAAGTTTGAAAGTTAGTCTATTGAGATGCGGCGTGGAAACAGGCCCTTCGGCCCACCCAGTCCACGCCAACCAGCAATCACCCAGCATACTGGAACTATCCTACACACATTAGGGAGAATTTATAATTTACCAAAGCCAATTAACTGACAAACCTGTACGTCTTTGGAGTGTGGGAGGAAACCGGAGTACCCGGAGAAAACCCACACAGTCACAGGGAGAACGTAAAACTCCGAACAGACAGCAGCAGTAGTCAGGATCCAACTTGGACTTGTGGCGCTGAGGCAGCAACTCTACCGCTGATGCCCCCCGATTGTACCCATTTTATCCTCATTTGGTCCACATTGAACATAGAAAATATAGGCATAGAAAATAGTTGCAGGAGTAGGCCATTCGGCCCTTCGAGCCAGCACTGCCATTCAATGTGATCATGGCTGATCAGTACTCCGTTCCGGCTTTTTCCCCCATATCCCTTGATCCCCTAACCCGAAGAGGTATATCTAACTTTGTCTTGAAAACTGAATTCTAGCAAATGGGAGGGGGTAAAACCAAAATCTTTTCAGGAAGAATCTTTTAGTAAGGGACATTAAAAAAAAAATTTAACTTTTGTTTTCTAAAAATTTTTTTGGTTTCATACAAAATGTTTTTATTCAGAACAAACAAAAATACAAAGTAGTAACACGATCAAAGAATGCCTATATTGTGGCATTTTACAAACTTGGGTTGCCATTCTGCGTGTTCTCGGGTCTGCATACTCTTGGTGCGGCCACTTGCTGAGGCAAGTAACACGATGGAGCTACCCATCAAATAGCTGCCATTCAATTCCTAGCTAGTAGCCATAGCTGGTAACTGATGTCATAAATAGGCCATGACACATGCTTGCACTCGTTCCTGCTAGGCTGTTTGAAGTCACAAAGACTTGATTAGTAAGGGTGTCAGGGGTTATGGGGAAAAGGCAGGAGAATGAGGTTGAGAGGGAAAGGCAGATCAGCCATGATTGAATTGGCGGAGTAGACATGATGGCCGAATGGCGTAATTCTTCTCCTATAACTTATGAAGATGCTGTTCTTCAATGAGAGAAGTGATTTCCCCTGAAAGAAACATTTCCTCTCGAGAGCTCCTCCACTACTTGCAGTGTTGGGCGCCTGGTTTGAGCCAATTGCTGTACTCTGGAGTGGTTCAGTCCTCTCCTGCAATTCATTCCATCTTCCTGCATCAATCCTGGCACATTACCTCTGCTGCTAATTTCCACATTGGCCCCATGATCACACCATTCATACCTGATTTATTTTCCATTTCTTGACATTTCTATTTTCATCACAGATGAGTAGCAAGTTGGCTTCCACAACTATTTCATCCATGACTCCTCCTTTGTTAGTTTAGTTCACAAATACAGTGTGGACGCAGGCCCTTCGGCCCATCGAGTCCACACCGACCAACGATCCCCACATATTAACACTATCCTACACACACAAGAGACAATTTACATTTATACCAAGCAAATTAACCTACAAACCTGTACGTCTTTGGAGAGTGGGAGGAAACCAAAGTTCCCGGAGAAAATCCACACGGTCACGGGGAGAACGTACAAACTCCGTACAGACAGCAGCCGTAGTCAGGATTGAACCTGAGTCTCTAGCGTTGTGAGGCAGCAACTCTACTGCTGCGCCATCGTGCCGCCCTTTCATCCACACCATCTTGCAATGTGCCAGATCTAGTTGAAACGATCGCACCTTCTATTTTTGTGTACACGTTTTTACTGGCACACAGACCCTGCAAGGACTTAATTCAATGTCCCCAGTTTCTCCATATCCATTGAACTGGTCTTAGTTTAGAGATCCAGCATGGAAACAGACCCTTCGGCCCACTGAGTCCCTGCCAACCATCGATCACCCGTACACACTAGTTCTATGTTATCCCATTATCTCATCCACTCCCTACACACTGGTGGGCAATTTACAGAAGCCAATTGACATACAAACCTGCAACATACGTTCAAGGAACAACACTTCATCTTCCATCCAAGCAGACCACGCGCTTTGGGATTTAACACTGTAATTAAAGATGAATTTAACAATTTCAGACAACTATTTTGTATTTCCACAGATGTGACTGTGCCCTTCTGTTCCTACATTCGCAAAACTGACTTCAAAATTCCAACTTGAAAGAAATCGTTATCATTGCAATTTTCAAAGATATTCTGTGTCTTCTCTCTCTCTCCACTTTCTTTCTGCAACTTGAAAGAAAATGGTCTTTTCAACTTTCCGGTTCTGACCCAAAATGTCAAGTCTGCTTCTCTGCCCACTGATGCTACTTGACCTGCTGGACACTGCTGCCATTTGCTGCTTTTGTTTCTGGTTACCCAGTATTGGACTCGTATTGCTCAGAAGTTGATTCAAGCTTTTGAACTGCCTCCACATTGCAAGACAGTCTTCTCTTCAAACGCCCAAGTGAAGCTGTGGGAGATTCAGATGATTCAGTGATCCTACATATAACAAGCGGCTTGTGTTGCACATGCAAAATTTTTCTCCAAACCTGCCACAGCCTCACCTTCCACAACAAGCTCATCTGTGCCAGATCCAGCTGAAATGATCTCACCTACCGGCCAGCGATCATCCCATACGCAAGCACTATCCTACACAATTTATAGTTTTACTGAAGCCAATGAACCTACAAACCCGTACGTCTTTGTTTGGGGTAAACCAGTGCACCCGGAGAAAACCCACGAGGTCACAGGATTGAACCCGGGTCTCTGGCGCTGTAAGGCAGCACTTCTGCCACCATGCGGTGCCAGTTCTTGGACACTGCTCGAACAGATCAATTGTCTCTTTGAACTGCCTTCCGTGGAGAACTGAAAATATTTCTTCCATTTTAAACGCGCCAAAATTGCTCTCCAAATGCTAACGCACAATGAGCAGTCCCTCTATCACCGCGGGTAATCTCGCCCACATCCAACAGCGTGGCCTGCTGTGCTTTGCAGGTGTGGTTCACAGCTTCTGGTCGTCCTTCACAGAGATTTCATTAATGAGCACCTTCTGCGCTAGCATGCCGCTGCCATCACCATTTCCCTGGCGGATACCCCAACAGTCAGCTGTACAAACCCAGAGCTTTCTAAGAACGTTCACTTCAGTTGCTCAGGGTTCTACGTTGACGGTGCCAGCTCGCATCACACACCCGCTACTGGCGATAACAAGTTCCTGTTCAGCCCGGGCCCTGCTGTAGTTTAGAGATAGAGCGTGAAAACGGGACCTTCCAACCCACCGAGTCCGCGCTGACCAGCGATCATCCGTACACCACGCCCATCCTACACAACACAGGGACAATTTACAGAAGGCATTTAACCTTCAATCCTGCGCGACTTTGGAATGGAGGAGGAAACCGGACCACCCGGAGGAAACCCACGTGGTCACAGGGAGAACGTGCAAACTCCGCACAGACAGCACCCTCAGTCAGGATCGAACCGGGGTCGTTGGCTGGCGCTGTAAGGCAGCAAGTCTACCACTGCGCCACCGTGCCGCACTGCTCTTTAATCACCTGATCTTTCCTCTATAACTTTTTGGCTACGACTCTATTTAGCAAATCAGCCTTCAGCCCAGCTTCTGCCTCACCCCCTCACTGCACCATCTAGCTCCGACTGTCTATCTCTCCCTTTAGCCCAAACGTCATCTCCCTTGTCAGATCGAGCACTGTCAGATTCCACTCATATGGTGGCTGTCATGCAGAGACAGCTGTCTACCTCGGCCCATCTCTCCGGTGACCCACTTTAGTTTAGTCTAGAGATACAGCACGGGAAAAGGCCCTTCGGCCCATCGAGTCCATGCCATCCATTGATCACCCATTGGAATCTTCTTCGATTGCTTCAATACCACTGTCAGAGACTCACCAGCCTATAATTGCCCGGATTCTCTCTACTTTCCTTCTTAAATAAAGGACCAACATTAGCTACTCTCCTGCCCTCTGAGTCCTAGCCTGTGGCTAGACAAGGCGAAAGATCTTCAAAGCGGTCAAAATTAAAATACAGTTCTCCAATTTATATAGTGCTGCTTCAAGTCGTAACGTTACACCAATTTCCTTGCTGCACTGACCTCCACTATGATCTACTGTATATTCCCAATAAATTAAATGGTCATCTTAATCACACCTGACCAAAAAATAATAAGATTGCAAGATTATTTTTACGGTCTTCAGGGGACAACGTATATATTTTATGTTTAAGAAGGAACTGCAGATGCTGGAAAATCGAAGGTAGACTAAAATGCTGGAGAAGCTCAGCGGGTGAGGCAGCATCTATGGAGCGAAGGAAATAGGCAATGTTTCGGGTCGAAACCCTTCTTCAGACTGATGCTGCCTCACCCACTAAGTGTCTCCAGCATTTTTGTCTACCTTAGATATTTTATGTACTCTGGACTTAATTTTAGCCAGTTTAATATTTCAACAGGACATCAATTTAGATATGCAATAGAGAAATTAGTTCAAATTTTATTCAAGAATAAGGAGTAAGCCATTTATGACAGAGAGGAGGAAACACTTTTTCTCACAGAGTGGTGAGTCTGTGGAATTCTCTGCCTCAGAGGGCGGTGAAGGCAGGTTCTCTGGATGCTTTCAAGAGAGAGCTAGATAGGGCTCTTAAAAATAGCAGAGGATATGGGGAGAAGGCAGGGACGGGGTACTGATTGTGGATCATCAGCCATGATCACATTGAATGACGGTGCTGGCTCGAAGGGCCGAATGGCCTACTCCTGCACCTATTGTCTATTGTCTATTATGAACGACCCTGTGTTAATGAGATCTCAGCAGTTGACGTTGTGATTTCATGAACATCTTGTCAGTCTTAAACAGCATAGTTGGGTGGGCTATTTCAATGATGATGATCATATCTCTCCTCCGAGACCCCCTGTAGACAACTTACCTGACGTGGAAGTGCACGGGTATTATCCTAACTACATCTGAAATTGGATTTTAAAAATTGAGACGGGAAACAATATTTTCTTTTGCTAAACGCAAGCTGAGCCACAGCAAGCAGCGCAGCGTGCCGGAGTGATAGAAGTCGACTGCATCACAACACAGTTGGACGCTGCGTTGCCAATGCAATTTGCCAGGTGTCAAGCTTCCAGCTTCAGCTGGCGGTCGAGAGAAGAGGCACCGCGTGTTACTCTCCTCCCCGCGAGCAGGGGGGGGATTGGCAGGTTAGCAAGGCCCGCAGCAGTGAGATGTTGAAGCTGCAGAGCCGGTCGCCTGGGTGTTCCTTGGCCAGAGAACGTTATGTGGTCAGGAGGCCCACCAAGAGCAAGAGTCAGACATCCTTGCATAGAAACATAGAAAATAGGTGCAGGAGTAGGCCATTCGGCCCTTCGAGCCTGCACCGCCATTCAATATGATCATGGCTGATCGTTCAACTCAGTATCCTGTACCTGCCTTCTCTCCATACCCCCTGATCCCTCTAGCCACAAGGGCCACATCTAACTCCCTCTTAAATATAGCCAATGAACTGGCCTCAACTACCTTCTGTAGCAGAGAATTCCAGAGACTCACCACTCTCTGTGTGAAAAATGTTTTCCTCATCTCGGTCCTAAAACAATTTCCCCCTTAACCAATTAACAATTATCCTTAAACTGTGACCCCTGATAGTTGACAAGGATTGTTATATATAATGTGTAGGAAGGAACTGCAGATGCTGGTTTAAATCGAAGATAGACACAAAAAGCTGGAGTAACTCAGCGGATTAGACAAAGTCTCTGCCACAGAAGGTAGTTGAGGCCAGTTCATTGGCTATATTTAAGAGGGCGTTAGATGTGGCACTTGTGGCTAAAGGGATCAGGGGGTATGCAGAGAAGGCAGGTACGGGATACTGAGTTGGATGATCCTCCATGATCACATTGAATGACGGTGCAGGCTCGAAGGGCCGAATGGCCTACTCCTGCACCTATTTTTCTACGTTTCTATGTTTCTATGCTTAAGAAGGAACTGCAGATGCTGGAAAATCGAAGGTAGACAGAAGTGCTGGAGAAACTCAGCGGGTGCAGCAGCATCTATGGAGCGAAGGAAATAGGCAACGTTTTGGGCCAAAACCCTTCTTCAGACTGATGTAAGGTGTTGGGGGGGGGGCAAGTAAGGAGAAAGGAAGAGGAGGAGCCCGAGGGCTGAGGGAGAGCTGAGAAGGAGAGGAGGCAGCAAGGGCTACCGGAAATTGGAGAAGTCAATGTTAATGCCACTAGGGTGCAAACTGCCCAAGCGGAATATAAGGTGCTGCTCCCATTCCTTCTCTCCAGAGATGCTGCCAGTCCCGCTGAGTTACTCCAGCTTCTTGTGTCTGTCAAGGAATGTGATTATAGTTGTTTCATTTTCAATATATTGATTTCTAAGAATACTTGTTTTACTTTGTGCTGTGCCGGTGGGTTTTGTTTTGTATTGTACATATTATTCTTGTAAATAATTAATTTAAATTATTTTTGGTTACATAAAGGGCAAGAATCTGGGCAGCATATGTCCTGGTTGGGTTGCTCCTGGGCCCGGCCAAGTTGACCAGCCGCGAGTCACGGCACCAGGCGGAAGAGGGCTCTGCTCGAGCCGGCTGCCTGCCCCTTTTCCGGGGCTACTTCCACAACCAGGTGGTTTTCCGTCTGAGAAAGGGTCTCGACCCGAAACATCGCCAATTGCTTCTCTCCATAGATGCTGCCTCACCTGCTGAGTTACTCTGGCATTTTGTGTCTACCTAGCCTACAAACCTGTATGTTTTTGGAATGGAGGGAGGGAACAGGAGGACCCGGAGAAAACCCACGTAGGACACGGGGAGAACGTACAACCTCCGTGCAGGCAACACCCGTAGTCAGGATCGAACCCAGGTCTCTGGTGCTGTAAGGCCGCAACTATATCGCTGCGCCACCTCTGCAGTCCCTTCCTACACCAGTCTATGTACTCATGTCGCAAACACCCATCTGAGGCCCTGGATTACCAAACAACTTTGCTTTTTTTAAACAGAGGTCTGTGGCATTGCCAAAATGACCTTTGTTGGTTGCATTACACGTTTCACCAAATGTAATTGCTGAAAGCCCGACTGAGAATACCAACCTCTACACTGTAGCGAGAGATATCCTCCATTACATGCACAGACCTCCTCAGCACAGGCCCACGTGTGGTTGCGCAAAGTCCCAACTGTGAGAAGTCGCACAGATGGTGCTGGGTAAACGGACCGAGCTGCCAGAGGGGGTCGTTGAGGCAGGTACACATCGACGTCGTGGCTATCCCTCGAGGTCGGGGATGATGGTCTACATTCTGCTGTTTTTATGGACTCTCAGGTGGCTTATGAGTGCAATCCTGGCTTTGAAAGTTCTTCGGGATTCAGGACAGGAAGTTCCAGATGCCAGATCGGGCTTTGGTACCATAACAACATATAAAAGACATTTGGACAGGTACATTGATAGGAAAGGTTTAGAGGGATATGGGCAAAACATGGGCAAGTGGGACTAGCTTAGTTGGGGCAGCATGGGCGAGTTGGGCTGAAGGGCTGTTTCCGTGCTGTATGACTCTATGAATCTGTGGGCTTTCCCCAGGTGCTCTGGTTTCCTCCCACACACCAAAGACGTACAGGTTCATAGGTTCATTGGCTTTGGTAAAGATTGTAAATTGTCCATGGTGTGTAGGATAGTGCTCGTCTACGGGGATCATTGGCTGGCACGGACACGGTGGGCCGAAGGGCATATTTCCACTCTCCATCTCGAAACTAAAAGTTAGAGTTACAGAGCACAAAAAAATCTAAAAGGAACGTACAGAACTTATTTATCACTAGATCATTGATGCGGGAGTTAATTTGATTTGCTCCTAACTGCTTTATCGGCCAGGGTTCATCACATGCACAACCTACCTGATTATAGGCCAAATGAAGCAGCCCAACACTTATTTCCCCTGTGTGAATGAGGATGTAATCACACACAACTGCAAGCTGCACCATTAGGGACTGCATCGTGCTAATCAATGTCAACTGTACACAGCTGAGCTCCACACTGCAACAGGCTCCATTAGAAGGTGACCCCACACTGCCACACAAGGATGAATCAGAGCTGACCTCATCATGCATCTGCTGTCTCCGTTCGATCGAGTTATGCAGAAACCAGCCATCAATACTCATCCGCCATCAGATCAGGCGACAGGCGAACTGGCTGCCGGCATCTTCTCCACGTCATCCGCTCGGCAAAGGGACTGAAAATACCATCAACGCTTGGAGTGCAATAACTAATCTTGTATACATCAGACCTGGAGTCAATAAATGCAGTCCTTTGTTGCATGAGGTGTAGGAAGGAATTGCAAATGCTGGCTTACACCTGTGCACTTGCAAGCCCACTGCAAGAAATTAGACGCAGCCATTTTCACTTTGGGAATAGCCGGGGAATTGGCAGCTTAGTTTAAGCTGCAGACGGACACAAAAAGCTGGAGTAACTCAGCGGGACAGGCAGCATCTCTGGAGAGAAGGAATGGGTGAGACTGAAGAAGGGTCTCCTCCCAAACCTGACGTCTTCTGTCCCGCTGAGTTACTCCAGCATTTTGTGTCTCTCTTTGTTGCATGATGTTTGTGTACCAATAGCATCCAGCACAGACTATGGAAGTCTTTTACCTAAATAACCATCGCCTACGGATAAGTGAACAGCACTCATTAATGTTGACTAAAAGTGTCGCACCTCTCGACCCGTGTTGCCATGGTATCACACATTCAATTTGCCCTGAAATTCCCAGCTCCATTCACCCCTCACAGTACGGAGTTAGATGATTTACCAATTTAGAAAACTGTCCTTTCCTCTGAGGAAGAGAGGTTAGTCCAAGGCTGGAGTTGCTGAGCTGCAAGAATGCCTGATGAAAGGACACAGCGCATGGTTCAGTCTCAATACCTGGGAGCAGCCTTCATAATTGACAAAAGAACAAATGGACTAAAAAAATAATAATTCCCAACAGTAAGAGTGCTCTTCTGAGATGAAAGCTCATTGTTGGAAGAGTGCTGAAGATGTACTTGTAGCTGCTTCATCTCGTACTTGATGCTGGCAAGAGATGTTTTACAGTTTTGTTTATTGTCACGTGTACCGAGGTACAGTGGAAAGCCTTTGTTGCGTGCTATCCAGTCGGCAGAGAGATGATGCATGATTACAATCGAGCCATTTACAGTGTAGAGATACATGATAAGGGAATAACGTTTAGTGCAAGGAAGAGCCAGCAAAGTCCGGTCAAGGGCAGTCCGAGAGTCAATAGTCTATAGACAATAGGTGCAGGAGGAGGCCATTCGGCCCTTCGAGCCAGCACCGCCGTTCAATGTGATCATGGCTGATCATCCACAATCAGTACCCCGTTCCTGCCTTCCCCCCATATCCCCTGACTCCGCTATCTTTAAGAGCCCTATCTAGCTCTCTCTTGAAAGTATCCAGAGAACCGGACTCCACCGCCCTCTGAAGCAAAGAATTCCACAGACCCGCAACTCTGCGTGAAAAGGTGTTTCCTCATCTTCATTCTAAATCCCTTACCCTTATTCTTAAACTGTGGCCCCTGGTTCTGGACTCCCCCAACATCGGGAACATGTTTCCTGCCTCTAGCTTGTCCAAACCCTTAATAATTTTATATGTTTCAATGAGATCTCCTCTCATCCTTCTAAACTCCAGAGTGTACAAGCCCAGCCGCTCCATTCTGTCAGCATGAGGTAGATAGTAGTTCAGGACTGTGCAGAGTTATGGGAGCCAAACATCTTGATGGTTAAAAATACCAGCAAATGAATTTATTACAGAGGTCCTGAGCTGGAATGCAATGTGGTTTGAGCAACACAATTAGCTGAGAGAGTGAGATGCACAAACGTATCTGGTGCCAGCAGGAAGAGGATTCACTCAACCAACATTGTCATGCTTTTGTTGATAATGCAAATGAAAAGGGCAAAGATGAACAACAAAAGTCACCAGACACACAATGGAAAGTAGAAAGCAATAAGCGGAACTAATCAGTGGCATTTCTGTAGACAAAATGGTATTTGTACACACACCACTAAGCTAGATTTGTCAACAATATTTATCCCAACCATATACTGCTCTCTTTGGTTGTGATTTTGTGACCAATCAATTTCTAATTTACTAAACTAATAAAATTGGAGAGCATCAAAATTAAAATCTAAAAAATGTAAAATTCTCGATTTTAATTTGGAGGCTAGTTTTGTCTATTAGGAAAGAGGCTGATTTCTTCCATCTGTCAATCTATTCTTAGCATAAATTATCAATGAAATATTAATATAGAAATTAATTTCAATGATAACAATCATCAGTATTGTGCAGCAGTGACATCTCCGTGATGGAGACGAGGCACAGGCTGTGATGGTGATGGTAGCGTGGCAGAGAAACGGCATTTGGATCCGTTTTGCAGAGTTTTTAAAAGCCAACACGGGGAGTGGCACTGTCTGGAGTCTGGGAACAGGCCCCCTGTGGGAAAAAGGATGGCAGACACAATCCATCTGCCACCTTCAATGTGAAGTCAAATCCACCCGTGCCTTTGTGCCAGCCTCTCGCAGTGGGAGATGCCAGGGGGAGGTGGGCACGGTGACAACATCTTCGCACTCCGCACCGGCTACAAGAAAAGGTGCCGGGGCTTGCTTGACTGGCACCAGCTCCAGAGTTGCCAAAGTGCCACAAAGACGGCAGAAGCATTTGTCCCACAAAAACGCAGGGAGTATATAAAAAAAAACGCCGCCTGTCAAAACAGTGATCCCACGAGCAACAAAGTGCTGCGGGAACTCAGCGATTCAGCCGGCAGCTGCAGAGGGAATGGACAGGCCGTGTTTCGGGTTTGGAACCTTTTACAGACCAACAGGAGTGGGGGTGGCGGGGGTGGGGGTGGGGGTGGGGGGGGGGGTGGGGGGGGGGGGGTGGGGGGGGGGGGGGGGGGAAGCTGGAATAAACTGGTGAGAGCGGGCCAAAGCCTGGCAAGTGATAGGTGGGTAGACACAAAATGCTGGAGTAACTCAGCGGGACGGGCAGCATCTCTGGAGAGAAGGAATGGGTGACGTTTTGGGTCGAGACCCTTATAGGTGGGTATAAACAATAGACAATAGACAATAGTTGCAGGAGTAGGCCATTCGGCCCTTCGAGGCAGCACCGCCATTCAATGTGATCATGGCTGATCATCCCCAATCAGTACCCCGTTCCTGCCTCCTCCCCATATCCCCTGACTCCGCTATCTTTAAGAGCCCTATCTAGCTCTCTCTTGAAAGCATCCAGAGAACCGGCCTCCAGCTCCCTCTGAGGCAGAGAATTCCACAGGTGAGGGGAGGGGGTGATTGGCAGATGGGAGGAGTAAGCGAGGGGCGTTATTACGCTTTATGGAGAGGGGTAAAAAAGGGGAGATAAACGGGGAATAGGGGACTCGGGAAGGGGAGATTAGTGCATGGAGGAGGGGAAAGGGACGGGTGACTGAGGTAGTGGAGATGTGCTGAAATTGGAGAATTCCAAATTCGTACTCCCCGTAACCTCTCAGTGTTTGTCAAACTTTAACCACTCTTAAAAATACTCAAAGACTGCTTTCATTCCCCTTTAGCAAGGGAGCTCCAAATACTCATGATCTCCTCTGGGAGAAAAAAAAGTGCCCATCAAGTCCACATTCGCCATTCAATCATGGCTGATCTAACTTTCCCTCAATCCCATTCTACTGCTTTCTCCCCATAACCCTTAACACCCATAGTAATCAAGAATCTGTCAACCTCTGCCTTCAAAATATCAATTGGTGGCCTCCACAGCCTTCTGTGGCAATGAGTTCCACAGATTCACCGCCCTTTGTCTAAAGAAATTCCTCCTCATCCTTGTAAAGGTACAAACTTTAATTCTGAGGCTATGGCCTCTGGTCCTAGACTCTCGCACTAATGGAAACATCCTCTCCACATCCACTCTATCAGTATTCGGTAAGTTTCAATGAGGGTCCCCCTCATCCTTCTAAACTCCAGCGAGTACAGGCACAGTTCAGCTCAGTTTAGTTTATTGTCACGTGTGCCGAGGTACAGTTAAAAGCTTTTTGTTGCGTGCTAACCAGTGAGCAGAAAAACAATGCATGATTACAATCAACTTACAGTGTATAGGTACATGATAAGGGAATGACTTTTAGTGCAAGATAAAGCTAGCAAAGTCTGGTCAAGGATACTCCAAGGGGCATCGTTTAAGAAGATCATAGTTAAAGCCCTGTCCCAATGTACGATTTCATTCAAGAGCTCTCCTGAGTTTTAAAAAAAATATCAATCTCGTGGAAGCACGTAGAATGAACGAAGCGGGTACGTCGGAGCTCGGGGACGTCTCTTAGCGGCTCGAAACGCTAACGGCAGGTACTCGGGAAACGCGGTAAGCTCGGGAAGACTCGTGAAGATTTCTCAACATGTTGAAAAATGTCCAAGAGAGCCCCGAGTACCTACGAGCGGCCATTACTGTAAATCTCCGAGTTCGAATCAGGGCAAACCCGGGGGAATGAACTCGTACAGTGGGACAGGGCTTTTAAAGTAGAAAATGTTGCTGTAGGAATGCAGATTTAAGAATGTGGAGTGATTGTAATGCGAGTTCGTAGATCTGCTTCTGTGGCTAGCACGTAAATAGTCGCCATCTTGGGTTGGGCGCCATCTTGGAAGCCATGGTTTTGATAAGTGCATTCAAAAGCTCATCATCGTCTCTTTCTGTGCCTTGGATGGACAACCTTTAAACTCCAAACAATAACCCTTACTTTGAGGTTCTCTCTGAAGCCAACATCCTTTCCTCATCCACGCTGCTCCTACAACTTTACGCTGTGTAGGCCATACGCAACAAGAAGAAGAAGATCCAACCTGCCAAGGCCCCTTACATTCAAAAATAAAGTCATTGCCTCCCGCTACTCGCCGTTCATCTAGGAGCAGAAGGAGCCTTTTTTTTTAAGCCAACAGCAACACTCCCTATGGAAATGAATCTACTTTAACCAAATCACCATAAATAGAAAGAGTTTAACATTTATTGAAATTAGCTTCTGGGTTCCATTTCAGTTTTAATTTAATAATAATAATAATATTAAAATTAATATCTTTTATTGTCATTACACATAAGTGCAACGAGATTTGGTTGGCAACTTCCATCCGATGTCACAACTTAATCGACAAATAAAATTTAGATTTAGATACCCCGAGAACAAGGTTTGTAAAAACGAACATTAGACCAGTAAAATCAACACAGACTAAAGTGCGAGGCTGGGGGAGACAGTCCATGGGGGGGGGGGGGGTGGGGTGGGGTGGGGGGGGGGGGGGGTGTTACACAGCAGGGCCGGTTCAGAGCCGCTATAACTCTGGGAATGAAGCTGTTCCTGAGTCTGGAGGTGCGGGCGTAGAAGGGAGTAGTTCGAACTTAATTTTATTAATAGGTTCCCTTAATTTAATTAAAGCTAGAAAATGTGCACCCTTTGGAATCTGCTTTGGAATATTTACTCCAGCGCTTTATAGAAACATGTTCATACGTAGAACTGATTATCTTTGGAACAACGGAAGTCGGCTTTGAGCTGACTTTGTTCCAAAAGAGTTTCCTTAACTATGGTTTAATAACGGCAAAAAAACTTAGACTAAAATTCTGGAAAAAATGCACCCACACCAACGCTTAAACTGTGGACTTCAAATATGTCTGAGACGTTACACCTCGAAGATATGAGATTCGTCCTAGCAGGCAAATCTGACCAATTCCTAAAGATCTGGTCTCCCTTTATCGACTTATTACAATGGATAAATATGAACTTTTTGAACAAATATGGTCTCCATTCACTGATTATATGAAGGGGTAGCTGGGCTCAGCATTGTAACTCAACAAGTACCCGGTGGTAAAATCAGATTAAAAGATTTAATCTGAGATTTGTATACTCGTCTCTATATATATTATTAGAAATTGTTCCATTCATTGTTAAGATGTATACATTGTTAGTATAATAATTGTTTGCCAGTAATATATTTTTTTTTTTTTTTTGTTATTTTGATTTTTTTCCCATTTATTTTTCTCTCACATAACCAAAATCATAATCAATATTATTTAATCACACTCTTTAAATTAAACATCTATTATCTCTTTACTCTTTACTCTTTTCACTCTCAAAAAAAAATAAAAAATTGAGGCTTATATATATATTGCTTTGTAATATTCATATAACCTTGGAAATATGTAAAATGTATATCTGAAAAAACTGATATATTATTTGTAATACGTATGGCTTCTAATAAAAAATATTTTTAAAAAACCAAATATGTCTGAAACGTTACACCTCGAAGATATGAGATTCGTCCTAGCAGGCAAATCTGACCAATTCTTAAAGATCTGGTCTCCCTTTATCGACTTATTACAAGCGTAAGGTGTGACATAACTGGAAATAAACTGTTTCAGAACCGGGTGAGGAGTGTGTAAAAGCAGGTACATCCCTTTTATTTTCCTTACATTTTCTTTTTTTTCTTTCTCTCTTTCTCGTGCTTTTACATCTTTATGGGCTCGTTCTTTCTACTTTTTCACGAACTGCCAATATCACTACCTTACCTAACTTTCTCTTTCTCTTTCTCTTGATTCTGCTACTTATCTATTATTAAATTTTAAAACAAGATGTTGTACATGAAATGTATTATGTTATTCTTGGTTTATACTACTGTACAATACTTCAAATAAAAATATGATTAAAAAAAAAAGAAACATGTTCATCGCAGCAAATGTGCAGATAGATTTTGTCCTAAAATTAATTGCCTGTTAATATCCCAGTGACACCAAACGTGCAATTGATTAGTCAGAGCATCAAAGGTTCTGGGGAGAAGGCAGTTGATTGGGGTTGACAAGTATAATTAGGTCAGCTACGATTGAATGGAGGAGCCGAATGGCCTAATTCTGCTCCAACATCTTATGCTCATATGGTCAATGAGTAAGGAACAAGATGAGAAACCCTGAGATACTCAGTTCAAACACACCCAGGAGTTTAACTCAATGATGCATTTATATAGTTGGTAGCTCAAGAAAAGCAGGTACTATCGCAACGTTTAAGAAACACTTAGACAGGTACATGGATAGGACAGGTTTAGAGGGATACGGGCCAAACGCAGGCAGGTGGGACTAGTGTAGATGGGACGTGTTGGCCAGTGTGGGCAAGTTGGACTGAAGGACCCGTTTCCATGCTGTAAGACTCTTTGACAATAAATCTATAAGATCTTGTATGTGCCAGGGAGGTTGTGGCATTTAACTAATTAATGTTAGTTTTCAGAGGTGTGTGCTGAGGACAAATCTGCTGCCCTTCCTGTGTCATCGGGCTGTACAGTAAGGAAACAGGCCCTTCAGCCCATCTTGTCCATGCAAACCAAGTTGGCATACTGAGCCAGTCACATTTCCTGCCTTTGGCCCATAGCCCTCTAAACCCTTCCGGTTAATACATCGCCGAACCATAGGAGAGGTTGGAGAACCCGAGTTTTCCCCGGGTGCTCCGGATTCCTCCCACATTCCAAAGAATACAGGTTTATAGGATAATTGGTTTCTGTAAATTGTAAATTGTCCTTAGTGTGCAGGATAGTCCTAATGCACGGGGAGAGCGCTGGTCGGCGCGGACTCGGTGGGCCGAAGGGCTTGTTTCCATGCTGTATCTCCAAACGAAACTAAAAACTTAATTGTAGGAAGGAACTGCAGATGCTGGTTGACACCGACGATAGACACAAAATGCTGGAGTAACTCAGCAGGACAGGCAGCATCTCTGGAGAGAAGGAATGGGTGAAGTTTCGGGTTAAGACCCTTCTTCAAAATCAGTACCCTGTTCCTGCTTTCTCTCCATATCCCTTGATTCCTTGAAATCTTGAAGATCCTCATTCAATGAATATAAACCCAGTCGATCCATTCTTTCATCGTATGTCAGTCTCGCCATCCTGGGAATTAACCTGCTGAACCGATGCTACACTCCCTCAATAGCTAACATCTATCGAATGCTTTTATTACACCTGCCTCTACTACTTTCTCGGGCATTCAATTGGCCCAACACCCTCTGTGTGGAACAGTTGCTGCTCAGATTTAAATACTCCCCCTCTCATCTGTCCATGTTTAGTCTCCCTGCTCATGGCAGTGACTATTGTGATCAAGGAAAGTATCATCAAATCTTTGGAGAGGTCATTGAATAGGGAGTGATAAAGCAGGGTACAGCTCTAATCTCAAATTCAGAAGAATGAGATATCTCATTGTCAAACTAAATTCTCAAGGGGCTGATAGGGTCGTTGCAAGCAATTTGTCTCCCAATTTGCTTCTTCTCTATGTCAGTGAATCTTCAAAATTCTCATTCTTGGAGAATTGTGGAAGCCCATCAAAGACCTACAGTTTTGCAATTGGCTTCGGTAAAGATTGTATATTGTCCCTAGTGTGTAGGGTAGTGTTAGTGTGCGGGTCGATTGCTGGTCGGAGCGGACTCGGTGAGCCAAAGGGCCTGTTTCCATGCTGTATCTCTACACGAAACTAAATGGGACTAGTCCAGTATGCCGACTTAGTCGACATGGACAAGACGGGCCGAAGGGTCTGTTTCTGTGCTGCACACCTCCATGTTATCTGTCAGCCCATTCCTTCTCTCCAGAGATGCTGCCAGTCCCGCTGGGTTACTCCAGCGTTTTGTGTCAATCTTCGATTTAAACCAGCATCTGCAGTTCTTTCCTACACCCATATCTAAGCTCTGGTTTGTTTATGGAGTTTAGCTGGGATTGTTGACGTCGAACAGCATTATAAATGCGTCTCAAAACTGACACATCGTGCAAGCTGGAATCTGGCTCAAAACACCCACTGTTTCCCTGTGGACCGGGTGAGTGGCAGGTGGTCCAGGGTGGCACTTGGTTTTTACAGCATGGCATGAAGGGCATTTTAATGAGGTGACCTGCCAACCACTGAAGAGCAGGCACCAGGTGTGAAAACTCAATGACAAATACTGAAAGGTTACCTTCTCCCTGCCCGCCACACCTCCTTTCTAATTAATTAAAAACATTTCTCACACACGGCTCAATCCTATTCCACCAGTGGCCACATTTTCATTCAATTCCCCTATGATTGAGTGGAAGAGCAAAGGCATTTTAATCACAATTTCATTCTTACTTTAGCCGCCTAGGATTATAGCCGTCTGTAGTCTTTTTGGCGAGTACCAGAATCAATACTTTTCTCAATGTTTGGAAGTGAAGTATTTTGAGGAGATCGTGCAGACTAGAGGAACAGCGCCTCATATTGTACTTGAGTTGACTTGCCCAGTTGATACAAGGGAAGAAACAACATTAGGTCATCAAAGAGATCAACAGAACTCTTCCCCCCTCTCTCCCACATGCACCACTTGGACTCAAACCTATTTCTCCCTCCCCACCAAAATACCTTCCTCTGGCTTCATAATCTGCAACTCTTCAATCCTTATCCCACACCTTTTGTCTTCTCTGCCCAACCATCTGCTTTTCAACCCCCCCTCACCTGTATACACCTATCCCTTGCCACACTCTGACCTGCCCGTCCTCTCCTCCAGCTTTTGCCTCCCCCCCCCCCTGCCCACCGCAATCATCACAAGAAGGTGCGGCACGGTGGCGCAGCGGTAGAGTTGCTGCCTTACAGCGCTTGCAGCGCCAGAGACCCGGGTTCGATCCCGACTACGGGTGCTGTCTGTTCGGAGTTTGTACATTCTCCCCGTGACCGTGTGAGTTTTCTCCGAGATCTTCTGTTTTCTCCCACACCCCAAAGATGTGGAGGTATGTAGGTAAATTGGCTTGGTAAATGTAAAATTTGTTGCTAGTGTGTGTAGGATACTGCTAGTGTGCGGGGATCGCTGGTCGGCGTGGACCCGGTGGGCTGTGTCCCAGCTGAAACGTCATCTATCCATGTTCTCCAGAGATGCCACCTAACCTGTTCAGTTACTCCAGAACTGTGTCTTTTTTAAAACTAAAAAGAGAACATCTTACAAGTTTAAAGTAAAGCTACCCTTCAACCCGGTGCTTGTTCTGCATTAGAAAATCTACCTGTAAAGTCAAGGTTTGACTGTTAATGTTTCAACGGCAGTAACACTCATAGAAAATGCTTCCATTTGTTGATTGTTGGGCAAGGCATCTTATATAAAACCACAGAATAACTCAAGGCCAGAGGTTACTGAGGCAAGGCATCACTGAAGAAGGGTCTTGACCCGAAACATCGCCCATTCCTTCTGTCCAGAGATGCTGCCTATCCCGCTGAGTTACTCCAAAATTTTGTGTCTATCTTTGACATAAACCAGCATCTGCAGTTCCTTCCTACACATCACTGGATGCAAGTTGTTAGTTAATCTTCATGGGTCAAGTTTAACTTTGCCCTTTATCTAACTAGATGATAGACACAAAATGCTGGAGTAACTCAGCGGGGCAGGTAGCGGAGAGAAAGAATGGGTGACGTTTTGGGTTGAGACCCTTCTTCAGACTGATGAAGTTGTGTCTCTCTATTCAGTGTAAACTAGCATCTGCAGTTTCAACCTACTAACTAACTAGGCGTACGGGCTTCTAACACGGCATGAATCAACACTCCAGCTGTTTGTGCCTATCTTCGGTTTAAGACCGCATCTGCAGTTCCTTCCTACACCCACTGTCTATTTCTTTAACCTGTGAGATCGAGGATTGAGATTTTAAAAAGGGGATGATCAGCATTGGACAGTACATTAAAAAGTGTGATCAATAGTAAAAAATAGTAAAGATAGAAAAAGTTAAAACGATTTAAAATTTAACGCGTTAAAAATAATTTGATTTTCTCAAAACCATTCAGTGATTTTATCCATTTTCTTGGTTGGAGAGGCTGGAGGCAATTCCCACATTGATGAAAGGATGCTGGCACTCTTAATGGCCAGACTTAGCTTTCAGTGGCTAGTTTAATGGGCAAATCCAGTGAAAATAACGAGAAGGCTAAGGGTCAGATACCAGTAATGAGAAGCAAAAGATGGAGAGATCTAAATCAACAGCAAGTCCTGGAGATACATAACTCAGGGCATTGCTTAATGCTCTGAATCTGTTGGCCGATTTGCACATTAGTAACCAAATTCCAGCCCATTATATTCTTTTGGTCGCCCATGGCTTACATTATTCTAACACTATGAAACCAAAGTTTAGTTTAGTTTAGAGAAACTGAGTGGAAACAGGCCTTTCAGTCGACTGGGCCCATGTCGACCAGCAATCCCCGTACACTAACACTATCCTATACAATCTGGGGACAATTTACAATTTTACCAAGCCAATTAACCTGCAAACCTGTACGTCTTTGGAGTGCGAGATCAAACCGGAGCACCTAAAGCCCACGCAGGTCACCGGCAGAATGTAGAAGCTTTGTATAGACAGCACCCATAGTCAGGATCGAACCCGGGTCTCTGGCGCGATAAGGCAGCAACACTACCCCTGTGCCACCGTGCCACCCTGGTGAACTGGCGAAGTGGGTAGAAAGGAACTGCAGATGCTGGTTTATACCAAAGACAGACACAAAGATTTGTGATGTTTCAGGTCGGAACCCTTCTTCTGACCCATCTTTTTTCTCCCAAGATGCTGCCTGACCCACTGAGTAATTCCAGCACTTTGTCTAAACTGCTAAAGTTTTTTTTCTTGGGCAATATATAGTCGACATTTCAAGTGTATATTTCAGATTGGGAAAGTCTTTGGCTCAAACAGAGAGAATAGAATCCGATCTGATTTACTATTTAAATGTTGCTTCTCCATTTGCTATCTTTTTATTGTGTTCTTGTAAGTAAATGTGGCCAGAAGTAATTTTGTTTATTTTACTGCAGCTTGAAAACACAAAAAAAACACTCTCTCTGATAACTACACTTTTGAAAGATATAACCAGAGAGGGTGGCACGATGGCACAGCGGTAGAGTTGCTGCCTTACAGCACTTACAGTGCCAGAGACCCAGGTTCGATCCTAACTACGGGTGCTGGCCTGTACGGAGTTTGTACGTTCTCCCCATGACCCGTGTGGGTTTTCTCCAAGATATCTGGTTTCCTCCCAAACTCCAATGAAGTACAGGTTTGTAGGTTCATTGGCTTGGTATACAAGTAAACTGTCCCTAGTGTGTGCAGGATAGTGTTAATGTGCAGGGATCGCTGGTCAGTGCGGACTCAGTGGGCCAACGGACCCGTTTCCACACCGTCTCTCTTAGAAACAAAACGTTACAAAAAAAAAAATTGGATCCCATCAAAATTCGATTGAGCTATTTTGCCTCAAAATTTGAATGAGGAAAAGATGCAACATGTTTTTCAGGTTATTGCCAGGCATAATAACAAACTGGGGAGTAGATTGGCAGGGATAAATGAGCAACAGTGCAGGATGCAGGTTGGGAAACAATAGATTTATAGGTAGCTAAGACTGCAAAACATGTCATGAAATGAGTGATGTTTTTTTTATCTTAACAAGGCAGGAACAGGGAAACATTTGATGTGGAGAAAAATACAAATTGCATTTTTTAAATTAGTTGCAGAAAAACCTAGAGTAAGTTTGTGACATTGGAAATATACTGTAGTAACAGCCATGACTCCAGATCAACAATGAGTCCACTTGCACACACAGTAAGGTGAATTCACTCAGTGGGTTTTACTTCCGGAGACAAACAAGAGGGTCTAGAATCTTATTGTGAGCAATTTGTGGGCACCATATCTGAGGAAGGATGTGCTGATTCTGGAGAGGGTCTAGATGAGGTTTACAAGAATGATCCCAAGAATGAGTAGGTGAACCTATGATGAGCACTTGTCGGCACTGGGCCTGTACTCGCTGGACTTTAGAAGAATGAGGGGGGATCCTCATTGAAACATACAGAATAGTGAAAGGCTTGGATAGAGTGGATGTGGAGAGGATGTTTCCACTAGTGGGAGAGACTGGGACCAGAGGTCATAACCTCAGAATTAAAGGACTTCTTTTAGGAAGAAAATGAGGAGGAATTTCTTTAGTCAGAGGTTGATGAATCTGTGGAATTCTTTGCCACAGAAGGCTGTGGAGGCTGTCAGTGGATATTTTTACGGCAGAGATAGATAGATTCTTGATTAGTATGGGTGTGGGGAGAAGGCAAAAGAATGGGGTTAGGAGAAAGAGATAGATCAGCCATGATTGAATGGTGGAGTAGACTTGATAGGCCAATTGGCCTAATTCTATGCCTATTCCTTTTATCATCCCCACAGGTTCCTCTCACCCTTCCCTTCTAGGTTCCAGGGGTAGGTTTGTAGGATCAAGTTAATTGGTCCAAAGGCCCTTTAATTGGACGTGGCTGTGGCTCCTGCACCTATTGTCTATTGGCTCGTTTGGCCGGGAGAGGCGTGGACCTTGAAGGGGATGTGTCGTCACAGATCTAAAGGAGGGAACAATGTAAGGCAATGGAGCCCTTGTGAACCAGGGCATTGGTGGGGAGTTCAAACAAGTCGACGAAAGGATCAAGCCCCATCAGGGTTGATGATATTTAGCTTTTAAATTCTACAAACATTTTGTTATTGTGATAAATTAGTGCTGGTTCGAAGATATTCATGAAAAGGACGGATTCCCAAGTTTTTTTGTAACAATCTTCAATTTATTGAAATATGTAAATTAAGTGAATATACTTTTTGTTCGAAGTTTAAATTATTGAAGCTGAAGACTTTTCCATCATAAATTCCAATTACTCATAAATTTCACTTATTCGGATACTTTCTTTGAGTGTGTAGAAGAATTCTTCATGCTCTGGTTATGGCACAGATAACATATGTCGACCTTGGGGAAATCACTGCATTCTGTTTAGTGATATTATTAACAGATGTCTGTTAAAGCAGACTTCTTTCGCTGTTAACATTGCCACCAATAAGAGGGAATCCCCCTGCATCGTTAATAATGGTACCACTGAGCATCCTGAAATCTCTTGCTCTAACCTGTCTTCATCGACGGGAAGGCATTGGAGAGAGTTAACAGCTTCAAGTTCCTGGGCGCACGCACCTCGGAAAATCTGTCCTGGCCCCAGCACATTGATCGCAAACAAAGAAAGCTCATATACACTTCAACGTCCTTCCGAGATTGAGGGGATTTTGTATGCTGGCGAATACGTTATCAAACTTCTACATGTGTACTACAGGGAGTGTACTGACTGGTCTATTAAGCTGCACTATGTAAGAACTTCATTGTTCCATTGTGGATACCTATCACAACTAAACAGTTGACTTTCGAATTTGAACTCCAACGGGAAAGAACAGAAATCCAGATATTAACAATATTTCAAGTCGAACCTGTCATTGAAAGTGGATACAGATTTGTAGTGTTGATGTCTGCACTCCTGCATTATAGCCATTGGGGCAATGGAAATTCATCCTTACAGAATTCACAGATAACTACCCCAAAAAAAAAGTTATGGAATGAAATGTACGCCTTCCATTAATGTGAAAAAAGTAAATAAACTTAAGGATGCAAAGTGTCCTTCAAGACACAAAGTGCTGGAGTACTCAGCGGGAGAGGCAGCATCTCTGGAGAACATGGATAGGTTACGTTTTGGGTCGAGACCCTTCCTCTGTCCTCAAAAGAAGTCTTACGTTTGTACCCCTCCACCTCCACATCAGAGAGTTCTGGCTTTTGTCAAGATGCAGAGCTCTTCTTCTGCATTCTCAGCCTCTGGTGTTTTTTCTATGGAGAGGAGCCTATCATGTTCTCCAGAGATGCTGCCTGACCAGCTGAGTTACTCCAGCACTTTGTGTCCTTCCGTGTATTAACCAGCATCTGCAGTTCCATGTGTGATCAATATGTTGATCCAATGTGATATCCTTTTTTTACAAAATTATGTTGCCTTTCCTTCAGTTATGGGTGGCAGAGCGGTGCAGTGGTAGAGCTGCGGCCTCATAGTGCCAGATATCCAGGTTTGATCATGACCTCGGGTGCTGCCTGTGTGGAGTTTGCACAATCTCCCTGCGGCCACGTGGTTTCCTCCAGGTGCACTGGTTTCCTCCCACATCCCAAAAGCATGTGGATCCTGACGGTTCTGACCTGAAACGTCATCTATTCCCTTTCTCCAGAGATATTGCCTGACCCGCTGAGTTACTCCAGCATTTTGTGTCTGGTGTAAACCAGCATCTGCAGTTCCTTCTTCCACATATCACCTGTACACTCTGGGTGGGTCGATTGTAATCATGAATAGTCTTTCCGCTGACTGGATATCGTGCAACCATATCTTTCACTATACCTCGGTCCACAGGACAACAGACTAAACTGAACTCATGAATGTTGACCCAAAGCAAGCCCCCAATGAAGATTTATTTGGATCAGATGATGAAAGGCCAGATCAGTGAAGGAGCATCCCGGACGAGGGGGGCTGGGGAAGCAGCGGACCTCAGAAGAGGTTCTACAGAAGGGTCTCGACCCAAAACGTCACCCATTCCTTCTTGCCAGAGACGCTGCCTGTCCCGCTGAGTTACTCCAGCATTGTGTGTCACGGTGTCCAGATACAGGATAATGGAAATTATATTTAGTGTAAGGTAAATTGCCATTAAAGATAGTCCGAGGGTTTCCAATGAGGTGGATAGTAGCTCAGCACTGCTCTCCAGTTGTTGGTTGGATGGCCTGATAACAGCTGGGAAGAAATTGTCTCCGAGTCTGGAAAATCTGGTAAAGTACCTTTTGATCAATGGATACAGATAGGTATGTTTTTGACCTGGTAACTTTTAGCTTCACTCACCGCTTCAAGTATCCTACTTAAATGTCCATATTTCCAGTATTTCTCCTCCCTTGCATAGTCCAGCAGGACATTTCACTTTTCACACATCACGGGATAATCTGCAGACTTAGAAACTTAGACTTAGCAGTGGTTTTAAACAACTCCAGAGTGTACCTCTGTGCGCATCTTTCCAAGCAGAACTACCATTAATAATCAATATGCTTGAATGTTCAATTTACAGAAAACTCCTTAACGCATAAGTATGGGCGGCACGGTGGCGGAGACACTGATCCTGACTACGGGCGCCGTCTGTACGGAGTCTGTACGTTCTCCCCGTGACCTGCTTAGGTTTTCTCCGACATCTTCGGTTTCCTCCCACACTCTAAAGACGTCCAGGCTTGTCGGTTAATTGTCTTGGTATGCATGTAAAATTGTGCTTAGGGTGCATTGGATAGTGTTAATGTGCGGGGACCGTTGGTTGGCGCGGGCTTGGTGGGCCGAAGGGCCTGTTTCCACGCTGTATTTCTAAACTAAACTAAAAGACTAAAACAACAACTCTCCCGTAACACTTCTATCCAAATTCCTTCCAAAAGAGGAGGCATTAGTATTCCGCGTGTATCTTCAGCAGTTGAATTTATCATGCTTGACCCACTTTCCCCATGCCTGGGACTGCTGGCAACTATTACAGTTTATTTTAATGCCTATTTAAAAACAGAGATGACTAAATTTTTCGGCAACATCTTTTTGGCACTTTCTTTCATGTTGGGCTGAGGTCCAAATATCTGAGGCCATCTCTGCACTCGGTGGCAACTGCATTAACTTCCTTCTGCTTAAGCAAGAACTGCAGATGCTGGAAAAATCGAAGGTAGACACAAATGCTGGAGAATCTCAGCGGGTGAGGCAGCATCTATGGAGCGAAGGAAATAGGCGACATTTCGGGTCGAGACTGTTTTGGGTCGAGACGGTCGAGAAGGAATGGGAGACCCTAAATGTCGCCTATTCCTTTGCTCCATAGATGCTGCCTCGCCCGCTGAGTTTCTCCAGCATTTTCATCTACCTTTAACTTCCTTCTAAATCGCAGAGATGGTGTAGCATACTGATCCCAGGCAGACACAAAGAGCTGGAGTAACTCAGCGGGACAGGCAGTATCTCTGGAGAGAAGGAATGGGTGACGTTTCTGGTCGAGACCCTTCTCCTCTTGATCGGTAGATCTACAGTCAATATTCATTGTGCATGGCGTTAACACAACCCAGAATGGAATTTGCAGCAAAGCACTCGGTACTTTGCAAAGTCCACGGGCAAGAAGGTGCCAATGACAGGGATGGTTAACCTAATGAGGTGCACTATCGGTGAGGAGCTGAGAGATATTTACATATAATTCAATGATTCAATATATTGTCACTTGTACCTAGGTACAGTGAAATTCTTTGTGTTTGCATACAATGCACAAAGTTCCCAAATAGTCGCCATGTGTCTGGCCCTGACCGTGTTCCAACAATAATCATTAGCCGTTATTGCAAGAGGGCTAGAATACGAAAACAGGGATGTCATGCTGAGGCTCTCAAGAGGCGTTGGCCAGGAGTATTGTGAGCAATTGTGGGCACCATATCCGAGGAAGTATGTGCGGGCTCTGGAGAGGGTCCAGAGGAGGTTTACAAGAATGATCCCAGGAATGAGTGGGTTTACATATGATGAGCGTTTCGACAGCACTGAACCTGTACTCACTGGAGTTTAGAAGGATGAGGCTGGACCTCATTGAAACTTATCGAATGGTGAAAGGCTTGGATAGTGTGGATGTGGAGAGGCTATGACCACTAGTGGGAGAGTCTAGTGGTCATAGCCTCAGAATTAAAGGACGTTCCTTTAAGAAGGAGATGAGGAGGAATTTCTTTGGTCAGAGGATGGTCAATCTGTGGAATTTTTTGCCACAGAAGGCTGTGGAGGCCAACAATGGATATTTTTAAGGCAGAGATATACAGATTCTTGACTTGTACGGGTGTCAGGGATTATGGGGAGAAGGCAGAAGAATGGGGTTAGGAGGGAGAGATAGATCTGCCATGATGGAGTAGACTCGATGGGCTGAATGGTCTAATCCTGCTCCTATCACTTATGATCATATCACATGATTAGAATCTCGATGGTGTCTCCTTGTTGTTGTGGGGGCTGCTGAGAACAAGGAGGGCCCCTCTCTCTCTCCCTCTCCCCCATCGGGTCCCTCCTTGTTCTCAGCAGCCCCCACCCCACCCCACCGGTCATTGGGCCCATCAGTCCATACTAGCTCCCATCAGATCCACTGCCCATCTCCTCTGCAACACATGCCCGTCAATCACACATCCTCAATGGGGTGGGAGATTGCAACCTTCACGTGGTCCACCCTGTTTCGACTGATGCAATCAACCCAACGTGCACAAACAAGATCAAATAGAACAGGTTGTCCTACAACTTTAGGCTGTGCAAGCCGTACTCAAGAAGAAGTCACATCCTCAATCAATTCCCTTTTGCTACTTACAGCAGCCAATTAACCTGTCAGCACATCTTCAGGATGTGGGAGAAAGCCCACGTATTCACTAGGAAAACGTGCAAACTCCCCCCAGACAGCAAAGGTCAGGGGAAGTGTGAATCAGCGTGAAGAAGTGTGAACTGGGTCACTGTGAAGCAGCAACACTAACAGTTGTGCCACAGAGCCATGGATGTACAGATAGGCAAAGGATGGAAGATGATCACCGACACTCCCTGATCTATTAAATATTTGTAGCGCGTAGTCAGAGTGATACAGTGTGGAAACAGGCCGTTCAGCCCAACTTGCCCACAACGGCCAACATATCCCATCGACATTGACGCTTGCGTTTGGCCCATATCCCTGTCCTGTCCATGTACCTGTCTAAATGTTTCTTAAACGTTGCAATAGTCCCTGCCTCAATTACCTCCTCCAGCAGCTCGTTCCACACACCCACCACCCTCTGTGTGAGCAATAAACATATTTCCCTCTCTCACCTTAGACCTATGTCAATGACTCCCCTACTCTGGACAAGACACTGTGCATCTACCCGATCTATTCCTCTCATGATTTTGTACACCTCTGTAAGATCATCCTTCATCCTCCCGCGCTCCAAGGAATAGAGCACCAGCCTACTCACCATCTCCCTACATCTCAGGCCATCGGGTTCTGGCAACATACTCGTAAATCTTCTCTGCACCCTTTCCAGCTTGACAGCATCTTTCCTTTAACACGGTGCCCAGAACCGAACGCAATTTCATTTTCACTTCGGATTACCCTACCAGCATCAGCGATGTTCCAGTTTCCATTATGAATGGTTGACAAAGCAACACCGAGGATTATTTGTTGGGAAGTGAAATCGCCCTTTCTCAGTAATTGTTTCATGGCAATAAGGTACGATTCGCCACAATTAGCGACTGAGGCACACAGAAACACAGCAGTCTGGGGAATTAAACTGGTATCTGAAACGAGCCAATGTCACAGAATTTGTGAAAGGGGAAAGTAAATCATGTTGCACACAATAGCTTGAATTGAAGAAGCCAATCTGTAGAAGAGCCCAAGGGCGTTGTTCCTCCTCTGTGCTGCTCTATCTGCAGAGGTGCAGTGTACACAAGAAGCACGTCAGTGATTGCTAAACCACCACAGCCGTCTGAGCATTCACACCCCCATCAAAACCAAAGTCAACAACAAAGATCAGAATAATAGCAGCTTGACCTTCACCATCTACATCTTTTGTTTCCCTTTCCCCTCACTCACTGTCTGAAGGTCATAAGGGATAGGAGTAGAATTAGGCCATTTGGCCCATCAAGTCTACTCCACCATTCAATCATGGCTGATCTACCTCTACCTCCTAACCCCATTCTCCTGCCTTCTCCCCACAGCATCTGACACCTGCCATTCATTCATTCATGTTAAAGAAGGAACTGCAGATGCTGGAGAATCGAGGGTTACACAAAAAGCTGGAGAAACTCAGCGGGTGCAGCAGCATCTAAGGAGCGAAGGAGATAGGCGACGTTTCGGGTCGAGACCCTTCTTCAGACGAGAAAGAAGTTGGTGATATTTACTCAGAGGAACTTGAAGATCACCTCTCCATGTTCTCCAGAGATGTTACTTGACTCGTTGACATCGCACTGGACATTTTGTGTCCTTTCATGTAAACTAGCGCCTGTACGTAGTTCCTTGTCTCTATCAAGTGCACAGGTGAATTGTGTGCAGAGATCAGTATAAGAAAATAGTTACTAACCAGCAGAAGTGATGGCAAATATAAAAATAACTGAAGGGTCACCATTATCAGAGGAAAGACAAATATCACAATATCTTGGCTGACAAAACATCGATTTCAAATACTTACAAAGTAGAGAGTAGATGAAAAGCAAATAGAGGTTTCTTCTGAAGCACTGACAATAAATCCGAGAGTGCTGCCATAAGTAAAAATCAAAGGCTATTATGCCCTGATACAATTAGCACAAACGCAGTGGAATCTGTTTCCAAATGGGCAGCAAAAATGCAAGAAGCTGTAGAAGGAAGTTTATCCTCATGAGGAAAGTCACGAATCTCACCAATATGTTGCTCTACATTTATCGTATTTAAAAAATTCAGCAGTGCTAAGACGTTCTTGGACATCTTATCACAAGTAGGATGTTCTGATCGGACTATCGGTCTTTAGAGGGTGATGAATCTGTGGAATTCTTTGCCACAGAAGGCTGTAGAGGTCAAGTCAGTGGATATTTTTAAGGCAGAGATAGATAGATTCTTGATTAGTACAGGTGTCAGAGGTTATGGGTAGAAGGCAGGAGAATGGGGTTAGGAGGGAGAGATAGATCATCCATGATTGAATGGCGGAGTAGACCTGATGGGCCAAATGGCCTAATCCTACTCCTGTCACTTATGACTTTATGACTTGTGGCTAGAGGTCAGAATCCTGATATTCTTGATTCTAATTGTATTTCCGCAGACTGTTTCTGGAGGGGCTACCATTTTCCAATCGGAGGGTGGTGGGTATATGGAACGAGCTGCCAGAGGTGAGGCGAGTACAATAACAATATTTAAAATTAATTTGGACAGAGACATTATAGGAAAGGTCTAGAGGGATAGTGGCCAAACACAGGTAAATGGGACTCGTTCAGATGGGGCATGGACGAATTGGGTTGAAGCGCCTGTTTGACTCTGTGTTGCAGGTCCAAGAAGATGAATCTTTTATTGCGACGGCATTGAAGCGCACACCTGAACGTCAGAATAGCAGCAGTATACGCCATAGATCAAGGCATTCTGTGTGTGCACCAAACAGTGTAGGATGACAGGTAGACACAAAATGCTGGGGTAACTCAGCGGGACAGGCGGCATCTCTGGAGAGAAGGAATGGACCTTCTCTCCAGAGATGCTGCCTGTCCCGCTGAGTTACGCCAGCATTTAAAAAAAAAAAAAATTATTAGAAGCATGTATACAAATAATAGTAAGCGTCAATTTAATTACAGATTTCTTACATAGCTTCAGTTTTTAATTTTTTTCCTTTTAAAGAATAAAGATAAAGAGAGAAAAAGATAGGAGAAACTATAATCTAATAGAGAGAAAAAGACAAAAAAATAAATTACCGATAACAAGATTGTGGAGATAGATCCAGGAGATGTTGAGTAGAAACTATTCATCCAATCCCAAACTCAGGTTTCAACCTGATTCTGTGTTAAATCAATTCACTTTTTCAAGAATTCAAAAAATGGAGAGCATATTCTAACACATAATTCTGGTTTGTCAATAAAGAGTCAAGTCTTATTTTTGCTAAATGCAAGGTCTCAGTCATTTCTGTAATCCACATTTTAATTGTGAGGGTTGCTGATTTTTTTCCAAAATGTGAGTATTATTTTTTTCGCAGTTATTAGACTGTAATCAAGAAAGTGTCTCTGACTTATCGTAAATTTTGTGCTATGTTCTGATAATCCTAATATTATTAATTTTGGATCTGGGTCCAGTTGGATATTGATAACTTCAGAAATAATTTTTAAAAAGTCTGTCCAAAAATTTTGAATTTTTATACAAGTTGCAAAGGTATGCGTTAAGTCGGCTTTTTGAAATTGACATTTATCACAAAGAGGGGAAATATTTGGAAAATCCTATTTAATTTTGTCTTCGAATAATGTAATCTATATAGTATTTTAAATTCAGTTATGCCAGCATTTTGTGTCTACCTTCGATTTTACCAGCATCTGCAGTTCTTCCTTACACACTGTAAGATGACATTCGGGCAACTGCTCAGAAGCTGAGGGACAGATCAAGGTTTGTACAGAATTAAACCCCTGTCTCACGGTGCGAGTTGGCCCACGAGTGACCCCGAGTTTTCACTCGTGGTGATCACGTACAGCCAACGTAGCGGGAACGTGGGACCTCGCGCGATCAACTTGTCCACTCGTGGCGCTAACGGCAGGTACCCGCGAAACTTGTGAACTCGTGAAAAAAGTCAAACATGTTTGACTTTTTCCACGAGTCAAATTTACTGTTCAAGTTTAAAATTGAAACATTTAGACTCGTTGTAAGAACGTAGGGCCCGTGCGTTTAACATAGTGATTCGTGAGTCTACCGTGGGAACTCTTTAAAATATTTCAGTGCCATTCACACTCGAGTCTTAATCACAAAATTTAATTCACCCTAGACTAAATATTCTTTGTTTTTTGATCATTTTCGTCTTATTTTCCCATGTGTACAATTTTATATATAATGTATATCCTAAAAATATGTTAAAAAAAAACTAGGAGTGAAAAAAAAGTTTAATTACCACAGGAGTTGGAAAATCATTCTATTAGAATGATTAAAAAAAAACATTCCAACGTCTAAACACTGGGCTTCAGCCCTATCCTACCCTTTCGGGGGGTGATTACTGCAGTTATTTATTGGAAAATTAGCTATAAAACCATGGAGATGAATCAATGAACATTGGATTTTCCTGACGCGTAGATCTGGTTTTGGGGTCCCGCCAAGAGGAGGTGATGTGGACACGGTTTCAGTTACAGTTCTAGAGGAACATTGCTTCCGATCTAAGTCTCTTATGCACTCCTCAGAAGAACTGGGTGTGCTCTTCACCATTATGGCTCCCAGCCTACAGGTTTCTGATCTGAACAACTAACTTCTTCCCAATTTCTCCTCCACCCACTCCCCCACCCCCCCCGATTTCCCTCTCCTCATCGGCGCTCTTGTTCACTCCCTCCCTCCCTCCCTCCCTCCATCCCTCTCGCAGGGCTTGGTTCAAAGGGGGCAACGAGCCAAGCGGGGTCTGAACCCTTTCTGAAAACGAGCGCAAAGAGTAAAAAGTATTGTCAAGCGCTCCAAACTTCGTTTAAAATAAGTAAATCCGACCTTGGCTAATAATTTAAAAATAAATCCTTATACAAAACCAACACCTTACAAACTCTCTGTCTCTCACGCTGCCTGTTGCCTTGTGGGGGGTGTGTGTCGGAGAGAGGGGGTGTGGGTGTGGAGGGGACCCGATGTGAATGTTACCACTATAGGATGGCGAGCTTGGGCTCTGAGCTGCAGTGATAGAGAGCAGAGAGAGAGAGAGAGAGGGAGAGAGAGTGGGTGTGCGCGTCAGCAGCAAAGTTATATACAACGGGGGTACACAAAAGGCTGGAGAAACTCAGCGGGTGCAGCAGCATCTAAGGAGCGAAGGAGTGAAGGAGACAGGTGACGTTTCGGGTTGAGACCCTTATATACAACGGGCTTGTACGCGCTGGCAAGATGGGTTTCCTTTGTTCTCATCCGGGGCTTCAGAGAGATCGGAGAGAATTAAGTCTCCCTTGCACACCACTCCGAACCCAAGGGCCTTGTCACCCCAGACAGATTAATGACGCCCCCCCCCCAACCTCCCTCACACCTGGGCACCAAAGCAGCTCAGGAGGCGAACCCTGAGCTCCGTCTCCCAACAATCTGATGCGCATTTTCCCTCTGTAGGTCATATTAATAGATGTAGCCGCGCTGATTTCTATCTTTAACTCAAAGCCACAGGATGGAGATGTTTTCTTTAACATTGTTGCTTTATTAAAACATACCTTCATTCACGGTTGGCTCAAGTGTAACGGGAGAGGAACTTGGTAACTCGGGAGAGCACCTTGGAACATCGCATAAAGAACATGCCCGTGGGAACTCGGTTAAACACTTGACCATAAACTTTGAATCTCGTGCATAACCACGAGTCCGTTTTTTTTCTTTCACTTGGGGTCACTCTTGGGTGGACTCGCACTGTGAGACAGGGCCTTTAGGATGGAAACTTGAGAGACCAATGCATAATTCTGAATGTCGTTGAAGTTTCATTTCTTCAGGTGTCATACTACCAACTTAGACACTAGACAATAGACAATAGGTGCAGGATTAGGCCGTTCGGCCCTTCGAGCCATTCAATATCAACATAAAAAGCAAAACCTTTCTTATAACTTTTTTTTTCCTACACAGAATGTGGAAGGTGCCTGGAATGCGCTGCCAGGGTTGTGGTGGAGGCAGATACAATAGTGGTGTTTAAGAGGCTTTTCGATAGGCACACAAGTTGTGCATGCAGTGGAGAGATATGGAGCACGTGCAGAGGAGATTAGTTTCACTTGACATCATGTTTGGCACAGACCTGGTGGGCCGAAGGGTCTCTTCCTGTGCTATACTGTTCGATGTTCCATTGAAGTACGAGGTCAATATAAAAAACACTGCACGTTGCTGTAGTTTGATATCTTCTGGTGTTTTATTTCCCTTTTTAAAAAATAATTTGGATGATGTGGGTTGCTGGTGCCAAGGACTATAATTGCTCTTGCCCTCAAATGACTTTGAACTTAATTGCCACTTCAGTTCTGATCTTATTGAAACATATAAGATCATTAAGGGTTTGGACACGCTAGAAGCAGAAAACATGTTCCTGATGTTGGGGGAGTGCAGCACCAGGGGCCACAGTTTAAGAGTAAAGGGTAGACCATTTAGAAATGAGATGAGGAAATACTTTTTCACACAGCGAGGTGTGAATCTGTGGAATTCTTTGCCTCAGAAGGCATTGGAGGCCAATTATCTGGATGCTTTCTAGAGAGAGTTAGATAGGGCTCTTAAAGATAGAGTCAGGGGATATGGGGAGAAGGCAGGAACGGGGTACTGATTGAGGATGGTCAGCCAGGATCACAGTGAACAGTGGTGCTGGCCCAAAGGGCCGAATGGCCTACTCCGGCACTTATTGTCTATTGTCTATTGCATGGATGTCTCAAATGTCACATCTTTAACATGTCTCACATGTCACATCAGGTACCTTGTTAACAGCTGTGGAGCTGAAGGGTTTCTTCCTCCTTCAACCATGGATGATTGTAGCATCCTGGCATCACTATCTCAATGTTTAAGAAACATTTAGACAAGTACATGGATAGGGGTAGGTTTAGAGGGATATGGAGCAAGAGCAGGCAGGTGGGACTAGTTTTGATGGTCGGTGTGGGCATGTTGGTCGGTGTGGGCATGTTGGTCGGTGTGGGCATGTTGGTCGGTGTGGGCATGTTGGTCGGTGTGGGCATGTTGGCCGGTGTGGGCAAGTTTCTGTGAGCTGCATTAATCCATCACCGGAGATATATCCAATTATCTCAGCAGAAGTGGGCCCGAATTCTGGATTCTCTGATCCCAGTAGCTGCTCACCAGTTATATTTTATTAAAAAAAATATTATATTTCATGTAAATATATGTAAGTGCGTGCGTGCGTGTGTGTGTGTGTGTGTATAATATATTTTATGCCATCTTAGGAATGTTAACATTGAGAATTTGCCACCATCTTAAAAGTTGCACTTCACATTACACCCTTTATTTTGTAAAAAAAGGGCTCAAACACACAAAATAATTCTCAACCACAATTGAGTTCTGCTGTTTCTACTGACCAAGCATTGAAACTTGAAGAAAAATGCCTATTCCAATACGAATACCGTGTAACTGCACCCAATAGATTTGAAGCCAGAAAATGGATTTAACTGCAGTGCAATTTCATTTCCTAAAAATCCATATTTTCAACAAAATCAAGGCTTGTCTGAAAACATGCCACTTAATTCTGCGTTAATATAACAAACATGGAATACAAAGAGGTTAGACTAGCGGTAGAGCTGCTGCCTTCCAGCGCTAGAAACCAGGGTTCGATCCTGACTACGGGTGCTGTCTGTGTGGAGTTTGTACGTTCTCCCGGTGACCTGCCTGGGTTTTCTCCAAGATTTTCGGTTTCCTCTCACACACCAAAGACTTATAGGTTTAGAAACATAGAAAATAGGTGCAGGAGTAGGCCATTCGGCCCTTCTAGGTAACACCGCCATACAATATGATCATGGCTGATCATCCATAATCAGTACCCCGTTGCTGCTTTTTCCCATATCCCTTGATTCTGTTAGCCCCAAGAGCTAAATCTAACTAGGTTTGTAGGTTAATTAGCTTGTTATATATATGTATCGCTAGTTAGCGTGGACTCGGTGGGCCGAAGGGCCTGTTTCCATGCTGTATCTCAAAACTTAAAAAAAAAAAATTATTAGAAGCAATTGTACAGAAATATAACCAGCGGCATATGACATAATACAGTTATTGTACAGATTCAATTTTGACTTTTAGCGATAGCTATAGTTAAGAGAAAAGAAAGGAGAAAAAGCAAGAGAGAGAAAAAGTGAAATTTGCAAGTATCTCAAAACTAAACTAAACTATCCCAGCCAAATTATTGGAATGGCCCAATCTGTGGGGAAGTGAAAGCAACGACAGTTTATCCATAGCTTTGCTGGTTTCTTGACCTTACTTCAACTTGCCTCCCTCCAGACTGCTGATGCAGCAAGATGGAGAGATGTTGTCTAACACTCACCGGCCACAAATTGATTTGTATGCTATCATGCAGAACTCTTGTAGCTTCCTATACTACAAATCTCTCGGACATGCTGCTCGGTCATCAGTTATTTGTCACTCGTGATACAGATGCTACAGTTTCCACAACGGGGAAATACTGATCTTCCAAATGTAATAAGATTATCGCTGATTAAAAACCGGCAACTCAGATCTCATTTACCCAGAGCAGAGTTTCACAACACTGCACAGTATCTGTACACAGAAACCCCATCTGTCTGACCCTGGGCTGAGGCTCCAAACACAGCAGAAAATGCAGACTTAGAAAGGGGTAGACACAAAATGCTGGAGTAACTCAGCGGGACAAGCAGCATCTCTGGATAGAGGGACCGGGTAACGTTTCGGGTCGAGACCCTTCTTCGGACCCAAAACGTCACCCATTCCTTCTATTCAGAGAGGCTACCTGTCCCGTTGAGTTACTCCAGCATTTTGCGTCTATCTTCGGTGTAAACCAGCATCTGCAGTTCCTTCCTGCTTACAAAGGGATAGATGGCTCACAAAGAATGTGTTGTCCCCATCATGATTTATCGTGAAAAACGTCTAGTCTAACATACATTTCCAAATAGTCCCATTCTCACTGACTGATTTTTCACTTTAATGCAAATTTTGAAAAGAGGAATAGTATGAAAATTAAAATAGGGTCGTAAGAGTCACACGGAAACACACCCGCTGGCCCAACGTGTCCACGCTGAACGAGATCCCCATCAAAGCTAGTCCCATTTACCTACGTTTGGCTCATATCCATTTAAACATTCCCTACCCGTGTATCTGTCCAATTATCTTTTAAATGTTGGTATTGTACCTCCTTTAGTTCCATATAACCACCACCCTCTGCGTGACAATGTTGCACCAAGGTTCCTATTAAATCTTTTCCTGTCTCACCTTGAATCTCTGTCCTCTGGTCAAGATTGTCATAACTAGGGACGGCGGAACAATGAGTTCCCTCCTCTCTACTTCCTCTCAGTCTGAAGAAGGATCGCGACCTGAAACGTCAGCCATCCATTTTCTACATCTGCTGCCCGTCCTGCTGAGTTACCCCGGCATTTTGTGTATGTGCCAGTAACTGCAGTTCCTACACATCTACACATTGGATTCTTGGGTCAAGGTTTCCTAAGCTCAAAAGCGATAGGAGCAGAATTAGACCATTAGCCCCATCAAGTCTACTCCGCTATTCAATCGTGGCTGATCTATCTTGCCCTCTTAACCCCATTCTTCCTGCCCCCTAACACCCATTCCTTCCTTCCTGCCCTCTAACACTCATTCTAATCAAGAATCTATCTTTCCCTGCTTTAAAAATATCCATTGATTTGTCCGCCACTGGATTGGTTGTTGAGATAACTTCCAGTAAGAAAATTGTGTGAACGTCCCCATCTATCAACTCAAAGTCTTTTGTTGCTTTTGGCTGAAAACTTGTGGGAAGAGTTGAAACAAGATTTGCTAATATTCAGCTGGTCTGTGTTAATTTAAATATTTTATGTACAGTTGACCCAGTGACCTACTGAAATGCATTACAAAAGATGGAGCAAAGAAATGATTCTTATCTTAAGTTGGTGCTCACCGCTGGTATCTTACAATACACAGAATCTTTGAGGGAAGGAACTCACCCAAAATGAGCCGCCATCTTAGAATGGAGATGAGGTGGAATTTCCTTCGACAATGGGTGGTGAATCTGTGGAATTCATTGGCAGAGATGGCTGTGGAGGCCAAGACATTGGGTATTTTTAAAGCAGAGATTGGTAGGAAGGAACTGCAGGTGTTGGTTTAAACCAAAGACAGACACAAAAAGCTGGATTAACTCAGCGAGACAGGCAGCATCCCTGGAGAGAAGGAATGCGTGAGGTTTTCGGGTCGAGACCATACCTCTTGATTAGTAAGGGCGTCAAATGTTACGGGGAGAAACCAGGAGATTGGGGTTGAGAAGGAAAAATAGATCAGCCATGATTGAATGGCATAGTAGACTCGATGGACTTAAGATGTCCAGATTCTGCTCCTATGTCTTATCGTCTTACTTTTGTAATCAAAGGACTCTGGACAAGAACTAATGCACACAGTACTGGGTCTGTGGCTGGTCTCTGGACACTAATAGTGGAGGTTGTGCAGAGACACTCAGCGAGGCAGCAGAGGATCTGCTGTCAATCTCGAGAACAGCATTAGCGGCCGACATCTGAACGAGCAGAGCATATGTAGCTTAGCTCAGCACAACAGTGGAGCATCTGAACTTAATCTCTGTGTGGCTTCACAGGAGGATCAGGAGCCAATGTGTACAGCCATGTAGAAGATCTTGGCTCAATGCAGTGAACTAATCAAGAGGATCACTGGCCAATTTCAGCACAGTAACATGTTCCTCCCCACCTCAATATTCTTATCACAAAGCGAGCACGGCGGCATGGGTGGCACAGCGGTAGAGTTGCTGCCTCACAGCGTCAGAGACCCATGTTCGATCCTGACTACAGGTGCTGTCTATACGGAGTTGGTACATTCTCCCCATGACCTACGTGGGTTTTTTCTGGGTGCTCCAGTTTCCTCCCACACTTCAAAGACATACAGGTTTGCAGGTTAATTGGCTTTGGTAAAATTGGCCCTAGTGTGCGTATAGGATAATGCTAGTGGAAGGGGTCATTTGTCAGCACGGATTTGGTGGCCCGAAGGGCCTGATTCCGTACTGTATCTAGAACCTAAACAAAACTAAACAGTGGAGCAGCAGAGCGTGCATGGCCAGTTGTTGGATGATGCTGACAGCACAGGGAGTCTCTGGAGCCAGACTCAATACTCATGGGCTGGGATAGAGAAAGGTCCATCCCTAACTAGTCTGAAGAAAGGCCTCGACCTGAAACATCACCCATTCCTGCTCTCCAGAGATGCAACTTGCTTCCACCTTTCTGTATCTGTCTAAGAGATTGCGACCATTGTGGATGTAATCGGGGCGAGGTCTGGTGTAAAGCTTTTCACGGTACCTCGGTACACGTGACAATAAACTAAACTGAACTGCAGAATATCACCGTTCATGTTTACAACTAAAATTAGCCATAGAATGGCAGCTAAGATGCTGGAGGGCCTTTAGCATCTATGGAACTTTTGCCTTTTACAACTAACAAGGGAAGGGCGGACAGAAAGGCAAACTGATCATTGTTGCTACTTAATATGTCGGTGTTTGTAAAAGTAGAATGGACATGGAATACCACTGTAGAAACAAAAGATTTGCGTATGCTGGCTTATACCAAAGATAGACTCAAAGTGCTGCAGTAACTCAGCGGGTTGGGCAGCATCTCTGGAGATAAAGGATGGGCGATGTTTCAGGTCGGGACCCTCCATCAGACTGAAAGTAGGGGGTGGGTAGGTGAACCGCTGGAGGCAGAACCCCTCCCAATCTCTTTCTCCAGAAATGATGCCTGACCCGCTGAGGTATGGGGCTGTCCCACTGTACGAGCTACTTCAAGAGTTCTCCCGGGTTTCCTTTGATTCGAACTCGGAGATTTACGGTAATGGCCGCTCGTAGGTACTCGGGGCTCTCGTGGACATTTTTTCAACATGTTGAAAAATCTTCACGAGTCTTCCCGAGCTTACCGCATTTTCAGAGTACCTGCTGTTAGCGTTACGAGCCGCTAAGAGACGTCCCCGAGCTCCGACGTACCCACTACGTACATTCTACGTGTTTACCACAAGTTTTTTTTTAATCTCGGGAAAGCTCTTGGGTTAACTCGTACAGTGGGACAGGCCCATCACTCGAGCACTTTGTGTCTGCCTATGGAATACCATTGTGTAGGTATTGTGTCCATTGTGGAGCTACAGATGCTGGTTTACACTGAAGGTGGACACAAGAAGCTGGAGTAACTCTGCGGGTCAGGCAGCATCTCTGGAGAAAAGGAATAGGTGACATTTCGGGTTCTTTGTTTAGAGTAAGCAACAATTCTTTCAGTGATGGCACAGTGAAGAGAGGACAAATACTCAGGCAAGAATGTCATATACTGAAGGTTACCGACTTGCAACCCCCGACAGATTAACTCAACATTTTCATCTACCCAATTAAAATCTCTCTACACCAATCTCTGAAACATTCCCTTAAGTGATGATAGCAGAATTAGGCCATTCGGCCCATCAAGTCTTCTCCAATCTCCGCCATTCAATCATGGCTGATCTATCTTTCCCACTTAATCCCATTCTCCTGCCTTCTCCCCATAGCCCCTGACACCCGTACTAATCAAGAATCTATCTATCGCTGCCTTAAAAATATCCATTAACTTGACCTCCACAGCCTTCTGCGGTAATGAATCCCACAGATTCACCACCCTAAAGAAATTCCTACTCATCTCCTTACTAAAGGAAGGTCCTTTAATTCTGAGGCTGTGTGCTCTGGTCCTAGACTCTCCCACTAGTCGAAGCATCCACTCCACATCTGCTTTATCCAGGTCTTTCACTATTTGCATTGCCCTGAATCACCTCCTCCCCTTACCAGGCCTAAAGCTCCCCTTGAATCAGTTGGGGGCGATGCCTTCAACAGTGAAGGCCTCATTCCCCGCACTTTCCCCTCACCCCCTCTGCCCTTCCAATCTTTAGATTTTTTGACTTGAGACAGACAGCCCTGAAACAAGCCCCTCCAGCCTACGCTGACCAGCGATCACCCTGTGCACGACCACTAGCCCACACACTGGGAACAATTTACAATTTTAGCAAAGCCACTCAGCCTACTAAACTGTGAATCTTTGGAGTGTTGGAGGAACGTGGAGCGGTGGGAAACACCTCCACACATGTCACAGGGAGAATGTACAAACTCCGTACAGACAGCGCCCGTAGCCAGGATTGAACCCGGGTCTCCGGCACTGTGAGGCAACAACTCTACCGCTGCGCCATCGCGCTGCCCCAATCCCTGACCCCATCAAAAGACTCAATAGTAGTCCCTCCCAAATAGTAGTTTGGGTCGCCCCTATCCATCTCATTTTCAGCTCAGCACCAACCCTTCCTGCAGTCCACAGTATTTCACAGAGTATTTCACGCCGTGTTCAGCATTTTAAGAATGACTTTTAATTGGGAATAATGGACTCATATTCAGATCGGAGACATGATCACACATGGCAGCCATTCCCATGACATTCAGTGCACTAATTCAGTCTGACTGACCCGAGGTGTCACCATTTGTATAATTTGATACAGTACAGGCTGGAAATTACTGCATTATCAGTGTAAAATGCATAATGTCTTTGTGTGACATTCCTCTGCTATTTTAACAGAGGCAGAAATCCATTTAAAATAAATGGGTCAGAGCCTCCATTAATCTGATGGACAAAGGATTGTAATTTAGAAGTGTTATGCATTCATCAGGCAGTGGCATACCAAGCATCTCTACCTCACACATTCATTAACAAGAAACAATGCATAATGACACGGTGAGTCGTATTCCCTGAGATTAGACAACCAGGCGTATTGACATGACCTCCTTCATCTTTCCACAAATTCATTTTTCCACTCCTCCTCTCCACAAGTTAATCTTTCTTCAACGAAATTTGGTTGGCATGGGCAAGGTGGACTACAGTGCCTGTTTCCATGTAATAAAATGCTGACTTATGCCAAGCTATAGGCACATAATGCTGGTGTAGCTCAGCGGATCAGGCAGCATCTCTGGAGAACATGCATAGGTGACGTTTTGAGTCGTTTGTCCAACCACCTCCTATCGGAAACACCCCACTTGCCTGTATCCACCTATCACTCACCAGGCATCTCCCTGCCCCTCCACTCTTCCAGCTTTCTTCCTCCCCCACCACAATCAGACCTACCCGAAGCGTAATCTATGCATGTTCTCCGGAGATGATCATAAGATCATAATACACAGGAACAGAATTATGGCCCAGTCCCACGGTACGAGTTAATTCCAAGAGTTCTCCCGAGTTTGCCCTGATTCGAACTCGGAGATCGTCGGTACTCGGGGCTCCCGTGGACATTTTTCAACATGTTGAAAAATCTTCACGAATCTTCCCGAGCTTACCTGCCATTGGCAAGCCTTCCCGAGTACCTGCCGTTAGCGTTACGAGCCGCTAAGAGATGTCCCCGAGCTCCGACGTACCCGCTACGTTCATTCTCCGTGCTTACCACGAGTTTGATTTTTTTTTAAACTGGGGAGAGCTCTTGGAATGAACTCGTACTGTGGGACAGGGCCATAAGACTATTCGGCCCACCAAGTCTGCTCCGCCATTTGATCGCGGCTGATCTATTTTTCCATCTCAATCCCATTCTCCTGCCTTCTCCCCGTAACCTTGACACCCTTACTAATCCAGAAACGAACAATCTCCTCCTTAAAAACTCCCAATGACTTGGCTTACACAGCTGTCTGTGGCAATGAATTCCACAGACCCACCATTCTTTGGCTAAAGAAATTCCTCCTCATCTCCTTTCTATGCTGCCTGATCTGCTGAGTTACTCCAGCACTTTGTGACCATCTCTTACTAAATTGGATTCTGAGGGGAGGGGGTGGGGGTTGCTAGGGAGCCTGAGGTGATTACTTTCACCAATTGAAGAATTTTTCCCACTGCAGCTACCTTGGTTAAATCTGCGCAGGCTGCTGACAGACCCAGGTCTGTTGCTGCTTCGGCTACCATTTTTACACACACACACCCACTCAGCTGCTATTGATGGGATGAATACATCTTTTTTGACATGCAGAATTTAAAAAAGAAATGCATATTTTCCAATACATTGGCACATATATTGAACATATAGCATGTAGACACAAGGAACTGCAGGTGCTGGAGTCTGGAGGAAAACACAAATTGCTGGAGGAACTCAATCGGTCAGGCAGCAGCCATGGAGGGAGCGAACCTATAACACTTCAGGTCAGGACCCTTCTTCAGAGAATTACGTCTTCATTGCTGACAGAAAATTTCAGCATCCACGGCATTTTCCTCAGCATTGTCCTTTGTTTCTCTGGTGCAGAGTGTACATATGCTCCTCTATTACTGATTCACCAGCAGGAATAGCCATTTCCCTTACATATTATGGATCATTAGGAGTAATGAACACTTAAATATGCTCCGAATTTAAATTGGGAAGAAATGTTCGCTCTCTGCCGACTCTGCACAAATTCACTCAAACTGCATGGTTTTCCATTATCATTGCAAAGTAATGAAAGTCCATCTGTTAGAAATTGCCTCCATTTCCTACCGCTGAGATCTGATGACAAAAACGAGCAGCTCGGTGACTGTGCACTGTTGGGGAGAGGCCCAGTGATTAAAATGGATTTCATGAGCTCGAGCCAACAAGACTTAGGTCTGTCAATAGACACAACAAGCTGGAGTAACCCGTCGGGACAGGCAGCATCTCTGGAGAGAAGGAATGGGTGACGTTTCGGGTCGAGACTGAAGAAGGGTCTCCCCCCAAACCTGACCCAACTACCTTTTCTGTCCCGCTGAGTTACTCCAGCATTTTGTGTCTCTCTTTGTTGCATGATGTTTGTGAACCAATATCATCCAGTACAGACTATGGAAGTCTTTAACCCAAATAACCATCGCCATTTTTATATATGAGCAGCCGGCAGAGTAGTGAACCTCCTACAGACGAGTGAACAGCACTCATTAATGTTGACTAAAAGTGTCGCACCTCTCGACCCGTGTTGCCATGGTATCTCACATTCAATTTACTCTGAAATTCCCAGCTCCATTCACCCCTCACAGTACGGAGTTGGATGATTTACCAATTTAGAAAACTGTCCTTTCCTCTGAGGAAGAGAGGTTAGTCCAAGGCTGCAGGAGCTGAGCTGCAAGAATGCCTGATGAAAGGACACAGCGCATGGTTCAGCCTCAATACCAAAAGGCACCCATTCCTTCTCTCCAGAGATGCTGCCTGTCCCGCTGAGTTACTCCAGCATGTTGTGTCTATCTTCAGTTTAAACCAACATCTACAGTTCCTTCCTACACATAATGCGGTGTTATTGGAGTGTTTTGAACTGGAACTATGGGCCAACAACACAGGAAAGTTGACAATCAGTAATAAATCATCAGCCAGAAACTATTCTTGACAGGGTTGTGTGCAAAACAAAACATTTCACTGTACCTAGGTACGTAACAAGATTAGTTTAGATTTTTTTTAGTTTAGACACACAGCGCGGAAACAGGGCCTACGTCCACCGAGACCGCGTCAACCAGCGATGCCTGAACACTAACACCATCACACACACACACACACACACACACACACACACACACACACACACACACTTTACAATTATACCAAGCCAATTAACCATCAAACCTGTACGACAGCGACCCGTAGTCAGGATCGAACCCGGGTCTCTGGCGCTGTAAGGCAGCAACTCTACCGCTGAGCCACTGTGCCGCCATGACAATAAAGCAGCATCATCATGGTACACCATTTTCTTAATATTTGACTTCTTGTGCACTGTGCAAATCTCAATACACATTGGCCTCAAGAGTCATCAAGACAAACATCACAGAAACATGCCAACTTGTCCTTGGCAACCATGATGCCCCATCTAGGCAAGTTCCATTTACCTGTGTTTGGCCTATAACCCTCTAAACCTTTCCTATCTATATACCTGTTCAAATATCTTTTAAATATTGTTATACTACCTGACTCAACTATCTATTCTGACGTTCGATCCATATACCCACCACCCCCTGTGTGAAAAAGGTGACCCTTAGGTTGTTAATAAATCTTTCCCCTCACCTTAAACCTGTCACCTGGTCCTTGATTCCCCTACCTGAGAAAAAGACTGTGCATTTACCCCATCGATTCCCCTCATGACTTTATACACCACTATTAAATCACCTCTCAGCCTCTTGTGTTCCAAGGAATAAAGTCCTAGCCTGCAACCTCTCCTTATAGCTCATGCCCTTGAGCTGGCAACATCCTCATAAATCTTATCTACACTTTTTCCAGTTTAATGGTTATTCCTGAAGCCAGGATGTAGTCTTGACCTTCCAACCTACCCCATTGCGACATTGGACTTTTTCCTCAGGAAATACTGAAAAACTATACTTTGCACTGGTATTTTTCTCTGTGCATTACCTATTATACTTGTATATGTGTTGATTGTCTGGATGTCTAGTATTATCTGTTTATTATTTTGATAATATGCAGATTTTGCACTGTACCTCGGTACACGTGACAATAATGAGGGGGATCTTATAGAAACGTACAAAATTCTTAAGGGGTGGGACAGGCTAGATGCAGGAAGACTGTTCCCAATGTTGGTGAAGTCCAGAACAAGGGGTCACAGTTTAAGGATAAGGGGGAAATCTTTTAGGACCGAGATGAGGAAAACATTTTTCACACAGAGAGTGGTGAGTCTCTGGAATTCTCTGCCACAGAAGGTAGTTGAGGCCAGTTCATTGGCTATATTTAAGATGGTGTTAGATGTGGCCCTTGTGGCTAAAGGGATCAGGGGGTATGGAGAGAAGGCAGGTAAGGGATACTGAGTTGGATGATCAGCCATGATTATATTGAATGGTGGTGCAAGCTCGAAGGGCCGAATGGCCTACTCCTGCACCTATTTTCTATGTTAATAATCATCTGATAGGACACAAAGTGCTGGAGTAACTCAGCAGGTCAAGCAACATCTCTGGAGAACATGGATAGGTGATGATTTAGGAGTCTCGACATGAAGCGTCACATATCCATGTTCTTCAGAGTTGTTGCATGACTTGCTGTGTTATTCCAGCACTGTATCCATTTGGTTATTAACCAGCATCCACAGTTTTTTTTAGACTTTTTAGAGATACTGCCGAAAAGTGTGACATCGGTCCACTGAGTCCTAGCGATTCCCGTACACTGGCATTATCCTACATACTAGGGACAATATACGATCTTTTGTTAATGAAGCCAATTAACCTACAAACCCGTACGTCTTTGGAGTGCGGGATGAAAGCGGAGGACCCGGGGAAAACCAATGTGGTCATAGGGGAAATGTCCAAACTCCGTACAGACAGCACCCACAGTCAGGATCGAACCCGGGTCTCTGGCGCTGTAAGGCAGCAACTCTACCGCTGCGCCACCGTGCCGCCCAACACTCGATTGCAAATCCTATTATAGTTGAGTTCTCCTTCCATGCAAGTGGCAGAGAGCAGTTCGCCTCTGCACACAGAGCCCCATCCAGGCCCTGTTGCACTAGTCGCAGTCCTCATCATACAAGTCACAGGTCGGTTTCACATTTGCCGACAATCTTCGTGAAAGCACAACAGCACAGCCTGTTGTTATGCCGCGAGCCTGCCTCGTCCCATACAGTCAAAAATTCTTTACATCTCTGCGACGCTGGTTGGCTCGGCCTGAAGTACTGAGTACAGCGGCTACGCTAACAAAGGATTGATTTATAGCCACTTGTCTTGCCTGCCCCTTCTTCTTTGAGCAATAGTGCAGAGGAATACTGCCACAAACCACGCTCAGCATCAAGGGCCAATTTATAAGACGCAAGTTCAAGAAATACAACGCAAAGAAAAAACAGCCTATTCACACTAGAAACTGCAGAGGCTTTTGTGAAATGTTCATCTCCATCTCAGCTCTCTTTTGGGGCATAATAGTGGCCTGTCCCCTCATCCTGTATCGCTACATTGTTATTTCTTATGGAGCACTGGGATGCTGTAACTTCAGTACCAGTAAGCTGCTCGTCGATTATATTCTGCAATCTTAGAAAAATGTCAACGTTGACAATTTGCTGCCATCTTCACATTACGCCCTTAATAAAAAGGGCTCAGACTCTTCATCCTGTGTATTGACAAATCCGTTGCTGAGACAGAAGCTGAACGTTCCGTTCACGCCATTCATTAGTATCGCGCTTTCAAATTATTTCCCAGTCCAAAAATCAGGGATTCAAGAGACCAGGAGAGTGCTGGTTTGCCACATGCAGCTAGGGTTGCCAACTGTCTCGTATTAGCCGGGACATCCCGTATATTGGGCTAAATCATTTTGTCCCATATGGAACCGCCCTTGTCCCGTATTTGACTGCTACTACCCAGGTCGAGGGGACTGTTGGGTCGGAGTGTCGTGTCCGGCCCTGTCCCACCCGTTCCAATGTAGTGCAGCCCATGGAGTGCAGCAGCAGCAGCACCTCGCCCGTGGCCCCGTCGGTCGGTCGGCAGCCCGACCAGCTGTCCGACCTTCAGGCCTTCGCTTACTGCCGACACCACCACCCCTCCTTCGTCTCATGGCCGATCATCCGTTCACGAGTTGGATGGGGGGTGGCGGACCAAAACTCCTCAGCTGGCCCGCCGACTGGGCTTTGTGTGCAGTCCACACCCGGGCCAACTCATCATTCACCCAGCCACGGCCGAGTCGGTCAACAAATTGCCGTCTGGAATTTGTCCCTTATTTTGACCTTTTGTCTCTGATTTGGGAGTGAGAATATTGGCAACCGTAGATACAGCAGACATGGACCAGATAATGGTAGACACAGGGAACTGTAGATTCTGGAATCACAAGCAAAACACAAAATGCTGGAGGAATTCAGAATGGAGGCAGCATCTGTGGAGTCTACGGACTGGCGCTTTGATGATATCGTCTCGTCTCTGAATGGTTCTTCAAAGGTGGGGAGATGAGCATGCAAGATGGGCCGAGGAACATGCACTGGTCTCTGCAGTCTCTTTCATTCCTGGGCATTTGGATCTGCTCTCTACCATGAACATCTGACAAAGCTTTCTTTGGGCTTGCATCAAAGTGCACCAAAGTGACAAACCATCAGGGGATGTGTCAGCCCAGGAACCTGAAGCTGTCGTTCATCTCCACCACCATCCCGCTGATGGAGACCCTCGGACTAACTATCTTTGATTGTACATTACTGGACTTCATCTTACACTAGATGTTATTCACGTTATTCCCTTTATAGTGCATCTGTACACTGTGGAAGACTCGATTGTAATCATGTACTTTCTTTCCACTGACGGGTTAGGACACAACAAAAGCTTTTCACTGTACCCTAGTACATGTGACACTAAAATTAACTTAACAAAGACAGGTTTATGGAACATAGAAACATAGAAACATATAAAGTAGGTGCAGGAGTAGGCCATTCGGACCTTCGAGCTTGCACCACCATTCAATATAATCATGGCTGATCATCCAACTCAGTATCCCTTACCTGCCAGTTCGCCCTTTCTGAAATCATCAGTCAGCAACTTGGACTCTCTAACACTGCAAGCAGTTGTTGTTCTGGCACCATTCAACCCATTATCGATCTCCCTCCTGCACTCAAACTCAGCATTTCAAGGTCACCGGCTATGGATACACAACACATCTTGCATTTTTCTCAGAAGGAGCAACAGCTTCACTTGTTCCCTGTAAGCCTCGTGGTGCCTGGTTAATGAGGAACTTCATGTGGCAGCTATGAGAGTGTTTCTGTTTGAACAATACCAGAAAAAGCTTCATTCAGTGAGACACGGGAGAAAGGAACTGCAGGCTAACATCTTATAAATGCTTCTCCAATTTCATTTTTATTTCCAATTGCATTAGGAGAAAACTAGAGTAACAGCACCTCATATTCCGCTTGGATCACTTACAACGTGGAAACAGGCCCTTCAGCCCAACTTGCCCACACTGGCCAACATGCCCCATCTTCACCAGTTCCACCTGCACCCATTTGTCCCACATCCCGTTAAACCGGTCCACTGGCTCATTCCATACGCCCATCATATACAACTCAATGATATGTATATTGAATTCTGCAATGTTTGCAGCCTGCAATCTTACAAACAATGATTACTGCATTCCATCCCTCACCCCTTTCCCCGCCACCTATATTCCTTCCTCTCGCTTCAGTTTGCTAACTGAACTAAACTATTCTTATCTCACACCTTCTATCTATTCATCTCCAGCCTTTGTCAATCCACCTGCCTATCAACACCCCCCCCCCCCCCCCCCACCCTCCTCCTATCTGCATCCACCTATCACTCATCAGGGTTTATCCAGCCGCTCTTCCCTTCTTGCTTTCTCCCTCCCCCCCCCCCCACCACAATCAGTCTGAAGAAGGATCCCGATCCTTAATGCCCCTGTCCCACTTAGGAAACCTGAACGGAAACCTCTGGAGACCTTGTGCCCCACCCAAGGTTTTCGTGCGGTTCCCGGCGGTTTTTGTCAGTTTCGACCATTAGGGAGACTGACAAAAACCTCCGGGAACCGCATGGAAACCTTGGGTGGGGCACAAAGTCTCCAGAGGTTTCCGTTCAAGTTTCCTAAGCGGGGCAGGGGCATAACGTTACCTGTCCATGTTCTCCAGAGATTATGCCTGACCCGCTGAGTTACTCCAGCACTCTGTAACTATTGCTTCTTTGTCTGGTGCAGTCTCGCGGGCCAGTCTCTCTTGAAGCTCTGCCTCATTTCTGACAACACTCACACATCATCTTGCTTAAAAGAAAAAAGACCAGGTGGCAGAGATTTGTGATGCATGGTTCATATTAGTCCTAAAGCTCATTTATTCGGGCTACCCGAGAGAATCTCACAGGCTTTATTTTTACTTTAGAGATACAGCACGAAAACAGGCCCTTCGGCCCACTGAGTCTGCGCCGACCAGCGAGCCCCATACATTTACACTATCCTGCTCACACTAGGGTCAATTATACATTTGTACCAAGCCAATTAACCAACAAACCTGTACGTCTTTGGAGTGTGGGAGGAAACCGGTGCACCTGCAAAAAACCCACGCAGACCACGGGGAGAAGGTACAAACCCCATACAGACAGCTCCTGGAGTCAGGATCGAACCCGGGTCTCTGGTGTTGTAAGGCACTAGCTCTACCGCTGCACCACCGGGCCGCGATTTCTCTCTGCTTATGCTGGTGGCCTTGCTGAGGCAGCGCGAGGTGTAAATGGAGTCAATGGAAAGGAGGTTGCTTTGTGTGATGCTCAGTCCTATTCTTCTTCTTGGTGCATGGTATTCTTGCATCCTTCATCATAAATTCCTGCAATTTCCCCATCACTGATATTAAGCTGCCAGATCAGACTCTTTCTCTCTCTCTCTCTCACCCTACGTTCTCAAATAGTAGGGTCACATTTGCAAGTGCCCAACCCACAGCAGCAGGTCCAGAGTGTCGTGAACCTTAGAGATGATGACCATTGCATACACGTTCTCTGAAGTCACATCTTTCCAAACTGTGGGATAGAGATCGCGGGCCCTTGGGATTTACAAGTTCTTTGCACTACATTTTAACAAGTAGTTATTTTATTCCGTTTTCCATTCCCGCTAGATCCACAATTTTCTTAATTTATCATAGGTTTTATGTACCCACTTCCATGAGTACGAAACTGCAGATTTCGATTTATTATAGAAATGATTTTTGTAAAATTACACGGATAAGATCACGGAGATATTCGGAGGACAAAAACCGAGCATTTTTAAATTTCATGAAGCAGAGGTCTCTGGGCATCAACACACAGTAAGCAATTAAAACAGTACAAGTTTGGGCAAGGCTAGCAGAGTGTGATTGAAGGTGTTTGCGAGGCAGACAGAGAGGCTGGGACACTGGAATGGTCAACTCCAGAGGGATCTGCAGGCACCACTGAGAATTTCAGCAGGAGATGACGTGACGCAGGAGCCGTGTCGAACGATAGGAAGATGTCGGTCTTGGACACGGCACAGATCCAAAACCCAACCAGTTGGCTGCATTTCTAACAGCTGAAAAGGAGAGGATAAGTTCTGTGGCCAGAGAACTGTATGTTGCAGGAACCAAAGACGATGACTTCATTTTGCTTTGCAATATTTAGATCAAAGTCATTTGCTCGTGCAGAACTGAATACTGGACAAGCAGGCTAACAACCCAGAGACACTGGAGATGTGGGGCGGGATCATGGTACAGTGGTTGCTAAGATATTCATTTGTCAGCAATTCAAATTTAAATTAAACTTGGAGATAATAAGAGAATTCTACAAAATTGAATTTGGCGAAGAACGTTGAACAGTACAGTACAGGTACAGGCCCTTCGGCCCATTCTGTCTGTGCTGAACATAGTGCCAAGTTTAGTTTAGAGATACAGTGCGGAAACAGGCCCTTCGGCCCACCGAGTCCACATCGACCAGCGACTCCCGCACATTAACACTACCAAAATCAATACATAGGGTCATGTTTTACATTTATGCCAAGCCAATTAACCTATAAACCCGTATTGGTTGGAGTGTGGGAGTAAACTGAAGATCTCAGAGAAAATCCATGCAAGTCACGGGGAGAACATGCAAACTCCGCACAGACATCACCCGTGGTCAGGATCGAACCCGGGTCTCTGGCGCTGTAAGGCAGTTGCTCTACCGCTACGCCACTGTGCCACCTTTAACTTTAGAAAGTTAAACTAATCCTTTCTGCCCATATGAATGTCAATAATTATGAGTCTAAAGAAACGACAGCATCATGCAGATACTGACCTCGTCATGATTGAATTTTCTTACTAAATTCAAGAAGGGAAAGTTACAACAAAATGTTTGGGTTTACAAACTTTCAATAGCAGAGTTAAAACTAGGCCCTAATAAACTGGACTGAACTGGCTGAAGTGGGTGGCACGGTGGCGCAGCAGTAGAATTGCTGCCTCAGTGCGTCAGATAGCCGGGTTCGAACCCGACTGCGGGTGATGGCTGTACGGAGTTTGTACGTTCTCCCCGTGACCCGAGTGGGCTTTCTCCAAGATCTTCCGTTTTCTCCCACACTCCAAAGTCGTACAAGGTTCGTAGTTTAATTGGCTTGGGTTTGTATACTTGGTATAAGTGTAAATTGTCCCTAGTGTGTGTAGGCTTGTGTTAATGCGTGGGGATTGCCGGTCGGTGTGGACTCGGTGGGCCGCAGGGCCCGTTTCCGCGCTGCATCTCTAAAATAGAAAAGTCTGAGGAAGGGTCCCAGCCAGAAACCTCATCTATCCATGTCTTCCACAGATTCCCCTGACTCACTGAGTTAAGGGCCTGTCCCACCAGCATGCAACTCTATGCGATGAGCGCGACCTAACGTGGTCGCTTGAGCCGTCCGGCGTCGCGGGGCCAGTCCCACTTCGATCGCCGGAGCCGTGCGGAATTGTGCGGAGTTCGGCCCAACATCGCGCGGGGCTCCGAAAAACTGACCATGTTCAAAAACTCCGCGCGGCAACGGTTTGTCGGCTCGCAGTCGCCTTGGCGCATTACACACCGCCTTGACGTCGTGCCTCCGTGACCCTCTCTGTAGGTGCCTCCGTGACCCTCTCTGTGTGTGGCTCCATGGCCCTCTCTGTGTGCCCCTCTCTGTCCTGGCGAACTTACCTTTAAGACTTCGCTCCAAGTTCACCTCACTTTGCGCCGCGTTGCGCCACTCACCCGACCTCCGCGTGGCCCCCGCTGCCGGTTTGGTCGCGCTTGCCGCATGCAGGTGCATGCTGGTGGGAACGGCCCTGTACAGGGATCACCCGACCTTCGCGCGGCCCCTGCTTCTAGTTTGATCGCGCTCATCGCATGGAGTCGGATGCTGGTGGGACAGGCCCTTAACTCCAGCACTTTATATTCCAAGTACGAGTCCAGCTTCTGTTCTTATGTTGCTTGTGTTTACATTTTCAGAAAGTAATTATGCATTTTTTAAATTCAAAAGCTGTAGTTCGACAGCAACAGAGGAGGCTCAAGGTAGAACACACAAACATCTCCAAGGAAAATGGTGATCAATTAACTGGAAGTGGAAACAACAAAGCAATAACAAAGACACAACGAGGTACCTGTAAAATATACTAAACTTATCAATATACCAATGGGAAAAATGTTTATGATTACAGTGAGGCAGTTAAACATAAAAGACAAGACAATAAGGAAATGACATTAATACTTGATATTTGTTTGTATATAAATGAGAGACACAGATAGAATATGTAGGAAGGAACTGCAGATGCTGGTTTAAATTGAAGATAAGAGACAAAATTCTGGAGTAACTCTTGTGGTACAAGCAGCATCTCTGGGGAGAAGGAATGGGCGACGTTTCAGATAATGGCCCTTCTTCGGACTGAAGAAAGTTCACTATCCGAAACACGCTGCCTGGCCCGATGAGTTAGAAACATAGAAACATAGAAAATAGGTGCAGGAGTAGGCCATTCGGCCCTTCGAGCCTGCACCGCCATTCAATGTGATCATGGCTGATCATCCAACTCAGTATCCCGTACCTGCCTTCTCTCCATACCCCCTGATCCCTTTAGCCACAAGTGCCACATCTAACGCCCTCTTAAATATAGCCAATGAACTGGCCTCAACTACCTTCTGTGGCAGAGAATTCCAGAGACTCACCACTCTCCAGTTACTCCAGCATTTTGTGTCACTCTTCGACATAGATAAGATAGTCAGTCAGAACCTTTTTCTCATGTTCTGAGAAATGTCAAAGACTCGAGGACATAGGCTTAAAGTGTTCGAGATACAGAGTGGTAACGGCCGCTTGGGCCACCAGGTCCGCACCAACCACTGATCACCCGTACATTTAGTTCTATGTTATCCCACTTTTGCATTATGCACACTAGGGGGATTTTACAGAAGCCAATTAACCTACAAACCTGCAGCTCTTTGGAATGTGGGAGGAAACCGGAGAAAATCCACGCGGTCACAGGGAGAACGTACAAACTCCGCACAGACAGCACCCGTAGTAAGGATCGAAGCTGGGTTTCTGGCGCTGTGAGGCAGCAACTCCACCGCTGCTCCACCGTACAGAGGGCCAAAGTCTAATGGAAATGCGCTGGGGCAGGCTTTTCTTTACCCAGAGTGGTGAATGACGGCAGCATGCAGTTGGGATGGTGGTGGAGGCAGATACCATAGGGCCATTTAAGCGGCATTTAGGTAGACATATGGATATGCAGGGAATGGAGGGATAATGAGCATGTACAGGCGACGGGAATTAGTTTCACCTGCCATCATATTCAGCACTGACATTGTGGGCCGAAGGGCCTGTTATTGCGATGTACCATTTTATCGGTGTGCTTTGGGGAAGTGGAGAAAAGGGAGATGACTGAAGAAGGGTCCCGGCCTAAAACGTCACCCAACCATTTTCTCCAGAGATGCTGCCTGACCCGTTGAATTACTCCAGCAATCTGAGTCTATCTTCAGAGATATCCCAATACTGCATCCCACAATCTCCTTGATTTAATTTCAATGCTAGCCAATAAATTAAATAAACCTGCTTCAGTGATGGTCATGTCAACAAATTTGCCTGGTGGACAGTGCGATCTCTGACTGGCTCAGACCACTTACTATGTTCAGTAAAGGTTGACGATGGGGTGTTGTCATCGGGTCTTAAGGTTTTCATTTCTCCAGATTTTCAGGATACAAGCCTTTCACAAGATCACAAGTTATAGGAGTAGAATTAGGCCATTCAAGCCTACTCCACCATTCAATCATGGCTGATCTCTGCTTCTTAATCCCATTTTCTTGCCTTCTCCCCTTAACCCTTGACACCCGTTCTAAACAAGTATTTGTCTCTCTCTGCCTCAATAATATCCACTGACTTGGCCTCCACAGCCCTCTGTGGCAATGAGTTCCACACATTAACTGCCCTCTGACTAATGAAGTTCCTCCTCACATTCTTTCTAAAAGAGCACCCTTTAATTCTGAGGCTATGACCTCTAGTCCTAAACTCTCCCACCAGTGGAAATATCCTTTCCACGTCCAATCTATCTTTTCTTTCCCACAAAACACCATATTAGAGGAACACAAAGGGTTGTTATTGAGGGTAATAATGTTCTCGTAACCATCTCGGCATCGTTGTCGGCTAGAAAACTTGCAAACAGCTCGGAATAACTTTGATGTTCCCTCTGCTGTGTGTTGTTTGTAGCGGCCTGGCATCTTGGGGCAGCACAGATGGTAGCGATGAGTGATGCAGCCCGGGCCCAGCCCAGCCCAGCGACACTGCCAAGCAACCCTCCCTTCCTCACAAAGCACTCCGAGACCCCGTGCATTACGGATGCAAATGACATCAACAGTGCAGTGGTCGGGTGGAGTCAGCTGTCGGCAGCCCGGGCAAATGCTGAGAGATCTTGTATGAGGATAGAAACTTTGTGGAATTTTGTGATGCTCTTCCGAGACAAAGCATCCGTCACCAGCAGTCTGGTTAAACGCTAAACAGTCATGCAAGATTATGTGTAGGAAGGAACTGCAGGTGCTGATTTAAACCAAAGATAGACACAAAAAGCCGGAGTAACTCAGCGAGTCAGGAGGCATCCCTGGAGAAAAGAAATAGGTGTTAAAGAAGGTCTGAAGAAGGGTCTCGACCCGAAACGTCGCCTATCTCCTTCACTCCTTAGATGCTGCTGCACCCGCTGAGTTTCTCCAGCTTTTTGTGTAACCCCAGAAAAGAAATAGGTGATGTTTCGGGTCGAGACCCTTCTTCAGACTGCAGTTGTTTAGAATTTTTATAGGTGTTAAGAAATTGTGATTTTTTTGGGTCATTATTGTGCTAAACTGTTTTGAGAGTTTTTTTACTGTAAATTCATGAATTAGCATTTTATTTCTTTATTTGACCATTCTGCTCATCGGGTCTACTCCGCCATTCAAACTCAGTCTGAAGAAGGGCCTCGGCCCCCAAATGTCACCCATTCCTTTTGTCCAGAGATGCTGCCTGACCCGCTGAGTTACTCCAGCCCTTCGTGTCTATCTTTGCTTTAAACCAGCATCTGCAGTTCCATCCTATACATAATTGTGCATGACTGTTTAACCAGACTGCTGGTGACGATGCTTTGTCTTGGAAGAGCGTCATAAAATTCCACAAACTGCGATATCCATGAGTGTCAAACCATGGGGTGCAGCGGTCATAGCTGTCATTCAATCCTCCATGCCACTTAATTTTTCTTTAATTATTCTACGATCCTTTAGCATCCTTAAGAAATGTTAAAAGCCAATCAGTTCTGTGCTCTGTCAGAATCCATTTCATCCTTCTCGGAGCCCACTCAACTGCAAAATTGTGGTTCTGGGGCATAAAAAGCAATCACACTGAACTAATACCTCGCAATCTATCGTCAACATTTATGTCTAATGCTTAATCCAGTTAGTTCTTCGGGGGTTTCAGACGTATTAAATTTGGAGAACGGTATATAATCACTTTGTGGGAACAAATTTGGAAACATGTGGGCATGCAAATTATAGAAACTGGTCATCATTTCCCTCTATCCAGACACTCCGACTGTTTGTACCTTTAGCTGTGTGCACTCATTATCCACATCATTTCTTTTTCAGCTTAACATGCGTGGTAACTGTCTTGGCAATGACTTGCAACTGATATGATGCACGTAATAATCTGTCAGGTAAACCCAGAGGGCTAGGGAGGAGCAGCAACCTTTCCATTATATGTTATCCATAGTTTTGGATTTTCATGCCCTGTACTCCATTGGACGTGGATCTCCCCTCTTTAAGCTCAGAACTCCTTGCACATTTCCCCTGTTACATTCCGAGCACATCCACGGACTACATGCACACTGACATGAGTAGCCTTTCTCTGCGAAACACTGGGCTCTATTTAAACCCTGCCCGGAGACCCAGTGGGAAGCACCACAACAAACAAACTGATCCATTCCCACACGCTCACATCTGTGACGAATGAACAAGACACTTTCCCCAAAACTTAACGGAACTGTCGCCTCAGGCGGTTTTAGAGGATTTTGAACATTCTGTTCAACCAAGCCCACCGAAACAGAAAGCTTATTTTGTCTCCCGTTAGAGGCCAATTAGCAAACAGCAAACAATGCATCTGAAGTGCCATTAATTGTGTTCGATAGCGGCAAACGCTATACAGTATAAATCCCATCAGCTGAGGCTACTATCGGTAACATTTTGCGGCACGGTGGCACAGCGGTAGAGTCCCTGCCTCACAGTGCCAGAGACAAGGGTTCGATCCTGACTACAGGTGCTGTCTGCTTGGAGTTAGTACGTTCTCCCCCTGACCGCGTGGGTTTTCTCCTGGTGCTTCGGTTTCCTCCCACACTCCAAAGACGTACAGGTTTGTAGGTTCATTGGCTTCGGTAAAATTGTAAATTGTCCCTAGTGTGTAGGATAGTGCTAGTGTGTGGGGATCACTGGTCAGTGGTGGAAGGGTCCATTTACGCACTGTATCCCTAAAATTAACTTTAACTTATGAATGATGCCCCAACCCAAATATCAACTCTGAGCTACCCCCTGTCCTATGCTCCTTTCCTGGGAATGCTGGCTTAATGGAACACTTCAACTTGTCTGGACCATCCTCCAGAATCTCATTTAGTGATCATTAATCACACACAAGCTTCAAACACTTCTTGACAGTGCGAGAGCATCTCAATAAGAGTAGGAAGGAACTGCAGATGCTGGTTTACATTGAAGATACACACACAATGCTGGAGTAACTCAGCAGGGCAGGCAGCATCTCTGGAGAGAAGGAATGGGCGACATGTCGCGGAGTGAAGCCTGTTTGGTCGTGAGTGGTCGCCCAAAGAGTCGTACCTTTTTCCGGTCGCCGCTGCGACCTGCTGCGACTATGACGGATGCCGGCAAGTCGCAGAAAAAAATCATGTAAGTGGGACAGGCCTTTAAGGTGTGTAAATGTTAGATCAAAGCAGATGGTGATAAGGAAATGTACAATAGAGTCTAATCTTGCTTTGGCCTCATGTCTATACGTCCTTTCCAGTAGGGACCACACAACTGCAGGCAGGAGAGGAAAATATCGTCTGTAAGATTTGAAGTGTAGCACCCCAAATTATCAGGGGCAGAAATCAGCTCATTCAAAATGGGCCACAAGCTCAAAAGCTTTTACTTGCTGGAAAAGTACAATTTGTTTCTCCCAATGTAGAACAGCTGTGCTTCAATCATCTGCCATTCATTTGATCTGAGATGGTTCAGCACCACGGCACAACTTTGCCACTCAATCAACAAAAGCCATGGCAAATCTTATCATTGAATTGGGCTGCATTGTTAGTTCTGAATTGGAAGAAGTTCCAATGATGAATTATGGAAACATAGAAAACAGCTGCAGGAGTAGGCCATTTGACCCTTCGAGCCAGCACTGCCATTCAATATGATCATGCCTGATCATCCAAAATCACTACCCCGTTCCTGCTTTCTCCCCATATCCTTTGATTCCGTTAGCGCAAACAGCTATATCTAACTCTCTCATGAAAACATCCAGTGAATTGGCCTCCGCTGCCTTCTGTGGCAGAGAATTCCACAGATTCACAACTCTCTGGGGGAATTATGTAGGTCTCAAGAACAGGATATACAAACTCTCAAAATTAAGGCATGTAAACCAAATCTACATTTGCACTAGCGGAAGACCCAGTTCTTCAACAGTGCATTCAGTTCCATTTAACTTATTGTCACTTGTACTGAGGTGCGGTGAAAAGCTTTTGTTGCGTGCTAACCAGTCAGCGGAAAGACAATACATGATTACAATCGAGCCATTCACAGTGTGCAGATACATGAAAAGGGAATAGCATTTAGTACAAGATAAAGCCAGATAAAGCCGATCAAAGATAGTCCAAGGGCGAGCAATGAGGTAGATAGTACCATATGATAAAGCAAAAGTAATTCTTCAACATTATAAGCCAGTATTGGTATTGCCTTATTCTTGTCAGGTGCACCAAAAAGCTTTTGTTTGTGTGCTATCCAGTCACATCAAATCAAACTATACATGAGGCATATGGCAAGCTTGCCTTTGTAGTTTGGGGCATTGTGTATAAGAGTCAGGATATCATGATGCAGCTTTATAGGACTTTTGTTAGGCCACATTTAGAATATTGGATGTAGTTCTAGCTGTCCCATTACAGGAACGATGTGGATGCTTTGGAAAAGGTGAAGCGGTTCACCGGAATGTTGCCTGGATGAGGGGGTATTATCTACAGGGAGAGGTTGGACAAACTTGGATTGTTTTCTCTGGAATGCCAGAGGGTGTGGGGAGACTCAGTGGAAGTATATAACATAAATAGAGTTGACAGTCAGAAGCTTTTTCCCCCATGATGAAAACATCAAATACTAAAGGTCATGGCTTTAAGATGAGAGGGTCAAAGTTTAATGGAGATGTGCAGGGCAACTTTTACTTTACAGCAGGTGGTGAGTGCCTGGGAATGCGCTGCCAATGTTGGTGAATGAGACAGATAGGATAGCGGCATTTAAGAGGCTTCTGGATATGCAGAGAATGGAGGGGTATGGAGCATGAGCAGGTAGATAAGCAATGGTTGGCATCATGTTCGGCACAGACATTGTGGGCCGAAGGGCCTGTTCATATGCTGTACTGTGTTGTATGTTCTCAGAGTACAATCAAACCATACATAAGTACACCAGGTCTTCAATGAGGTAGATGGGAAGATCAGGACTATACCGTGGCTTATGAGAGAACTGTGCAGTAATCTGATGACAGTGGGAAACAAGCAGTTCCAGAAAGTTATTTCAGAGTTAGCTCAGGAAACTGAACCACCCTACCGCAACCAGAGAGCAGAACTGAACTATCATCTACCTCTTCGGGGACTCTTGAACTATCTTTAATCCAACTTTACCTTGCACTAAATTTTATTCCCATATCAGCTATCAGTACACTGCGAATGGCTCGATTGTAATAATGCATTGTCTTTCCGCTGGCTGGTTGGCATTGAACTAAAGCTTTTGACTGTACCTCAGTACACGTGACGATAAACGCAACTGACTTCGCACAATAATAGTAAACAAATTCTCACTATAATCAAAAAGGCCAGCCACTAGGTTTGTTACTGTCACATGCACCGAGGTACAGTGAAGAGCTTTTTTTTGCATTACTTTTCAAACACATTTGTGAATGCAATCAAGTCAAACTTAAGTATAATAGGTAGAGCCAAAGGAAAGAGATTTAGTGCAAGGTCCATAGACTGACAAAATTCTGGAGTAACTCAATGGGACAGGCAGCATCTCTGGAGAGAAGGAATGGGTGACTTTTTGGGTGGAAACCTTTCTCCAGACTGAAGGTAGACAAAAATGCTGGAGAAACTCAGCGGGTGAGGCAGCATCTATGGAGCAAAGGAATAGGCGACGTTTCGGGTCGAGACCCTTCTTCAGACTGATGGGTGGGGGTGGGGGGGCCTGGAAAAAGAAAGGAAGAGGCGGTGACAGTGGGCTGTGGGAGAGCTGGGAAGGGGAGGGGAAGCAGGGAGAAAGCAGGGAGTACCTGAAATTGGAGAAGTCAATGTTCACACCGCTGGGGTGCAAACTACACAAGCGAAATATGAGGTGCTGCTCCTCCAATTTGCGGTGGGGCTCACTCTGGGCACCGAGAGAGCAGGTTGGTTATTGTGAACTGAGCGGAGGTGTTGGGCGAAGCGATCGCCGAACCTGCGCTTGGTCTCGCCGATGTGGAGCAGTTGACACCTGGAACAGCGGATGTAACAGATGAGGTCGGAGGAGGTGTAGGTGAACCTCTGCCTCACCTGGAAACACTGCTTGGGATGGAGTCGAGGGGGGAGGTAAAGCGACAAGTGTAGCATTTCCTGCGGTTGCAAGGGAAAGCACCAGCGGAGGGGGTGGTTTGGGTGGGAAGGGACAAATTTCTTCAGACTGAAGGGTGTCGACCCAAAATGTCCCATTTCCATTTTTTCCAGAGATGCTACCTGACCCGTTGAGTTACTCCAGCATTTTGTGTCAATCTTCGGTATAACCCAGCACCTGCAGTTCCTTTTTATAATATCAGTTCCTCAGACACAGTCCAATGTGCATCATGGGGTAGACAGGTGAATCAGACAGCACCTGAATGCATTACCTGCCCCCTCGTCTCACTATCAATATTGTATTTCCAAGCCAATGCCTTTGAAGAAAAATCAAACCTGTCTATTGAGCAGTCAGTTATTGCCATGGCTGTGGTTTGTTGCCTGTCTGGCATCCAATCTCATGTCTGCCGTGTCAAACCCCTTTCAATGCTGGTTACTTGTAACATTGACTTCTTACAGTAATAACCCATCATTTGCTCAGCGTTGAAAGGCTTGTTAAACACGAAGCAATCACCATGATTTTACCCTGAAAATAAAAATAAAACCAACCTAAATCCTCGTTTCACAAGTAATTGGTGAGATTCCCTGTTATAATTCAGTCGTGGGATATCTTTGAAGAGTTGGGTTGGTTCTTTATTTCACAGAGGTGTGTGCGGCCCTCCTTATAGACCTTACCCTTAAACCAGAGAGACAGGATTGGTTTAGTTTGGTTTAGTTTACTGATACACCATGGAAACAGGCCCTTCGGCCCACCAAGTCCATGGTGACCAGCCTACACACTAGGGGCAATTTATAGACACCAATTAGCCTACAAACCTGTATATGTCCTGGGATGTCAGGACTGTCTTATGAACAAAGACTGCATAGACTCGGTTTATACTCTCTAGAATTTAGGAGATTGAGAGGGATCTTATAGAAACTTACAAAATTCTTAAGGGGTTGGACAGGCTAGATGCAGGAAGATTGTTCCCGATGTTGGGGAGGTCCAGGACAAGGGGTCACAGCTTAAGGATAAGGGGGAAATCCTTTAGGACCGAGATGAGAAGGACTTTTTTCACACAGAGAGTGGTGGGTCTCTGGAACTCTCTGCCACAGAGGGTAGTTGAGGCCAGTTCATTGGCTATATTTAAGAGGGAGTTAGATGTGGCCCTTGTGGCTAAGGGGATCAGAGGGTATGGAGAGAAGGCAGGTACGGGATACTGAGTTGGATGATCAGCCATGATCATATTGAATGGCGGTGCAGGCTCGAAGGGCCGAATGGCCTACTCCTGCATCTAATTTCTATGTTTCTATGTTTCTATATCTTTGGAGCGTGGGAGGAAACTGGAGCACCCGGTGAAAGCCCAGGCGGAGAATGTACAAATTCTGCACGGACAGCGCCCCTAGTCAGGATCGAACTCGGGACGCTGGCGCTGTAAGGCAGCAACTCTACCGCTGCACCACCCTGCCACCCTCAGCGTGGTGGTGTGGTACCAGGAGTGCAGTAAAAGCCTATTTTATTATTAAAGGTAATATTTTAAGCATCCTGGCATGCCAGATGACTGGCAGCACATCAAGAGGTTCTCAGTAGTGACATTAGCAACAGTGACACATTTTGCCAACGTGCTACTCACATTCCCACACTTCCTTACAACCATCATCACATTTCAAAAAATAATTTCTTGTCCATAAAGGCTTCACTTCAACGGCATGAACAAGTTAAAAACTATATAAATTCAATTTTTATATTGAATAATTTTTCCATTTTTCTTTTTGCAAGTGAAATGACCCTCATTAGAACGAGGTTCCCAAAATTATCAAGGTGATCAGGCATCTGATCACCAAAGATGGAACGGTGGTGCAGTGGTAGAGTTGGTGGTCCATAGCGCAGGAGACTCAGATTCGATCCTGGCTATGGGTGTTGTCTGTATGGAGTTTGTAAGTTTTCCTTGCGACCTTGTGGGTTTTCCCCAGGAGCTCCGGTTTCTTCCCACGTCCCAAAGGCGTGCGGATTTATAGGTTAATTGGCCTGAAAATTGTCCCTGGTGTGTCAGATAGAACTAGTGGTTTCCACACTGCATTTCACCCAGAGAGTTGTGAATTTATGGAATTCCCTGCCACAGAGGGCAGTGGAGGCCAAATCACTGGATGGATTTAAGAGAGAGTTGGATAGAGCTCTAGGGGCTAGTGGAATCAAGGGATATGGGGAGAAGGCAGGCACGGGTTATTGATAGCGGACGATCAGCCATGATCACAATGAATGGCGGTGCAGGCTCGAAGGGCCGAATGGCCTCCTCCTGCACCTATTTTCTATGTTTCTAGTGTACGGGTGTTTGTTGTGTACGGGTCGGCATGGACTCAGGCCCGAAGGGTCTTGTTTCCGTGCTGTATCTCTAAACTAATCTGAAAGTTGCGAAATATTCTATGTTTCCTCATATCCAATGGTACACATTTGTAAAAGGCTTTGGATCAATCAATCAATCAATCACTTTACAGTGACTGGGCTGTTCCCATGGCGTTAGTGAGGGGAGGGGACTTGCCTTTCACACCGCATTGTTCTGCACAAATGTATCAATACTACTCCCATTTACACGCTCCGTTGCCTTCTTTAGACTTTAGAGAACAGTGTTGAAACAGGCCCTTCGGCCCAGCGAGTCCGCGCCAACCCGCGATCACCCCATACACCAGCACTATCTTACACATTAGGGACGATTTGTCATTTACAGACGCCATTTAACCTACAATCCTGAACGCCTTTGGGGAGTGGAAGAAAACCGGAACACCCACGTGGTCACAAGGAGAATGTACAAACTCCGGTGAGACAGCACCTACAGTCAGGATCAAACCCAGCTTTACCGCTGCACGACTGCCTTGGACGTTCTTACTACTGTAAATAAAATATATCACGCAAATTCACCCTACTGCGAATGTCGGCATGGTGACGGCTGAACCTAACTTGATCGCTGATGCTACAATGTGTGGAGTTTGCATGTTTGCCCTGTGACCATGTGGGTTTCCTCCGGGTGCCCCAGGTTCCGCCCGCATCGCAAAGAAGTGCGGTTTTGTAATTGACCTCTGTAAATTTCCCCTGGTGTATAGAAAATGGGTGTAAAAGTGGGATAAGATAGAACAAGTGTGTATGATGATCAGCATGGACCCAGTGGGCCAAAGGGCTTGATTTGATGCTGTATCTTACAATCAATCCATTCACTTAATCGCCTAAGATGTTCATAAAGGAACTGCAGATGCTGGAAAATCGAAGGCAGACAAAAAGGCTGGGGAAACTCAGCGGGTGCGGCAGCATCTATGGAGCGAAGGAAATAGGCAACGCTTCGGCCCGAAACGTTGCCTAATTCCTTCGCTCCATAGATGCTACCGCACCCGCTGAGTTTCCCCAGCCTTTTTGTCTACCCCCAATTAATTGCCTAACCAAGCTATTCCTGTAATGAAGGCAGGCATCCCAATGCCTTCTTGACCACCTCATCCACCTGTGCTTCATCAAGTTTTGAATGGTGCCCCTGGTCCTCAGGCCTGCCTGGGGCTCCGCCATTCTCCGTGTATATCCTCTTGAGTTCAGGGTTCATCCAGCAGTTCGCTTTTCGGGAAACATCTCCTCTGGCCTTAAACTTTTATCCACAATTAAGCCCACCACGCCATCCAGTGTTACACCTCTCTCCCTCCCCACCCCCCCACCCTCCTGAATGACTTGAGAACTCATCACGTATTTTAGTGCTTCATTAACTCCACTGCGCCAAAGAAACTGATTAAAATATTCAGTCAGAGACATGTTTTTATTATCAGAGGCCTACAATTGTGGCCTGAAATCCCAAAAGCATATATAGATTCTGGGTTGTACAAAGCCTTTCTATTTCCTACCTCTAGTTCCACACCCCACCCCCCCCCCCCCCTCATCTGAAGAAGGTCTGAAGAAGGGTTCCGACCCAAAAACGTCACCAATCCTCTTTCTCCAGAGATGCTGCCTGACCCACCAAGTTGCTCCAGCACTTTGTGCCTATCTGTCGAGAGTCAAGATACTCTCCTCCTCTGCTACACCAAACCTTGATGTTTCAGTAACTGACTTATAACCCGGCCGTTGCAGTGCGGGAGAGGGGGAATGTATATCCAGTGAAGTTTTGTAATCCACATTAAATGATCTGGTTTGGATTTCAAATTTTGTTTATGTAAATTATTCATGCAAATGGATATTAGCATGGGTGCATACGATACAGTTTGTGCGTCTACCACGGCAGCTAGATCATACGTTTACAAAGTAGAAGCATCTAAACCAGCTGTGGGAGTCAATCAATATGCATGAATTTCGCATTCTTTATATTCAAACTGCAGCAATTCATAGTCCCAGGCTGAGGGATCCTTGCACAAAGCAAATAGCTAAAAAAAAAAGTTGTTCCACAACATAAGCAGATCATGAAAAGAGGCAATTATAAATATACAAGATCCCAGAGGGGAAAATAGGTTCGATCCCTCCCTCGCTTTAGTTAGCTTCACAATTCACATTAACATTTTTTGTGTACCCAGAACTGCTGCTAGGCAATGAGACCAAATACTTTTGGCACAAGCGGGAATGAATGCAGGCGAGTGGCAGATCATTTCATTTCATTTGCATATCATTTCAGAAATTAGCAAAGGAAATAATCTTTGTGATGTGCAGGTATACAGGCCCCATATCACATTACTAAAGTGAAACCCGTTTTAGTGACCTTGTGATTAAGTATGACAAAACTGTCCCCCAAAAGGTTGAAAAAGGATCAGGAAACACGCACAAAGGGATAAGATAAATTATCAGCAGGTCGACACAAAACGCTGGAGTAACTCAGCGGGTCAGGCAGCATAGGCTGACACAAAACGCTGGAGTAACTCAGCGGGACAGGCAGCATAGGCTGACACAAAACGCTGGAGTACTCAGTGGGACAGGCAGCCTCTCTGGAGGAAAGGAATAGGTGGCGTTTCTGGTCGAGACCCTTCTTCAGAGTCAGGGGGAGAGGGATACTGGAGGTATGAGGAGGTACAAGGCACAAGATCATTAACAAGCAGGAAACTAACTTGAATAAATATTAGTAAGTATAGGTTGTGTTGCCAGTCATTCCCAAGCAGAACTGCTTCGATCCACCACAAATTTAGATTGTCTTATCCGCTCGGTTTTGAAACAGAGAATATACTTTACTAAAGCTCCAATATATCGTAAAATAAAATGGGTTCTGGCTCGCTGTGAATGCCTTTGCAAAAGATATACAGTGTCTGGTGCCCTCATTTGGCGGCTCATGACCTTGCTTCATCTACCCATCTCAAAGCTCTTGCCCTTTCTTCTTTACATCAGTCACTTAGCTGAAGGCGATGGCAGCATAAGACAAGCTGAGGCTGGCTCAGTGGCAGGATAGCAGCACAGTCACCTCACACATCAATGGCTGCTAGTTTGAATACCTGCAGGGCCACCAATTCCCAGGCTGCAGACGGTAGACACAAAATGCTGGAGTAACTCAGCGGGACAGGCAGCATCTCTGGGTAGAAGGAATGGGTGACGTTTTCGGGTCGAGACCCTTCTTCAGACTGCCTTTCAGGTTTCCAGGCTGCCTTCCCCAGATGCTCACATCCAGGGATAACGTTCAGGGGCCCTGGAATTAATTCCTGTGCTCATAAAGTGAACAATCCCAAGACGAGGTAACAATAACTTGCCCAGATTCAAGTCCCAGCACCAGATACTCAAAGCATCTGCCAGCTCGAGGGCAAAAGCATTCCGACTGTTACAACAGTAATCCTAATCTTGGAAAAATAGCTCCTGTTGAACCACTGCACATTCTTAATCACTACTTGCAGATGGCTTCCTCAGGCTTCTCTGAAGGAGGTGACCTACCAATCGAGTGCTATGTTCAGAATAGTTGCGAGCTGCAGAACAGCTCCATAAATATACAATTACGTTTCTAGGGATTAACTCAAGTATCACATACATTTTTAAGTAAAGGTGCTCTCTTTTATTTTTAGTATAGTTTAGAGATACTGCGAGGAAACAGGCCCTTCGGCCCACCAGCTCCGTGCTGACCAGCGATCCCCGCACACTAACACTACCCTTCACACATTAGGGACAATTTACATTATACCAAGCCAAATAGCCTACAAACCTGTACGTCTTTGGAGTTTGGGAGGAAACCGGAGCACCTGGAGAAAACCCACTCAGGTCACGGGGAAAATGTACAAACTTCGTACGGACAAGTCAGGGTTGAACCTGTGTCTCTGGCACTGTAAGGCAGCAACTCTACCACTTCATCACCATGCCACCCTCTGGAGAAAGAACTAGGTTAAACACAACTCTTAACTTTGTTCATTAAAGGGGGATGGGTCAGGGTCACCTCCTTGCTAAAAGAACCCATAAAACTGAACAGGGACATTGGCATAAGGGCAGCATGTTGGCACGTGGGTAGTTGCTGCTTACACTGCCCGAGACCTGGGTTCGATCCTGACTATGGGCGCTGTCTATCCGTCTGTCTGTACAGAGGTTGCACATTTTCCCTGTGACCATGTGGGCTTTCCCCGGGAGCTCCAGCTTCCTCCCACACTGCTTTGTAGGTTGACACAAAATGCTGGAGTAACTCAGCGGGACAGGCATCCTCTCTTGAGAGAAGGAACGGGTGATGTTTTGGGTCGAGTCCCTTCTTCCGACTTTGTTCTTCATTTGTAGGTTAATTGCCTTCAGTAAACATTGTAAGTTGTCCTTAGCGAGCTGGGCCGTTGCACCTGTTTCCGCAGTGTATCACTAAAGTCTAAAGTAAAGGCACATCCTTGTTCATTCCGATTGTTTAAAATTTTAAGCCACAATTTTAGATGAATCCAAGACCCTTAATGCTGCTGTGGGATTCTCATTTACTTCACGGTCAGCCAGAGACTGATCAGATCTGCTGGAGATATAGTTTCCCAGGTTAGTGTTGGCTTATTATTAACACTTGTACCGAGACACAATGAAAAGCTTTTGTTTGCATGCTATCCAGTCCAGTCCTACTGCAGATGGGTGCAGTCAAGCCATGCACAAGTACACAAGGTCGGGCAAAGCGAAAAATAATAGAGAGAATATAGTTTTTAGACAAAAGTGCTGGAGAAACTCAGTGGGTGCGGCAGCATCTATGGAGCGAAGGGAATAGGCAACGTTTCGGGCTGAAACCCTGATGCAGGGTCTGAAGGAGGGTCACGACCCGAAACGTCATCCATTCCTTCTCTCCAGAGATGCTGTCGGTCCCGCTGAGTTACGCCAGCTTTGTGTCTGCCTTTATCATATAGTTTTTAGGATTGTGGAGTTACAGTTACAGAGAAAAGGTCAAAGGTCTGTAATGAGGACTACATCTGATGATCACATAAAGTGCTGGAGTAACTCAGCGGGTCAGGCAGCATCTCTGAAGAACTTGGATTGGTGACAGGGTGGGACCCTTCTTCAGAATAAAGGATAGGGACCCTTTTTCAGATCCGCTGAGTTACTCCAGCACTTTGTGCTTATCTTTGGCATGAACCAGCATCTACAGTTCTTTGTTTCTACTTAAATCTATGTCCTCCTATTGTCAATCAACTTCAGATTAAACGTGGGAGCAAGGAACTGCAGATGCTGGTTTACAAAAAAGGACACAAAGTGCTGGAGGAACTCAACAGGTCTGGCAGCATCCGTGGAGAACTTGGATAGGTGACGTTTCGAGTCGGACCCTTCAGTTAGTCTGACAGAATGTCCTGACACGTCACCTATCCAGACTCTTGTTCTCCACGGATGCTGCCTGACCCACTGAGTTACTCCAGCACTTTCTGTGCTTTTTTGTAAACCAGCAGTTCCTTGTCACTATATCTGATGGCTCTGGTTGGGTGGTTCTAGATCAGCGTCCCGCCAATAAGTAGCTGAACATTGTCCCAGCGTGTCAGGAGTTTGAGGAGTTTAGGGATAGTTTTTTCAATCCTCGCCCCAGTTCAAGACAGGGAGAATTCACTGGCCTCTACTCCCCGTGCATGCTTCTGCTGGTATGTAGATCAGCTCCCTTTCAGGGATTTGAGTTTTAATCTGTTTTCGCCATGGCAGGAAGTCATTAAATCAATGTATCCCCACAGGCTCACTCTTCCCTCCACCCTCTCTGGTCCACATCCTGCTTTTGTCTCCTTCCCACGCCCTCACCGTGCTTTGTGCTGCTCCATTTAATGCATTTGCTGTCCTAATCACTTCCATTTCCACATAAATGCTGTCACGCTCCTCTCTTTGCCTTCATTACACACTTGGAAACAAAGGTAGCAATACACTTTACTTTCTATCCTTGGTCTTTTTAAAGAAACAATAATGGCTGCCTGCCTACCATCCAGTTTGTTACTTTCATTGATCACAAATCACTTTCTCCATTGACATCAGAGGCTGTCTTCTATCACGTAACTTAGCGTTATCTTGTATGAGGCTCGTCTATTGTCTGGTGACGGATTCACTCCAGCTGTTCTCACAAATGACTTCTGACATTATTCTCTCCCCATTCTTAATATCCTCATTACACAGAGCATCTGTTGTGGCTATTGTTCCATTCTGATCACATCGCAACGCCCTGGAATGTAGGTTTACACACGGAAAGGAGAAGGAGATACTTGCAACTATCTGATGGTCCCACTAAGACCAGAGGCACCAGCAAACACCAGGAGGGTGGGGGGGGGGGGGGGGGGGGTATTTAATCAAAGGCGCCAACACTAAAGACAGCCTCCAAGTAAGATTTTTATAAATTCATTTTTGTGAAGATGCCGATTTGTAAGACAAATGTGGCCTTTATCAAAGATATAATGCGGCCAAAAGTGGCAGACTGCTTCTCCAAGTGAGAATAGCCAAGATGCAATAATGCAATATCCCTCCCACCCTGTCTACAATGGCTTATTTACAGCTTGGTTGGAAGCTTCGGAGTTCCTGTAGCCACAGTAATATTGATGAAATAAAGACAAGACAGGCTTTATCGCACAGGGACACGCAGATGTTGAAGCTTCTTTAAGACAAGGAATGATCCAGAGGTCAATATTCTTTGTCTCCTATTGAGAAGTATCTGAAGAGCCTCTTCATAAATGGGTCCATCATTCAAGTCTCTTGTACAGGCTCAGGATCTGTGGAAAATGCAAATAATTCTTCTGAGCAAAATGAAGGATATAGAACAAAGCTTCTAAGAGGCAACTTTGCAAATGAGGGCATCTTGGAAGGTCAGAAGAGTCAATGAACGCAAGAATGTCTGAAAACAAGGAAAGACGGGGGCCAGATAGTTCCTTGGATGAGTCATGCTCCACGATCACAACTTCGCATGAAGTGAAACTGAAAAGCCAACTGTGGCCAAGAGATGAGGACACAGAGAGTAACGGGAAGACACGAGAGTGAAACTGTTCGATGATGGACTAAGCAAAGAGATCACCAAAGGTCTGAGGAGTCACACAGAGAATTAATAGCTAGGATACTGAAAGTGATATCACACTGTGTTACGTTCACCCAAATACTATCGTATTACAATAAAGTCAAATGCCCAGAAATGTGGTACTGGACTGTACAAAACACTTACTACAAACCAACAAACTTGAACGACCTTATTATTAACGTCTCCTAATCAAGCAGTTGTATGTAATTCCAGCTCATTTCTTCTGGCCATCATTCCTCAGATCCAGCAGTTGTACGATGCATGCACCAATAATCACAATAAGTCACCAATCACATATTCTAAATGGAAGCAACTGGGATTCGTTTGAACTGCTCCCAAATGCATCACTTTAATTATTGGAAGTTTCATCTCTGAGGGTTAGTCTGGATACTTTGCTATAATGTACAGGATATTTACACATTTGAGTGTTTAACTTTTATCAACTTATAATGTTACTGTAAAAAAGATATATTTTCACCAGTCCAAAGTGTTTTACCGTCATATGTCCCAGGCAGAACAATGAAATTCTTACTTGCAGCAGCACAACAGTTACCTACTATCCAATTTCTATAATCATATTTCTATAACTTCGAAGACATAAAGTACTGGAGTAACTCAGAATGTCATATAGCATCTCTGGAGAACATGGATAGGTGAGGTTTCGCTTCAAGTCTGAAGAAGGGTATCGACCCAAAACGTCACATCACCTATCCATGTTCTCCAGAGATGCTGTCTGACCTGTTGAGTTACTCCAGCACTTTGTGTCCTTTTGTATATCATCCAGCGTCTGTAGTTCTTTGTTTCTACATCTAATTTCTATAGTTCTATAATACAATGCCGGATGTTCTAGAACCACAGGATGCGATTATGAGCTGAATTTCTAAACCCCAAGGATAATTTCTACAAATATTAGATTTTAATTGCAAATCTTTTGTGTCTGTATCTGGGTTATTAAAAATGGAAGGTTATTGCTATCAAACTGCCAACTAATACTCTATTTTAAGAAATAAAGTCACAAAAACAGTGAGCAAGGTCTTGGACTGCTTGAATGAACTTCTGAGATTTGTTATAATATTACAACAGCATGCAGTGACACTTGATAATCTTTGATTGCAATAATCAATTAGCGTTTGCTAGGGATCGGAGAGAAACACAATTTCTGGCAGCGGATCGCACATTCAAGTCATGCCCTAGTTTCCCCTTGGTGCGACAGCAATATTTAGCTACCTCCTGACAAACCTTGGACATGTATAGGTACCTCCTACGTAAATGACATTGACTCATAAGTGAAAAGAAATGAAACTGATAAAATGCACATCGCAAGATCATTAATCATCACAAATACACTATGCACTCTATGAAAGAAAAATCCAACAAAATCTACCACACATCCGCGTGGGGAAAAAACACCAGTAATATTTTGAGCTTTGCAAGTTAAATATTTTTAAAAGTGCATTAAATATTCTTGTGAAAATTCTGTTGGAGATCTATAATCTGGAGGAAACAACTCTGAGCCTTTGATGATGAAAGCATCTTTCATTGGAATTGAACAGTAACAGTAGCAACTTATTTATACGTGGCTTCCAGAAGAGGTGTGGCAAATAATATTAAATAAGGAGGACGACACAAACAACATGTGGTGTACAAACATACTGTGTGCAATTTTAGCTCCAAATAAACCATTTCTAAGATTTACCACTGCCAATTTCCAATATAGAATATGACTCTCATTTTGAATCATGCCCCTAAATTTAAAGTGTCAAAAGGCTTTGCCTCACCTATTACGTTCTATGATTACAGATCATTTCTCGTTTTGGTATTTACACTGAACAAAAGAGACAGTTGAATGAAAGAGGGAAGCTCTTCCACAATTCAATACAGGTCGGCTGTCGACTGTGATAAAAGATTCGGAGACTTAATTTTGGCTGTGCAGAACACAACTGTGCAAATACAGTTAAAACGTGTATCCAATGCTTCCAACAAAAAATCACTATCAGCAGCAAAAAGTAGCATCTTTAGTGCATAAGCTGGCAATCCCCAATCCCCGCCAACAATCTGAGTAATAATGTCAATTGTTTAACAAGAGTATGTGGCATGGAAGGCGACACGTTAAATTAAAGGCTAGAGGAAGGGGCAAACATATAATTGGCGAACACTCGGATGCAACAGCAATAAGTCAGAGTATTCCGAAGCACCTGTCAGAATGTTAATGCGCATTTCAAAATGGGTTATGTTGGCTACACCGAAAAGACCGGAGAGATTTATACCGGTCACTCAAAGACACCTCTGGGCTGAGATACTGGCACGGGCACATTTATGAGGCGAGCTTTTTTTTAAAATATATAAAGGGTAAAAAAGACAAATGGTTAGAGAAGATTTTCTCTAAAAACCACACCTTGACAGATAGCAACAGGGTTCTACCCTCGAGGCATCGGGCAGGTGCCGATTCGCTTTGCCGTCGCCTTATTCCATCTTAGCTCCAGTAAAAAGCAACGCTGCTTGGCTTCAATAAAGTGTTTCAATCAATGCACAGCAAAGTGCACGGAGCGCAGCACTCCGGGGAAAGTCTGCCAATATTATTGGCGTTTAAAGTGGGGAGGGGGAGGGCTGGGCGGAGAGGCATTTCCTCCTGTTATTCGTTCTTTCCCCTTTGAGCCGATTTCATTAATAAGAACAATACAATATATGTTGTTTTAAAGCAGAACAAATATCGCGGCGTGAATGTGCACGGTAGCTGGAAGCAGGCGTGAAATGTGGCTGAACTCTGCGCCGACCGAGCGAGCGGGGGAAGGTTGAGGGGTGGGGGAGCGCCGGCTCCGGGGGCTCAGTGCCCGGTATCCCGGTGCCCAGAATCCCGAGACTCGCCGCTAAACACACGGACCACCACAGAGACGCTCCTCCTGCACATTGCAGGCAAACTATCTACTGACATTGCCACAAGACAAATTAGGGGAGTGGAGGTTTCTCTCGCATACACACATGACAGACAGTGAGTGAGGTTTGGGGTCGAGGGAACGCGAGGTGAAGCGTCGAAGCACTGGCAACTCTCTCACCCACACACACACACACACACAGATACACACTCGCACAGACACATACCCTCACACAGAACACACATACATACTCACACACACACACACACCCACAGACACCCACAGACACACACACAAACAAACACAATCACACATACAGGCACACACACTCACACACACACACACACACACACACACACACACACACACACACACACACACAGACACACACAGACACACACACTCACACACACACACACCCACAGACACACACACTCACACACACACACACACAGACACACACACTCACACACACCCACAGACACACACACTCACACACACACACCCCCACAGACACACACACTCACACACACACACACACACCCACAGACACACACACTCACACTCACACACACACACCCCCACAGACACACACACTCACACACACACACACACACCCACAGACACACACACTCACACACACACACACACCCACCCACAGACACACACACTCACACACACACACACACCCACAGACACACACTCACACTCACACACACACTCACACACACTCATACACACAAACAAACACAATCGCGCACACAGACACACACACACAGCCACCCACAGACACACACACACACTCACAGACACACACACAATCACAGACTCACACACACAGACACTCACAGCCATATACTCACACACCCGCACCCACACTCACACAGACACCCACAGACACTCACTCACACACACACCCGCACCCACACTCACACAGACAGCGGGCGGATGAAACTTCAGGCAAAGTCGGCGCTGCGCTGCCTGCCAGCTGGTGCATGGACCCGCCGCTCAGCACAGCAGCCGCCAGGTGAAATGTCCGGGGATGGAGGGAGGGAGGGAGAGGGTGAAGGGACTTACAGGCGGCGGGATCGGCAGCGAGTGAGCGGGCGGGCGGGCGGGCACCGTCCGTCCATCCATCCGTCCGTCTGTGTGTCTGTCTGTCTGTCTGTCTGTCCCTCTCTCCGTGTCTGTGTCTCTGTCTCTCCGTCTCCGGCTCCGCGACCACAGCCCCGCCCCCCGCCCCTCTGACCGACAGCCCACACGCCCAATGGGAGGCGGCGGGAGGCGGGACCTGGGTCAATACACAACACCGATTGGTCGGGGCTCCTGGGAGCCAGTGTTTCCCGCCAACACGCCCATGTGTGGACCTGCCCATGTGTGGTGGACCTGCCCATGTGTGGTGGACCTGCCCATGGTGGACCTGCCCATGTGTGGTGTATCTGCCCATGTGATGGACCTGCCCATGTGTGGTGGACCTGCCCATGGTGGACCTGCCCATGTGTGGTGTATCTGCCCATGTGATGGACCTGCCCATGTGTGATGGACCTGCCCATGGTGGACCTGCCCACGTGTGGTGGACCTGCCCGTGTGTGGACCTGGCCATGTGTGGACCTGCCCATGTGTGGTGGACCTGCCCATGGTGGACCTGCCCACGTGTGGTGGACCTGCCCGTGTGTGGACCTGGCCATGTGTGGACCTGCCCATGTGTGGTGGACCTGCCCATGTGTGGTGTATCTGCCCATGTGATGGACCTGCCCCTGTGTGGTGGACATGCCCCTGTGTGGTGTATCTGCCCATGTGTGGACCTGCCCATGTGTGATGGACCTGCCCATGTGTGGTGTATCTGCCCATGTGTGGTGTATCTACCCATGTGATGGACCTGCCCATGTGTGGTGGACATGTCCCTGTGTGGTGTATCTGCCCATGTGTGGACATGCTCATGTGTGGTGTATCTGCCCATGTGTGGTGTATCTGCTCATGTGATTGACCTGCCCATGTGGTGGACCTGCCCACGTGTGGTGTATCTGCCCATGTGATGGACCTGCCCATGTGTGGTGTATCTGCTCATGTGATGGACCTGCCCATGTGTGGTGTATCTGCTCATGTGATGGACCTGCCCATGTGTGGACCTGCCCATGTATGGTGTATCTGCCCATGTGTGGTGTATCTGCCCATGTGTGGACATGCTCATGTGTGGTGGACCTGCCCATGTGTGGTGTATCTGCCCATGTGTGGTGTATTTGCCCATGTGATGGACCTGCCCATGTGTGATGGACCTGCCCATGTGGTGGACCTGCCCATGTGTGGTGTATCTGCCCATGTGATGGACCTGCCCATGTGTGGTGTATCTGCTCATGTGATGGACCTGCCCATGTGTGGTGTATCTGCTCATGTGATGGACCTGCCCATGTGTTGACCTGCCCATGTGTGGTGTATCTGCCCATGTGTGGTGTATCTGCCCATGTGTGGACCTGCCCATGTGTGGACCTGCCCATGTGCGGTGGACCTGCCCATGTGTGGACCCGCCCATGTGTGGACCCGCCCATGTGTGGACCCGCCCATGTGTGGACCCGCCCATGTGTGGACCCGCCCATGTGTGGACCCGCCCATGTGTGGACCCGCCCATGTGTGGACCCGCCCATGTGTGGACCCGCCCATGTGTGGACCCGCCCATGTGTGGTGGACCCGCCCATGTGTGGTGGATCCGCCCATGTGTGGACCTCCCGATGGGGCCGCTTCCCGCCCCAGCGACGGGTCGACAGGTCAGTGGTAGCTCATGGCCACGGCCAGTAAGGATGTGACCCCCCCCCCCCCCATGACCTGTTCCTCCCCACCCCAGTGAAGGGCGCGATTGCAATGGGTGGACATCCCAATGGCTGGACGCCGCAGTTGATCCGACCACCCAATGGACCTGAGCTTCCAATGGCCCCGACCCAATGGGCTTGCTTCCTGCAGCGAGATGCACGATTGGTATGAATGTAAATCCCAATGGTTGGATGTCCCAATGGGGTCGACCACCCAAAGGACCTGACCTTTTAATTGACCTCACCTTCCCATCGGTCAGATCTTCCAATGGATCTGCTTCGCTCAGCGAGGGGCGCGAGTAGTATGGGTGGACTTCCCAATGTCTGGACGTCCCAATGAGCCCGACAACCGAATGGGTCTGACCTACCGATGTGTCTGCATCCCCCGGCGAGCGGACACCATGGGTGGACTTTCCAAATGGCCTCGAACTTCCAATGGTTCGGGTTTGCTCAGATTGGCATGGGTTGGCTTCCCCAAGGATCTGACCTTCCAATGGACCACTTCTCCCAACGAGGGGTCGGCAGGTCAGTGTCCGGGCCTGTCTGGGGGGGGGGGGGGGGGGCAGCTGATTCACATCCCTCCACAGTCCCTCTCTGGGCGGTGATAGACCCCACCTCGCCTCCACTGCTTTGCCGGTCCGGTCCAGTCCGGTCCCAGTGGCTCTGTCCCAGGTACTAGTCACACTTCTGGCGGTGCTCGGGCTGAGAGAGGAGGGGGTGCCCGCGCTATCTTCCCACCCGTGTTGGCTTCGGCGCCTTACCCCTAGAGCCCTTGCCGCGGTCCCCCCCTTCCTCTGCCCCGCCCGGCGCTGCCCCGGGCCCGGTCTCCACACCACCTGGACCTCGGTAGCAGCAGAAGCAACATTGGACCACGCTCGCCCCCCACCCCCTTCTCCTCCCATCCCTCCACCTCCCCTTCCCCGCTCGGCACCGCTCCCTCCCCGCGACCAGACCCCATCTCTCATTTTCACAACGTCTGAACAATGGACCTTCAGCATTTAAACCCTGCTTTGTGAAATCAGGTGAACAGCGTCCTCTTTCATCGGGAGAGCCGAGATGCAGATATCCTCAACGAGTTAAACGCTTCACCTTAAAACATCACCTCATTATCCTCAGTTTGAACCACCACCATTGTTTACCTCGTCAAGGGCTCTTTATATTGAATGCATTGCCTTGGTTCGCGGATACACTTCCCCGTTAAAGCGCCGGTTCCTTGCAACAGACCCGGCGGATGGGCTCGGCCACCTGCCGCCAACACACAAGCTCAAACCGGGGACCATCTCCGACAGGTGGGACCTCCGGCAATCAGCTCCCCGGCCAATCCATCCCGCTCCGAGACCATCTTTATTTACGAAGATAGACGCGAAAAGCTGGAGTAACTCAGCGGGTCAAACAGTATCTCCGGAGAGAAGGAATAGGCGACGTTTCAGACTGCTTAAGAAGGGTCTCGACCCTAAACGTCACCCATCCCTTCTCTCCAGAGATGCTGTCTGACCCGCTGAGTTGCTCCAGCTTTTTGTGTCTATCTTCGGTTTCAAACCAGCATCTGCAGTTCCTCCTTACACCATTTTTATTTACAGTTCCTTTGAAAGTAGTTTGTTTAAGAATTTGTCTGTTCTGCAACCGAAGGCTTGCTCGGCAATGCATGGAAGAACTGCAAGGGCAATGAATGCGTTTCTTCAAACAAGCGGACGTGAAGTCATCCCATTAACGGAGAGGACAGACACAAAATGCTGGAGTAACTCAGCGGGACAGGCAGCGTCTGTGGATAGAAGGACGCTCAGAAAGGTCTGAAGAAAGGTCTCGACCCGAAACGTCTTCCCTTCAGAGATACCGCCTGTCCCGCTGAGTTACTCCAGCATTTTGTGTCTATCTTCGGTATAAACCAGCATCTGCAGTTCCTTCCTGCCCATTACCGGAGAGGTTTGTGTCCCGTTGTTCTCTGCTGTAATATAATAAAAGTCGATGGTTCAATGATGAATCAATTATTTAATTCAATGATTCAATGGAACTACAATGGAAACATAGGTTTCTCGCCTATATTATTTGTTTTTCTTAATATACGGAACCTTTTTTCTTGTTCATTACGGTCTTCACGGTGTACCGTGTTTACATACCTGTTTGCTGCTGCAAGTAAGAATTTAATTGTTCCACAGGTTCATAAGTCATAGAAGTGGAATTTAAGCCATTTGGCCCATCTTTCTCTCCTACCTTCTCCCCATAACCCTCGACACCTTTACGGGATTCGGGACATATGACAATAGAACACTCTTGATTCTTGACTGCTCAACTAATGCACACTGGGATGAACAGCAGCCAAACCAATCTTGGACGAGGAAAAGGAGAAGGTTCCAGTGAAAAAGTGAGTTACATTTATAAAACAAACATTTGACAGGAGGTGGAGATCTGATGAAGAGCCCTGACCCAAAATGTCATCCATCCATTTCCTCCACAGGTGCTGCCTGACTTGCCGAGTCCCTCCGGCACTTTGTGTTTTGGCTCCGGCAATACGACTTTCCCTCAACCTAACTTTGATATTCCTGCACGTATCACACCCTCATCTATTCTGGAAATCCAGGATGAGTGGATCTTTCCTATTCCATTAGATATTCCCCCATCTTCGTGCAATTATCTTCAGATAAATGCTTAGCAGACCAATTAGCATCTGTAGAGAAAAAAATAAGTTAATTTTTCAGGCCTTCATCCTCTGCTAAAAGGCACTGTTAAAGGGTCACAGACCAGAAATATTAGAGTCAAAAGAGGCTGCAGATGCTGGTATCTTGAGCAAAACACAAAGTGCTGGAGGAACTCAGCAAGTCAGGTAACATCTGTCGAGGGAATGGATAGGTAATGTTTTGGATCAGGAACCTTTTTCTGAAGAAGGGTCCTGACCTAAAATATTGTTCGTCACACCCTCCCACAGATGCTGACTGACCCACAGAATTCCTCCAGCACTTTGTGTTTTGGCCAGAAATATTAAGTGATTCTCCCTCCACAGACGCTGCCTGACCTACCAGGTAATTCCAGCATCCTAGGTTTTGATTTCCAATTTCCAGCAACTAGTTTATTTGGCTTTTCAAAGAAGTACATTTAATTAAACAATGACATTTATTTCCTTGTAACTCTAAGTCTTGAAGGATGAGATTCAAGAATCTAATTATCTACAAAAGCTATTCTTTGCAATGAACTAACTGTGAATTAAAAGGTAGAACTCAGCAGGCATATTGGATGAGGTCACTTATCCATATTCTCCAGAAATGCTGCATGACCCACTCTGTTACTCCAGCACTTTATTTTGTACATTGGACGTGTTGGCAGTTATGCCTTCAAAAAGAGTGCTTTGTCGTAACAATGAGTCAGTGTATAACAGTGGGGACCCAAAATTATTTTTCCTTGGACCCAAAACCCAGTTGGTGTCATTTTGTCTTAGTGATGGTGCAGAAATGGCAGTCTCAGAACACGGGTCGGATGGTGCAAAGCCCTCATGCAGAAATGGGGGTGCAAGAACGATGGACCAACCGAATGTGACTGCGGGGAGGCAACCCAAACTATGGAGCACTTACTTACCTGCCCCCTCCTCCCAGACCAGAAGATCCCAAGGTCTTCAACCCATGTGCCCGAGCCTGCGTTTTGCAGTGGCTTGGAAAAGTGTAGCAACACAAGACGATGAAGAGAAGAAATGACAATGGTTTTTCTAAATCTATAATTTTAATCGATTGGCCTCAACCGAAATAAAACACAAAATGGAGAACCAAACCATGTTGCCAATTTACAAACACTCACTTGCCCAAAGTCTACAGCATCCTGTGCAGGTAGGAACTGCAGATGCTGGTTTAAATCGAAGATAGACACAAATTGCTAGAATAACTCAGCGAGTAAAGGCAGCACCTCTGGAGAGAAGGAATGGGTGACGTTTCGGGTCGAGACCAAGAAGGGTCTCGACCCGAAACGTCACCCGTTCCTTCTCTCCAGAAATGCTGCCTGTCTCGCTGTCAATAGTACCCTGTGGTTATTCATCAATGTCCGTATGTATCATTAGATGAGCATAACCCAGCAAACAGCAAAAGTGGAATTAGATAAAAATCTTGAACTGGAGTCTTGAATTGTCAACGTGTTACACTGTAACTAAATTGGAAAATGCAGCATCACGCAACAAGTCAGATAACATTTAGTCGAATGGGTTGTTGTTGACTTTGTATGCTTTGTTCTTCATTGGATCTCCATGGAGTTTGTTTGCCTTTGCCGGCATTCGGGGAGCGCTCATGAACTCATTAAAACTTGAAAGCAATTACTTTTAAAAAATAATTTACATATTTAAATACCAATGGATATTGTGTCTGATTCAACCTTAGAAAACCTCCTCGGAAAGATAATTTCACAGAGACCTCAGGAAATTAGTTGGAGAGGGGGAAGAAATGCTACAATCGCTCATGGGCACCATTTGTGAATTAGGTGACATTTTACGGGCAGTAAAGATGTCCTAATAACAGGTACTCTTGCAAAAATGGTTATATATTTGAGATGTCTGAGCTAAAACCAATAATCTACACTATGGATTGTTGTATTTTTTATTATAAAATTCTTAATACAAAATGAAAACCATATATTAAAATGCTGCACTTTGTTTTCTTCTAATGGGGCTGAATAGAATCAGTTATAAAATTTATTGTAAGCAATTTTCAGTCCTTTCCCATAAATTGTGGTCGTTCCTTTGTTGGATGCTTCATTGCAGCTCAGACTGGTGCCTGGCACAGCCCATTCACCGCTCTACAAGTGGAGGGCGGATCCTGCAGGAATATTAGCACCAACAATAATAATAGCTTGTATTTATATTACATCTTTAATATTCCAAAATATCCCAAGCTGCTTCACAGGAGTACAAAGGGAAAAAGATGATACTGAGCCACACAAGGAAATGTTAGACAAGGGAGCTATGGTGGATCAAAGAGATGGTATTTGCAAGAAGGATGGGGAAGTACAGAGCTGAGTAGGTTTATGGAGGGAATCCAGGAACTCAGCTTTTTGGCTGTCAAATGATCAAGGTCAATGATGTTGGAGCATTTCTGTCTACCTTCGATTTTTCCAGCATCTGCAGTTCTTTCTTAAACACAAGATCATTGATGCCATGCATTCAGTTTTAGAGAAGAATGCATAGTTATTTCAGGGAGGGGGGGAGGGGAAGAGGGAGGAAGAAGTTGATTTGAGAATGAGAATTTAAAGCTGAGGCATGCTTTAAAAATAGCCAATGTACATTGGTGAGTTCTGGAATGATTAGAGGGTCACGCAGGGTGGAAACAGGCCCTGAGGTCCAACTTGCCCATTTTGTCCAACATGTCCCATCTACACTAGTCCCACCTGCCTGTGTTTGGCCCATATCCCTCTAAACGTGTCCTATCCATACACCTGTCCAAATATTTATGTTGTTATGAAGAATTTGTGCAAGGTAGGACATGAACAGATGACCTAAAATTTGTGGAAAGGTAGAACATGTTTAGTTGGTCAGGTGTCCTGAAGAATAGCAGAGTTTGGAGTTAGGAATTACCTGCTTCAGCAGCAGATGAAGTGCTGTAAGCATAGAGTTGGGAAGCATTACAGTGGTGGGAATAAGCATCATCATTTATCTTGGCTTCAAATAGGTTACCAAAGTTGGAAACACTCTGGTTTAGTCTCAGATGGTTGACATCCGGCGAAGTGGAATCAATGGCTATTAAGTGGATTGCACAAACAAGACACAGAGTGTTGGAGTAATTTAGCAGGTCAGGCGGCATCTCTGGAGAACATGGATAGGTTCATAGTTATAGGAGCAGAATTAGGCCATTCAGTCAAGTCTACCATTCAATCATGGCTGATCTATCTTTTCCTTTCAACCCCATTCTCCTGCCTTCTCCCCATAACCACGGACACCCGTACTAATCAAGAATCTATCTATCTCTGCCTTAAATATACCCATCAACGATTTCCACAGCCATCTGTGGCAACGAATTCCACAGATTCACCACCCTCTGACTAAATAAATTCCTCCTCATCTTTTTAAAGGTACGTCCTTTTATTCTGAGGCTGTGAACTCCGGTGCGAGACTCTCCCACCAGTGGAAACATCATGGATAGGCTGTGTTAAAGAAGGAACTGCAGATGCTGGAGAATCGAGGGTTACACAAAAAGCTGGAGAAACTCAGCTGCAGCTGAGTGCAGCAGCATCTAAGGAGCAAAGGAGATAGGCGACGTTTCGGGTCGAGACCCTTCTTCATACTGGTCAGGGATCAGGGAAACCAGACATATAGACAGTGATGTGGAGAGATAAAGAACAATGAATGAAAGATATGCAAAAAAGTATTGATGGATAGGCAATGTTTCAGGCCAGGACCTTTCTTCAGACTCACAAACATTCTTCAGATTCAAAAGTGAATTGTAAAGATACCCAACGCCAGTGACTTTGATCTTCCCCAGTTCATAATGATTGAGTTAGCAAAAAACATCTCACTCAGTCTTTAACATAAAACTGAAACTGGCTCCATTTGTGTGTCTGCAGCAAAAGAGCACAATAATTCACAATTTTAAGGACACAAAAAATTGTCATGGTCTGATGTTATAAATAATATTAAGTATCTTGAATCTACATTCTCAACATTATGTTGACGTTTCCTTTTACAAGTCAAACTGGCTACAAGCTGTGTGGTGGCAAATTAGTTGCACATTGTACAACCAGCTTACATAGAGCCATTGAGATTGTAAATTGATCACAGTGTAGAATGTATAGTTGGTTTAAAAATGCTGCATTTGCATTGTCGCCAATGTTAATCTCATCTTAATTTTTTTGCGTTTTAATTGTATGTTTTTAGAGTTTAAAGCGTATAGTAAATGATTCTTGCAATTCATAAAGAGGAATTAGTGATGTTTCTCATTCAGCCACGAGAGTTAGGCTTGGAGTCATTTTCAAACAGACCCATTGTACAGTATGTTGGCTAGGACCATGCTCTGATGTCCAAAGAGGATTTTGACATTTGATAGCTCTGTGAATATAAATGACTGGCAGATCTCTGTAGACCTAGTTTCAATCTATATTATGTTTTTACACAAAGGACAAAGGTCAAAGGTCAAAAGAGCTTATTGTCATGTGTCCCTGACAGGACAATGAAATTCTTTCTTTGCATAGCACAACAGGACATAGTAGGCATTGACTACAATTCTATACGTAAATACACACATGAATGAATAAATTTATAAAGTGCAAATAACAGATGGAGGGGTATTAATGTTCAGAGTTTTGTCCGAGCCAAGTTTAATAGCCTGATGGCTGTGGGGAAGTAGCTATTCCTGAACCTGGTCGTTGCAGTCCTCAGGCTCATGTACCTTCTACCCGAAGGTAGCAGGAAGATGAGTGTGTGGCCAGGGTGGTGTGGGTCCTTGATGATGCTGCCAGCCTTTTTGAGGCAGCGACTGTGGTAGATCCACTCGATGGAAGGAAGGTCAGAGCCGATGATGGACTGGGCAGTGTTTACTACTTTTTGTAGTCTTTTCAAGTTGTAGAACTCATCAAGTTGCCGAACCAAGCCACGATGCAACCGGTCAGCAAGTTCTCTACTGTGCACCTGTAGAAGTTAGAGAGAGTCCTCCTTGACAGACCGACTCTCCGTAATCTTAATAATTGCATCAGTGTTCTCGGACCAGGAAAGATCTTCAAAGATGTGCACGCCCAGGAATTTGAAGCTCTTGACCCTTTCAACCATCGACCCGTTGATATAAACAGAACTGTGGGTCCCCATCCTACTCCTTCCAAAGTCCACAATCAGTTCCTTTGTTTTGCTGGTGTTGAGGGCCAGGTTGTTGTGCTGGCACCATATGGACAGTCACTCGATCTCTCTTCTATACTATGACTCATCCCCATCAGTGATACGTCCCACAACAGTGGTGTCGTCAGCGAACTTGATGATGGAGTTCGCACTACGACCGGCTATGCAGTCATGAGTATAGAGTGAGTACAACAGGGGGCTGAGCACGCAGCCTTGAGGTGCTCCCGTGCTGATTGTTATCGAGTCTGACACATTTCCACCAATACAAACAGACTGTGGTCTGTGGATGAGGAAGTCGAGGATCCAATTGCAGAGGGATGCGCAGAGACCCAGATCTGCGAGTTTGGTAACCAGCTTGGAGGGGATGATTGTGTTAAATGCCGAGCTGTAGTCAATGAACAACAGCCCGACATATGAGTTTTTGTTGTCCAAGTGGTCCAGAGCGGAGTGGAGAGCCAGCGAGATCGCGTCCACTGTTGGTCTGTTGTGGCGGTAAGCGAACTGCAGTGGGTCCAGATTTTTGTCGAGGTAGGAGTTAATTTTCGCCATGATCAACCTCCCAAAGCACTTCATCACCACAGTCGATAGTCATTGAGGCACGTCACCTTGCTCTTCTTGGGCACCGGTATTATTGATGCCCTTTTGAAGCAGGGGGAACCTCAGACCTCAAAGTGACAGGTTGAAAATGTCCGTAAAAACTCCAGCCGGTTTTTAGAACACGACCAGGTATACCATCAGGTCCAGACGCTTTTCGAGGGTTCACCCCTCTGAAGGATTTCCTGACAAAGGGTGTTGGGTGAATGGAACAAGCTGCAGGAGGAGGTAGTTGAGCTAGGGACAATTGCAATGTTTAAGAAACAATTAGACAGGTATATGGATAGGACAGGTTTGGAGGGATATGGGCTAAACCCTGGAAGGTAGGACTAGTGTAGATGGGACATGTTGGTCGGTGTGGGCAGGTTGGGCTAAAGGGCATTTAGTTTCCATGCTGTATGACTCTATCCGGCAGGAGATACAGTGGATATGAGAATGATAGCAGGAAAGGGACCTTCAAGACAAGACAAGACATGAGTGTTTTATTGTCATATGTCCCGGATGGGACAATGAAATTCTTACCTTCACTTGTTACCAAAGGTAGACACAAAATGCTGGAGTAACTCAGTGGGACAAGCAGCATCTCTGGAGAGAAGGAACGGGTGATGATACCCTGAAGAAGGGTCTTGACCCGAAACGTCACCCATTCCTTCTCTCCAGTGATGCTGCTTGTCCCGCTGAGTTACTCCAGCATTTTGTGTCCACCATCGATTTAAACAAGCATCTGCAGTTCTTTCCTTCACTTGGAACTAAGTGTGGACTAGATTAAAGATTTACTCCAGCGCAGAATACAACAAATGGACAGTGGCATCATGATGAAACTGATCCTCGAGCACAAAGCTTTATCCCCAATGGCTACGGCAATGGTTTCCCGATGTCTTCTTCTTAGCATGATACTTTAAGGATGAACAGCAAAGTTCATCATTGTACAAATCAACATTATTTCCCAAATCAATACTACTGAAAATATCCCGCTGCTGTATTAGCCATAAGGTGATAATGTCGTAAGTGATAGGAGCAGAATTAGGCCAATCGGCCCATCAATACTACTTCGCCATTCAACCATAGCCATAATATTTTGTTTAGTTTAGTTCAGAGATACGGCACGGAAACAGGCCCTTCGGCCCACTGAGTCCATGCCAACCAGTGTCTCTCGTACACTAGCACTATCCTACTCACATAGAACAATTTACAATTTTTACTGAAGCCAAATTAACCTACAGACCTGTACGTCTTTGTAGTGTGGAAGGAAACTGGAGCTTCCCAGAGAAAACCCATGCAGGTAACGGGGAGAACGTACAAACTCCGTATGGACAAGCGCTCGTAAGTCATTCCTCAGCCTCCTATGCTTCAAGTAAAATAGTCCCATCCTTTCCAACCTCTCTCTATAACTCAAACCCACAAGCCCCAGTAACATCCTGTTGAATCTCCTCTGTGACCTTTCCGACTTAATGACATCCTTTCTGCAGCTGTGCGTCCAGAACTGCACACTACTTTGCTTACTCATTCCTCTCAGGAGATTAAATGAGGTTGGGAAAATTCTAATATTGCCAGTCGCAAACAGTAGGCACAAGGTATTAGCTTACAGCCTGGAGATGAACAAACACTGGGAAGAAAACTAAATGAGAACAGCTTTTAACTGAATTAAGTGAATAATCTTTTAAATATTCCAGTATAACAAAGTGCTACCTTTAAGGATTATCTGCTTAAAAATTATATCTGTGCACATTAGTGCTGGAAGATAGAACACTTTCCAACTACTGCTGGATTCAGTGTAGTTTGTTTAGGTTCGTTCCTCTACTGGGTCCGAGTGTCTGCTCCCCAAAAATCCCCGCTCGCCAATGTGTCATATTTTCCATTTCCTACAGCCTATGGCCTTCGTGAAGAAACATTGCCAACACATTGCCAGTCTGGGAGTAAGTATGTTCTCTGATGGGGACAATGCTCATTAGGAATGAATTGAGATTGTTTAAATTAATTTCCCTCAGGAACATAATTGTGTTTGCAGGTACAGTGGTCTTATAATATTTATTTTAATATAGACAGTAAAAATGTATTCACAAAACGCTGGAGTAACTCTCCTGCTGGAAGAAGGGTCTCGACCCAAAACGTCGCCCATTCTTTCTCTCCAGAGATGCTGCCTGATCCGCTGAGTTGCTCCAGTGTCTATCTTTGGTGTGAACCAGCATCTGCAATGCCTTCCCATACAATCAAAATGAAGGAACAAGGATCTACAGATGCTGGTTTACCAAGGAAAGACACAAAATGCTGGAGTAGCTCAGTGGGTCTGGCAGCATTCCTGGAGACAATGTGTAGGAACGAACTGCAGATGCTGGTTTAAATCGATGGTAGAAATCTGAAGAGATGTCTCGACCCGAAACATCACCCATTCCTTCTCTCTGCCTGTCCTGCGGAGTAACTGTAGCATCCCTGGAGAATATGGATAGGTGAAGTTTTGGGTCGGGACCCTTCTTCAGACATTGCAGGGGTGGGGAGGAAAGGAAAACTAGAAGTGTAGATGGTCAGGAGGAGGGAGAGTGGGGGAGGAGAGGGGATAGAGGGAGAGGAGGGGAGTAGTGAGGGTAGAGGAGCTATGGAGGGTGGGGGAAAGGAGAGGTGAGGGAGGGATTGGGGAGGGTAGGGGGAGAGAGAAAAGAAAAGCGAGGAGGTGAAGAGGGAGAGTAGGGAGGAGGGGGAATAGAGGGAGAGATTGGGGGGAGGAGGGGAGTGGGGGGAGGGAGTGGGAAATGGAGAGGAGGGCAGTGTGGGAGGTGAGGAGGGATAGTGGGGGGGATAGTGGGAAATGAGGAGTGGGGGATAGAGGGATAGGAGGGGGGATGAAGGGGAGAGGAGTTATGGAGGGAGTGACTGAGGGTAGGGGAAAGGAGAGCGAGAGACAGGTGAGGGAGGGATTGGGGGAAGGGAGGAGGAGAGTGGAAAGAAGATGGAGGGTGAAGAGGAGGGGGAGAGAGTGCTAGGGATGAGAGGAAATGAGCTGCGCCTGTGCAGTTGGGGGCTATGGATGAGTGGTGGAATATTGCGTTGTGGGTCCCACTTAGACTAGTGAGTTATACAGTAAACCCTTGTTATAACGGATCATATGTGTGGAGTGGGGGAAGAGGGCTGGAATGGCACCCGTCTTCGCCAGGTGTCCCCTATATCCACTCCAATTACATTTTAACAGTTAAAAATGTGTTTTTGTTACTGCAAATACCAAAGGCTGTTTGTTACATTGTTTAATAGAGTTAAGTAATGGAGCGATTATTGCTTGTAAATTTCCATGCCTAGTCAATTTCAATGCCTAGTCAATTTCAATGCCTAGTCCGATTTCAATGCCTTGTCAATTTGAATGCCTTGCCAATTTCAATGCCTTGTCAATTTCAATGCCTTGTCAATTTCCACCGCTTTGCAGTGTAACTAGCAGCCTCTGTTCTTAAAGAAACAGTCCGCTACAACCAAAATCCATTATAAAGAAGTCAGTAATAACAAGGGTTACTGTATTTAATTTTGATGAAGTGCTTTATAATCGAATTTCTCGGTCGACCTGTTTGGCGGAGTTACATAAGCTAGGTTAGGCTACGAGGAGCAAAGTTCCTTTTTCTGTAATCAGCCGCATATTCTCATTTAATTGTTTTTCATCCCAAGACTTTGATAAAAATACTGAGTTGAAGTTCTCAATGCCATTGTGTGTTTTGACCCAAGTCTCTGGATTATTATGCCAGGCTTCTAGACTCATCAATCACTATTTCTTTAATATAACAAGATAGCCGGGATATTAAGTTGTTTATTGCAGAGCTAGTTGATGATTAATGACAATTACTTTTGTTTTCGAATAAGAGTCCACAGATTGAAAAGTAAATGCTGAATTAACCAGATCGGGGATCTTGATTGTTCAAACTTCACTTTTTTTTTAGCTATTTTCAATTAACTATAAATAACCACAAATAATGCAATGAGCCTGGTAGGAGGAAGTTGTCTTGTTTTCATGCTTATTTCTCTTGGACAAATTAGATGCCTACTTTGCAGTTTATCAGCATAGGTTTAGTGCACAGATCCCAGGAATGATTGGATTAACATATGATGAGCGTTTGACGGCACTGAACGTGTACTCGCTGGAGTTTAGAAAGATGAGGGGGGGACCTCAATGAAACTTACTGAATAATGAAAGGCCTGGATCGAGTGAATGTGGAGAGGATGTTTCTACTTGTGGGGGAGTCTAGGACCAGAGGCCAGAGCCTCAGAATAAAAGGACGTAGCTTTAGAAAGGAGGTGAGGAGGAATTTCTTTAGTCAGAGGGTGGTGTAACTGTGGAATTCATTGCCACAGAAGGCTGCAGAGGCCAAGTTAATTGATATTGTTAAGGTAGAGATTAAAAGATTCTAGATTAGTATGGATATCAGGGGTTATGGGGAGAAGGCAGGAGAATGGGGTTGAGAGGGGAAGACAGATCAGACTTGATGGAATGGCGGAGTAGTCTCGATGGGCCAAATGGCCTAATTCTGTTTCTATAATTTATGAAGTTATGATCTCTTCTGCTGACCATCACAAAACAGCTTCCCAGCTATCAATACAGAAGTTTAGTATATTTGTTCAAAATATATTTCCTGCGGTCACTCAGATCACCATTATCCAACAGATTCTATCCAACCAGACTCTTACCAACATCACAGTTTTACAACCGGCTAAAGGATAAGGTGCTTAATGCTGGAATTACTCAGGAAGCAAGGCAGCATCAGCAGGGGGAGTTTCAAGTTGACAACATTTTAATGACATTTTAATTGATTGATTGAAAGATACAGCATGGAAACAGGCCCTTCAGCCCATCAAGTCCACCTCAACCAATGATCACCCGTTCACACTAGTTTGATGTTATCCCATGTTCTCATCCACTCGCTACACATTCGGGGCAATTTACAGAGGCTAGTTAACCGACAAACTTACCTGTCTTTGGGATGTGGGTTCCTACATTGCAGGCCTGTAGGTTAATTTTCTTGGTATAATTGTAAATTGTTCCTAATGTGTGTAGAAATAGCGTTATGCCCCTGTCCCACTTAGGAAACCTGAACGGAAACCTCTGGAGACTTTGCGCCCCACCCAAGGTTTCCCTGCGGTTCCCGAAGGTTTTTGTCAGTCTCCCTAATGGTCGAAAGTGGTTTCCGTTTCAAAAATCGATAATTTTTTAGTTGAGGCCGGTTGCGATGCTAGTTGAAGGTGGTTGCCGGAGGACAAAAACCTCCGGGAACCTCCGGGAACCTTGGGTGGGGCGCAAAGTCTCCAGAGGTTTCCGTTCAGGTTTCCTAAGTGGGACAGGGGCATAAGTGTGCAGGGATCACTGGTCGGTGTGGACTCGGTGGGCTGAAGGGTCTGTTTCCGTGCTGTATCTCTAAACTAAACTAAACCAAAATTAACTCCATCAATTTCTCATCATCATGGTTCATTACCAGTCGTTGAAAGTATTTAAAAAAAAAAAAATAATTAATTAGAAACAACTGTACAAGGAGAAAGTAATCGATGTAACAATTATACAATTTTCCTACAGCTTCAATTTTAACATTTTATAAACTAATAACTAAGTCGGAAAAAAGAAAAGAAGGGAAAGGAAGAAGAAAAGAAAAAAGAAAAGAAAGAATTTCGAAAAAGACACGAAAGAGAAAAAAGAAAAACCCCATAACTAACGAAGAAGTGAAAGAAGCGGAGAGATATCCCACTATCCCTCCCTACGCCCGCTCACCTGAACCTAGCGTCAGTTTTGAATTTGTGTTCAACCGTTATGTTGTTGAAGAAATTCAATGAAAGGAGACCATATTTTGTAAAATTGATCTGATTTGTCAGACGAAACAGGCTTTATTTTTTCTAAATGTAGTGTCTCGGTCATTTCTGTGATCCACATCTTCACTGTGGGAACTGTTATCTTTTTCCAGAATTTAAGTATAAGTTTTTTCGCAATTATTAAAACCGTAGTCAAGGAAGCATCTTTGGAATATCGTTAACTTAGGGCAGCCCTCTGACAATCTTAATATTAATAATTTTGAACCTGACTCCAATTGAATTTTGAGTGTTTTAGAAATGATATTGAATATTCCCGTCCAGAAGTTTTGTATTTTTATACTGGATACAAAACAATGGGTTAGGGGAGCTTCTTGGAAGTGACATTTATCACAGAGAGGAGAGACAGTTGGGAAGATCTTGTTCAATTTGGTCTTTGAGTAGTATAACCTGTGCAATACATTAAATTGTATCAGGCAATGCCTGGCATTTAAAGAACAGTAGTGTATGTATTGTAGGCTTTCCTCCCATATATCTTTCAAAATGGGTGAACCCAGCTCGTCCTCCCATGCTCACCTATAAATCTCAGTAGGTGGGGTGTCAATGTTTAGAAGAGTATTATAAATGTAAGATATCAACTTACTTGTATCGGCATGTCTATTCAAACAATCGTCTAATATATCTGGACCCATAAGAGGACAGTCTTCTGTATATGATTTCACATAATCTCGGATTTGAAGGTATCTTAAAAAATTGTTGTCATTCAAGCAGGGGCGGAAAGCCCGGGGGAGGGGGGGTGGAGGGGGGGTGGGGGAGGGGCAAAGGGGACACGTCCCCTCCATGTTTTGAGAGGTGGGGGACATCCCCCCCAAGTTTAAGTTTTTGTAATCCGGATACTAAAATCTCCGCTTTCAGCAAAACAGTGGAGGTGGGACTGCTGATCGAGGACGCCGATTGGACGAGAGAGACGTTGGTCAGCAGGCAATGGGGGCGGGACATGATGCAGGTGAGTGCGCGCATGCACATGTGTGGGTGAGTGCGCGCATGCATGCGCGGCCGCCAATAATTTGTGTCCCTCGTCCCCCGTCCCCTCCATGTTTTTATAGAGAGTTCCGCTCTTGCATTCAAGTGATATTTCTCCTGTAGTTGTTGAAAAGAAGAGAAAGTCCCCTTCTAATAGAGGTTTCCCACAGTATTGATTCCCAGGTTCTTCCATTGGATAAACACCACATCTAAAGTAGACGGTTTAAACATGGGATTATTTGCATTAGGAAGAGGGAGAGACATGTTTCTCAATTTAAGACTAAATTTCAGCTGTTTACAGTTACGGATAGTAATATGTATCATCGGGTTTTGCTCAAACGTTGACTTGTTCAAATGTATTCAAGATAGGAGGATCGAGCCTATACTAAAAGGCAAACAATCTTCCCTCTCCATTTTTAACCAATTTACATGTTGACATGTATCGTCCAACCAGAAAGTTATATTTTTAATATTAGTTGCCCAGTAGTAAAAAAGAAAATTAGGTCGAGCTAATTCTCCAGTCATTGAAAATAGCCCGAAACGTTTTCTATATTCACATTACATCAAGGACATCAAGAGTCAGGAGTGTTAATTATCATATGTATCGTCAATGGAACAATGAAATTCTTACTTGCTGCAGCTCTATAGACCCATTAATGCAATAACACTGAATAAATATAAAATAATCAATAATACAACAAACTAATCATCAGTAATACTGGGCCCATAAGAGTGTAAAATACAAAGTCCATAGTTACCACTTTCGAGAACAGCATTTAAATCTTGTATTTAATTGGCAATGCAAGATGCCATGATATTTTGTATTGGTTAACAGTTATCAAGGTTAACGAAGGGTAGCACGGTGGCCCAGCGGTAGAGTTGCTGCCTTTCAGTGCTAGAGACCCGGGTTCAATCCTGACTACGGGCGCTGTCTCTACGGAGTTTTACGTTCTCCCTGTGACCTGTGTGGGTTTTCTCCGTGTGCTCCGGTTTCCTCCCACACTCCAAAGACGTACAGGTTTGTAGGTTAATTGGCTTGATAAAGTTTGCAATTTGCCCCCAGTGTGTGTAGGATGATGTTAGTGTTTGGGGATCGGTGGTCGGCACGGACACGATGGGCCGAAGGGCATGTTTCCAAGTTGTATCTCTGAACTAAACTAACGAAACTGCAGTAAACAGTTAAATGATGTTTTAAATCATATATCCACTCTGAATTCTGAGCTGATTAGAACAAACCATCTCAAATTCTTGGAATGATTCTTGGAAAAAGTTGTGTCATTTTTAGGTGATGCTGTTCAGTGTTTATTCCACGGACTTCCCACAGAAATAAAATACTCCATCTTTCTTATAAGGTCATAAGTGATAGGAGCAGAATTAGGCCATTCGGCCCATCAAGTCTACTCCGCCATTCAATCATGGCTGATCTATCTCTCCCTCGTAATCCCATTCTCCTCCTTTCTCCCCATAACCCCTGACACCCTAAAAATCAATAATTTGTCTAAAATAGACACAATTAGCTGGAGTAACTCGGCGGGACAGGCAGCATCTCTGGAGAGAAGGAATGGGTGACGTTTCGGGTCTGAAGAAGGGTCTCGACCCGAAACATCACCCATTCCTTCTGTCGAGAGATGCTACCTGTCCCGCTGAGTTACCCCAGCTTTTTGTGTCTATCTTCGGTTTAAACCAGCACCTGCAGTTCCTTCCTACTAATAATTTACCTATCTCTGCCTTAAAAAATATCCATTGACTTGGCCTCCACAGCCTTCTGTGGCAAAGAATTCCACAGATGCACCACCCTCTGACTAAAGAGGCTACAACCTGCAGTAGGGTTGCCATGGCGTATGTCTAATCACAGTGTGTAGTCCCTGAATAATATTTAAAATGCATTGTATGACAATTGAGGCCGAAAGCTTTAAGCTTGAGAGAAGGAGACGGTGAATATAGGCTATTATACATTTTGAGTGGGACCTTCTGAATTCTGAAATTGATGTCACGGCGTCATCATTTTTTCTTGATATATTCATCATTTTCCTTCACAAGACAGACGATGTTGCAGACAATATATCTCTGCAGATCTCTGACAGATCTCTATGACTTCCCAATAATTTACAACTATAAAAGTATCAGCCCCCCCCCCCCCCCCCTCACTAGTGGGAACCAATTCCATAGGTTCTGCAAAATGCCAATGCAGAAGGGTGAAAGGCCAGAATATTGTGTTCAGAAGTAATTCTGAGTGATTGCCGTCCTGCTCACATAAGGGACAGGGTGGCAGGTAGGACCATCGGTTCTCTTGCAGCACCCCTCAAAAGTGGGCTTTGCTTTATCATGGGAATTGGGTCAGATTGTGACCAGTCATTGGGCGGCACGGTGGTGCAGCGGTAGACCTGCTGCCTTACAGCGTTTGCAGCTCCGGAGACCCGGGTTCGATCCCAACTCGATGGGCTGAAGGGCCTGTTTCCACACTCTATCTCTAAAACTAAACAAAAACATATTTTGAAACCATTGTATTAAAGGATAGCCAAAGATAGACACAAAATGAGTCTGAAGAAGGGTCTCGACCCGAAACGTCACCTATTCCTTCGCTCCATAGATGCTGCCTCACCCACTGAGTTTCTCCAGCATTTTTGTCTACCTTCGATTTTTCCAGCATCTGCAGTTCCTTCTTAAACACAAAATGCTGGAGTAACTCATCGGGTTAGGCAGCATCTCTGAAATAAAAGGATCAGGTGGTGTTTTGGGTTGAGTCCTTTCATCAGACTCATCTGAAGGGTCTCGACCTGAAACATCACCTATTCCTTTTCTCCATTGACGCTGTACAAACAAACAACGCTCTCCAGTAAAACACAAAGTGCTGGAGTAACTCTGTGGATCTGGCAGCATCTGTGGAAGGAATGTACAGACGGCATTTCAGATTGGGACCCTATTTCAGTCTGAAGAAGAGCCCCAACCTGAAATGCCGTCACAATCTGCAGAAGGGTCCTGACCGCCGAAACATCGTTGACCATTCACTTCCACAGATGCTGCCTGACCCGCTGAGTTCCTCCTGCACTTTCTGTTTTGTTCACGATTCCAGCATCTGGAGTTCCTTGTGTCTCCAATCACCCTCATGTGCATGCAGCGATGAATGCCATTGACAAAGATTGTCCCCTTTGATCATTTCCAGGGACTATGATTGGCAGTCCCATGGCGTTACCTGAATCTAAAACCATTTTGTAAGCTGCCAACATTGCCGTTTGACAAAACGCATGCTGTGTTTCTTTCAGCATGAAATTGCCCTGTTGGAATTAATTGGACTGTTTGTGTTTTGCAGAGACGTGTTTGTACATCTTTGATAGCTTTAATTTGAAATTGGGCTCACCGACCTAAACCATTAATAATTAGACCTGCAGATGCTGTTTTGCTTCAATGTGAAATTTAACATCTTCACTGACTGATGTTTGCATGTAATGTCCCTTCTCTGATTTATTTGTCGAGAAATATGGGAACATGGTGTGTCTTATGAAAGTTATAAACTTTTATTAATCATGGAAGGAATTACCACGTTTGAACACAAATTGTGTTTGATGTCGTGAAGCTGAGTTTACATTGGTATCTGGTCGTCTACCTTCTCTCCTTATGGTCTCAACTTGAAATTGTACAATGTCTAGTTCTTCTCAGATTAAAGTCGAAGGGTACCACCAACACCTTCCTTTCAGAACAACCTCTGCAAGCGACAAAGCAGGAGAACGGAAACAGTGAAGGGAGAGGTTGAATAGGCTGGGACTCTATTCCTTGGAGTGCAGGAGGATGAGGGGTGATCTTGTAGAAGTGTATAAGATCATGAGAGGAATGGATAGGGTAAATGCACAGTCCTTCACCCAGAGTAGGTGAATTGAGAACCATGGGACATAGGTTTATGGTGAGGGGGAAAGGAATTAATAGGATCCTGAGGGGCGACTTTTTTACACAAAGGGTGGTGGGTGTATGGAACGACCTGCCGGAGGAGGTAGTTGAGGCAAGGACTATCACAATGTTTAAGAAACATTCAGACAGGTACATGGACAGGTAGGTTTAGAGGAATCTAATGCAGGCAAGTGAGACTAATAGAAACATAGGAACATAGAAATTAGGTGCAGGAGTAGGCTATTCGGCCCTTCGAGCCTGCATCGCAATTCAATATGATCATGGCTGATCATCCAACTCAGTATCCTGTACCTGCCTTCTCGCCATACCCTCTGATCCCCTTAGCCACAAGGGCCACATCTAACTCCCTCTTAAATATAGCCAATGAACTGGCCTCAACTACCCTCTGTGGCAGAGAGTTCCAGAGACCCACCACTCTCTGTGTGAAAAAAGCCCTTCTCATCTCGAATGTAGAACGAGCATGTTGGTCGGTGTGGGCAAGTTGAGTCGAAGGGCCTGTTTCCGTACTGTGTGACTCTATAACTCTGAGTCCAGTCCTAACATCCTTACTCATCAAAAATCTGTCAATCTCTGTCTTAAAAATATCAATTGGACGTGGCCACCACAGCCGTCTGTGGTGATGAATTCCACAAATTTACCACCCTCTGACTAAAGAAATTCCTTTTCATCTCCTTCAAAGGTCTGTCCTTATATTCCGAGGCTATTGCCTCTGGTCCGAGACTCCCCCACCAGTGGGAACGTCCTCTCCACATCCACTCTATCCACATTTACCTTACGGTAAAAATGGGTCAAGGTATGGCCAGGATCAACGTGCCAATATTGAGTCCACGCTCTTCTCCAACCCCAACGAGGAGCCGAACTGGAATCCTGTCTAATTAATCCAAGAAGCGACACCTCGATCCACACTAGAATGCCATTGCTACAAATAACTGTATCTGGTGGGGTCAGTAGCTTGGTTTTTGATAAAACCAAGGGACTGGTCAGCCTGGTCTCCATCTCTGCATCAGCATGTTGTACATTTTCACATCTTGTACACATAACAACCGATCAATGTGCAAGAAGGAACTGCAGTTGCTGGTTTACACCGAAGAAAGACACAAGATGCTCGAGTAACTCAGTGGTTTATCAGGTTTCTTAATGCCCTGGAGTAAGGTCCGGCATCCTCGCTGATTCCGTAGCTTCATCAGTTTCTCAGTGGCTGTGTTAGTAAGCAAACCCTTTGCTTGTAACGCTGTAGTGAACAGGGTCCCGGGGAATACAAAGGCCTGCACATTGGTGCTGCCAGTGTATTAGTGATTGTTTCGCCAACATCAGCCACCGTGGGAACACTCGCGAGCTGAGAGCTCAAAACCTCTGGGGAGTGCTGGCAGGCAGACATTTATTGGCTCCTCGTCGCAAACATCGCACGATCTGCACTACAAAACCAATGATTTTAGCATTTGATGTCAAGCTCTGTTTAAGTTTTGCATATTGGCAGCATCCTCTGGCTTTGTGAACAGATTGGAAACGAGACTCCTGCCCCACAGTGCTCCTCCTCAACATAATGCAATTCTTCAGTGGAGAAATTATGTTCTTCTGATTTCACTCTTGCGAGTTGCGCACTAAATTTTTAACGAGAAACATGAGCTGTGTTGGTTAGTTATCAGTTTTACTATTCAAGACGGATTTTTAAAAACAGTTGGAAGATTGCCAATAAATTTAATATTGCAAGATACAATCTCGCAGTGAGGCAGAGGACAACAATGCAATGACATTGGAGGCACAAGGAACCGCAGATGCTGGTTTTTCAAAAGAATAGACACAAAGTGCTGGAGGAACTCAGTGGGTCTGGCAGTATCTGTGGAGGGAATGGACAGGCAAAGTTTTGGGTCAGGTTGGGGCTCTTCTTCAGGCTCATTGTGGTGATTTGGGGGGGGGGGGGTGGAGGGAAAGCTGGAAGGGAGGAGGTGCGCGGGTGGCACGGTGGCACAGCGTTACATTTCATGCCTATCAGGGTTCGATCCTGACTACAGGCGCTGTCTGTACGGAGTTTCCCCTTGACCGCATGGGTTTTCTCCGGGTGCTCCGGTTTCCTCCCACGCTCCAAAGACGATCAGGTTTGTAGGTTAATTGGTTTCGGTAAAAATTCTAAGTTGTCCCTGATGTGCAGAATAGTGCATGGGGATCGATGGTTGGCGCAGACCCGGTGGGCCGAAGGGCCTGGCTCCAGGCTGTAACTCTAAACTAAACTATGGGGTGGCAGGACAAAGCTTGGCGAGTTGTTGGTGGATACTGGTGAGGATAATCAAGCGTTTCACTTTCATCTCATTAGATACTCAAAGCCAACTGAGAACTCTAATTCTTTGTAGCTCTCCTATCAGACTCGTGAGATGTGGAACTACGCAAGCAGTTTGACTTATTTCGTATTCATTTACGAGTTGTGCTTGTCCAGCCTTTGTTATTCATTTCCAATTGCCCTCGAGCACTGCTTGGCTGCAGCGGTGTCTGTGGTGAAGGTGTTCCTATGATACTGCCGTGCAGCCAATTCCATGACATGGAATCAGTCACGATGAAGGGACAGTTCTTGAATCTGAAGAAGAGTCGCCTCCCCATTCCCTCCACAGATGCTGCCTGACTTGCTCAAGATTCCAGCATATGCAAGTTCCTCATGTCCTCACCCTTGTGCAATGGGATATTGAGCAGATGAAAGCTGTTTCAAAACAGATTCCATGTAGATTGATGGAACAGCAAGATGATAGAAATTAGGGAGCTGTCGCAATCTTGGATATTAAAGGGATTGGGGAATATAGGAGTGCGTGGAAGCACCATTGAGTTAAAAAATCAGTCATTGCCTTTTTGAATGGCAGCATAAACACCAGGAATTATTAGCCTATTCAGCTTAAACTTTTGACCTGATGGGATCATTGAGTCATACAGCATGGAGATGAACCCTTTGGCAACACTCATGCATGCCAACTAAGTTGTCTGCTTGAACTCATTTAACTTCAGTTGGCCCATATCCCTCTGAACCTTATAATGAAAATATTCTTGCAGCAGCATCAAAGGCACATAGACTAAACACACAAAAATCCCCATAAATTCTATGGCATTCAAAATAAGAAAGACTATATGCACAATGCAAGACATTACAATTAGAAAACAAGTCCATGGTAGCAGGGGCGGAAAACACGGGGGGGGGGGGGGGGTGGGGGGGGAACAGAGGGGACACGTCTCCTCCATGTTTTGATAGCACGGCAGCACAAGGTGCCATTGTTGAGGTAGGTGTTGGGTTGTACAGGCTGGTTCAAGGGCCTGATAGTTGTAGGCAAGTAGCTGTTCCTGCACCTGGTGGTGTGGGACTTCAGGCTTCTGTACCTCCTGCCCAACAGTAACAGTGAGAAGGCACAGCCCGACCAGTGGGGCTCCTGGATGTGGAGAGTCTAGGACCAGAGGCCAAAGCCTCATAATGGACGTAGCTTTAGAAAGGAGATGAGGAGGAATCGCTCTAGTCAGAGGGCGGTGAATCTGTGGAATTCATTGCCACAGATGGCTGTGGAGGCCTGGTCAATGGATACTTTTAAGGCAGAGATAGATAGATTCTTGATTAGCACAGGTGTCAGGGGTTATGGGGAGAAGGCAGGAGATGGGGTTGAGAGGGAAAGATAGATCAGCCATGATTGAATGGCGGAGTAGACTTGATGGGCTGAATGGTCTAATTCTGTTCCTTCAACTTATGAAGTTATAAATGATAGAAGCTGCCTTGTTGAGGCAGCGCCTCATGTAGATGCTTTCGATGGTAGGAAGAGCAGTGTTGTTGATGGAGCAGGTGGAGTCCATCTCTCTCTGCAGGCTCTTGCGTTCCTGTGCCTTTTAATTGCTGTACCAGCTGCAATGCGACCAGTCAAAATACTTTGGTGTAAAGGGAGGAACTGGTTCCCACTGAAGAAAGACACAAAAAGCTGGAGTAACTCAACGGGTCACGCAGCAACTCTAGAGAAGAGGAATAGGTGATGTTTTAGGTCGAAACCCTTCTTCAGACTGAGAGTCTGAAGTCTGAACTCTGAAGCCTTTCAGTCGGAAGAAGGGTTTCGATTCGAGAACTAGTACTGTTCTCCAGAGATGCTGCCTGACTCGTTGAGTTACTCTGGCACTTTGTGTCGACTTCAATGTAAAATTAGTTTAGCTTTATTTAGTTTAGAAATACTGTACAATGCGAAAACAGGCTCTTCAGCTCACCGAGTCCATGCAGACCAGCGATCCCCACGCACTAACGCCATCCTGTACACAGCAGGGACAATTTGTAATTATACCCAGCTTATTAATCTGAGGAAAGACATTCTTGCCATAGAGGGACTACAGAGAAGGTTCACCAGACTGATTCCTGGAATGGCAGGACTTCCATATGAAGAAAGACTGGATAGACTCGGCTTGTACTCGCTGGAATTTAGAAGATTGAGGGGGGATCTTATAGGGACTTACAAAATTCTTAAGGGGTTGGACAGGTTAGATGCAAGAAGATTGTTCCCTATGTTGGGGAACTCCAGAACAAGGGGTCACAGTTTAAGGAAAAGAGGGAAGACTTTTAGGACCGAGATGAGAAAATCATTTTTCATACAGAGAGTGGTGAATCTGTGGAATTCTCTGCCACAGAAGGTAGTTGAGGCCAGTTCATTGGCTATATTTAGGAGGGAGTTAGATGTGGCCCTTGTGGCTAAAGGGATCAGGGGGTATGGAGAGAAGGCAGGTACAGGATACTGAGTTGGATGATCAGCCATGATCATATTGAATGGCGGTGCAGGCTCGAAGGGCCGAATGGGCTACTCCTGCACCTATTTTCTATGTTTCTATGTTTCTAATTAACCCCAGAAACCTGTACATCTTTGGAGAAACTGGAGATCCTGGCGAAAACCCACGCAGGTCACGGGGAGAATGAACAATCTCCGTACAGACAGCACCCATAGTAAGGATCAAACCCGGGCCTCTGGCGCTGCAAGGCAGCAACTCCACCGCTGTGCCGAAGTGTCGCCCCTAGTTGAGAGTGGGTTGGACAACGGGTCCTTCTGCACCTTCTCTGTTCCTGATCACAAATGGCACCGCAGAGACCGTCTCAACTCTTTTCACCGTCTGACAGCTCAACCCAGAACATTGCCACTATAATCATGTCATTAGAACTATACTGTGTCTGCTCCCAAACCTGTCAGAGGATCAGCTATTGCAATAATGGAGCTCAAATCTCAGAGAGATAAGAGAAGCCGAGCTTATTATGAGATGGGTCAATGACATGAAATTGAGTTGAGTTTGAGGGAACCAATTTTTGTTACCGTAACAAGAAAATTGTATGTGAATGGATTTATTTCCAAATGGCAGATTCATATCTTATTCTTTAAAGAGATCATTTTAAATGAAGTGTTAATGGATTGGAAACGATGATTACTTTTAGTGCCGGAGAGATCTGTGCAGCATGAAGAGAAAGCTGTGGCATAAATGTTGTGAGTAAGAAATTAAATGCAACTTCTGTATTATTGTTTGCCTTCAGGATTTGGAACAGCAATTCATTTTTGCTGTTAATAATTTTCCTTGTTGTATTGATTTCAGCGTTTCAGTTCTGAAGCGAGCTGCTGAAGTGTTATGGGAGTGTGCATTTGCTGATCTCATGTGGAAGAAAGAACTGCAGATGCCGGTTTTAATCGAAGAGAGGCACAAATTGCTGGAGTAACTCAGCGCTTGAGGCAGAATCTCTGGAGAGAAGGAATGGGCGACGTTTCTCCAATAGGCATTTTGTGTCTATGCCTGATCTCATCCTGCCCATAACTGTGTCGTGAAGTCAGTGAAAGAGTGCCAGGGCACATGTGCTTGAATAGTCACCTTATGGATGCCATTAAGCTAAAAATCGTGCAGAGAACAGCACGTTGGCGCAGCGGTACAGTTACTGCCTTACAGCGCCAGACGCCCGGGTTCCATCCTGGCTACGGGTGCTGTCTGTGTGGAGTTTAGTTTAGTTTAGAGATACAGTGTGGAAACAGGCCCTTCAGCCCAACAAGTCCAGGCTGACCAGCGGTTGCCCATTCACACTAATTCTATCCTACACAATTTGCAGAAGCCAATTAACCTGCACACCTGCACGTTTTTGGAATATGGGAGGAAACCGGGGCATCCGGAGGAAGCCCTCGTGGTCACAGGAAGAACGTACACACTCCCGTAGTTGGGATTGAACCCAGAGATGTGGTGCTGTAAGGCAGCAACTCTACCACTGAGCCAGAGTACCGCCTGGAGTTGTACCCTCTCCTTGTGACCACATGGGTTTCTGCCGGGTGCTCCGGTTTCCTTTCACATTCCAAAGACATGTAGGTTTGTAGGTTAATTGGCTGCTGTAAAATTTCCATTGCGTGTAGTGTAGTGTGTATGGGTGATCAAATGTTGGCATGGACCTGTTGGGCCGAAGGGCCCGTTTCCGTGCTGTATCACCATAACTATGACTCTAACTTAAACTAAGAAGGTTCATCGTGATGTTACCTGGACTTGTAGGCTTGAGTTACAGGGAGAGGTTGGATAAACTGGGAGGATTTTCTTTGAGGTGTCAGAGTCTTGAGGTGTACAAGATCATGAGGGGCATGGCTAAAATGAACACTCAGTCTTTTCCCAAATTATAGGATTCTATAGCTCAAGGACAAACACTTAAAGAGGGGCCTGATGTTAAATCGTATCTGGAATTAGCTGCCAGAGGAGTAGCAGATCAAATTATGACTTTTAAATGACATTTGGGCAGATATATGAACAGGAGGGATATGGGCCAAATGCAGCCAAATGGGACTAAAACAATATGGAAACTCGGTCAGTATAGCCAAGGTGGGCTGAAGGGCCTGAGTCCACACTGTACAGCCGAATGAATCTGATTCTATAAACTTTGAAGCTGTGAGATTTTACATGTTGTATCTCGCATCCAGTGAAACTGAACTGCCAGGTTAGCATCTGCAAACTGTAGTCCTGTCGTGAATATGCAGATATGTTGGGCTGCATTTTAATCTGCAGCATTGCCTGAGTTTGGAGGCAGGTGTTTGGAGCAAAGGTTAAAAGTGTGGAGTGTGTGGAGGTCGCCTCCATTGGGTTGTGTACCACGCTCCTGGGAGAGGCAGGTCATCAATGGTCCCATGTTAATCACTTACTTTACTTCACTTTAGACTTGGGAGATACAGTGTGGAAACAGGCCCTTCGGCCCACCGAGTCCGTGCCGACCAGCGATCACTCTGAACACCAGCACTATCCTACACACTAGGGCCGATTTTTTTTTTAACCAAAGCCAATTAGCCTACAAACCTGTACGCCGTTGGAGTGTGGGAGGAAACCGGAGCTCCTGGAGAAAACCCACAAGGTCACGAGGGAGAACGTACAGACAGCACCTGGAGTCTGCCCTTTGTACACACCACCCGTCAAATAGATGTATTCAAGAGAGAGTTCAATTTCACTCTTTGGGCTAACGAAATCATGTGATATGGGGAGAAAGCAGGAACGAGGTACTGATTGTGGATGATCAGCCATGATCATATTGAATGGCGGTGCTGGCTCAAAGGGCCGAATGGCCTACTCCTGCAGCTATTTACACTGTTTCTATGTCAGTATCGATCCCGGGTCTCTGGCGCTGTGAGGCAGCAACTCTACTGCAGCGCCACCGTGCCGCACTTGTCCAAGATTAAAATCGATCTTTAGTACAAACGCTTTTATCGCAAATTGCAAGGACTACAAAAAAAACAAATGTATGTGCGGATTTACTATGTGTTCGAAGTGGGAAGCGGGCAGCTGTGGGATTCACATTGAAAAACAAATAACTGGAGGTGAGAAGAAATGGTTTTGAGAACATGCTGCAGAGAGCACATTCTGATAGGGTGATGAAGAAGGTGAGAGCAGTGAGCAGGGTGTGAAAAGCTCATCAGTGCTTGGAGCCTGATGGTAGTGACATCCAGGGTGCGTGGTGATAATTGTGTGGCTGTGCCTGCACTGAAAAATATCTTATACAGCTAAATGAGCAGAGGTTAATGGGGGTAGACAGAAATGCTGGAGAAACTCAGCGGGCGAGGCAGCATCTATGGAGCGAAGGAATAGGTGACGTTTTGGAGACCCTTCCTCAGACTTCCCCCCCCACCCCCACCCCCACATCAGTCTGAAGAAAGGTCTCAACCCGAAACGTCACCTATTCCTTCGCTCCATAGACGCTGCCTCACCCGCTGAGTTTCTCTAGCACTTTTGTCTACCTTCGATTTTTCCAGCATCTGCAGTTCTTTCTTAAACATAGGTTAATGGGGGTAAAGTGTTCCTCACTGCGTGCATATTGAAGAGAAAAATATCGAAAGGTCTGCATTTTTATGCTCTGCTTCACATATCCTGGAAAGTTCAAATCTGAAACCTACCCAGTATTGGTTGCGATAGGCATTTTGTGCAGAAAAAGATTTGACAGGCACATCACTAGGAAGGATGACATTTAAACTGTTGCTGGCGGTTTGACGCGAAAGGCTTGCTAAGAAAACCTAAATCGCCCAAAGATTTTTGATATCTTGACATTTAATGTGAAGGACTTTCACCCAAACAATGGAGCACCCCGACATGCAGCAGTAGACAGGCAGCTGGCTGGCTGAAGGGCTGGTATACAACGTAGAACATAGAACAGTACACCACAGGATTGGGCCCTTCGGCCCACAATGTCTGTACCCAACATGATGCCAAGTTCGACACAAAAAGCTGGAGTAGCTCAGAGGGACAGGCAGCATCTCTGGAGAGAAGGATTGAGTGACCCTTCTGCAGACCAGCTTTTTGTGACTATCTTCGGTTTAAACCAGCATCTGCAGTTCCTTCTTATGCAAGATGCCAAGTGAACATGATCTCATCGGCCTGCACATGATCCATATCCCTCCATTCACTGCACTTCCGCAAACCCATTTAAACGTCACCATCATATCTCACACATGGTCTAATCCATCACTATCTGACCCAGAAACTGGGGCGGCACGGTGGCGCAGCGGTAGAGTTGCTGCCTTACAGCGCCAGAGCCCCGGGTTCGATCCTGACTGTCCCTGCTATCTGTACGTTCTCCCCATGATGGCGTGGGTTTTCTCCAGGTGTTCCGGTTTCACACGCCAAAGATATACAGGTTTTTACGTTAATTTGGCTACGGTAAAAATTCCAACTTGTCCCTAGTCTGTAGGTTTGCGCTAGTGTGTGGGGATCACTGTTCAGCCCGGACTCGGTGGGCCAAAGGACCTGTAGCTCTAATCAAAAACTAAAATTAAACTTGAACATAGAAGACAGGAACATGTTTGAGCCGAGCATGTTGCCAAGTTAGTCTAGTCTCCCCTCCTTGCATGTGATCCATATCCCTATCTTAAGTCACTTCAAGTCAAGTCACTTTTATTTCTATAGCACATTTAAAAAACAACTCTCGTTGGCCAAAGTGCTTTACATTGGTGGCGGTACTAACATTATGCGACAGTGGTTCATAGATTAAATACAAACATCACTACATACATATAGCCCTCGCTCAGAGGATATCAAGAAAGGCTTGGGAGTAGAGATGAGTTTTAAGTCTCGACTAAAAGGAGTCGATGGAGGGGGCAGTTCTGATGGGAAGAGGGACGCTGTTCTTAAAGGCTCTTAAATGCTACCATCGTATCTGCCTCTATCACCAACCCCAGCAGAGTGTTCCAAGCATTCACCACCCTATGTGTAAAAAAACAACTTGCCTCACACACTTCTTTTAACTTTGCCCCTCGGACATTAAAGCTATGCCATCTAGTCTATGACATTTTCACCCTGGGAGAAAGATTTGAACTGTCAAACACTATCTATGCCTCCCATAATTTTATTTACTTCTATCAGTCTCTAATGTCCCGGAGAAAACAATCCACTAACATGGATAAACGCACCACCAAGATAAATATCCTAAATGGATGCAATCTGTGAAGGGATCAGGGATACAAAATAAATATGCTCTAGCCTGTATTAATCCTACCATGGAAATGTCTAAAAAGCAAATCTATAGGCAATGTAAAAACAAGGAACAGCAGATGCTGGTTTACAAAAAAAAACACAAGGTGCTGGAGTAACTCAGCGGGTCAGCCAGCATCTCTTGAGGGCGTGGAAGGGTGATGTTTCGGGCTGGGACCTTGCTTCAGACTCTCATAGGCGACGTTTTGGGCCGGAAACCTTCTTCAGACTGATTGTGGTGGGGCCTGTATCCACCTATCACTCACCTGGCGTTGTACTGAACCTCCTCTCTTCCAGCCTTCTTTCCAACCACCCCCTCCCCCCTCCACCACAATCAGGCTGAAGAAGAGTCCTGACTCGAAATGTCACCTTATCTGTGTTCTCCAGATTCTCCTTATCTGAGTTACTCCAGCACTTTGTGTCTTTTTTTAACCTGCAGTCAATGCCAGCAATACAATGTGTTTTTCCCAGTGGGACTGTCCTCTGTTTGGGTTGATACAACAAGCTTGTTGTTCCTCCACTGTCTCTTTGCATTCAACCATCAGTTCGTGCTTTGCTTGGATTGCACTGATACATCTCACAGCTCCAGGGATCCAGGTATTCCTGACCTCCGGTGCTGTCTGTGTGGAGTTTGCATGTTCTCCCTATGATTGTATAGGTTTCTGCCGGATGCTCTAATATTCTCTCACACCCAAAAGACATTCGAGATACAGTGCGGAAACAGGCTCTTTGGCCGACCAGCGACCATCCCGTGCACTGGCACTCTCCTGCACACGAGGGGTCATTTACAATTTTACGGAAGCCAATTAACCGAAAAACCTGCACGTCTTTGGAATGTGGGAAGAAACTGGAGCACCCGGAGAAAACCCACGCGGTCACGGGGAGCATGTACAAACACTGTACAGGCAGCACCCGTAGTCAGGATCGAACCTGGGTCTCTGGCTCTGTAAGACCCAACTCCAACACCGCCCTAACACAGACACACAGGAGTTTTAATATCTTTCTCTTCATTATTCACACAGTAAGGAACACTTTATAAACCTCTGTTCATTTAGCTGCAATCATATACTGTATATTTCACCGCAGGCACAACGACACAATTATCACAGGACACACTGGTTGTCACTTCCATCAGGCTCCAAACATGCATACGTTTTTCACACCGTGCTTACTGCAGGTAGGTTATTTAACTCATTATCGGCCTCGTAATGCAGGTCGACCTGGAGCTTGATGGGCACCCAAACAAAAAAAAAGTTACATAAGGTGAAGAAAATTGAGCGGCACGATGGCGCAGTGGTTGTTGCCTTACAGCGCCAGAGACCCGGTTCAATTCTGACTACGGGAGCTGTCTGCGCGGAGTTTGCACGTCCTCCCTGTGAGCGTGTGGGTTTTCTCCAGGTGCTCCTGTTTCCTCCCACACTTCAAAGACGTGCGGTGCGCAGAATAGTGCTAGTGTACGGGGTGATCGGTGGTCGGCACTGACACGATGGGCCGAAGGGCCTGTATCCACGCTAAACATTTCTAAAGGAAAGTAAAATATGGAAAGGGTGAAAGTGACAGATGGGATTGCTCTGCTGGGAGATAGCATTGACTTGATGGGCCATGTGGCCTTCTGTATTATCAGAGGCAAGTAGGTGCTTTTTACGTTGATACACAGTGTGTGCCTTGCTGATGTTATCGATGGAACATCATCACCTTATATAATGCAGAAGCTGTTTAAGGGCATGATCACCTGACTTAATTAATACATATTATTTCTAAAGTCTTAGCAATCTTTTTGCAAAATTAAAAAAATCAAAAAATTTGACAATCCATTTGTTAATTTTCCAGAAGTGCCGGTACGTGGTACTGTCACAAAAAAAAAGCTCTAGGTGAAATGATAAAGAAGTATATTTGAAGATGATGCTTCAAAATTTGCTCTGGTGTTGGATTAGGTAATTTGTAACCATGTTATGTTACTGAGGTGTTATAGCTCAGAGTTTTGCATCAATCTTGATTCATGTTCGCTGCTGTGGTTTACAGGCTTGTAATCAGCGCGACATATTTTATTTAAGGCTGAATGTTTTCACAGAGATTACCTGGATTTATTGCAGCACATTTACTGACATTTTCAGATAAATTTGAAACAAGAAAGTTATTTTCCACATGCTGAATTTTGGCTTCATTTCCAACACCACCAGGGCGGCACGGCAACGCACACAATGGCATGGCGGTAGAGTTGCTGCCTTACAGCGCCAGAGACCCGGGTTCGATCCTGACTATGAGTGCTGTCTGTACGGAGTTTGTACGCTCTCCCCGTGACCACGTGGCATTTCTCTGAGATCTTCAGTTTCCTCCCACTCTCCAAAGACGTACAGGTTTGTAGGTTAATTGCCTTGGTATAAATGTAAAAATTGGCCCTGGCGTGTGTAGGGTTGTGTTAGCATGTGGGGGTCGCTAGTCGGCGCAGACACGGTGGGCCGATGGGCCTGTTTTCACACTGGAAAACGCTCTAAAACTAAAAAACTAAAATACTGGATATGTGAACCAACGTTACTTGCCACTCCTCACCACCTCTACCCATCTAATCACCTCCTGATTTCATGGCTTCAGCTTCCTGCTGCCGTCTCTCGCTGACTGCGTCTGTTGTCATTGAGCTGAGAATGTAATTAACTAACAATTATCCAGGTCACAGATTTAATGTGACGAATGATGCAAGCCTTCCTGAGTGCCTGGCTGCTTGTCTATGCCTTGTCTTGTGATTGCACAGCCACTGTCGTTCAGCTCTTCCTCTTTCTTTCATGAACAAAGCACAAACTATCAGTTGGTCCTGGCCAAACCACTGCTGGCAATACCTAAATATTTCCTCATTTCAGTAAATTTAGACTTTGGAGATACAGCGCAGAAACAGGCCCTTCAGCCCACCGAGTCTGCGCTGACCAGCGGGCACCTTGTACACTAGCACTCTCCTACACACTAGGGACAATGTGCACTTTTACCAAAGTCAATTAATCTTTAAACCTGTACGTCTTTGGAGTGTGGGAGGAAACCAGAGCTCCCGGAGAAAACCCACGTGGTCATGGGGAGAACGTGCAAACTCCCTACAGACAGCACCCGTAGTCAGGATCGAACCCGTGTCCCTGGCGCTGTATGGCAGCAAATCTACCGCTGCGCCACCGTGCCGTCAGCTATGTGACGTGTAGATGTGTTGTTTTGAAAGATCAGGGTTTGGATGGACTGGTGTCGAAGAGGAGTTGTGGCCTGGGACAGTTTAGCCACGGTTATTTTGACGAGCAGCTCAACGCGAGGGGCGGAACAGAACGCTCTACTCTTGTCCTCTTGACTTATGCTCTAAACATCAGAGGTAGATCATAGTTCAGCACTGCTCACAACCAGGAAGCTGGCTTTACTTGACACTAAACGTTATTCCCTTATCATGTATCCATACATTGTAAATGTATTGGTTGCAATCATGCATTGTCTTTCTGCTGACTGGTTAGCATGCAACAAAAAGCTTTTCACTGTACTTGGGTACACGTGACCATAAACGTAACTGAAACTAAAGTGCCTATGCACCAGTTGAGCCATGGAAGGTATTAGCTGTATGAGACAGTACATAGAGACAAAAAGTCTCTTTTCCTGCCCTTTCGTGCATAATCAACATTCCTGAAATAACCTTCTACTTTGGAGAATCTTCAATCAAATTTTATGCGTGACATTAATGCGTGTGCGTTGCTTTTAATTCTCCGTTAAACTTGCTGCTGTGTCTCGGCTTTGATGTCACTGCAATATCCCAAAGTTCATTGTGGATATAAATTCCCATTTCCTACTCTCAGTACCCACATGGTCTCTCCCAATTAGCAGCAAGCAGCTGCCAATTAATACTGAGTTATGGGTCATTTGTTGAATCTCTGGTTGGCAACAGCTGGCAGGAGACCGACTACACTGCTTTCACCAGGACTTCCAGACCATTTAGGGCGGCACGGTGGCGCAGCGGTCGAATTTCCGCCTTTCAGAGGCAGAGACCCGGGTTCGATCCTGACCACGGGTGCTTGTCTGTACGGAGTTTGCATTTTCTCCCCGTGACCTGCGTGGGTTTTCTCCGAGATCTTTGGTTTCCTCCCACACTCCAAAGACATAGAAACATAGAAAATAAGTGCAGGAGTAGGCCATTCGGTCCTTCGAGCTAGCACCGCCACTCAATATGATCATGGTTGATCATCCAAAATCAGTGCCCAGTTCCTGCCTTTTCCCCATATCCCTTGATTCTGTACAGGTTTGTAGGTTAATTGGCTTGGTGTAAATGTAAAATTGTCCCCAGTGTGTGTAGGATAGTGTTAATGTGCAGGGATCGCTGGTCGGTGTGGACTCAGTGGGCCGAAGGGCCTGTTACTGTGCTGTATCTCTATGAACTTAAAAAAAACTAAATTAATGTTCTGAAGAAGGGTTTCAACCCGAAATGTTGCCTATTTCCTTCACTCCATGGTTACTGTCTCACCCGGTGAGTTTCTCCAGCACGTTTGTCTATCTTAAATTAATGTTAGATTGCGAGGGACAGGGTTATGCTTACATTTCTTAAACTAGGGTGGATTTTAATCCAACCCACTGCCACCTTTTGCAAAATTAATATTTATTTCTGCATCATATTTGTGTAAAATATGAAACACACACCAGCCTCCCCACCACCGAGTCCATCTACAGCTCACATTGCCTCGGGGAAGCAGCCATCATGTCATTCTCTCTTCTCCCCTCTTCTGTCGGGCAGTAGATACAAAAGCTTGGAAACACTCACCACCGGATTGAGAAACAGCTTCCTGCTAACTGAACAGTCCTCCCATAAGCAATGATGCAGTCTCCATCTTCCAACCTGCCACATCACAGACTATGGACTTTTTCTCTCTAACTGTAACATCATAATGCTGTAACACTATGTTCTGCAGTCCGGTATTTTTCCTCTATGCACTACTTGTTGCACTTGTGTGTGGTTCAATTATACTCATTAATGTGTCTTCTGGCTTGACTGGATCGCACACAAAACACATTTTTTCCCACTGTTTCTCATTGCACGTGACAATATTAAACCAATATCAATACCAATAAAATTGTTAAAGTCCCTATTTGCGGAATTAGGCTTCCAGGGCCATTGGAACATTGAACAACATAGCGGCGCAGTGGTAGCGTTGCTGCAATTACAGCGCCAAAAACCTGGCTCCAGTCCTGACTGGGTGCTGTCTGTAGGGAGTCTGCGTTCTCCCCTTGACCGCGCGGTTTTTTTCCAGGTGTTCCGGTTTTCTCCCACTCTCTAAAGACACGTGGGTTTGTAGGTTAATTGGCCTCTGTAAATTGTCCCTAGTGTGTAGGGAGATCGCGAGTCGGCGTGGACTCGGTTTCCACGCTGCGTCTCCAAACTAAAAGAAACCAAAACGTAAAAAGAATGATTTTTTTATGTTTTTAAATTGCCTGTCGTCAAATCGGTGACCAGTGATCTGATAACCTACCCAAGATAGACACAAAATTCTGGGGTAACTCAGCTGGACAAGCAGCATCTCTGGATGGAAGGAATGGGTGATGTTTCGGGTCGAGTTACTCTAGCATTTATTTTTGGTGTAAACCAGAATCTGCAGTTCCTACCTACACATAATAACCAACACTCTCAGCTTCCATACCTTGCTCCACAGATCCATAAGCCCGCAAGATGACTATTGAATTACACTGAGATCATATTTATCTTAAAGTGAGCTGAAGAAAACCTACTAAATAACCTTGTGGATTGTGTATTTTTGAAACAATATCGAGTGAACTTTCTAAGATGGTCTCAGAAGAGTTTCACAAATGTAGTTACACAGATAACCAATGCTCTTGATGCAATGTGATAACCTTGTCTGGATGGAGTAGAGTTACCTCTATCTCAGAGTTAGCAAAGAATTATCCTGAAACAGAGGAATATCTCCACCCGCTTGGAGTTTGTCCAATTAAGTTCAATTCCTGGGAGATATTGATCTGTTCTGCCAGGAAGATGAAGTAGTCCCAGTGCCTGTGATCAGGACACTTTCCCTATTGTTCAACAGGTGTAACCATTGTTGACGAATATCCGATTACATCAAATGTAAGGGGTTAGGAATAAATCATCGTCAACTCACCAATATCACCAAATGTTCCCAATCCTTTGTCCCTCTTACTGGCTCACATCTGAAACTATGTGACTCATTTGAGTCTGAAGAAGGGTCTTGACCCGTAATGTCTGCCTAGAGATGCTGCCTGACCCTCTGAGTTATTCCAGTATTTTGTGTCTATCTTCGGTGTAAACCAGCATCTGCAGTTCCGTCCCACACATGCCTCATTTGAGACCTTACATGGCTCCACCACTCTGAGCAAAATATTTTCTTCAACATTCTCTGGGGATTTTATATATAATGGACATTCAACTTGGTTCTGTCCTTCACAGAAACTCTTCACTTGCCCTCCAGAGTACTGGCATAATTGTACAAACCTGGTCCAGATCACCTTTGAAAGACACTAAGTGCTGGAGTAACCCAGCAGGTCAGGTAGCATCTCTAGAGAACATGGAGACGTGACGTTTCGGGTTGGGACCCTTCTTCAGATCACCTTTTAATTTTTTCTCTCTCAGGTGAGAATCATCTTACATGATGGTTCTCCCATTGGCTCTGGAATCATTCTTCTTGATCCATTTTCTATACTTTATCCTAAGCTAGCAATGTTTTGTGATTTTAATTTGAATTAAAATTAAAATGCATGAAATAATTAGTTAACTGGTGCAGAATCAATGTACACATCTCTGCTGTGATCAGACTACTGAACGGTCCTCCCATAAGCTAGTTCAGTTCAGTTCAGTTTATTGTCACGTGCACCGAGGTACAGTGAAAAGCTTTTGTTGCGTGCTAACCAGTTAGCGGAAAGGCAATACATGTTTGCAATCGAGCCATTTACGGTGTGTAGATACATGATAAGGGAATAATGTTTAGTGCAAGGTAAAGCCAGTAACGTCCGATCAAAGATAGTCCAAGGGTCACCAATGAGGTAGATAGTAGTTCAGGATTGCTCTCAGGTTGTGGTAGGATGATTCAGTTGCCTGATAACAGCTGGGAAGAAACTGTCCCTGAATCTGGACCTGAGCTATGTTCTACCTGTGAGGGCCTAACGGAGAAACTTTTCACACTTCTCTACCTTTTAACTTTTAGGGTGTGGTCCTGATCTTCCAACCTACCTCGTTGTGGTCATTGGAGATTTCCTTTGAACTTTCTCCTTCAACGTTTTGTCTGTAACTTCAGATCTGCAATGTTGTGCAAGCACATCCTGCACTGGTATTATTCTCCTGTTGTACTTAAGGGCTTGTCCCACCAGTATGCAACTCTATGCGATGAACGCGATCAAACCGGCAGCGGGGGCCGCGCGGAGGTCGGGTGATCCCCTGTACAGGACCGTTCCCACCAGCATGCGCCTGCATGCGGCAAGCGCAACTAAACCGGCAGCGAGGACCGCGCGGAGGTTGGGTGAGTGGCGCAACGTGGCGCAAAGTGAGGCGAACTTGAAGCAAGTCCAAGGTAAGTTCGCCAGGACTTAGAGGGGCACACAGAGAGGGGCACCGAGACACACACAAATACAGGGCCACGGAGGCACTTACAAATAGGTTCACGGAGGCACGATGTCCGGGCGGTGTGTAAATGTCGAGGCGACTGCGAGCCGACAAGCCGTTGCCGCGCGGGATTTTTGGACATAGTCGGTTTTTCGGAGCCCCGCACGGTGTCGGGACGAACTCGGGACGAACTCCGCACAATTCCGCGCGGCTCCGGCGATCGAAGTGGGACCGGCCACGCGACGCCGGACGGCTCAAGCGACCACGTTAGGTCGCGTTAATCGCATAGAGTTGCGTGCTGGTGAGACAGGCCCTTTATGCAAGGCTTAATTGTACTCATGAAGATCATGGTTGGCTTTGACTGGAAAGCACGCAACAAAAAAAGCTTTTCTCTGTATCTCTCTCCACGTTGCAGTAATAAGAATACCAATACATGCTGAAATGGTGCGCAAGTCATTTCGCACGGATAATATTGCTCCATTAAGAGTGACATTATCGAATCAAAATCATTGGGTCAGGCAGGTTTAATACAACATTTTTCAAATTGGCGTTAATTATAACAAGGACACCTTCAGGTGTGCACCCCGTCAGTGACATTGGTGGGAGCTTGCGTGCTTAGCCATTTTAATTCACATGCCGTGCATTACATGTTACATCCTGAACCTCATTACACTAAAGAAAACAAATCAGATTATTAACAGTCTGAACGGTCCATAGGATATTCATAGAAAGTGCCATTGCAATTCTGATTTATGAATGCGTCCGATTCATTAACAGTTACATTTTTTAATGACAATATTATAGAATAGAATATAAAGCAGAGAATATCACCAAACTTCATAAAATTCCCAGGAATTCAAATAAATTACTGTGTTCTTTTAGAAAAAATATGTGACAGGTGATATTTGCAAGCGTTGCCATTGAGATGTTTTAGTGAATCTGTACTCATTTAATATTGATTTATAAGCAAACTGTCAGGCCTTTTTGCCAATTAAAATTTTAAAAGTTTTAGCCCCACGTCGATTCAAAATCCACACGGCTTCGCATTTTCCCTTTGGAGAATGGAAGTGTCTGTTAACAATACCCCTGGTGGGCGTCATGTTAAGGTTACTTCATTTGTAGGGAGCCTTAAACAGTTTTCAAAGATGCTGGCAGTATCCCAAGACAGCCTGGCTCTAATGAGCGATGGGAAGCAAGTGCAATCTTGGTTGTGGACCAATGTTACATCACCCTGTGTTAATATAAAAAGTGGCAGCATTTGACAGCCGGCGTAGATTGTAGAGTCATCATCATAGAGTGGTACAGTGTGGAAACAGGCCCTTCGGCCCAACCTGCCCACACTGGACAACTTATTTTTCACACAGAGAGTTGGGAGTCTGTGGAATTCTCTGCCTCAGAGGGCGGTGGAGGCCGGTTCTCTGGATGCTTTCAAGAGAGAGTAAGATAGCGGAGTCAAGGCATAGGGGGAGAAGGCAGGAATGGGGTACTGATTGTGGATGATCAGCCATGATCACATTGAATGGCGGTGCTGGCTCAATGGACCGAATGGCCTACTCCTGCACCTATTGTCTATGTCCCAGCTACACTAGCCCCACCTGCCTGCGTTTGGTCTATATCCCTCCAAACGTCCTATCCATGTACCTGTCTAACTGTTTCTTAAACATTGGGATAGTCCCAACTTCAACTACCTCCTCTGGCAGCTTGTTCCATGCACCCACCACCCTTTGTGCCAAAAAGGTTACCCCTCAGATTCCTATTAAATCTTTTCCCCTTCACCTTGAACCTATGTCCTCTGGTCCTCGATTCCCCAACTCTGGGCAAGAGACTCTGAGCATCTACTCGATTTATTCCCCTCATTATAGTTATCCTTAAGCCAATTGCTCGCTGTTTGGAACTGGAATAGTCGGGGCACAATCGACCCGAAACGTCACCCTTCTCTCCAGAGATGCTGCCTGTCCCGCTGAATTACTCCAGCATTTTGTGTCCATTTCCTGGCACAATTAAGATCTTTTCTGAGATTGTGCTGAGGGAAGGTAAAGGGGAAAGCTGGCGTACGTCAACAGTCCACGTTCTCTCATACCGAGCCCTCTTAAACTGCCCTAATGTTCCCATGGGCGGCTCGGCAAGCGGAACATGGAGTCCTTAGCGCACGGAAGGGGAGGGGCGGCTGCTGGAGGTGACCAACGGCACATGTACGGTGGTCACGGCAGTGGTGTTGACGGAGGCGGCCGCGAGTGGCCCTACAGTAGCCGGGCAAGCTGCTGGAAAGATACATAACAAGGTAAAGCCAGCATAGTCGATCAAGGATAGTCCAAGGATCACTAGGAGGTAGATAGTAGTTCAGGACTGCTCTCTGGTTGTAGCAGGATGATTCAGTTGCCTGATAACAGCTGGGAAGAAACTGTCCCTGAATCTGGACCTGAGCTATGTTCTATCTGTGAGGGCCTAACGGAGAAACTTGTGAATGTCTCCAGCACCACAAGTTGTTGTCATGAATAAAGACTGGAGATACTGAGCTTGGGACAGAAGAAAGTGAAATACAATTGCGATCTATAAAATTGTAAGGGTCCAAGGCACAGAATGTAAGAAAAAAAGCCATTTCCTTTAGCAGACTGTCAATAGCCAGAAGATATAAATTAAAGTAATCGGTTGGGAGGAGATTAGGACAATTTATTTTCACTCGGAGGCCAGAACTCACTCGCTAAAAAGGCTGGTAAAGTCAGAAACTTTAATGGACTTGAAATCCACCAGTCTGAAGAAGGGTCGCAACCCAAAACGTCACCCGGAGATGTTACCTGATCCCCTGAGTTACTCCAGCACTTTGTGTCTACCTTTGAAAACCACTCAGACGTGCATGTGAAGGTTCTGGGTGGGAAACCCAGGAATCAGACTGGGAGAGTCTTGAGCAGACACTCATTTCATTTGTTACTCAGCATTGAGTTCAATGATTGTAGATTGCCAGATTTTTAAGATGCTCAGTCTACGGTAATGTTGTAATGAGAACCACACAACTGATTGAAGGGAAGGATTTACAAAGATCTATGGACTGCGGTTAATTGGACTAAAGGTAGACAGGAGCATCTCTGGAGAGAAGGAGAGGGTGACGTTTCGGGTCATGACCCTTCTTCAATTGAACGTGCTCGATCAACGACTCAGCGGTCAGGCAGCATCTGTGGAGGGAATGGACAAGTTACTTTTTATGGCCGGGGCCCTTCTTCAGACTGATGAAAAAATATCAGCTTTGTACCTTGACCTGGCTCCCTCTTTTCCTTGAAGATCAACACAAAAGAACAGGTTTAGAGGGATATGGACCAAACGCAGGCAGGTGGGACTAGTGTACATGGGGCATGTTGGCCGGTGTGGGCAAGTTGGGCTGAAGGGCCTGTTTCCACGCTCTAAGACTCCATGACTCATAGTCTACACTGGCTCAATGCGCAGATAGCTTGAGGTGAAGATGACCTACCTGTCATCGTGATCTTTGAACTGTTGGATCGACACAGTTCACCTGGTTCGCTGGTATCGTTCGTTACTTTTTTACTTGCGGGCATTTTTTAACATGTTGCAAAAACCGCCATGACCTAGCTGAGGCCTCGAGTATGCGGAGACCACTCCCGAGCATGAAGGAGAGTTACGAAGACCTCCTAAGACCTCGTGTCGACCATACTGTGAGTATGAGTCGAGGGCAAACTCGCCAGAACTCGCGGATTAGGTCGCCCAAGTGGGACAGGCCCTTAGGTTTACAGTCTGAGACTTTATCAGCTTAACTAACAGATACCAACCCTGTAGAACACGTCTGGAGTGATGACCTTAGAGCCAAATTTAGCCACACAGTCTTTAGTTTAGTTCAGGGATACAACAAGGAAACAGGCCCTTCGGCCCATCAATCTGTACACTAGTACTCTGTTAGTTCCACTTTTGCAAGGTACACACTTGGGGCATTTTATAGAGGCCAATTATTCTACAAACCTGCATGTCTTTGGGAGATGGGAGGAAACTGGAGCACCCGGAGTATAAGCACGAGGTCACATGGAGAACGTGCAAACTTCATACAAACAGCACATGAGGTCAGGATCGAACCTGGTTCTCTGGCGCGGTGAGGCAGCGGCTCTATCACTGCGCCACTGTGCCTCCCCTGGTCACCGTCAGTCCTGAGTGCACATGGAATCATCTCATTCCCCAGGCCAAGAGAATTCACAGCTCATTCAATGCCAACAACCACGCTCCTGCCTTGTGCGTTCCGTTGGGAAGGGCCTGTAGCAGCAGGACCGTGCCGACCCACCAAGGGAAAGCGTTGAGCATCGGATCTCTTGTCAACATTGTGCAGGGATTTCTATTTCTGTTCAAGGACAATAAGTCAGCAGAAAATCGTTGAGGTGCTAACAAAGGACAAGCAGCAGCGGGACCACTTGATGGTGCACAGGAGCAAGAGCGTTCGTTAAAGGAGGGGCTCAAAACAACACTGAACACAGTGTGCAATGCACTCATTATCCCTCCTGCACAGCCGTTGCTGCCAATGATGTCCTCTGGGCCACTGCTGTATTCAGCTCTCACCATCCATCTCCACTAGGGACTTAGTCTGAAGAAGGGTCTCGACCCGAAACGTCACCCATTCCTTCTCTCCAGAGATGCTGCCTGTCCCGCTGAGTTACTCCTGCATTTAGTATATATCCTTGGTTTAAACCAGCATCTGCAGTTCCTTCATACACAGGTGATCAGTTTAGTTTAGTTTCGAGACACCACAGACACAAGCCCTTTGGCCCACCGAGTCCACACCGACCTGTGATCCCCGCACACTAACACTATCCTACACACATTAGGGACAATTTACACTTATATCAAGCTAATTAACCTACAAACCTGTACGTCTTTGGAGTGTGGGAGGAAACCGAAAATCTCGGAGAAAACCCACGCAGGTCACGGGTGGAATGTACAAACTCCGTACGGACAGCGCCCGTAGTCGGGATCGAACCCGGGTCTCCGGTGCTGTAAGGCAGCAACTCTACCGCCGTGCCGCCCTGGGTCTTGTCAATACTTTGCTGCTCACCTGCGTACAGTCCCCTGCCATCAGCGGCTGCTAAACCAATTAAGCTTTTGGCAAGCACCGTGCAACAGACTGTCGAAAGGCCCAGTGGTAAATGGCAAGTCCTTGATGTTGCCTGTGACACTGGGAAAGGCTGTTCTCCCACCGAACACCGAGCCAGTTAATGTTTAATTGCAAGAAAAATCCATATTAACTTGACGCTCAGCCAAAGGATGCAGCTTCCCAGGGGTACGTAAACTCCAATTTAGCAGGTAAGTTAATTGACAGCTGGTTGTATTAATTTCATCCAGTATAATATTGTTCCCAGCAAATTGAACACAGGCTTGAACCAGCAGCAGCAGATTTTAATAAAACTGTTCACAATTTCTGCCCCTTATTTTGCGTACAATGCAGCAGTGATGACAACGAGGGAAAAGGAAATAATCTCTGCCGTTGATTCAATTAAGTCACCCCACAAAGGTCCAGCTCGCTTGTTGTTGCGATGGCTGTGTAATTGATTATTGTCGGTTAAAGTATGGCAGCGGGCTTCAACGCTCCTTTAAACCAGCTCACCGAACGAGGCAACGTCTGGTTGGCAACTGTGTCTCCGTCTCCCTGGACTCTGAGCCTGATGAAGGGTCTCGACCCGAATCATCACCATTCCTTCTCTCCAGATTTGCTCCATCATACTCCATCAGTTTGCGTCCATCTTCAGAATACGTATGGGGGCTTTCAAATTTTCTGACTTCACCTAACAAGAAACTTAAATTCTCACATTTGGTCACAAAGTCATTGTTAGCCAGTGTTCAAGAGAGCGTGATTACTGCTCATGGTAGGTTATAGTTGGAATGGTGGATGTATTACTGCTATTAGTTTATTGCATTATTGATTATTATTGATTATTATATATTTATCTGTGTGTTATTGCATTTATGAGCATGCAGGAAGTAAGGATTTCATTGTTTGATTGTTGGTACGTGTGGCAATTAAACACTCGCGACTCTCTTGATGTATTGTGAATGTGGAACGAATGTCAGGCTGATTCCAATGACTAGTCATGGACCATCATGGCAAGCACACAGGGGGTCCGGAACTGTGCTTCCTTTGTGCACTGAACTGCGTCACAAATGTTAACTCATAAAATGTCACAACAAACAAACTTGAAATACAATTTATTCATGAATTACACCTCTTAATGTAACAGAATATTCCTGATCGCTGCACAAGAGAGTTGACGTCTCAAGGGACTAGCACAATTGTAGTTGTTATCAAGGTAGGTGACATGAAATTTGATAGACCTAAGGAAGAGAGCGAGAACGAGGGGTGGACTTTAACAAGACTAGGATTGGTGTTGGTTTGTTCATGTCTTGCTCCAAGATACAGTGAAAACTTTGCGTGTTATTCAGTCAAATCATTCCATACGAGTGCAATCAGGCCACACGCAAGTACAACAGGTGGTGCAAAGAGAAAAATAACAATAAGAGAGGAAGTGCAATTAAAAAAATGCAATGTCTGCAATGAGGTAGGCTGGGAGATTGAAACTCTGCCCTTAGCTTGTGAGAGGTCTGTTAGTAGTCTGGTAGTTGTAGTATGAGTAGACTGATAACAGCGGGGAAAAGGTTGTTCCTTAACCTGGAGGTACATGCTTTCAAGCTTTTGTATCTGCTGTCCAACGGGAGAGGTGGGAGGAGTGAATAATCTGGGTGTGAGTGGTCCTTGATTACGTTGGCTGCTTTCCCAATGCAGCATGAAGTATTAGATGGAGTCAATTGTGGGGAAGCTCGCCTGCCTTGAGTGGAAAGAGTGGGTTGGGGGGTCAATAAGCAGACAGGCTACAGGAGGAACTGCACTGCCTCGATGGTGTAGTGGGCCGCTGGAGGCCCTGCAACAGCCTGGGACTTGGCTGGACTGGACTAGCGTTGATCCAAGAGGCCGAGCGAGCGGACTGGACGCGGCCAACAGTGGCGGAGCGGCGGTGGAGGACAGCACGGCTTCACTTGGTCAGACTGACTTCACTTGGTCAGCAATGGGTCTTCATGGTCAGCCTTCAAGAACCCTGCACGTACAAACTAGGACCAAACATGGCACCAAAATGGTGTCTCGGTATACTGGCTCAGTGTACTACTGCTATACACTTGTACTGTATCCGAGATGCTGATCTAAGATGTATCTGTGCTTATCTGTAGTCATACGTGTGACTGAACTGTATACAAAAATGATTTTTTTAAATTTATTTTTTTTTAAACTTTTTTTCTTTTTCTTTCTTTTTTAATTTATTTTTATTGGAGGAAAAAAATACAGTCCATCTGATGCATTGCATTACATTTCCCTCCATTTTTTAAAATATATATAATAACAAAATAACCCTTACCCACCACACCCCTTGGCAGCTAATGAGTTCACAATACAAACACATCACAAATACAAATGCACATTTTAACAATAATAAAGTAACAGAACAGAACAAAAATTAATTTCACTGTACCTCGATAGATACGACAGATAAAGGACCATGGCCGTTGATATTTCAGGTCACGATGGCGCAGCGGTAGAGTTGCCGCCTTCCAGCAAAATGCAGCGGCGGAGACCCGGGTTCGATCCCGACTACGGGCGCTGTCTGTGCGGAGTTTGTTCGTTCTCCCCGTGACCTGTGTGGGTTTCCTCACACATTCCAAAGGCGTACAGATTTGTAGGTTCATTGGCTTGATAAATGTAAAAATTGTCCAGTATAAAATTGTCCAACTTCCAGTATAAACCCTGTTGGACTCTTCGGAAGGTACAAGGTACAAGGTTTAGTTTCTGTAACTTCCCTTTACATATGGTTTTCTTCATTAACATACCACCTTATTACATTGAAGAAGGTGTCTCATGTATTTAGGAAGTCTTAGTCAACTAATCGCACTCCCTTGCTCATTTACAATTTTCCTACATATTTCACCTTTTAATATTTATTAAGTTCACTTTTGAAAGTTACTATCAAACGTTTCCACAATCCTTTAATCCATTCAGATCATAGCAACCAGTTGACAAGGAGTAGACTGAGGTCCAATTAGGAGTGTGTTGGAGGAGTTAAGGGCCTGTCCCACCAGTATGCAACTCTATGCGATGAGCGCGATCAAACTAGAAGCGGGGGCCGCGTGGAGGTCGGGTGATCCCCTGTACAGGGCCGTTCCCACCAGCATGCGCCTGCATGCGGCAAGCGCAACCAAACCGGCAGTAGGGGCCGCGTGGAGGTCGGGTGAGTGGCGCAACGCGGCGCAAAGTGAGGCGAACTTGGAGCGAAGTCTAAGGTAAGTTCGCCAGGACAGAGAGGGGCACACAGAGAGGGACACACAGAGAGGGGCACCGAAGCACACACACATAGAGGGCCACGGAGCCACACACATAGAGGGTCACGGAGGCACCTACAGATAGGTTCACGGAGGCACGACGTCGGGGCGGTGTGTGAACGTCGAGGCGACTGCGAGCCGACAAGCCGTTGCCGCGCGGAATTTTTGGACATAGTCAGTTTTTCGGAGCCCCGCGTGGTGTTGGGACGAACTCGGGACGAACTCCGCACAATTCCGCATGGCTCCGGCGATCGAAGTGGGACCGGCCCCGCGACGCCGGACGGCTCAAGCGACCACGTTAGGTCGCGCTAATCGCATAGAGTTGCATTCTGGTGGGACAGGCCCTTTTAGTTCCCATGGAGCAGATGAATGGAAGTAGGGGTGAAATTGTAATGGCCCTGTCCCACTTTGGAAACCTGAACGGAAACCTCTGGAGACTTTTTGCCCCACCCAAGGTTTCCGTGCGGTTCCCGGAGGTTCCCGGAGGTTTTTGTCAGTCTCACTAATGGTCGTTTCCGTTTTAAAAATCGGTAATTTTTTAGTCGAAGCAGTTGCGATGCTAGTTGAAAGGGCTTGCCGGAGGACAAAAACCTCCGGGGACCTCCGGGAACCGCACGGAAACCTTGGGCGAGGTGCAAAGTCTCCAGAGGTTTCCGTTCAGGTTTCCTAAGTGGGACAGGGGCATTAGGAATTGAGTGAATCGTCTTAGTTTAGTTTGATTTAGAGATACCGCGCAGAAACAGGCCCTTGGACCCACCAGCGATCACCCCACACACTAACACTATCCTACACACACTAGGGACAATTTACAATTTTACCAAAGCCAATTAACCTACAAACCTCTACGTCTTTGGAGTTTGGTTGGAAACTGGAGCACCTGGAGAAAACCCACGCATGTCACAGGCTGAACGTGCAAACTCCATGCAGACAGAACCCGTCATCAGGATCGAACCTGGGTCTCTGGCGCTGTAAGACTGCAACTCTACCGCTGCGCCACTGAGCTGATCTCTTGAGCTTTTTTTCCCCCTATGGATTCCCTAAATGTTTGCTTATACATAAAATAAGTCTCCTCATCTTAACTCCGTACAATGTTATACCTGAGATCAGTAGTTACCACCACCACAGTCAGAGGATACCAACGCAAAAAGTAGCAATAAATAATAATGTTTAAATACAGAGAATATTTGAGGAATTAAAAGAGATGGAGAGAGGATGATGCTTGGACTCAAGGCCCTGAGCTAAACAGTGAGCTTGGCGTGGTAGAGTTGTTGCCTTACAGCACTGGAGACCCCGGTTTGATCCTGACTACAGGCGCTGCCTGTGTGGAGTTTGTACGTTCTCCCTGTGACCGTGTGAGTTTTCCCCGGGTGCTCTGGTTTCCACCCACACTCCAAAGACGTGCAAGTCTGCAGCTTAATTGGTTTTGGTAAAATTGTAAAATTATTCCTAGTGTGTAGGACCGTATTAGTGTACATGGATTGCTGGTGGGCCGGAGTCGGTGGGCCGAAGGGTCTGTTTCCGCGCTGCATCTCTAAACTAAAATTAACCACCATTCCGCCTCTTATGCATAAGCTGTTGCCTTTATCTGAGGAACTGTGTCAAAAAAAGGGAAATGGTTGATTTGCCCTTTATCGTTGCATTATCAATGAACCTCCAGAGGGATTTTAATCAAGGAATCTGAATTATGAATGATTTCTGCCCATTTTCCTCAAGGCATCTTGCATCGTTGGGACTGTGAGCCAGAATGAGTTTCAGCTGTCTCGGGGACAAATGAATTCTGATGTAAATAAATGTCCATGCAGTGTGAATGGAAGAATGTAAAGGCCTGACAAGCATTTATGTTTGGAGTTAACATATTAAGAGAAAAAGGATGGGTGACGTTTCATATCGGAACCCTTCTTCAGACCGGTCTGAAGAAGGGTTCTGACAAGATACGTCACCTATCCTTTTTCTCCAGAGATGCTGCCTGACCCGCTGAGTTACTCCAGCACTTGGCATCTATCTTCGGTATAAACCAGCATCTGCAGCTCCTTCCGTCACAAGCTTATATGTCTCAGTCGATTTCTAATTGCATTTGTACCTTTCACTTTACGAGCGTTGATACACACGACATTGTGAATATTATCAGGTTGTGATTAAAACAAGTCAAGGAAACATAGAACTGCAGATGTTGGCCAATGCACAAAAAGGATACAAAGTGCTGGAGTAATTTAGCAGGTCAGGCAGCAACTCTGGAGAACATGGATAGGTGACGATTTGGGTCGGGACCTTTCACAGCCTGAAGAAGGTTCTCGACCTGAAACATCAACTAACCAGAGATGCTGCCAGACCGGCTGAGTTACTCCAGCGCTTTGTGTAGTTTTGTGCTTAGAACAAAATCAGTAATTAACAGAAAAGACAACAATAACATCTGCTGTCCCCAAACTCAATAGATTTCTTCGGACTTGGATTTATTTTCAGTTGGTAACATGACGAATGTTGGCAATATTACATACCATTAAGACTTGACTTCTATTGTGCAAATAAGCACGTTATATAACCAAGCTCACCTTGAAACACAGACAAAATATACGAGTTGGCTGACAGTGAGATTTAAGGTGATCATTAAACTGCAAGGCTCTGATGCAGACGATTTCCACTTGGGATTCTGATGGGCCAACTACCTCCTGTAAACATTCAGGTTTCAAGCTCGTTTGCATGCTTGGCATCAGGTTCCCCCTTTCTCTCTCCTGCTGCACTGAATGGAGTTACGACTCAAGGAAATTCACCTTCATCCTTCTTATCAAATCCCACCACGGCTTTCCCCTTCCCCTCCCTTTAAACTCACCCAGTCCCACAGCATTCAGTTATATCTCTCCTTCTCCAGTCCTGCTCTTTTGAACACATCTAACCACACTGCCTCTGGAATGATATTCATTCAAAGGACGCGGGCTTTGAAGGCCAAGCCAGCATTTAATTGATGATAGACACAAAGTGCCGGAATAACTCAGCGGGTCAGGCAGCATCTCTGGAGAAAAACGATGGGTGACATTTGGGCCAGAACCCTTCTGCAGACGGAAGAAGTGTTCCGACCTGAAATGTTACCCGTCCTTTTATCTCCGGAGATGCTGCCTGATCCGCAGAGTTACTCCAGCACTTTGTGCCTATCTTTGGTATAAACCAGCATTGCAGTTCCTCCCATCTTTCAATTGCCCTTCCCTAATGGCCCTTGAGAGGCTTGGTGCGATCTTTGTTGAACTGCTGCAGCCCTTGAGGGATGATACACTAGAGGAAGGTAGACAAAAGTGCTGGAGAAACTCAGCCGGTGCGGCAGCATCTATGGAGCGAAGGAAATAGGCAACGTTTCGACCCGAAACGTTGCCTATTTCCTTCGCTCCATAGATGCTGCCGCACCCGCTGAGTTTCTCCAGCACTTTTGTCTACCTTCAATTTTCCAGCATCTGCAGTTCCTTCTTGAACATGATACACTAAAGGGCCTGTCTCACTTGGGCGCTATTTGCGCATCATTTACGCGTCGTAATTTACGTGTCACGACACACGACGCGACATCATTTATGCATCACGCACGCATCGTGACGCGCTCATGGCACGCATTACATGCGCATGGCGCGTGGTGAGATGTGGTGGCGTAGGCAGTGACACGCGGTTGCGCGCGGCGCTCCAGGGTTTTGGGATTCACAAAAGCTTCGCGCAATACCTGCGTGACGCGCAAATGACACCCAAGTGGGACAGGCCCTTCACAATACTCTGCTATTCTATGTTGTGGGGACTATCAATTAGGTTGTTGGATCTAAATGAAGAATGGCGTAAACTGCTTCCAGTGCTGCTTGCACCTTTCTGCTTGCACAGTGGCGTAATGGTAGAGCTACTGCCTTACAGCGCCAGAGACCCGGGTTCAATCCCGACTACGGGTGCTGTCTGTATGGAGTTTGAACGTTCTCCCCGCGAACCGAGTGGATCTCCTCCCAGAACTTCGGTTTCCTCCCACACTCCAAAGACGTGCAGGTTTGTAGGTTAATTGGCTTGATACAAAATGTAAGAAATCATCCCCAGTGTGTGTAGGGTAGTGTTAATATTCGGGGATCGCTGGCCAGCGCGAATTCGTTGGGCCGAAGGGCCTGTTTCCACGTGGTATCTCTAAACTAAACTAAACTGAACCTCTGAAACCTCATCGATTGATCGATGCCCTCAGCACCAGCGAGGACATGGTTACCCTTGGCTCGATCAATAAGAGTGATTGTTATGAGGTTTCAACAGCCACAAAAGCAAAGGCGATTTCTCCTACTCCTTCGTGCATGATGCATATATGATGATGCAGTGAAGTGCACACAAACGCAATGCCAATCGCAGTATAATGATATTCATCATCACTGTGAGGATCGAATTGAAGAAATTTCAATTTTAAAGAGAATTCTAAGAGGACTGTCACCACCTGTAGTAAGGACACTCCGCAGCAGACATTCAACCTTCAACGCTTGCCGTGAGTATTGTAATTCCAGCAATCTATCAACGGAAACAAGGATAATTTCCGTCTGCACGGACTCACAATTTGATGCTCAAATCAGAGAGTACAATGATTCAAATTTAGATTGAGCATTATGGTGTGTCAGTGTGTAAAATTATTTTATTCTGAACTTTATTACTTCTGCACAGCGGAAGGCCTCTCGCTGGCTGCCTGTTATATTATCTCAGTTACTGCATTGTGGTATCAGGGAGACAAATTTCATTGTGTCCTTGTTCCTGGACAAGGCTTCTGTGAGAAATGTATGTAATGCACGCATGGCTGTCACAGACAATGTAATGGATCCTTCTCAGTACTTAGCCCAAGAATGGGAGATTCTGCGGATTCAGGCTTTGCAGTTTTGTGGGGAACAGTCCCCAACTATTCTCGATTCTCTTTCAGAAACTGCTGTATGACGGATTTAAGACATTTCCACCTTTGCCTTTAAGTACTGGAAAATCCGGAAAGCATTTCAAGTTATCTTCCCGGCCTATTTTAGTTTAATTTAGTTTAGAGATACAGCACTGAAACAGGCCCCTCGACCCACCGAGTCCACGCCGACCGGTGATCCCCGCACACTAACACTACCCTACACACACCAGGGACAATTTACATTGATACCAAGCCACTTACCCTACAAACCTGTACGTCTTTGGAGTGTGGGAGGAAACCGATCTCGGAGAAACCCACACAGGTCATGGGGAGACCGTACAAACTCCGCACAGACAGCGCCCGTAGTCAGGATCGAACCCGGGTGCCCGGTGCTGTAAGGCAGCAACTCTACCACTGCGCCTTGTGAAGTCAATGTGAATATTTCTTCAAATGTTCATGGCATGATTTGTTCAACAATATTTATCACTGACACATGTTGATTAATTTTGCCATCAAATATAATAATCTATACTATGTAAGAACAGGCATAATTCAAATTACAAAGTCAATTTTAAACTACTAGTCTGAGAAATATCGTCTGCCAATTCTCTCCACAGATCCGCTGAGTTCCTCCAGCACTTTGTGTTTTGCTCATGATCCCAGCATCTGCAGTTCCATGTGTCTCCATTGAACCTACTGGATCAGCCGTATGACTATGAGCTCTTCATATTTCGATTGGGTAAGTCTGTCAGGTCTGGTGTTTGGCCTTTCTACTAGTTGCTGGCAGTCTCAGTTTGCAGGGTTTCCCTCTCACATCAATAAAATTGCCTTTCTGGGTGTGGACGGATAGCAGGCAAACCCACAGTTGTTCTTGAAGGCATTGCCCGGGATCCAACTTTTGTGTTAGTCAGGCTGCCCATCATAGATTCATAGGCTCAGTGGATATTATAGTGAGCTAGTTTTAAATCATAGCCACGGACAATATGTGTTATTTAGTTCCACGTGAGCGTGTGGTGTGGATGGGCAGTATTCAAGAACTCGCTCAGACTCGCATGCAAACCTTGAGCCATATAGAATCTTGCAATAATAGTCATAGAGCACCGAAATAGGCCGTTCAGCCCGACTTTCCCATGCTAACCCAGATGCCCCATTTGTCTACATTTTTTCCCATATCTAAATCCTTTCCTATTCATGTACATGTCCAAGTGTCTTATAACTGATGTTATAGTACCTGCCTCGACTACCTCTTCTGGCAGCTCATTCAATATACGCACCCTCTGAAAAAGTTGCCCTCCAGGTCCATATCAAACCTTGCCCCTCGAGTACCTTAAACATATGTCCCCTGGTTCTTGATTCCCTTACTCTGGGTGAAAGGCTCTGTGCATTCACCCCATCTATTCCTCTCATATCTCATACTACCACAGGGGACTTCATGTAGTTGCCATTCTTTACCATCCTCTCACCTTGTCTGGGATAGACCATGGTTGGTGTGTTGAGGAAGATGTTGGGGTCCCCACGTCTGGATGTCAGCTCTTGGTCTGAACTGCTGACGAATTGTCATATCATCTCTTCCCCTTGTTCTCGATCTTGTTCCCGAACAACAGGTTAATTTATATTGGATTAGCAAATGAAGAATTATAATTTGACCATCTAAAACAGCTCTTCTGAAGGTATCTGTTGAAAGTAGAGAAAAATAACCAACAAATAAAGGAGGACAGCTAAAAGTAAACCTTGACTTTATCCTTATGTTGAAGACAACGTGCCTCAGTTTAAAACCCTCATCTTCATCGGCGGTCACCCCACTAATGTCAGCCATCATTCTCCGCCTGTCTCACCGTTGAGGACTTGGTTGAAAACCCTCAAAGCCCTGCACACTCAATAGTTTTGTATTTCCGAGATACAGCGCAGAAACAAGTCTTTCGGCCCACCGAGTCCGCACAGACCAGCACATTAACACTATCCCACATACTCAGAACATTTATACATTTATATCAAACCAATTAACCTACAAACCTGTACGCCTTGAGGAAACAGGAGCACCCGGAGAAAACCCACGTGGTCACATGGGGAACGTACAAACTCCGTGCAGGCAGCACCCGTAGTCAGGATGGAACCCGGGTCTCTGGCGCTGTCTGGCAGTAGCTCTACCGCTGCGCCAACGTACCACCACAAGACACACAAAGCGAACAAAGTATCTCCTGTTCCTGGCATGGCAGCTCAACGTAAATGCTGCCGGCAATCAGTGTAAAATCTGATGACAAGTCTCAATAATGTTCCCATAATGCTCGACACCAAATACTTATCTTAAAGAGAAACTGATTTCAAATTCACAGTTTCCACTGGTGGGACTTGTATGTGGGTTTTCTGAATTATTAATCCAGTCCTTTGGATTACAATGTGATGTCTTCAAAGATGTACGACCTGGCTTTCCCTCCCAGAGAGGGAATGATACAGCATTGAGATGGGTCCCACAGCATCTAACACCCCAGTAACATCTGAATGTTAATCTGCACACAGAACTCACCAGGAGATTGCAACATTTACTAAACTTATAATTTATAAATACAGCTTTGAAGTTACCTCATATCGCTCCCGATATTTTCCATCATAAAGGAAGGCTTTGATGTTTTTCAGTTTTCAGTTTTCACTTTGGTTCAGGTCAGGGAAGTTTGAGTGTTTGGCCAAATTGAATAATTTTGTTTATTTTGATAAATAAAAACCTTCAGCCAAAGGATGCATTATTTATTCATCTCTTTTGGTCTCTAAGTTCAACGGAATCAAAATTACTGTGAAGCCGTGGGGTGATGTAACCTGCCTCTGCACTGAGGCTGCGATGTAAATCATCAAACTACACTCTTTTCTTGTCCTATTGTTTGGGCAAACTGGAATGAATGCAGCGAAGATTTAAGAGTATGTTGCCAGGACTCAGTAGCCGGAGTTATAGGGAGAGGTTGCGCAGGTCAGGACTTTATTCCTTGTGGTAGAAAGGAGGTTGATGGTGATCTTATAGAGGCGTATAACATCATGGGGGAAATAGACAGGGTAGATGCACAGAGTCTTTTACCCAGAGTAGGGGAATCAAGAACCAGGGGGCATACATTTAAGGTGAGAGAGGGAAAGATTTAATAGGAACCTGAGGGGCAACTTCTTCACTCAGTAGGTGGTGGGTATACGGAACAAGTTGCTGGAGGAGGTAGTTGAGGCAGGTAATATAACAACATTTGGGCAGGTATATGGATAGTCAAGGTTTAAAGGCCTGTCCCACTTGGGCGTCATTTGCGTATCACGCAGGTGGCGCACACGGATTTTGAGATTTCGAAATCCTGGGGCGTCGTGCGACCACGTGTCACTGTCTACGCCACCATGTCTCACCACGCGCCATGTGCACGCCGTGCGCACGTTGTGCGTCATGACGCGTAAATGATATCACATAAATGACGCGCAAATAACACCCGTGGGACAAGCCCTTTAGAGGCATATAGGCCAAACGCGGCGTGATGGGACTCGTGTAAATGCGACATCTTGGTCGGCTTGGGCAAGTTGGGCCGAGGGGCCTGTTTCTATGCAGTACGACTTATCCATTTAAGACCTCAACACATATTTGACATGGATATTAAGAAATTTAAAGAATTTTAAGACCCTGTCTGAAGAAGGGTCTCGACCCGAAACGTCACCCATTCCTTCTCTATCTGCCTGCCCCGCTGAGTTATTCCAGCTTTTTGTGTCTATCTTCAGTTTCAACCATCATCTGCAGTTCCTTCCTAGACATGGATTTTAAGGCAGGCTTTTATTCTGCCTTTCAGAACTCAAGAATAACTCTATTTAATTGTCACATGTAGCGGCAATGGAAGAACAACATTCTTATGTGCTGCAAGTTTACAGGCGCGTTGACACAATAGCACAAAAATAAATATATAACAATCAAAAATACGATACATTAATATTCATAATACTAGGTAACTGTAATAGTGCAAAATCCGAAGACACAGTCCATTGAAGATGATAGTTGTTGAGGTTCATACGGTCATAAGTAATAGGAGCAGAATTAGGCCATTTGGCCCATCAGGTTTAATCCGCCATTTATTCTATCTCTCCCTCCTAACCCCATTCTCCTGCCTGCTCCCCATAACACTTGCCACCCATACTTTTTAATTTTTTTTAAGTACAGGAACATGGCACCAAGGTACCAAATATGTATTGGCAGATTACATTTTATGTACAGCTTCTTATTTTTTGTTTAAATAATGAAAAAGAAAAAGAGAGACCAGATAATAAAAGATAGCGAAACGCGTGATATATAGTGTGAAAAGGAACAAAGCGTGAAAGAAGAACATTGAAAAAAAATGAAGAAGAATAGAAAGTAAGAGATCAAGGAGATGATTATCTACATTCTTGACCATCCCTCACCCAGTCCTGAGACAGAGAGCTTTTATGGGTTTTGTTGCACCAAAAATCAAGAAATGGAGGCCAACTCGTTAAGAATTGGTCTGATTTATCTATTAGGAGGAATCGCATTTCCTCAAGACGTGCGGTGTCCAACATGTTTGAAAGCCACATTTTAAGCGTTGGTATAGATGTGTTTTTCCAAAAGTTAAGTATAATTATTTTTGCTGTTATTAACCCTTAATTTTAAAATAGATTTTGAGATGGGTTCAATTTATTCCCATCTTCCATTACTCCACCTGACACCCGTACTAGTCAAGAATCTATCTACCTCTGTTTTAAAATAATCCATTGACTTGGCCTCCACAGCCTTCCGTGGCAAAGAATGCCACAGATTCACCACCCCACAACAAGGTTAGCATTGTGCAGCGTTCAAGAGCCTGATGGTTACCGGGAAGAAGCTGTTCTTGAGCCAGGAGGTCACAGTTCCCAGTTTTCAAGCTTGTGCCCTCTTCAAACATGTTAAGACATTGAAGCAAGCCTACTTTGAAATCTGCCATGAAATGGGTTTAGCACCAAAAGACACGCTGCCAGTCACAATGTCCCAATGGGTTTCTATGCTTGAGTCTATTCTCATCTTGGTTTAACACTGGAGAACACTCGCAATATTTCTAGCAGGTTACACAGTCCCTGGAGCCAAATTCCTCAGACTGAGCAACTTCAGCAAATCGTTTCTTCACACATTATCATGCATCCTTTGATTTCTTGCCCCGCTTCTGCTCATGCTTACACTCCTCAATTTTTATATAACCATCCATATAACCGGCCAGCGTATTCCACAAGCCTGGAGGCACAAGAGACTGCAGATGCGGGAATTGGAGCAAAACATAACCGCTGGAGGAACTCAGCGGGTCAGGCAGCATCAGTGGAAGGAACATATGCATATAGTCGCCACATAAAGGGCACAGACAAAATTACAAAGTATACCGTGCAGGTCCTCCTTTATTTCCAGGCGGCGTGTCCTCGGACGCCCGCGTGGCTCGTCCTCGACCGCCAACATCCTCAATGACCGCCGCACTGACCTTGTCCACGATCGCTGCCGGGACCCCTCCGCAGCGCCGACCCAGGCCCCAACCCCGGTCGTGGGCTCCGTCGACCCAGGCTCCATTGGCCGTGGGCTCCAGCTCTGACCCACGAGGCTCCGGATCTGAATCTGACCAGCGGGACTCCATCTCTCTCTACCCACTGACCTCTCTACCCACTGACTTAAGCATAGAGACATAGAGACATACCACATGGAAACAGTTAGCAATGGCAGTTACAGTGCTGAACATGCCTGTTTAGTTTAGTTTAGAGATACAGCGTGGAAACTGGCCCTCCAGCCCACCGGGACCACGTCAACCAGCGATCCCCGCACATCAATGCACACTAAGGACAATTTTTAAAAAACATTTACCAAGCCAATTTACCTACAAACCTGTACGTATTCGGAGTGTGGGAGATCTGGGAGAAAACCCATGCAAGTCTCGGGGAGAACGTACAAACGCCGTACAGACAGCACCCGGGAGTAGTTGGGATCGAACCCGGGTCTCCGGCGTTGCAAGCGCTGTGAGGCAGCAACTCTACCGCTGCGCCACCATGGTGGGATTTACTGTGGAAGGCAAGAAGGTGGGGTCTTCAGAGGACATGGGATTTGGCAGACTATGAACTGTGTCCATTATTCCCAGTCTGTGGTCTGTCCCCCACGACTTTCCAACTTTTTCTCCTTTGATCTAGTTATATACCACATCCATTCAGAAGCACCGTAGAAAGTTGTAAGGAAAAGTGAATTACATACATATTTTATGAACTGTGTTGAAATAGAGAAAGACGTTGGGAAAGATCTTGTGAGGCATCTTATTCAGTGCCAGGTCGATGTAAATCATTTGTTCTTGGAGCTTTCAATAATTCTCACTTGCAGATATTCAGATAAGCCCTTAATGTGTAGAACCATCGCAATTTATTAAACAGATTTTTTAATAGAATCAAAGGAGGCAGGGTGATGTGAAAAAGAGATGTTGCTGAAATGTTTGCATCTGAGCAACTTGGCTCCAATAGCTGGAAATATTGTAAATGTTTGCCAGTACTCAATCAAGCTGATTTAGCAAGAGAAGCCTTTGTCGTCCTCACGACTGTTTCCTACAGTAGAATGGAGCTCATTAACACCTTCCAACTGCAGCATCTCTGGAGGAAAGGAACAGGTGACTCTCCTTCAGACCAAAACGTCACCTATTCTTTTTCTCCAGAGATGTTGCCTGAGTTACTCCAGCATTTTGTGTTTATCTCCTGTGGAAACCAGCATCTGCAATTCCTTCCAACACCTTCCTTAGAGTCTTACAGCATGGAAACAGGCCCTTCAGCCCAACATGTCCCATCTACACTAGTCCCACCTGCCTACATTTGGCACATATCCCTATAAATCGGTCCAATCCATGTACCTGTCTCAATGTTTCTTAAAGGTTGTGATGATACCTTCCTCAATGACCTCCCCTGGCAGCTTGTTCTATACAACCTCCACCCTCAGTATAAAAAAGTCACCCCACGGATTCCCATTAAATCTGTTCCCCCTCACCTTAAACCTAGGTTCTCGATTCCCAATACTCTGGGCAAGAGACTCTGTGCATCTACCCGATCTATTCCTCCCATAGTTTTATACACCTCTATAAGATCACCCCTCATCGTCCTGCGCTAGCCTCCAAGCAATAGAGTCCCAGCCTGCTCAATCTCTCCCTGTAGCTCGGGCCCTCAGGTTCTGGCAACATCCTCATAAATCCCTCCACACCTTCTCTGCACTCTTTCCAGCTTCCTTCCACAGTTGTTTATTGATATCCTGTACTTGAAGACGGAACTTGCAATGAGGCAGTATTTCCCAAGACTTCAGAATGACCCAACACTCTTTGCAATCGACGAGGTACTTTGGAAGTGCAGTCTCTGTTGCGATATACAAAATTGGATCCTAATTTTTAAGGAGGTCCTGTTTTGGATTTCGACACACAGTTGTTGATAAGGCTGTTCAAGGAGTTGCCACCACACCTTAACGACCAGAACAATTGTCCGCCTTCTGTGTGTAGCATGAATTCAGAAAGAAGCTTATGACTAGGCAGAAAGTTACCTCCTGCAAAGCCTGAATTTCCTTATGGCTTCCCTTCAAGATTAACTTGCACCGCATCCCACGCTGAATCTCAGCTTGCTCTCTTGTATTTATCACATCAGCGCAACACTTTGTATCTATGTTTTATATTTTGCAAACTAAATTGTGCTTGTTAGATGTTGTGATAACACGAGCTTGCAGGAGACGTGGCAAAGATAACGATCAGATTATTCTTTAATGTTGAAAAGGCAACACATTTAGTCCATTGCCAAGAGTGCTGGGTTGATTTTGTCATTCTATTAATACCTATAGTCTTAATTCAGTACAAAAAGGCTGCACTGAACAACATCATAAATAAAACAAAACATTTTAAATGTAACAATACCTGAACGCCACCTCATCTGACAGAAGTGGTAAACAACACTCGAAACTTATGTTCAAGTAAGGTTTAGAAAGATTCAGCAAAATTATTATGTTTCCTTCACAACTAGTTATTCCTAGAAGCAATGACAGATACTTGAAGAGTGGAATTATTAAATGTCACCTCAATAAACAAAAGGCCACGAAAAGTTAATGTGAGCTAATATATAATTTTGCTACAGAGCAAAGATACAAGCAGAATAATGTCCCTGTTAGAATTGTTGGCTGTGCAGATACCTGGGGTGGAACATTGCAATGTATCTGGCGCTTATTCCAGTCATAGAGTCAGAGAACTGCATGACATGGAAAGAGGCCCTTCAGCCCTCCCAGTCCATGCTGACCAAGCACAGTATTGTGGACGCAGCCCAGACCATCACACAAACCAACCTCATGCTGTCTCGGCAAGGCCACTAGCATAATTAAGGACGAGTTGCCCTCTGGAGAAGTGGGGGGGGTTTCAATGGAACCTTTGCGGCAACATTTTCACCCAGATGGTAGAGTGCATATCTGGAAGGTGCTGCCAGGAGAAAGCTTTAGATGCAGATACATTTATGACTTTTACAAGACATTTGGGCAGTTGAGTGAATAGGAAGAGTTTAGAGTTCTTAAGGATAAGGGGGAAATCCTTTAGGACCGAGATGAGAAGGACTTTTTTCACACAGAGAGTGGTGGGTCTCTGGAACTCTCTGCCACAGAGGGTAGTTGAGGCCAGTTCATTGGCTATATTTAAGAGGGAGTTAGATGTGGCCCTTGTGGCTAAGAGGATCAGAGGGTATGGAGAGAAGGCAGGTACGGGATACTGAGTTGGATGATCAGCCATGATCATATTGAATGGCGATGCAGGCTCGAAGGGCCGAATGGCCTACTCCTGCACCTAATTTCTATGTTTCTATGTTTCTAGAAGGCTAATCCTTAATGATCCTGAGTATGAGAGGGCAAAATTCAGGATGGATTCCCATTCTTGTCCACTACCCAATGATTCATGCACTATTTTCTCAGGAGTCGGAGGAAATTCAGCATGCCTCTCCCATCCTTACCAGCTTCCACAGGTGCACATTAGAAAGCTTGCGGTGGGGAATCGCAGCTGGGTTTGGGAACAGCTCTGCCCAATTATATATAGCCCAGTCCATCACACAGTCTCCCCACCGTCGACTCCATCTACGCTTCACGGCGCCTTGGGACAGCGGCCAACTTAATCATGGACCTCTCCCACCCTGGCCATTCCTTCTTTTCCCCACTCCTGTCGGGCAGAAGGCACAGAAGCTTGAAAGCACACACAACCAGTTTCAGAAACAGCTTCTTCCTTTCTGTTAATATGCTTCTGAACGGTCCTTCAATAAGCGAGGGTACATTCCAGATTTTCAAATCTACCTCATTGTGAACATTGGACTCTTTATCTGGAACTATTGCACCACAATAGTTAGTTTAGTTTAGAGATACAGTTGAGAAACAGGCCCTTCGGCCCACCGAGTCCGCGCCAACCAGTGATCCCTGCACAGTAACACCGCCTACACACATTGGGGCCAGTTTACAATTTTACCGAAGCCAATTAACCTACAAACCTGTAGGTCTTTGGAGTGTGGAAGGAAACTGGAGCTCCCAGAGAAAACCCACGCAGGTCGGCAAAAGTTGAAAATCCAGCGGCGAAAATGTTGAAAATCCAGCGGCGATCAGAAAAAGGTACGACACTTTGGGCGACTACTCACGACCATACCGGTGTCATCTTCCGTCTAAAGAAGGGTCTCGACCTGAAACATCACCTATTCCTTTTCTCCAGAGATGCTGACTGACCCGCTGAGTTACTCCAGTTTTTTGTGTCCATCTTGGTTTCTTATTGTCAGCCGCGGAATAATTTGGAAATGAAGGCTGATGCCTCTGGTTTTAAATGATCTCCTTTTTACAATATTGACTTGTGCTCAGTAAACGTTGAGAAGGTGGAATAGCAAATGAACTCCAGTGCTATCAGAATCTCCTGGGCAGTCAAGCATATCGCAATGATGTGTGCATTGTATATCAGAAGGAATTGATTCAGAATAGCAACAAATGGCTGGATGTTGAATTACTAATTCCAGGTGGATTGCAAACGTAATGGTTTTATTGTTCTCGACTCTGTAGCCATTTACGTTTCATTCATTAGGGGTATATTGTAAATTATACAATTTTGTGATGTCCATTAGACCTCATTGGGAATCCACACTTGAAGAGCAGATATGGCAAAACCTGATTTAGTTTAGTTTAATTTAGAGATACAGCGCGGAAACAAGCCCTGCGGCCAACCGAGTCCGCACCGACCAGCGATCCCCACACATTAACACCACCCTACACACACTAGGGACAACTTTACATTCATACATTGTTGTCAAAGCCAATTAACCTCCAACCCCGTACGTATTTGGGGTGTGGGTGGAAACCGAAGATCTCATAGAAAACCCACACGGTCACGGGGAGAACGTATAATCTCAGTACAGACAGCACCCAAGTCATGATCGAGCCTGGGTCTCTGGCACTGTAAGGCAGTAGCTTACCGCTGTACCACCTGTGAATCAATTTTCAGACTTGGCCAGAGTTTAATTTTTTTTTGTCCCTAAAATGTGCTGATTAGTTTCTAATTACAACATACATTGATAGTATATTCAGTCAAAGAAGTCTAGTCCATCACCCACATGCTATTGAAGATGATTCCCTTAGTTTCCCTTCTACTGTAAACTAATCCACTCAACTGGGATTGAGTAAAATCCTTCAGTAAAACACAACTACTGTAGGTTATAGCTACGTCATGATAAGGTAGCAATGTCACAAAATTTTGTGATTTAAAAAATCGTCTGCAATTTATCCCATCAGATAAAGCATAAAAGGAAATTTAATTTGACACCCAATTCACTTTCATATCTTCAATATTAAAAACGTTATGCCAATTTTCGTACTCTGAAATTAGCATCTTGTTCCCCATTGCTTTTCCATTGACTTAACTCAAAAGCTGTGATCGAGGACAGTCAACGCATAACTTAAATTTTCAGTTATTATAGATTGAAGCATTCTGAAACAAATATGAAACAATCTTACTTGGATGACCTGAAATTAAAGCATATAATTAGTTAGTTACCTAATTGTAGCTAATTACAAAATTCAATTACTAGATCTAAACATCTATCCATTTTTTAAGAAATCGTTAACATTTTTAAAAAGCCTAAGTGTAGCAATGTTACAAAATTTTGAGATTTTAAAAATCAAGTCTGCAATTTATCCCATCAGATAAAGCATAAAAAGAAGTTTAATTTGACACCTAATTTACTTTCATATCTTCAGTATTAAGAAAGTTATGGCCATTTCCATACTCGGAAATGAGCATCTTGCTTCCCATTGCCTTTCAATTGACTTAACTCAAAAGCTGTGATCTGGAAAAGTTAAAAGTCCATAACATTCTTAAAAATTAAGAGAACTCAATGAAATTTTCAGTTATTATAGATTGAAGCATTCTGAAACAAATATTAAACAATCTTACTTGGATTACCTGAAATTAAAGCATATAATTAGTTAGTTATCTAATTGTAGCTAATTACAAAATTCAATGAGTAGATCTAAACATCTATCAATTTCTTAAGAAAAGATAAACTTTTTAAAAATTGCCTAAGTGTCCAAATAACATTCACACAATAATCCACAATATAACATAATTTTTAAATTTCATTTTCATTAATTTCTGGGCCAAATGGAAGGAATTTAGTGTTTTATGCCTGTAAATTAATGGCCATTTAAATCAACTAGCGAGTGGGTTTTAGTGGAATGCGGTGGATTAGAACGTTGCGGTTAGCGGTGAAGTCGTGGGGAAAAATACTGGGGGTTCATACATTTTTTGGGGACCCCATTTCGCAACATTAAAATATTATTAATGCCTCCCGAAAAACCAACTTTTAATATAAAAATAAAGTATTTACCTTTTTTTCTCCCCTACGCAAAATGCTTCCGGTTGTCTGCGGTCACGGCTTTTGAAGGTGATTTTTAAATTACTCTAGTTAATAAATAATCTAGAGTAATTTAAAAATACCACCATTCATTAAATGTCGGAGCGATTTTTCTTCAGCAACCAAATCGCCCGACATTCATCGATTATCCAGGCCTGTGGAAAAACGGCACTTTAAGCCCGCCCCCCTCTGCAAGGCGCGAAAGTCGCGCACACGGGGAGCGGCAGAAGTGCAGCGCCGGTAAAGGTAAGTTTTGTAACATACCTACTAAGTGTCCAAATAACATTCACACATGAATTCACAATATAACATGATTTTAAAATCTAATTGTCATGAATTTATAGGCCAAATGGAAGGAATTTAATGTTTAATTCTCATAAATTAATGGGCATTTAAATCATCTTGCGAATGGGTTTTTGTGGAACACGATCGTTTGGAACGTTGCAGTTGCGGTGAATTTGAACCCCATATCAGCAGGAAAAATTCTGCCGGTTCGTATGGGGCCAAAATCACATTTTCGGCAATTATATTTGGATTAAAGTCATCCTAAGAAGCAAGTTTATATGTAAAATAGACGACTTACATTATGTTTTGTCCCCTACGTGAGATCTGTCCCGTTGTAGGCGTTGACGGCGTTAGGTAAGTATTGTAACATCGCTAGATAAGGTCCAACACCCAAAGTCTGAGGTTCCATGACCTGTTCACTAGACTGCAGGCCACTCAAACTGGGCAAATGAATAGTCCACAATCCCTTTATTTTTCACACACTGGGCAAGAGACTCTGTATATATCCGATCTATTCCTCTCATGATTTTATACACCTTTATAAGTGTGGCTGGGGCCGGGGTCGGTGCCACGGAGACTTGAAATGGGGCGTCGACAATGGTGAGGCCTCAGCGGTGGTGAAGCCTTGCGGCGGCAGCGAAGCCTCGCGGGTCGACGTGCAATCGATGAGAGCGTGGAGGACTGCCATGAGGGGGGGAGGGGAAGAACCATGGAGGACCATGTGGCAATGGGGGAACCGCTGTGCGGGAGGTGGGGGGAGAACAATCTACAATATGGAAGGGTGGGGAGAACAAAGGACGATGGGGACCCAGCATGGGGGAACTGCTGTGAGGGGGGGGGGTGGGGTGGAGCAAAAGGAGAAGCCAGCGTGCTTTGTAACTTTGTCAGCGCTATTTGTATACATGGGTATGCAAGCCAAGAATCTCACTGTGCCTAGTCACATGCCACAATAACGTATTCCATTTCCATTACCATTTCCAAGATGACCCCTCATCCTCCTGCGCTCCAAGGAATAGAGTCCCAGCCTACTCAACCTCTCCCTGTAGCACAGACCCTCTAGTCCTGGCAACATCTCGTAAATCTTCTCTGTACCCTTTCCAGCTTGACAACATCTTTTCTATAACAATGCCTTCTTCATGAACAATGCCTTTGAAATGAATTTCCTTTCTTTGCTATTTTGCTGGTGCTATGAACTAATTTAAAATCACGTTAATGACTCCATTAAAATAGCAGATGCAACAAATTCATTTCAGCGTGTTTGTGTTAGATTCTCCTCCCTGGGATTTTGAGATAACTGATGAGGTTTTGCTGAATAGTATTGTAATTCCATCTATTCTCTTGGAAACGTTTTTAATGAGCTCGGAAAGTTTGCAAATGGTGAGCAAAAACAAAAAACAAGGACAACAAGAAGAAACAGATGATCTCCTTTCTGCAGCTCAGAAACCATCAATGCACACAGATGTACAAGGCTTTTTGTTGAGGCTGACACCTGGAGCATTGTGTTCAGTTTTTGTCACCGTGCGACAGGAAAGATGGCACTTAGCAGTAGAGTAGGCCCCCTCCGTCATGACTGACCATGGGTGATGCATCCTGGTCGGATGCAAGCCTGGGCAATGTCATATGGAGGACAGGCTGTTGCCCATGCAGCACGTCCCCCCCCCCCCCCCTCTCCACGTCGCTGATTGATCCAAAGGAACAGCAGGGCCGTTACTGTTTGGCACCAGCGCTGTCGCAGGAGCTACCAGAGCGAGGTTGTAGACGACGACGAACTGCCTTAGGGGCACCGACTCCGGATTTTCTTGAGGTTTACTCCTGGAGCCTTTTCCATGACTGGATATGGCCACAAGGCAGTGGAGGTTTTAAACCTCTCCTAGATGGACTGCCTTCCCAGGCTGACGAGCCCCATCTGCCCGAGACTGGTGGGGGCGGGAGTGTCTACCTTCCCGTGCAGGTCTATAGCACCTGCCCACTGCCCAGGATTTAGCAGTAAATAGTGCAAGTTTTGCACGAATGTTCCAGGACTAGAAGGCCTGAGCTACAAGGATATTTTGGGCAGGCTGGGACTTTATTGCTTGGAGAACAGGGGGCTGAAGGGTGATCTTATAAGGGTATATAACATCACGGGGGAACAGATAGGGTGAATGTACAGATTATTTTTCCCAGGGTAAGGGAATTAAGAACTATGGGGCATATGTTTAAGGCAAGAGGGAAAAGGTTGAACAGGAACCTGAGAGGTAACTTCTTTACTCAGTGTGTTCTGGGTACATGGAGAGAGCTGCCTGAGGAGGTAGGTGAGGCAGGTACCACAACACCATTTAAATGTCATTTGGACAGGGGTATGGACAGGAAAGATTTAGAGGGATAATGGGTCAAACGTGGGTAAATGGGACTAAGAAGGGGCATTTGGTCAGCATGGACCAGTCGGGCCGAAGGGCCTGTTTCCATGCTGTATGACTCTATAACTCAGTCTCCAGATTCAATAAGGTGTGCAGCACCCCCTCATCCCAGTAATCTGAGCCTCATTTTTTTTTCTTTTCAGTCCAATTTGTGTTTATTGTTATTTCCTTATTTATCCTGAAATGTCAAAGGTCAATGGTTTATTTATTGTCATGTGGACCCGGTACAGTGAAATACATTTTTTTCATACAGATCTGCAAGACTACCCCCGTACATAAACACAATCGTCCCCGCTAGTGCAGTCGGCCCTGAGCTGTTGCAGATGCAAGAGTCGCCATTTTGGTGCCATTTTCCAGTCCCAGCTGGAGCCTGCCACAAAGGCCCGTTGCAGCCGCCTCCTCCTCCATTTAACAGGCAGTGTCTAATTCATTTTCATCCCACTGCTGAATATATCATGAGAGGAATAGATCGGGTAGATGCACAGAGTCTGTTGCCCAGGGTAGGTGAGTCGAGGACCAGAGGACATAGGTTTAAGGTGAAGAGGAAAAGATTTAATAGGAATCTGAGGGGTAACTTTTTCACACAAAGGGTGGTGGGTGTATGGAACAAGCTGCCAGAGGAGGTAGTTGAGGCACGGGTAGTTATCCCAACATTTAAGAAACAGTTAAAGCCCTGTCCCACGGTACGAGTTCATTCCAAGAGTTCGCCCGAGTTTGCCCTGATTCGAACTCGGAGATTTACGGTAATGGCCACTCGTCGGTACTTGGGGCTCCTGTGCTTACCTGCCATTAGCGAGTCTTTCTGAGTAGCTGCTGTTAGCGTTATGAGCCGCTAAGAGACGTCCCCGAGCTCCCACGTACCCCTCTACGTTCATTCTCCGTGCTTACCACGAGTTTGATTTTTTTTTAACTTGGAAGAGCTCTTGGTTGAACTCGTACCGTGGGACAGGGCTATAAGACAGGTACATGGATAGGACAGGTTTAGAGGGATATGGACCAAACACGGACAGGTGGGACTAATGTGGCTGGGACATGTTGGCCGGTGTGTGCAAGTTGGGCCGAAGGGCCTGTTTCCACACTGTATCACTCTATGACTCTATGACAAATCTGGACAGAAAAGTCTGCGGCTTTCATTTTGAGTGGCGTGTTGTACTGGTACAGTGAGTTTTAAGTTTACTTGTGCTTCAGGAGGCATTGCAGTAAACATCTGAGTCACACAGAAGAACATAACTAATAGGTACAAATGCTTACATCAAAGAAGGGGAGATAACAGGACCTCCTGCCACTCATGATGCTGATGATTCAAAAATAGCCATAAAACGTGCTCTTGTGAAAGAAGCGATGCTTTGCCTCCCGTACCTGCATAGTGCTGCCAGCCAGTAAAACAGAAACAAGATCCTCTTCTATCCTCAAGGCAACCTGATTTATTTTACAAGTGTCACATTAAGTACCTGAAATCTTTAGTCATTTGAGACATTGCATTTTGTCCTCAACGTTGACAAATGTGAAATGTGTGTGTGCACTGTCATATCTTTACTTTCAAGAATCAGAAGATCTTTTCGTGGAAACAGATGTTGCTTTTGTTAGGATTAATCTTGCCAGGTAAATCCTTTAATCTGGGGTGCTATTTAACTCCTGCTGTCTATCTTCAGCTTTTAATCAATTTCCCGCACAGACCTCAACGTGTCCTCAGTAATGCTCTTGGCTTTAATTTGATCAGCGCGCTGCCCGAGAGGCATCTGTACACATCCCCACGCACAACACGCCGATATTTACTTCTGAAATCCCATTACGCTTGTCAGCCATCGCCTCACTTTCGCGAACCCTCCCCAGCTGACCCCGCCGACCCGTCACGGGGTTTTAATTTCATCCAACATTATGGCTCCGGAATGAAGTCACTGAGGGCAAAAGGTCAAGGACAGACAAAATAAAGCTTCTCTTTGGCAATACGGTAAATGAGGCACTTACAGCGCCAGAGCCCCGGGTTCAATCCCGACTACGGGTTGCTTGTCTGTCGTGATCGCCGAGATCTTCCGTTTCCTCCCACACGCCAAAGATGTACAGGTTTGTAGGTTAATTGGCTTGGTATAAGCGTAAAATTGTCCCTAGTGTGTGTAGGATAGTGTATTAATGTGCGGGGATGGCTGTTCTGTGCGGACTCGGTGGGCCAAAGGGCTTGTTTCCGCGCTGTATCTTTAAACTAAACTAAACTAAATGAAATTCTGGCACCATTCTCACACAGAAGCCGGTGATACATGGAAGTAAGAACCATAGGGCATAGGTTTGTGGGAAGGGGAAAGATTTAATAGGAACCTGAGAAGCAACTCTTGTCCACACAGTGTTTGTGGAATATGGAACTAAGACATTGGTGAGGCCATATTTGGTGCATCGCCTTCCGGTTTGGTCACCCTGTTATATAAAAGATGTTAAGTTGGAAAGGCTGCAGAGAAGATTTACGAGAATGTTGTTAAGACTGCAGGACCTGAAATCTAGCGAGAGGTTGAGCAGGCCTTTATTCCTTGGTGTGTAGGAGGATGGAGGGTGATCTTATTGAGGTGTATAAGAACCCGAGGGGAATTGGTAGGTAAATGCAAGACCCTTTCACCCAGAGTTGGGGAATCAAGAACTAGAGAACACAGATTTAAGGAGAGAGGGGAACAGAATCCTGAGGGGCACAAAGCGTGGTGGGTGGGTGGAACAAGGTTCCAGAGGAGACAGTTGAGGTAGTTACTGTCACAACATTTAAAATACATTTGGACAGGTGCGTGGATAGGAAGGATTTGGAAAGACATGGTCCAAACACAGGCAGGTGAGATGAGTGTAGATGGGCCATCATGATAGGCGTGGGTAGGTTGGGCTGAAGGGCCTGTTTCCATGCTGTCTGACTCTAAGACTCTATGACCCACAGGGCAATAGTTTAAGGTGCGAGGAAACAGGAACCTGAGGGGCAACTAATTCACACAGATGGTGCTGGGTATATGTAAGGGTAGCCAGAGGACATAGTTGGGGCAATAGACAATAGGGCAGGAGTAGGCCATTCGGCCCTTCGAGCCAGCACTGCCATTCACAGTGATCATGGCTGATCATCCTCACTCAGTACCCCGTTCCTGCCTTTTCCCCATATCCCCTGACCGCTATCTTTAAGAGCTCTCTCTTGAAAGCATACAGAGAATTGGCCTCCACTGCCCTCTGAGGCAGAGAATTCCACAGATTCACAACCCCCTGTGTGAAAAAGTTGTTCCTCATCTCCGTTCTAAATGGCTTACCCCTTATTCTTAAACTCTGGCCCCTGGTTCTGGACTCCTCCAACATTGGGACCATGTTTTCAGTGTCTAGCGTGTCCAAACCCTTAATAATCTTATATGTTTCAATAAGATCCCCTCTCAGGTACACTGCCAAAATTTAAAAGACATTTGGACAGGTACATCAATAGGAAAATTTACGGGGATATGAGCCAAATGCAGGCAAATGGGACTTGCTTAGATTGGGCATATTGGCCAGCATGAACGAGTTTGTGCCGAAGGGCCTGTTTCCGTACAGTATGACTTCACAGTTCTCTGAAAAGCAATCCCTAATTGAACAATGTAACATTTCTATTATGTTTTGAGCAATGGCCAGGTATTTTTAATCCACTCACATGATGTGATTTAAAAGAGGGTCCAGGGTCACCATAATTGCCGATGAACTGAGTGGCTTGCTTTGCCAGTTATGAGTCAACCACTTAACTAAGAATCTGGGATCACGAAAAGGCCAAGTTCCTCGCTTAAATGATATTTAGTGCCTCCAGTAGGTTTATTACTATAGATCGACACATAATGCTGGAGTAACTCAGCGGGACAGGCAACGTCTCTGGAGAGAAGGAATGGGTGACGTTTTGGGTCCAGACCCTTCATCAGGCTGAAGAAGGGTCTCGGCCCGAAACGCCACCCATTCCTTTTCTCCAGAGATGCTGGCTGTCCAGCTGAGTTACTCCAGCATTATGTGTCTATCTTCGATGTAAACCAGCACCTGCAGTTCCTTCCTACACAGATTTGTTACTATATTCTCTTCAGGGAATTGGATGGGAAGAGGAGGATGCAAAAACGCAGATAGAGGCAGGAAGAATGATCGGTAACACAAGAACCTACAGATGCTGGATTTCTCTCACACTCCAAAGATGTACAGGTTTGTAGTTTAATTATCTTTGGTAAGTTGTAAGATTGCCCCGTGTGTGTGAAAGTTAGTGCACGGGTTGATCGATGCTCAGCACAAACTCGGTGGGCCGAAGGGCCTGTTTCTGTGCTGTATCTCAGAAGTCTGGTCTAAACTAAAGGGGGGCACCAGGAGAAAACTCCTACGGTCACCTGGAGAACGTGCAAACTCCGTATAGACAGCAGCCGTAGTCACGAGCAAACCTGGGTCCCTGGCGCTGCAAGCAGCAACTCTACCGCTGTAGCTCTGTGCCGCGCATATAACACACAAACGGCACCTGCTCTGCTCGTAATTCAATGACATTTCTAATTCTCAGTCCTGAGAAAATGTGTCCGCATTAGTTGGGCATTGGGTCGGCTGTAGGCTCCTCCAACAGATGAAATGTTCACTGCTCAAGGGCCGCACGGTGTCGCAACGGTAGAGTTGCTGCCTCGCAACGCCAGGGACCCGGGTTCGATCCTGACTACGGGTGCTGTCTGTGCAGAGTTTGTACGTTCTCCCTGTGACCTGCGTGGGTTTTCTCCGGGTGCTCCAGATTCCTCCCACACTCTAAAGACGTTAATGGGCTTGTAGGTTAATGGGCTTCCGGAAAATTATAAATTGTCCCTAATGTGCATGATAGTGCTAGTGTACTGTGTGGTCACTGGTCGGCACGGACTCGGTGGGCCGAAGGGCCTGTTTCCACGCTATATTTCTAAAGTCTAGTCCAAAGTTTCTCACTGCATAGTTGCTGCCTGGTCTGCAGTGTATTTCCAATACTCCCTGTTCCTACCTCAGATTTGCAGCATCTGTGGTATTTTATTTGTTGACATATTTATTACTAGTATCGATTGGCCTCTTGGTCTTTGTGGAAAAGATAACCATTGGTTCTGAAATATAAGAGTCTTTTTTGTTTTCAACTGATGCTCACCAGCTGCGAGGTTTTGAAACTGTCTTAACCTGGGTCCCTTTGAACTCTGAAAATGAGCAGAGGGAGAGAGATGAGAGAGTTTGAATGTGGGAGAGAGAAGTCTGACATTGTATCTGCCTGAATGGGAATAGCCAAGGCTCTGAAGGTAATAGAAAGACTCAATAGCATCCTAATCAAAGGTAGTCAAAAATGGTGGAGAAACTCAGCGGGTGAGGCAGCATCTATGGAGCGAAGGAATAGATGCTGCCTCACCCGCTGAGTTTCTCCACCACTTTTGTCTGCATTTGATTCCTCATTCCAGCATGTGCAGTTTTTCTTAAGCATCCTAATCAATGTGTGTCCACTACCCAGGCAATAACCTTCGGGTAAAATGTCCCCAGAAAAGACTGCTGCCAATATGAAGGCTTAAAGCATGAATTCCAGATCTTCCCTGAGCATTAATCCATTCATTTTAAGCCTGTTTGTGCTTTCATTGAAGGAGTAGACTGGAGAATTTGTTATACTGCCTTAAGCTGCCGTGTGACGTTAACGTTATTCAAACCAGACAAAAATAAAGACTGCAAAGGATCATCTCGATATGAGCCCTGGTAAAGATATCGCCTAAATGCTGGATATTGCACCTGAAGCAAATGCTTTGTAGAAATCTGTTGCAGCATCTCTCTTCCCATTGCACTTGGAGACACAAGGAATTGCAGATGTTGGCTTTCAAAATAAAAAGACACAAAGTGCTGCAGTTACTCAGCAAGTCAGGCTACTGAAGAAGGGCCCCGACCCAAAACATCACACACCAATGTCCTCCTGAGGTGCTGCGTGACCTGTTGAGTTACTCCAGCACTTTGTGTCTTTTTCTGTTTTCTCCATGTTCCTCCTCTCAATGACCCCCCCCACACACACACACACTCGCACACACACGCACACACACCCACGCACACACCCACACACATGCACACACGCACACGCAAGCACACACACACACACACATGCACACGCACACACACACGCACACACATACGCACATACACACACGCACACACATGCACACACACGCGCACACACACGCGCGCACACACACACACACATGCGCACACACACACACACACGCACGCACACACGCACACACGCACACACACACGCACACACGCACACACACACACACGCGCGCGCGCACACACACACACACACGCACACACGCACACACACACACACACACGCGCGCGCACACGCACACGCACACGCACACGCACACACACAAGAAAGCCTATTGGGCTTTGCTTAATAAAAATTAGCTTTATTGACTTGAAACACAATATATTTTCAGGCTCGTCACTCCAAAGGTAACTCAGTTCTTCTCTATGGGAAGATGGGTTTACAATCAGTTTCCCTGCTGTTAACCACAAATCTCTTTTCTAAAACCAGCCTGTTTCAGGAAGTAGGAATAATTGGGGGGTGGGCTGGAGTAGATGAAGGACGTGGGAGACAGGAGAAGGTTGGAAGGTATGATGGAGGAGAGGAACAGTGTGAGGAAAGAGATCATCGATGATGAACGCAGGGAGGGAACGACAAAGAAGATGAATGATGAGAGAAAGTGTGTGTGTGTGTGTGAGAGAGAGAGAGTGAGAGGATAGGGGGAGAGAGAGAGAGAGAGACAGAGTGAGAGGGAGGGAGAGAGAGAGAGAGGCGGCGGTGAGAGGGGGAGAGAGAGGGGGAGAGAGAGGGGAGAGAGAGGGGGAGAGAGAGCGAGAGAGTGAGGGAGAGAAAGAGAGGGCGGGAGAGAGAGAGAGAGAGAGAGTGAGGAGAGAGAGGGGCGGGGGAGAGGGGAGAGAGAGGGGAGAAAGAGGAGGAGAGAGAGGGGAGAGAGAGGGGGAGGGAGAGAGATCTGGTTTTCAGATTTCTATCTCCTGCACCCTGAGCCATTACCACACACAGGGCACTGGTCGACCCCACTGCATTTCGTGCATTGTTCACACAGCACTTCATCAAACCACTGGGACTTCAGCTGACAGTTTTATTTCCTTCCAAACGGCATTCAGGTCGTGGGGAAGGAGCTGCGTAGGTCCTGTTTAGAAGTGATGGCCATGCAGAGTATTGCATCCGGTGAATATTTCATGCCCTCACTGAAGAAGCAGTTTCTCTGAACAGCGGCGAGGACAGGATTGAAGGGTACGCAACCCAGCCCTGTCTTAAAGCAGTGGGATTTGTGCAGAAGGCCAAATTGGAGTAGGGACACAGTTGGAATGTTTTTCCAAATCCTTCCTCTTTAGATATTCATGGAAATCTCATCTTGATCAGGACTTCTTGTGGGAATTTTCTGTTGGTGGAAAGCAGGGCACTGTATACTCCACACACACACACAGATGTTTGAGATCTATTAAGCTTTAATTGGCAAACCATAAAGTGATTGGTGATAGACACAGACAGATATAAAACTCTGCTTCCCAAGTTCGAGGTCTTTGCAGTTAAAGTGTAGACTTGAATGATCATTCCACTTACACACTTCCCATAAAATTAAATTCTTTTAGCAGGAGGTGGGACGAGGTTTAGTTTTAGTCCAGCTTATTGTCACTTGCACCAAGGTACAGTGCAAAGACCTTTGCTGCTTGCTAACCAGTCAGCAGAAAGACAATACATGATTACCAACGTGTCACTTTAACTCGATACACATGACAATTATAAGCCAGTATCAATACACTGGTCACAGCCAAACTGGAACATTGACGCTGGTTGTGACATTGTATTTTAGGAAGAAATTGCACTGAAAAGGACTAGAACAAACAGGTTTAAAAGCTGTGTGTGTGTGTGTGTGTGTGTGTGTGTGTGTGTGTGTGTGTGTGTGTGTGTGTGTGTGTGTGTGTGTGTGTGTGTGTGTGTGTGTGTGTGTGTGTGTGTGCGCGTGTGTGTGTACGTGTGTGTGTGTGTGTGTGTGTGTGTGTGTGCGTGCGTGCGTGTGTGTGTGTGTACATGTGAGTGTGTATGTACATGTGTGTGTGTGTATGTGTGCGTGTATACGTGTGTGTGTTCGTGTGAGTGTGTGTGGACATGTGTGTGTATGTGTGTGTGTATGTGTGTGTATGTACGTGTGTGTGTATGAGTGTACATGTGAGTGTGTACGTGTGTGTGTATGTGTGTACGTGTGTGTGTGTGTGTGTGCGTGTGTACGTGTGTGTGTACGTGTGAGTGTGTATGTACATGTGTGTGTGTACGTGTGCGTGTATACGTGTGTGTGTATGTGTGTTCGTGTGAGTGTGTGTGTGTACGTGTGTGTATGTGTGTGTGTACGTGTGTGTATGTACGTGTGTGTGTATGTGTGTACATGTGAGTGTGTACGTGTGTGTGTATGTGTGTACGTGTGTGAGTGTGTGTGTGTGTGTGTGTGTACGTGTGAGTGTACATGTGAGTGTGTGTGTGTGTGTGTGTACGTGTGAGTGTGAACGTGTTTGCCTGTATGTGTGCGGACGCGTGTGTATATGTGTATGTGTGTGTGTTCGTGTGTGTACGGGTGCGTGTGTGTGTATGCGCATGTGTATGTGTGTGTACGTTTGTGTGTGTGTGTGTGGGGGGGGGGAGAGTTGGGGAGAGTTGGGGAGAGCAGACGCAATTTAAAGTCCTGAGGCCAATTGTGAAAGAAGAATTCTGGATTGTGAATGCAGTCTGAGCATCACGTCAGAGATTGGGCAGGAATGTGAAAGCAAGCCAAGGATGTAATGATCAACTGGCAGTGCTATTGGTTTAGTAATGTCGCTAGTAACCAAAACATGGGTGGAATGCCTTTGTTTCCATGCTAACCCAAGAAGTCACACCAGCGGGTAACTCAGTAACTCAGCGGGTCAGGCAGCAACTCTGGAGAAAAAGGATGGGTAACGTTTCGCGTTGGAACCCTTCTTCTTCAGACTATACACGAGTACCTTTAAAGTATCTCCACACTGCAGATAGCTTTATCCCAATCATCAGTCACGGGGGGAATGGACAAACTACGTACAGACAGCACTTGTCGGCAGGATCGAACCCGGGTCTCTGGCTCTGTAAGGCTGTTAATCTACCGCTGCACCACTGTGGCACCAATAACATGTACACAGATTCTCTAGGACGAGGGAGATAAAAATGCTCTGGGTGCGAACCTGTGTAGTGTTAAGAAGAATATGTAAATCGACAAACAATCCTTTTTGTTTCTATTTCTCTATCGCTCTTTCTGGTGAAGCTATTATTACTCGACCCAGCTACTTGCTAATATAAAATGCATGAACCTCTTTCCTTATGAAGAACTGAAAAGAATTAAGTGATGAGAAATCTTCTCTGTTCTGCAGAAATAATGCAGAGAAGATTTACGTGGAACTCATTGCCACAGAAGGCTGCGGAGGCCAAGTCAATGGATATTTTTGTAGGGCAGAGCCAGATAGATTTTTGATTAGTACAAGTGTCGGGGTTATGGGGAGAAGGCAGGGGAATGGGGTTTGCAAAAATAGATATTGTAGATCAGCCATGATTAGCCTTTGAGAGAGAGATGGAATATAAATAGACTGAATTGCAAGGGAGAGTGAAGAAACAATGGTTTAGACGATTTCAGGCATCTGCTGTCAATTTGTATAGTCAGCAGGTCAGGCAGCATCTCTGGATGAGAAGCCATGTTAACATTTCAACTTTTTTTTTTTTAGCTGGGGCATAGATTGGATTCTTTATTTGTCATTCAGACCTTTCGGTCTGAACGAAACTCTGTTCCCTGCAGTCATACATATAATTAAAAATAAATAAATAAATAATGACAGAACATACAATAAACATCCACCACAGTGAGTTCACCAAACATCTCCTCACTGTGATGGAAGGCAAAAGTCTTAGAGTCTGTGTCTCTTCCCTCTTTTTTTCCCTCTGCGCCGAGGCGATCCAGGCCTCCGCTGCCGCCGCCACCGCTGGAACCGCTCCGGGAGTCGGGCCACCGCCGCCGCTACTGCCGCCGCTGGAACCCCACCGGGAGTCAAGTCGCCGCTGCCGCTACAGCCGCTGAAACCGCCCCGGGTGCCGGGCCACCGCTGCTGCTGCCGCCGCCGCCGCCGCCGGAACCCCACCGGGAGCCGGGCCACCGCTGCTGCTGCTGCCGCCGCCGCCGGAACCCCACCGGGAGCCGGGCCACCGCTGCTGCTGCTGCCGCCGCCTGAACCACTCCGGGAGTCGGGCCGCCGCCGCTGCTGCTGCCGCCGCCGCTGGAACTGGTCCGGGACAGGGGTCGGGTCGCCGCCACTGGAACAGCCCCGGGGCCCGAGGCCGCCAGCTCTGCCATTAGGCCTCAGCGCAGACGGAGACAGGGGATACAACACAAAAAAAAATTGCACCCCCCCCCCCAGAAGGAAGAGACCCGGACATGTTACTCCCCCCCCCCCACCCACATACACAACTTGATGTTCTTTCATCTGAACCTTTAGTTCAGTTTAGAGATATGGCGCTGAAACAGGCTCTTCGGCCCACTGAGTCCGCACTGACCAGCGATCCCCGCACATTAACACTACCCTACACACACGAGGGATGATTTACACTTATACCAAGTCAATACAACCTACAAACCTGTACGTCTTTGAAGTGTGGCACTATGCAGAAGATCTTGGAGAAAACCCTCATGGTCACGCAGAGGACGTACAAACTCCATACAGACAGCACCCGTAGTCGGGATCGAATCCGGGTCACGGTGCTGCAGGCACTGTGAGGCAGCAACTCTACCGCTGCACCACTGTGCTGCCCCTCCCATGCTGTTTCCATGCTGTGTCTCCAGCCTACAGGTATCCATTTGGTGATCCGTGTCCAGGCCAACTGCGGGAGAGCACCGTGCCTGTACACAGGCCTGAAATATTAACTCTCTCTCCACCGATGTTCCCTGATCTGTAGAGCTTTGCAGCGCTGAGGTAGGGGTGAGATCGGGTGGGTTTTGGGAGGTACAACTTGACATTTGATAATTCATTGTTCACACAGTTGTGTTGTCAGCTACCCAAGGTGCTGTTCCTCCAGTTTGCATGCAGCCTCACGAAGGCAATGGAGGAGGCCCAGGACAGAAAGATGGGTATTGGAATTGGAAGGGGAATTAAAATAGTTAGCAGCTGGGAGCCAGCAGGTCTTGGCGGACAAAGTGCAAGCGGTGACCATTTGCTTTGAACCATGCTCCTTTCGGCCCACTGAAATGCTAATTTGAGGAAGGACATTCTTGCTATTGAGGGAGTGCAGTGTAGGTTTGCAAGGTTAATTCTCAGGATGGCGGGACTGTCATATGCTGAGAGAATGGAGCAGCTGGGCTTGTACACTCTGGAGTTTAGAAGGATGAGAGGAAACCTCATTGAAACATATAAGATTGTTAAGGGTTTGGACACGCCAGAGGCAGCAAACATGTTCCTGATGTTGGGCGAGTCCAAAACTAGGGGCCACAGTTTAAGAATAAGGAGTAAGCCATTTAGAACGGAGACAAGGCAACACTTTTTCTCACAGAGAGTGGTGAGTCTGTGGCATTCTCTGCCTCAGAGGGCGGTGGAGGCAGGTTCTCTGGATGCTTTCAAGAGAGAGTTAGATAGGGCTCTTAAGAATAGCGGAGTCAGGGGATATGGGGAGAAGGGCAGGAACGGGGTACTGATTGGGGATGATCAGCCATGATCACATTGAATGCGGTGCTGGCTCGAAGGGCCGAATGGCCTACTCCTGCACCTATTGTCTATTGTCTATTGTCTATTGTCATGATGGTGTCCCTGCAATGAACTGAGGATTGTAATCAACAGCAAGGACTAGATGCCAAGTTTTCACTGGGTGAAGATTAGAGGGAAACTCTCAGGATGTAGAAATCAAATCAATCATTACCTTCAATGGGGTGAGAGAATGATTATTGACTAATGGGATTATTCCTCATCGAATCATACAGTCGTAGTTGTACAGCACGGTAACAGGCCCTTCGGCCCAACTTGCCCTTGCTGACCAAGCTGCCCATTCAACTCTAGTCCCACCTGCCCACCTTTGGCCTAACTTCTCTCGGAGTTGGCATGGACACGGTTCACCAAATGACCACACAGCATGGAAACAGGCCCTTCGGCCCACTGAGGCCAGGCCAGCCAATGACCGCTCGTCCGCACTGGTTCTATGTTATCCCACTTTCTCATCCACTCCCTACACACTAGGGGCAATTTATAGTCGGCCAATTAACCTACAAATCCACACCATCCTTGGGATGCAGGGGGAGACCGGAGCATCGGGAGGAACCCCACGCGGTCACAAGGAGAACATGCAAACTCCACATAGACAGCATGTAAACCGATCATGATCTAAGCGGGATTTCTGGTGCTGTGAGGCAGCAGCTCTACCAGCTGCACCACTGTGCCCTCTCTGGCCTGGGACAATTTCATGACATTTAGACAGGTACATGGATAGGACAGGTTTAGAGGGATAGGGGCCGAACGCAGGCAGGTGGGACAAGTGTAGATGGGACATCGAAGGTAGACAAAAATGCTGGAGAAACTCAGCGGTTGCAGCAGCATCTATGGAGCGAAGGAAATAGGCAACGTTTCGGGCCGAAACCCTTCCTCAGACCAATGGTGGTAGATGGGACATGTTGGCCGGCGTGGGCAAGTTGGGCTGAAGGGCCTGTTTTCATGCTGTACTCTCTGACTCTATGTGTAGTGTAGGCAGGGGTTAAGCACTTTGATGCCCTAGTTTCTTACCATCCGCTTTGTTGTGATTTCATGTCGATGGAAAGGCCAGCTGATTCATCTTGTGATCCGCACTCCTGACTGCTCCTAGCACAAGTCCCGAGACTCGGCTCCTGCCCTGCAGATGAACAGACTCCTGCTGAACAGCCAGGCTTGTTCTTTTACTCTGCTAACATTAAGTCGACATTAAGCTAAGGTTTGTGTAGGAAGGAACTGCAGATGCCAGTTTACACGGAAGATAGATACGAAATGCTGAAGTTACTCAGCGGGACAGGCAGCATCTCTGGATAGAAGGAATGGGTGAAGTTTCAGGTCCAGACCCTTCTTCAAACATAGAAACATAGAAAAATAGGTACAGGAGTAGGCCATTCGGCCCTTCGAGCCAGCATCGCCATTCAATATGATCATGGCTGATCATCTAAAATCAGTACCCATCAGTACTCCTGTTTCCCCATATCCCTTCATTCCTTTAGCCCTAAGAGCTATAACTAACTCTCTCTTGAAAACATCCAGTGAATTGGCTTCCACTGTGGTGGAGAATTCCACAGATTCACAACTCTCTGGGTGAAAAAATGTTTCCTAATCTCTGCTCTAACTGATTTATCCCTTATTATTAAACTGTGACCCCTGGTTCTGGACTCCCCCAACATGGGGAACATTCTTGTCCTGCAAAACTGAAGTTTGAAGAAGGGTCTCGACCCGAAACGTCACCCTTTCCTTCCATCCAGAGACGCTGCCTGTCCCGCCGAGTTACTCCAGCATTTTGTGACTAGCCTCTAAGCTCAGGTTTGCTCATTCCCTCCAGGAAGTAACAGCACACACATTACCAGAGTCCTGCCGTTCTCTGCTGCTCTGTTACCCGATAGTTTCAACCATAGTGAAGATTTGATCCCCTCTGCACCAAATCCAAGGGTGTTCCAATAGTTTCTGACAGATCTCTGCTGGGCCTCATTGTACTGCAGCTGGAGTAATGGCTCTCTGACTGATTTGGGGCTTTAAACAAACATAGTTAGAAGCTATATCATGTGAAAATTCCACTCTGCTTCAAACTTACAAAGCAAGACTAAGGGAAAACAAGAGTATTGATTTTTAAAAAGAACCCGTGAAGAATAACAAATTGGGATTTTTGATGTTCGAGACTTGCATTAAATTGATAGTATGTTCAAAAACATTATAGCTGTACTTTTGCCGCCAAACTAAGTGCCTTCAGTAGCTCCTTTCCAATTCATATCGGATAACAATTTCAGTTTTTCTTTCTATTATTATGTCTGTAAATACACACACTAACATATTTAGCAAACTATGGATATATATATATATATATATATATATATATATATATATATATAAAATATTTCTATGCTTACAACAAACTATAATAATAAATTTCATTTGAATTAGATTTTAAACGCATGATGTAAATAGAATATGTCAGTGCTGGCAGTAAAACAGTGATAAATATGACCATTAGCACGGCTGTCCTTAACTTATAAGTGACAAAATGATCTGGTAAAGCTCAAGTGTAAAAACATTCATCATATCGCAGTGCTGGTCGTGAAGCCAGCTCTATTTATCATCCAGTCCCAGGGACTTGTAGTAAATGCCTCATTCCAAACGAAAAATCTAAGCAGAATCCCCGGTGTTAATTGAAACGGAAAAGCATCAGGGTTTATGAGTTCACTAGCCACCGCACGCTCAGCGAACTGTCCTGCGTTGTGGTTTTATTACAAGCGGAGTTAGCCTTGAATGTTTCTGGGACTTGACATGTTGCTGAGTGACGCACTACTCCAGTCTGCTCACCCTCACTTGAAGGTAACACTGCCACAAATTAATTCATTAAGCATCAAGCGCTTTATATGTAACCTGTTTTTGCCACAGTTTTCCTCCTCTGTTGTCTGAGGTGGTGAATGTCCTTTGAGTCTGTGGCAAAACATCATCAAGGATCATGTCTTAATGGGGCAGCAGTGACAGCTAGTATGGCACGGTGGTGCAGCAGTAGAGTTGCTACCTTACATCGCCAGAGACCCAGGTTCGATCCTGACCTTGGGTGCTGTCTGTACGGAGTTTGTATGTTCACCCTGTGACTGTGTGAGTTTTCTCCAGGTTTAGTTCGTCAGTTTAGAGATACAGCACAGAAACAGACCCTTCGGCCCACCGAGTCCGCACCGACCAGCGATCCCCGCACATTAACACTATCCGACACACACTAGGGACAATTTACATTTATACCAAGCCAATTAACGTACAAACCTGTACGCCTTTGGAGTGTGGGAGCAACCGGAAGATCCCGGAGAAAACCCACGCTGGTCACGGGGAGAACGTACAAACTCCGTACAGACAGCACCCGTAGGCAGGGTCGAACCCCGGTCTCCGGCGCTGTGAGGCAGCAACTGTGTCACCGCCACCAGGTGCTATGGTTTCCTCCCACACTCCAAAGAAGCACAGGTTTGTGGGTTAGTGGGCCTCTGTAAGCCGTACATTGTCCCCAGTGTATGTAGGATAGTGCGGGTATACGCGGTGATCGCTGGTCGGTGCGGACTGTTTCCGTTCTGTATCTCCGTAGTCTAAAGCTCACATTGGTGACGTTTTCAAGTTAGTGGGGACTCTCACAGCGTTGACTTTCACTGCGCAAAGACAAGACACACTGCTGGGCTGGCAAGACACGTACAGTGCAAGAGACCTGGGTTCAATCCTGGCTCTGGATGCTTATCTGTGCGGAGTTTGTACACTCTCCCCATGACCTACGTTGGTTTTCTCCGTGAACTTCGGTTCCCTCCCATCCTCCAAAGATGAACAGGTTTGTAGGTTAATTGGCTTGGTATTAATGTAAAAATTGGCCCTGGAATAGGATGGGGTTAATGTGCGGGGATCGCTGGTCGATACGGACTCGATGGGCCAAAGGGCCTGCTTCTGCCTCATATCTCTGAATTAAACTATACTAAACTAACCTGAGCCCTGGAGTACAACACAAGCTCTTTTTTTTTAGTTTAGTTTAGAGATAAAGCATGGAAACAGGCCCTTCGAGTCCGCACTGCCCCACACATTAACACAAACCCTGCACACACTAGGGACAATGTACACATTTTTCCCACAGAGAGTGGTGAATCTGTGGAATTCTCTGCCACAGAAGGTAGTTGAGGCTAGTTCATTGGCTATATTTAAGAGGGCGTTAGATGTGGCCCTTGTGGCTAAAGGGATCAGGGGGGTATGGAGAGAAGGCAGGTACGGGATACTGAGTTGGATGATAAGCCATGATCATATTGAATGGCGGTGCAGGCTCGAAGGGCCGAATGGCCTACTCCTGCACATATTTTCGATGTTTCGACGTACCGAGCCAATTTACCTATATACCTGTATGTCTTTGGAATGTGGGAGGAAACTGAATTTCTAGTTATTGGCATCATCCGCAGTTCTTTTGAGAGACCCAAGCTGAAATCTTCTTCTAGATTTCTGAGCCTTTTATATAATAAAAACGGATAACCATTTAATTGAAAAAGCAGGAAGAGGAGAATTAGGAAAGCATGTCAGGTGTGTGAATGCCATAACCAAAGCAAGGCCTTTTCATGTAGCATTATGTGAAATTTCCAGTAAATCCTTTTTTAACAGTTTGTATATTTCATCTTTCAAACAGCCTTTCTAAATAACATGCAGTCAGAAACAACGTAAAGGGCCTGTCTTACCAGCATCCGACTCCATGCGATGAACGCGATCAAACTAGAAGCAGGGGCCGCGCGGAGGTCGGGTGATCCCCTGTACAGGGCCGTTCCCACCAGCATGTACCTCCATGCGGCAAGCGCGACCAAACCGGCAGCGAGGGCCGCGCAGAGGTCGGGTGAGTGGCGCAACGCGGTGCAAAGTGAGGCGAACTTGGAGCGAAGTCTAAGGTAAGTTCGCCAGGACAGAGAGGGGCACACAGAGAGGGGCACAGAGGCACACACACAGAGGGCCACGGAGCCACACACACAGAGGGCCACGGAGGCACCTACAGATAGGTTCACGGAGGCACGATGTCGAGGCGGTGTGTAATGCGTCGAGGCGACTGCGAGCCAACAAGCCGTTGCCGCACGGAATTTTTGAACATAGTCAGTTTTTCGGAGCCCCGCACGATGTCGGGACGAACTCCGCACAATTCCGCACGGCTCCGGCGATCGAAGTGGGACCAGCCCCGTGACGCCGGACGGTTCAAGCGACTACGTTAGGTCGCGCTCATCGCATGGAGTTGCATGCTGGTGGGACAGGCCCTTAACTCTACAGTTTTAAAAATTAGATGAGTTCCTGGAATGTAGCACATTCTCCTGCTGCGGTAGAAATTCTCTCTGTGACACGACTATAATATAAGAGTGAAGCACATTTCAACTTCACATCGACAAGTGCCATAAAATATTTAACCAAGGAATACAAAGTGAATGAATTATTAACCTGTGATTAATTAAATGCAGAAAAACACGAAATATAAAATATATTAAATTTTTGACTAAATCTGGTTTTAATCTGAAGATGCATGGACAAATAAACTGGATAAAAATAACATTTTGTTAATGAAGGTAATTCTGACTAACAATGGGCACATTAATGGTTTAACTAGCAGTCAGAATGTTCTAATATCGGGTATATTCTGGTCAGGAAACAAGGTCAGAAGCCAGAGCCATTTTATCTGTAGCTTTGAAAGTAGCACAAAACCATTTGTATACTTCAGTGGAGCTTTGGATACATTCTAATGAAAGCAGTTCTCTTCTTCATTTTGTTTTCCCCGAGATTATTCTCAATGGAATGACAATGTTTTCCATTGTAAGAAATAAAACGGGTGCGATGTTATGTATTCAATAGCCCTTATTTTGTCTCCCTGTCGTTTCCTGGCTCCCACTAACTGAGACATAAACATGGGGAGATTTGCAAGGTTGACTTGAGCTAAAGCAGACCCTTAATCTGTTCTTGGCATTGAGAGCTAAATCTGAAGCCAACACTATCCATTTTAAAAATATATAAATATATCTGCATCTTAAGTGATATCTTCTTTCAGATGTATTCTTTACCCTTTCACTGAAACTGGAAGGATATAAGTGGTGGCGTGCATTATCTCTTGAAGTAACATGCAAGGGGACACATAGGTCATCACAGAGGTGCAGCTGGTAGTGCTGCTGCTTCACCGCGCCAGAGACCTGGGTTCAATGCTGACCTCGCTGACTGTCTGCGTGGAGTATGCACGTTCTCTCTGTGACCGAGAGGGTTGCCTCCAGGTGCTCCTATCTCCTCCCACGTCCTGAAGGACGTGGGAGGAGATAGGAACACCTGGAGGCATGATCGTAGGTTAATTGTCCTCTGGACGTTGCTCCCAATGTGTAGGGAGTGGATGGGAAAGTGGGATAACCTCGACCGAGCGGGAATGGGTGATCTTTGGTCTGCGTGGACTTGGTGGGCCGAAGGCTCGGTTCCATCTTTCAGTGGTGTACCAATACCATTTGGACAGGTACATGGATAGGAAAGGTTTAGAGCAATAAGGGCAAAACGGGATTAGTGCGGATGGTTATCTTGGTCAGCATGGATGAGTTGGGCCGAATGGCCAGTTTCTGTGCTGTTTGACTCTGGCACTAGAAGGATTACAGTGCAAATTCCAGGTGCCCTGAGATCTCTGAGTTTTTGGGGCAAATAAATTATATATTTTTTCACAAACCCAGAACATCCGAAAGCAACGCACTTTGCCACAATTTGGTGATACTGCATTCAGCACGAATTGGAATGTCCTTTGCGAACTAGTCACAACACAATTCCACAACAATAGTGGGAAAATATCTGGATAATCTGCCTGAGGTTTTGTTTGTCGGATAAATACCAATTGTTTAAGAACAGCATCTCATCAAAGAATGTTCACCATGGTTGCAATCTCAAAGCTGTAGTGGAAATAGTTGAGACTTCTTATGTTTTTTCTTTAATTTAATCTCTTTGGTATTCGCATCAATTCTTGCAGTGGAGATGAATGCCTCTTGACACAGTTGGAAAGGCACGATAGCTTCATAGCAACTGCATCTACTTCTGTTATATTTCCACACAAAAATGCCCACAATTTCATTTTTCAATTTTGAGATATATAATGAGGCAAATGAGAAGGGGGATAAAAACAGAAAACGCTGGAAACACTCAGAAGTTCAGGCAGCATCTGTGGAAGTTGAACCGAGTGAACATACTTGTATCAGGTAAATGGACACAAAGTGTTGGAGTAACTCAGTGGATCAGGCAGCATTTTTGCAGAATATGGATAGGTGACGTTTTGCGTTGGGGACCATTCTTCGGACGTATCAGGAGATATCCGGTTTAGTTTCATTTAGTGATAAGGCATGGAAACAGGCCATTCGACCCACCAAGTCTGCGCTGCCTAGCGACCCCTGTACACTAGCACTCTAAGGACAATGTACAATTCTTACTGAAGTCTGAAGAAGGGTCTCGACCCGAAACGTCGCCTATCTCCTTCGCTCCTTAGATGCTGCTGCACCCGCTGAGTTTCTCCAGCATTTTGTGTAATCCTCTTACTGAAGCCAATTAGATTTAGGTTTAAATTTTATTACTTGTCATTCGAACCTCAGAGAGGCTCAAACGAAATTCCATTTTCCACAGCCATACAAACAAACCAATTCCTGCAAGACACACAAACAATTCAATTTACACAAACATCCATCACAGTGAGTCTCCTCCTCACTGTGATGGAAGGCAAATTAACCTATAAACCTGTACGTCTTTGGAAATTGGGGGGAGACCGGAGCACCTGGAGAAAACCCGCGTGGGCCACGGGGAGAACAACTCTGAGCACACTCTGTACAGGCCGCACCCGTAGTCAGGATCGAACCCGGCTCTCTGGCGCTGTGAGGTAGCAATTCTACCACTGTATTGTTGTCCTTAAACTGTTTCTCCTTCCACAGATGCTCTCTGACCTGCTGGCTGCTTCCCACATTTTTGTTATTTCAGATTGCCAACATCTGCAATTTTTATAAATTGAAATTGTGCGAGAAAGGGAAGCAGAGAGTTAAACTTTGTGGGGGCTGCTTCTTTGTGAAGCGCATTAATGCATCTATAAAGTTCACTGGGGACCACTCAGTACCAGCCATAAACCTATGTTCTTTACTACTCATCCCTCCTTGGAGAAGCCACAAATCTCCAAATAACAAACAATAAATCTTCCTGCTTACCAGTTGTCACAATAACTATTCCCTTTCTTCTTACGAACCCAAGTGTTTCTGCAAAAGACCGATTTCACTGCTCTGAACCGAGACAGAAGGAACATACTGCTCTAATGAGTAGTGGGGAAAGATTCCTTTCTTTGTTCGCTACATGGAAGCTGGCCGTAGTTTTGATGTTTGCAGCCACTGTAACCCTGTCGGTAACAAGTCCCATTTCTGCTAAGACCACAGGGAAACTGAGAAGGCAATGGACACGTGAGAACTCCAAGTCAGCCGTGGAGTGTTAAAAATCCCACATGGAATACCAATTCAGCTCCTTTTAATTCCCCAGTGATGGAAGTACCCAGGAGTGAAAGAATTTTCTTTTTCCCACTCGGAGACAAAATCTGGCGTAAGGTCAACTGACGTTGTGCCAGCCCCGGACCTTTGTGAAGAGATCAGCAGTGCTTTGTCTGTCGTTGTGGCACGCTCATCACAGAAACCTCCCGCCACTCCCACTCCCATACTGGTGGATAAACACTTTCACCCCCCCCCCCCCCTCCCATTCCCACACTGACCTTTCTGTCCTGGGCCTCCTCCACTGTCAGAGTGAGGCCGCACGCAAATTGGAGGAACACCACCTCATATTTTGCTTGGGCATCATACAACACTACGGTATGAATATTGATTTCTCCAACCAAGCAACCCTTGCTTTCCCTCTCTCTCTGTCCCTCCCCCATCCTAGTTCTTCCAACTAGTTTCACTGTCCTGCTGATTGACGTTACTGTTTGTATGCCTTGTTGTCACCTTCTCCTCATCCAACTATGAGCAATTCTACATTCCTTCATCATCCTCTGTCCTTTTTACACCTCAAATTCACTTTGCACCCTTCCATATCTCTGGTTCCCCTCTCCCCTGCCTCTCAGTCTGAAGAATGGTCTCGACCCGAAACATCCCCCATTCCTTCTCTCCAATATTTTGTGTCTATCTTCATAGAAAGGACTTCATTAAGCTCTGGTGGAGAGATAGGCCAAGCCTCAGAGGTTGGCGTGAGTTCTCAGGACCTTTCCTTACTAGGGCTAAGGATTCCTAAACCTTCAAAACAGATAGAATTTTTAATATGTGTCGCAAGTTCACATCCATAAGTTATAGGAGTAGAATTAAGCCATTCGGCCCGTCGAGTCCACTCCGCCATTCAGTCACGGCTGATGAGGATGGTCCTTGTGCTGACGTCCCCTGTGGCTGGCACTGAGGGAAATGCTCCTGTAATCACCACAATCAAACTGTCTTCTTCCTTGAAGCCAGTCGTAAATACAGCTTACAACCCAATTCACTGGATATTTATTCACAGGTTCACAAGTTAAAGGAGCAGAATTAGGCCGTTCGGCCCATCGAGTCTACTCTGCCATTCAATCATGGCTGATCTCTGCCTCCTAATCCCATTTTCCTGCCTTCTCCCCGTAACCCTTGACACCCGTTCCGATCAAGTATTTGTCTCTGTGTTAAAGAAGGAACTGCAGATGCTGGAAAATCGAGGGTACACAAAAAGCTGGAGAGACACAGCGGGTGCAGCAGCATCTAAGGAGCGAAGGAGATAGGCGACGTTTCGGGTCGAGGCCCTTCTTCAGGGTATTTGTCTCTCCCTGCCTTAGAAATATCCACTGACTTGGCCTCCATGGCCCTCTGTGGCAATGAGTTCCACAGATTAACTACCCTCTGACTGAAGAAGGGTCCAATATGAAAGAAATTAAAAGCGGTGCAGTAGATTCATAAAAACCACGTGACAACATTCCCGCACGTTATCGGTTAAACTTGGGGGAAACAGAAGCATGATTTGCTGTTAGCCCGTAACCTCAAGCTGAGCTGTTTGGCAAACATTTGTGTATTTTCTTTTGCCGTTTCTTTCAGTAACCGTAAAAATCCTTCAACGAACAAAAACCTGCTGCCACACCATTGTCGCTGGGTGCCGTATAATCCAGACGCATTCAGGAGATCGGAGCTAAAACGCCCCCCTGTGCAATGTTGCAAATTGAATTCTTCACAAGCAAAAGTCATCAATTTTAAAACAATTGATTTTTCAACACACAATGGCTTTCATAGCATTTGCCACTCTTGGAATTAATCCATTTACTTTGCCCAAAGACTGCACCCACTGGAGTGAAAGATATGACTTGTTGGACTCAGCGGTGATGGGTAATGAAGTAAAGAAAATGCCTTTATTGATGAAAAAGTTCATTTTCGTCAGTGTGATATAGTATGGAAATAGGCCCTTCGGCCCAACTTGCCAACACCGGCCAACATATCCCAGCTCACGTCCCACCTGCCTGCGTTTGGTCCATATCCTGTCCTATCCATGTACCTGTCGAACTGTTTCTTAAATGTTAGGATACTCCCTGCCTCAACTACCTCACCTGGCAGCTTGTTGCATACAAACCACCACCCTTTGTGCGAAAAAGTTACACCTCAGATTCCTATCAAATCATTCCCCCTTCAACTTAAACCTTTTCCCTCTGGCCCTCGATTCACCTGGGCAAGAGACTCTGTGCATCTACCTGATCTATTCCCCTCACGATTTTATACACCTCAATAACATCTTGGAACACTTGTGAAATTAATTGAGCTAATTTATTTTCATGTGCGCATCATTTACGCAGATGGTAAAGCTTAAACCCTTTACAACCAGATAAACTGAGGTACTTGGGAAAATACACATCAAGTAAAGGACCGAGCATAGACTTGGCGAATGTCTCAGTGAACACTCACTACACCAAGGCCCAATGGATTTCCCATTTACTAACATTTTAGAAATCTGTGGAGGCCAGGTTTGTCACAATGGGCATTTTTAAGATGTGGAGATTGATAGATTCATGATTAGTACGGGTGTCAGGGGTTATGGGGAGCAGACAGGAGAATGGGGTTGAGAGGGAGAGATAGATCAGCCATGATTGAATGGCAGTGTAGGATTGATGGACCGAATGGCCTAATTCTGCTTCAATCACTTAGGAACTAATGCACTATTTTAACTCCCCTTCCCATTCCCACACTGAGCTTTCTGTACTGGCCCTCCTCCATTGCCAGAGTGGGGCGACACACAAACTAGAGGACCAGTACCTCATTTTCATCTGCCGCCCGCCAAAAACCTCACATTTGGGGCGGCATGGTGTTGTTGCCTTACAGCACCAGAGATCCAGGTTCGATCCTGACTACGGGTGCTGTTTTGTATGGACTTTGTACCTTCTCCCTGCGACTGCATGGATGCTTTGGTTTCTTCGTGAAAAAGCGCGGAAACAGGCCCTTCGGCCCACCAAGTCCGCACCGACCAGCAATCCCCATACACTAACACTATCCTGCACGCATTAGGGATCATTTACAATTTTACCAAGCCAATTAACCTACAAACCTGTAGGTCTTGGGAGTGCGGGAGGAAACTGGAGAAGCCCCACGCAGGTCCCGGGGAGAACATAAAGTATAAACTCCGTACAGACAGCACCCGTAGTCAGGATCGAACCCAGGTCTCTGGCACTGTAAGGCAGCAACTCTACCGCTGCGCCACTGTGCCGCCAATTAGTATAAATGGGTAAAATAGTTGGCATGGACATGATGTTATGTGGGGAATAAAGTCACCACATTCACTCCAAAGGGTAACTTCAACACACAGCTTCTCGCTGAATTTCCTCTGTGCTACAAAAAGACTCAGAAACTCAATGTCATATTTTACTTCAGGAAGAAAAACTTCCTTACCCAAATTGAATTTCTGGCACCAATTTGCAGCAGAATGTTTTTAGTACAGTTAGTCAGTTTAGGGTTAATTTCAGTTCCAGTATGCTTCCATTTATCTTACACTGATTTATTTCTTCATTGTACATCAATTTCAGTGCAGAATCCCTGCCTCACAATACGGATTATTCCATTCAGGCTGTTTCCCAGTCTCGTTATTAGCTCCACAGTGAAGTGACTGGGAAAATAAAACATCAAGATTTCCAAATGGATGTCAGCAATTGGCATTGCAGTCACGCCACGAGTCAGTAGAGATGCAGCTGTCAAGATTTACAGTCATTGCAATGGTTCTATTGATCAGGCTGACATCCACCATTTGCAAATGCTGTATGACTTGTGCGATAAGTTAAAAGAGGATTTGGAACATCAGAGTCCTCTCAATTACGTGCTGCCGTTACGAATGAAGGTAGCTATTCCCACCAGTTTTTATGCATCTGAACCTTTCAGACTACTGCTGATTGTCCCTGGGTTGTTGCCACCTAGATCTCTGGGGCCTCTTTCCGATATCAACTCCGTGTGTGGCTTTGCAGCAGCCATGGAGAAACAGGGAATATTTAGACATTGCCGACTCTCTCGTTGTATTGGGTTTTGGTTTCTGGAAAGCAATGTGAAGGATTTTGTTCGATATCTGGCTTGTACTCGCTAGAATTTAGAAGACTGAGAGGGGATCTTATAGAAACTTACAAAATTCTTAAGGGGTTGGATAGGCTAGATGCAGGAAGATTGTTCCCGATGTTGGGGAGGTCCAGAACAAGGGGTCACAGTCTAAGGATAAGGGGGAATTCCTTTAGGACCGAGATGAGGAAAACATCTTTCACACAGAGAGTGGTGAGTCTCTGGAATTCTCTGCCACAGAAGGTAGTTGAGGCCAGTTCATTGGCTATATTTAAGAGGGAGTTAGATGTGGCCATTGTGGCTAAAGGGATCAGGGGGTATGGAGAGAAGGCAGGTACAGGATACTGAGTTGGATGATCAGACATGATCATATTAAATGGCGGTGCAGGCTCGAAGGGCCGAATGGCCTACTCCTGCACCTATTGCCTATGTTTCTATGTTTCTATCTCTGCTGCTCCACCCCCTCCTTTAAAAGCTTCTACGTCCTGACAAAGCCCTGGTATCTCCATGTGTTGGATTAGTGTTAAATTCTGCTTGGAATCACCCCTGTGGCATACTTAGTTTAGCTTAGTTCAGTTTAATTTAGTTTTGTTTGGTCTAGTTTGGTTTAGTTTATTATTACTGTCACATGTACCAAGGTGCAGTAAATAACTTTTTTTGTTGCATGCTAAGTAAGTAAGTAAGTAGGTTTATTGGCCAAGTTTTCACATACAAGGAATTTGCCTTGCTGCTCCGCCCACAAGTAACAAGATGACATACAGTGACAGTTACGAATGACTATTGAGCTAATGAAAAGACTATACATAATTACAATCAAACCGTCCACATTGTACAACTGCACGATAAAGGACATAACATTTACAGTGCAAGATAAAATCCAGTAAAGTCTGTCTAAAGATAGCTGAAAGGTCTCCAGTGAAGTAGGTTGGAGGTCAGGACCGCTCTCCGGTTGTTGGTACTTTGGTTCAGTTGCCTGATAACAGCTGGGAACAAATCTGGAAACTTCCCTGAATCTGGAAATGTGTGTTTTCACACTTCTGTACCTCTTGCCTGATGGGAGAAGGGGAAAGAAGGAGGGATTTGGAATTAGCATTGGTGTTGGTTTATTATTGTCACGTACTGAGGTACAGTGAAGTGTTTAATTTGCATGCTGTTCATGCTAATGAAATCACCCATTAATGATTATATCAAACCCAGGCAGAATATAATGTTACATTATAGGGAAAGTGCAGATAAAAGGGCTGCATCGAGCTAGATCGGGCAATCGGGAATAAATCTTTACCATATAAGGGCCCCTTCAAGAGTTTGGCCACAGCAGGGAAGAAGCTGTTTCGGAATCTGGTGGCACATTCTTTCAAGATTGTATATTCCTGCCAATGGGAGAGTGTAGAAGAGGGTACAACTCAGATGTGAGTGGTTGTTGATTATGTTGGCTGCTTTTCCAAGGCATTATGAAGGGTAGATGGTGCCGAAGCTGAGGAGACTGGTCTGTGTGATGGTCTGTGATTATAGGGGGGATCTAGGCCCACAACTCTCTGCAATGGTTTGGACTGAGTGGAGGTAATGTGACTCCCAATGGTTGGCGGTGATGCCCCTCTCATTGGTTGGATGTGAATGCAGATGCCACTTCCATTGGTTGGAGGTAAGTGTCAAGTCTTCCATTCGCTGCTGGTGAGTGGAGCTGATGTGGTTTCCATTGGTTGGAGGCAATGGGATGCCACTCCATTGGTTGGATGTGAATGGGATGCCACTTCCATCCCACTCCCTGGCCACAAACTCTTTAAATCACTTCCCTCTGAAAGGCAACTCCGGACCGTCAAAGCTGCCACAGCCAAACATAAAAACAGCTTTTTTCCTCGAGTAGTAGCTCCACTCAACAACCAAAATTCTGTAGCCTCCTTTTGCTCTGGTATTTTATTTAATTCACCTGTTTAATCGATAATGCTTTATTATTAATGTTTAATATTTTAGTGTCACTGTATGTCATGCTGTCACTTGCGAGCGGAGCACCAAGGCAAATTCCTTGTATGTGAACATACTTGGCCAAAACTTATTCAAACTTATTAATTCGTTCATTGGTTGGGGGGTGAATGACAAGGCTGCCAGTTGCTGGAGGTGAGTGGAGCTGGAGTTGTTTCCATTGGTTGGAGGTGATGCCAATCCTACTTCAGTGCCCCCAGACTAGGTGAACACGTTGTCTTGTGGAAGTGAGGCTGGATCTTGGGGGAAGCTGTGACAGCCAAGTAACTCTGACGTGATTCTCTGAATATAATGAAGTGACAGTGGGAGACTTTAATTGTTTCTCGGCTGCTGGATGTATCTGGGCTTCTGACTCCCATGGACTGCTCCAGGGCAAGAGAGATAAGTAAGCCTTCTGTTCTTTGTATAACAGTTTGATAAACACTGCTTCAATTAGATCCATCAACAGTGAACTCACTTCTCACCTTCTCATCCCCCTGTTATGCTCTCCACCACAAAGCTCATCACTTCCCTCACACTGACGTATTATCAGAGGAATATTATTTTTCTAAACGCGTTATGATTTGGCCCAATTTTAATGTTTCACGTCAGTAACTCCCAATTTCCCGAGTTTAGTTGAGTTTAGTTTATTGTCACATGTATCGAGGTACAGTTAAAAAGTGCTTGTTGCGTGCTTACACAACAGCGACCTGAACATGGTGCCAAACTGCGGATTTCATTGCCCCGACCCCAGATGCAGGTGTTTAGGAAAGAACTGCAGATGCTGGAAAAAATCAAAGGTAGACAAAAATGCTGGAGAAACTCAGCGGGTGAGGCAGCATCTATGGAGCGAAGGAAATAGGCAACGTTTTTGGTCGAGACCCTTCTTCAGACTGATTATTCAGACTTTATCGCCTTCCATCACAGTGAGGAATGTGGAATCCGCTGTGGTGGAACTTTATTTAGCGGTGTGTCGCTGCTTTTTTTTAGAATGGCTGTATGGTAATTCGAGTTTCACTTGGACCCTAATTGGTACACGCAACAATATAATGACCTTTGAACCTTTGAACTGGCAACTCTGTATACTGAAGATAGTAACAAAATGCTGGAGTAACTCTGAGGGACAGGCAGCATCTCTGGAGAGAAGGGATGGGTGAAGTATCGGGTCGAGACCCTTCTTCAGACTGAGCTCGACCTTAAACATCACCCATTCCTTCTCTCCAGAGATGCTGCCTGTTCTGCTGAGTTACACCAGCATTTTGTGACTATCTTCATTTTAAACCAGCATCTGCAGTTTCTTCCTACACGACTCTGTCTACTGTCTCAGTGTACTACTGTTATTTACTTGTACTGTATCTGAGATGCTTATCCAAGATGTATTTAAATGCTTCTGTACAGTGATACATGCCTTGAACTGGAAATACAAAAATGAATTTCACTGTACCTCGGTACATGTGACAAATAAGGTGCCATACCATGCTGTGCCATACCATAACCAGTCAGCGGAAAGACAACACATGATTGCCGTCGAACCATCCACAGTGTACAGATAGATGATAAAGGGAATAACGTGGATAACGTTTAGTGCAAGATGAAGTCCGATTCCTCCCTTCAACCTCCCTTTCGTTGACTCCATTTATACCTCACGCTGTCTCAGCAAGGCCAGCAGCTTAATCGAGGACGAGTCGCAATCTGGCCACTGCCTCTTCTCCCCTCTCCCATCGGGGCAAAAGGTACAGAAGTGTGAAAACGCACAGCTCCAGATTCAGGGAAGTTTCTTCCCAGCTGTTATCAAGCAACTGAACCATCCTACCACAACTAGAGAGCTGAACTACTATCTACCTCATTGAAGACCCTCAGACTATCTTTGATCAGACTCTGCTGGGTTTATCTTGCACTAAACATTGTTCCTTTATCATGTGTCTGTACCCTGTGGATGACTTGATTGTAATCATGCATTGTGTTCCTGCTGGCTGGCTAGCACGCAACAAAAGCTTTTCACTGTACCTCGGTACTCGTGACAATAAACTGAACTGAAACTGAACTGAACTGAAGTCCGGCATTTTGCCCAATGAATTGTCGCGCATTAAAATGTCTCGGGCGATAGTCCTGCATTCTAATTTACATTCATAATAACATGATTTCAAACATTTCAATTTCACCAGCAATTCATCCATTTGTGAATGGAAAACCCCCAAGGCAACATCTATAAACGAAAGTGGGAATAAGATGGTTAAACATTTCCTGAACTTTATTTTTCCTTGAGGCAGAGACATATATAATATGGTTTCTATTGGCCTCGGGGCGAGACAATGTACACAACCTAACCTATAACATTGCTTAATGATGGGTTCCAGCCACAAGTGGAGGTATGCATCCACTACTGCTGCAAGCATTTTCCATATTTGAATCCAATCTATTAACCTGTATAATATTGTATCAAAGTGTGAATATAAAGTCAAAAGTATTTAATTCTCATATGTACCATCAAAGGAACAATGAAATTCTTACTTAATGCAGCGTTACCGGCCCATTAGCAAAATAACAATGGATAAATGTGTAATAGTCGACATAATCAGCAATACTACATAACCAGACCACAATTGTGCAAAACTGAAGTACAAAGTGCAACCAAAACAATGTTCATCATAGATCACAGTTGCCAAGGGTATTTGATGATATTACAACATAGAACATATGTACAGCACAAGAACAGGCCCTTCGGCCCACAATGTTTGTACGAGACCAACTCTCATCTGCCTGCACATAATCCATCTCTCCATTCCCTGCATGTCCATGTGCCTATCCAAGAGTCTCTTAAACGCAACAATCGTATCTGCCTCCACCACCAACCCTGGCAGTGCGTTCCAGGCACCCACCACCCTCTGTGTAAATATAAACTTGCCCTGCAAATCGCCTTTAAACTTTACCCCTCTCACCTTAAAGCTATGCCCCCTTGTATTTGATTTTTCCACCATGGGGAAAAAGATTCTGACTGTCTATCCTCTCTATACCTCTCATCATTTTATATATTGGCTGCCTTTTTGAGGCCACACTTCCAATACACCCCTTCGATGGGATGTGATGTGATTCTGTGATGAACCGGGCAATGTTTACCACTTTCTGCAGCTTTCTTTGTTCCTTGTTCGTTACTGAACCAGGCCATGGTGTACAGTTTATGAGCTGAAAATGATCAAAAACACAATATTATCTTTCAGCTGAATATTGCATTGTTCCACTTACAGAAAAATAGCATTTCACCAAATATGTTCTAAAGTGGATGTGGATGTGGAGAGGATGTTTCCACTAGTGGGAAAGTCTGGGAGTAGAGGTCATAGCCTCAGAATTGAAGGACGTTCCGTTAGGAAGGAGATCTTTTTCTTATCGAGTCCGCACACAAGATTAGTTGTTCAGCCAGAGCTGGTCACACTTCTCGGCATCTACTTACAATGGTGTCTGTCTTGTGCTTCTTGTGCGTGGTGGTGGAAAGATTGTTGGAAACAGGGCCGCAACATGAACGCTCTTTCCTTGACCCCAGGAAGGAGATGAGGAGGAATTTCTTTAGTCAGAGGGTGGTGAATCTGTGGAATTCTTTGCCATAGAAGGCTGTGGAGGCCAAGTCAATGGATATTTTTTAAGGTCATTTTGTCATAAGGTCAGTTAGATAGATTCTTGATTAGTACAGGTGTCAGGGATTATGGGGAGAAGGCAAGAGAATGGGGTTAGGAGGGAGAGATAGATCAGTCATGAGTAGACCAGATGGACTGAATGGCCTAATTCTGCTCCAATCACATGACGGTATGACCTTATAAAGTTACCTGATACTACTGATTTATCATTTTTAATGGCTCTCAGCTCACCAACACCAACACATCTTTGCCGCACTCAAGTTGGGAAGTATAAAATGTAGTTTGCAAACAGGACCCATGTATATGAGATCCAGACTGCAGAAGATAACTGTTGGGGATATATAGTGAACAGGCAATGAACAGTTCTAATGACGGCACAAGAAACTGCAGATGCCAGAAACACAAAGTGCTGGAGGAACTCAGTGGGTCAGGCAGCATCTGTGGAGGGAATGGGTAGACCACATTTCGAGTCGGGATCCTTTTTCCAATGACAATTCTTTCTTTGCCTGTTATCATAGGATGTACTGTAGCATATTTATTTTCAATAGGTAACTATTTAAGGTATTCTTAGTGAAATACTTTCTTCACCCTAGGGTGGTGAGTGTAAGGATCGAGCTGCCAGAGGAGGTAGTTGAGGCAGTACTATAACATATTTGAACACGTACAAGAATAGACAAGGTTTAGAGGGATATGGGCCAAACACTGGCAGGTGGGACTTGTGTAGATGGGGCATCTTGGTCAGCATGGGCAAGTGGGGCTGAAGGGCCTGTTTCCGTGCTGTATGATTCTAGCTGCCTTGGTGTTCTGAAATCAGACATCCTTCTGACATGCCCTGCCCACTCAATCTGTGATCATTTCAGCAATATGTAGAGGTTTATCTGTTGGGCTGAAATTATATCTTACAACTTGACATGAAGTATTCTGTATAGACAGGTGATGTCGCAGTGGTTAAACTGTCTGCACAGAATACTTAACATCAAATAACCAACAATCTCACAGGCTCTAGAAAGCTGTATCAAAATCATGGTTACTGTGTGGCTATGGTACCATTTTGAATTATAGATCCAGCCAGGAATAAACTGAAGATCGACACAAAAAGCTGGAGTAACTCAGCGGGTCAGACAGCATCTCTGGAGAAAAGGAATCAATGACGTTTCGGGTCGAGACCCTTCTTCAGACTGAGAGACAGGGGAAAGGGAAACGAGAGATTTGGATGGTGAGACATAGAACAAATGAATGAACGATATGCAAAAAAGTAACGATGATAAAGAAAACAGGCCATTGTTAGCTGTGGGCCAGGTGAAAATAAGTTACAGACAATGAGACTCACCAGGACTACATTGAAACGAGTTCAACATCTAGGGTGGGGGAGGTGTGTTGGAAGGAACTGCAGATGCTGGTTTACACCAAAGATAGAAAATGACGGAGTAACTCAGTGGGACAGGCAGCATCTCTGGATAGAAGTAATGGGTGATGTGCCGGGTTGAGACCCTTCTTCAGACTGCAAAAGGGACAGGAGTAAACATTGCTCCCCTGAAATCCCTCACCCCCTCATGAAACATTCCTAGCTCACCATCTCCTGCTTTAAGACGCTGCTTAAAGAAACCGTCTTAACTAAAGACCCTAGAGGAGCAATAATCTTTGGGCTTAACCACTAGTCCAACGGTCAACGGCCGTTGGTGCTTTGCCAGTTTTTGACCAAGTGGTTTTGGGATGTTTTATTACATTAAAGAATGACATATAAATTTATTGTAATGTTGTCAGCAATGGAAAATCAATTACGATTAGTTAGCAGTGATTGCAGCATAAAGGCTATAATCTCATTCATTTGGGTAAAGGGATCAACCTTCTGTCTCTTTCAGTCGGTGCCTTATGCCATAGCTGAGTAAATGCAACAATAGTAGTTTAGTTTAATACAGTGTGGAAACACTGAGCCCGCACCAACCAGCGATCATCCGTACACTGTGTCTATCCGATCACCAGCCACAATTTACAGAAGCCAATTAACCTGCAAACTTGCTCATCTTTGGAGTGTGGATGGAAACCAGAGCACCCAGAGGAAACCCACGCGGTCACAGGGAGAACGTACACACTCCGTACAGACAGCACCTGTAGGTAGACGTAACCCAGGTCTCTGATGCTGTGAGGCAGCAACTCTACCGCTGCGCCATCGTGCCGCCCCCCCTTAGTTGCTGAAGGTACCCGCTGTTGTTCACAGCCAATACCACCTGAGGGTTGACTTGTTTTCTGCCAAGCTTTCTTTCACTATGACCCGAGAATACTCGGGGGGGGAATGTGAAGCAGAGAACAAAGGGCTTTCACTCTCAGACTAACAAAGCAGGGGCACTGATGTTCTCTGATCACAGTCACTAACGCACACAACTCACTGATGGATGGGTACAGATTTGCAATCAGTGATCAGCATAAAATCATCCAGAAAATTGCCATGATTGTCAGTCTGTTGGATGAGATCCAAGAGGAAGTCATTACTTGTAATATGGGGATGTCTATTCGAGAGACAGAAACGTTTCTTTGTTTACTCTGTCGGAAGCAATTTTAAAATAAAGGTAGAAGATCTGCCTTGCATGCTCAGATGCAGCATAATTAAGTTGGGACTGATACCGCAAGAAACATTCATATCATTCAACATCTTCAAATGCAGTCCCTTAAAGCACGTCTCAAAACTATGCAAAATGTAATCATTTCATTTCTAAGACCAAACCATTAAGTCTTATTTAATGTAACTGGTTACAATTACTGACTCTGCTGCCTTGAATGCTTATTTGTGGATATTAATTGTGGTCACGTTCGCCTTGATACCAATCATATCTTTCTGTCTAATTAAGATGCACACCTTAAAGCGCCCCACACTAATCCTTCTGTCAATACAAGTAAATCGTTGTGGTCTTTGGGAATTTGCTGTGCACAACTTGTTGATGTGCTTCCAACACGATCATCGTGTCCACCCTTTAAATGGTCTTTCATTGGTCATAAGTTCATCAGTGATAGTTTAGTTTAAGTTGGAGATACAGCACAGGCCCTTGGGCTCACCGAGACCATGCCGACCAGCTTGCTTGACTGATCTTCTGGAATTTTTTGAGGATGTGACAAGTAAAATGAATGAAGGAGAGCCAGTGGATGTAGTGTATCTAGACTTTCAGAAAGCATAGAAACATAGAAACATAGAAAATTAGGTGCAGGTGTAGGCCATTCGGCCCTTCGAGCCTGCACCGCCATTCAATATGATCATGGCTGATCATCCAACTCAGTATCCCGTACCTGCCTTCTCTCCATACCCTCTGATCCCCTTAGCCACAAGGGCCACATCTAACTCCCTCTTAAATATAGCCAATGAACTGGCCTCAACTACCCTCTGTGGCAGAGAGTTCCAGAGACCCACCACTCTCTGTGTGAAAAAAGTCCTTCTCATCTCGGTCCTAAAGGATTTCCCCTTTATCCTTAAGCTGTGACCCCTTGTCCTGGACCTCCCCAACATCGGGAACAATCTTCCTGCATCTAGCCTGTCCAACCCCTTAAGACTTTGATAAGTTCCCGCACGGGAGACTGGTGACTAAAATTAGAGCACATGGTATTGAGGGTAGGGTGTTGACATGGATAGAAAATTGGTTGGCAGACAGGAAGCAAAGAGTAGGAGTGAACGGGTCCTATTCAGAATGGCAGGCAACGGCGAGTGGAGTGCCGCAAGGCTCGGTGTTGGGGTGGCAACTGTTTACCATATATATTAATGATTTGGAAGAGGGAATTAGGAGCAACACTAGTACGTTTGCGGACGACACAAAGCTGGGTGGCAGTGTGAACTGTGAAGAGGATGTTAGGAGGTTGCAGGGTGACCTGGGCAGGTTGAGTGAGTGGGCAGATGCATGGCAGATGCAGTATAATATAGATAAATGGGAGGTTATCCACTTTGGCGGCAAAAACAAGGGGGCAGATTATTATCTCAATGGGATTAGGTTAGGTAAGGGGGAGGTACAGCGATACCTGGGTGTCCTTGTACAGCGGTCACTGAAAGTTGACTTACAGGTACAGCAGGCAGTGAAGAAAGCTAATGGAATGTTGGTCTTCATAACAGTATAGGAGTAGAGAGGTTCTTCTGCAGTTGTACAGGGCTCTGGTGAGACCACATCTGGAGTATTGTGTACAGTTTTGGTCTCCTAATTTGAGGAAGGACATCCTTGTGATTGAGGCAGTGCAGTGTAGGTTCACAAGGTTGATCCCTGGGATGACTATTAAATGAGGAAAGATTGAAAAGACTAGGCTTGTATTCACTGGAGTTTAGAAGGATGATGGGGAACCTTGAAGAAACATATAAAATTATAAAAGGACTGGACAGGCTAGATGCAGGAAAAATGTTCTCAATGTTGGACGAGTCCAGTACCAGGGGCCACAGTCTTAGAATGAAGGAGAGGCAATTTAGGACTGAGGTGAGAACAAACTTTTTACCCAGAGAGTTGTGAATTTGTGGAACTCCCAGCCACAGAGGGAAGTGGAGGCCAAATCACTGGATGGATTTAAGAGAGAGTTAGATAGAGCTCTAGGGGCTGGTGGAATCAAGGGATATGGGGGGAAGGCAGGCACGGGTTATTGATTGGGGACGATCAGCCATGATCACAATGAATGACGGTGCTGGCTCGAAGGGCTGAATGGCCTCCCCCTGCACATATTTTCTATTTTCTATTTTCTATTAATACTATCCTACACACACTAGGGACAATTTACATTTTTGCCAAGCCAATTAACCAACTACAAATCTGCACATCTTTGGAGTGTGGGAGGAAGATCTCGGAGAAAACCCGCAGGGTCAGGGTGAGAACGTACCATCTCTGTACAGAGCACGCGTAGTCAGGATTGAACCCGAATCTCTGGCACTGCAAGCGCTGTAAGCCAGCAACTCTACCGCTGCGCCACCGTGCCACCCTGTGCAGAATTAGGCCATTCGGCCCATAAAGTCTACTCCACCACTCAATCATGGCTGATCTACCTTTCTCTCTCGGGACAATTTACAAAAGCCTACAATGAACCTGCAAACCTGCACTTCTTTGGAATGCGGGAGGAAACCAGGGCACCTGGAGAAAACCCTTGCTGTCCCAGGGAGAGGTGGTACAGTCACAGAACGGTAAGCGAGGTCCTCAATTATTTGCAAACATGCCATTGTATATCTGCAGCATACAATACAATGAAATGACTGGATATGCGTCTGCCGTTGCAAATCTCTGGAACAAAAGAATGGGGCACTGAAAGGAAATCTGATATAAAACAACAAATGTTGTAAATAGTCCGCAGCTTTTTTCTCTGCGGTATTTCCATGCGCCTGGAATCCAATCTGATTGACGGGCCTTTAGTTGATTGGGGAGTTCTCCAGAGCGGGCCGCTGACCTAGAAGCAGACAAAGAAACTGCTGCGGCGTTACTGGGAGCTTGAGGAAGGAAGAAACCCAATCCTGCAGGCTGCAGTCCAATCCCAGGGCCCGGGGTGAGGTAATATTCCTTCCTCGCCCTGATCCCGACAGGCAGAAGATACAGAAGATTGAAAGCATGTTCCACCAGGTTCACGAACAGCTTCCTCCCCTCTGTTATCAGACTTTGCAGCAGCCCTTCAGCCTGAAGAAGGGTCTCAACCCGAAACGCCGCCCATTCCTTCTCTCCAGAGACACTGCCTGCCCCGTTGAGTTAGGAAACCTTTCGGAAACATTTCCTATCCATGTGTCCCTATTTGTTTTAGATGTTGTTATAAACCTGCCTAAACCTATCCTATCCATCTACATGTCTAAATGTTTCTTAAATATTGTGATGGTGACGCACCGCAACTACCTCCTTCCGATAGACAAAGATTGCTGGAGTAACTCAGCGGGTCATGCGATACTCTGAGGAAAGGTCCAGCCTGAAACATCATCTGTCCTTTTCCTCCCGAGACGGTGCTTGACCCACTGAATTACTCCAGCACTTGGTGTCTATCTTTTGTATAAACCAGCATCTGGTGTTCCTTGTTTTTACTTCCTCCAATAGCTCGATCCACCCTTGTATATGTAAAAAAAAATGCCCTGCAGGTTCCTATTAAATCATTCCCCCCTCACTATGTCTTCAGGTTCTCGATTGCCCTACTCTGAGTAAAAAAGACCCTGTGCATTTACCCTCTCTATCCCTCTCATGACTTTATTACGCCTCTATAAGGTCGCCCCTCATCCTCCTGCACTCCAAGGAATAAAGTCCTAGTCTGCTCAACCTCTCCCTATGGCTCAGGCCCTCGAGTTCTATGAAGCCGTTGCATTAAGATAAGATGTACAATGGATCAATGACAGAAAAGTGCAACTGTGGCTTGTGTGCAAGTTGGATGCAGCAAGTTGTCACTTTGGAACTGCAGCCAACATAAATCTTCTTCAATTTTTGACCTTGCATGAAAAATAAATCAATGCAGGCGAATTAATCAATGTCTCACTGTACTCACCCATTGAACTCATTCTTGACTATCCTTCGCTCCCTCAGGCAGCCTCACCCACCTGCATCCAAGGCACTGCATATAGGCATTTCTTCATATTGATATTGTCGAGTGCCCTGACATTAACTGGCTCATTTGTACCAGACGATTCAATCCTCCACACCTCTGCCTTCCTCTCCAGTGACCTGAGGACCGTTTGCATATTTCTTGAATGGAGAGCCCAGCAGACCTCCTTCATTGTGATCCTTGTCACAGGGAGAACGTACAAACTCCACACAGACAGCACACATGGTCAAGATGGAATGCGGATCTCTGGCACAGTTAGGCACTCCTGAACAACTTCTCCTTCAGTGCCTGTCCCCGCTGAGTTACTCCAGCTTTTTGTATCTATCTTCAGTTTAAACCAGCATCTGCATTTCCTTCCTGTAGTTTAGTTTAGTTTGCAGATACAGCATGTAAACATAGAAACATAGAAACATAGAAAATTAGGTGCAGGAGTAGGCCATTCGGCCCTTCGAGCCTGCACCACCATTCAATATGATCATGGCTGATCATCCAACTCAGTATCCCGTACCTGCCTTCCATCCATACCCCCTGATCCCTTTAGCCACAAGAGCCACATCCAACTCCCTCTTGAATATAGCCAATGAACTGGCCTCAACGACCTTCTGTGGCAGAGAATTCCAGAGACTCACCACTCTCTGTGTAAAGAATGTTTTCCTCATCTCGGTCCTAAAGGAATTCCCTCCTTATCCTTAGACTATGACCCCTTGTTCTGGACTCCCCCAACATCGGGAACAATCTTCCTGCATCTAGCTTGTCCAACCCCTGAAGAATTTTGTAAGTTTCTATAAGATCCCCCCTCAATCTTCTAAATTCCAGTGAGTACAAACGAGTCTATCCAGACTTTCTTCATATGGAAGTCCTGACATCCCAGGAATCAGTCTGGTAAGCAGGGCCTTCCGCCCACCGAGTCCGCACCAACCAGCGATCTCCGCCAACCTACACACACTAGGGACAACTTACAATACATGTCACAGGGAGAACGTACAAACTCCACACAGACAGCACACATGGTCAAGATGGAATGCGGATCTCTGGCACAGTTAGGCAGCATCTCTACTGCTGCGTCAATGCGCCATCAATCGTTAATGAATTCATTAATTAAGCAGTAACTGTTGTGAGTACTCAACAGGTCAGGCTGCAGCTGCAGAAATGGAGATAGATTCAGTGTTTGACCTCAAGGATCTTTCATCGAGGGTCAGGAGACAAGAGTGTTTTATTGTCATGTGTCCCAGATAGAACAGTGAAATTCTTACTTGCCGCAGCACAACAGAATATGTAAACAGGCTCGGTGTCTGCAGAAGCCTCATTGAATGGAAACACAAATGTCGTTTCTGTCTCCACAGATGCTGCCCGACCCGCTGTGTAATCCCCAGCACTTCCTGTTTTTATGTTGGGTTTTGACATGCGTAGTTCCTTGGTTTTTCAGCTGCTGGGAATAATTAACTGCTGCAGGAAGATTAATCTTGTGTATCTTCTGGAGACCAATGTCCTTTTCCATACGTTTGCCAAACATCTGTAAAGGTTAAACGAGTGTCAACTCTTCCTAATTGCAAACCGCCTCAATTCACAAAGACCTTTGCCCCAACAGCAAGGCAGAAACATTAATGAAACGCTTTGTTTACTTACAGCTGCCATGTTTCCACTAGTAATAAGTCAAGTCTATTTGCTGACACAGTTAACATTCTGCACTTTAAATATACAAAGTCTCTGCGATACATATTGTTTGCGATTTTGTTTTCTAAGGACTTATTTTGCTGCCTACTTCAGATTCCACTTGTCAAGGTTAAGGGAGTGTGGTCCTCAGAGGGATAATGGTGGATTAAACAAAAAGCCTTTCCAATTTTAGAATATCTTCCTTTCCAGAAACTATGGATAAAAATAATTAAAAGCTGAAATCAGTCACAAGCGAATAAACACTAAGGCATTTTGCAATCAGAGAGTAAGTTATAAGGAGCAATAGAACTTTAAAATGAATTTAAAAAAATCGCTGTGCACTGTGTGAGAGAAGGTTCTTAAAATCAGAAAATGGTGGAGGATGGTGCAGGCTTTTAGTTTAGTTTAGAGATACAGCACGGAAACAGCCCTTCGGCCCACCCAGTCGGCGCAGACCAGCGCTCCCCGCACACTAACACTATCCTACACACACTGGGGACAATTTACTATTTTACCAAGCCAATTAGCACCCCTTTCCACCTTCCACCTTTCACAGAGACCATTCTCTCCACAACTCCATGGTTAACTCACCCCTTCCCACCCAAACCACCCCCTCCCCAGGTACCTTCCCCTGCAACCACAGGAGATGCAACAACTCTCCCTATACCTCCTCCCTCGACTCTGTCTAGGGATCCCTGCAGCCTTTTCAGGTTAGGCAGAGGTTCACTTGTACCTCCTCCAACCTCATTGACTGTATCCATTGTTCAAGATGTGGACTCTTATACATCGGCGAGACCAAACGCACACTGGGTGATCGTTTCGCGGAACACCTTCGCTCAGCCCGCGTGAAACCAACCTGATCTCCCGGTTGCCGGACACTTGAATTCTCCTTCCCATTCCCACACTGACCTTCTGTCCTCAGTCTCCTCCATTGTCAGAGTGAGGCTAAACTCAAATTGGAGGAACAGCATCTCATATTTCGCTTGGGCAGCTTACACCCCAGTGGTATGAATGTTGATTTCTCTAACTTCAAGTGGAAGCATTCCCTCTCTCTCTATCCTTCCCCCACCTAAGTCGCACCAGTTTCTGGTTTTCACCCAAGAAACAGCTAACAATGGCCTGTTTCCTTTCTCATCGTTACTTTTATACATATCTTTCACTCGTTGTTCTTTATCTCTCTACATCATCGTCCGTTTCTCTTCTTTCCCTTTCCCTAGACTTTCAGTCTGAAGAAGGGTCTCGACCCGGAATGTCACCCATTCCTTCTCTCCAGAGATGCTGCCTGTCCCGCTGAGTTACTCCAGCACTTTGTGTCTGTCGTCAGCCTACAAACCTGTACATCTTTGAAGTGTGGGAGGAAACTGGAGCACCTGGAGAAAACCCTCGCAGGTCATGGGGAGAACGTACAAACTCCATGCAGATGGCATCCATAGTCTGGATCGAAGCCGGGGTCTCTGGCGCTGGAAGGCAGCAACTCTACCGCAGAATCACCGTGCTGTCATTCATGGATTCGTGGATGATCAGCCATGATCATATTGAATGGCGGTGCAGGCTCGAAGGGTCGAATGGCCTACACCTGCACCTATTTTCTATGGTTCTATGATTCAGCATCTGTGGAGATTTCTCTGTGGCTTTATCATGAATTCCGGACTCTGGTACTCAATGCCCCAACCAGTGAAGGCAGGCATACCAGACCTCTGAAGAAGGGTCTCGACCCGAAACACCACCCATTCTTTCTCTTCAGAGATGCCGCTTGTCCTGCTGAGTTACTCCAGCATTTTGTGTCTACCTTCGATTTAGACCAGCATCTGCAGTTCCTTCCTACACATACCAGACTACTAATACGACCATGTGGGACTTACAAATGGATAAATGAGCAGTAATAGAGTTGATGAAAAATTCATAGATTGTGTACAAGATGGCTTCCCGGATGCATATGTTGCGTCAGCAATGAGGGAACAAGTTATTTTCATTAATGGAAGAGGATAACTTAAGAATTTGATATTAAGGGGCCTTAAGGGAAAATTGATCATACATACAATTGTATTAAAAATGACTGGAAGTGATTTAGTTCAATTAATGAAGCAAATTGCAATGGGTTGGGGCACGATTTGTCTACAGTGGAATGGGAAACTAAAATGTATGATGGAATAAAACAGCAAATGGCTTATTTTTGAAGAATTGTGCATAGTTTACAATAAATATATATCCCTTTAGGGAAAAGGTCAATGGGGTCCACCTGTCATTGAGTGGGGCAGCCAGAGATATGACTGGGCTTGTGATGTGGCTGACAGGTGCAGAGAGCCAGAGGGGCGGGAGTGTTACAGAATTCAGCGACTGAGGATTGAGACACAGATAATGGAAGAGAAAGCAAATGATGATGCGCTTGTGGGAGGCATGAAAATAGGTTGTGCAAGCTTCGCTAGATGCAGGGGGTAGAATAGGTTACGTCACTCCCCTTAGTACAATTACACTGGGAAATCAAGAGACAATAGTGAGCCAAGAGTCACGAGTGTTTAATTGTCATCTGTGCTGGAAGGAACAATGACATTCTTACCTGTTGCAGCTGAGCAGCCCCATAAACACTTTAACACAGAGCTAAATATGTAATCATCAATGCTGCAATCAGTTACTAACCAACTAATACCAGGTGACCATAATAGTGGTTCCGTTCCGACCATCCTGACCAGAGGGCTTGAACGTCGGGCCGTTTTGTAGAGGAGGCTACAGAGGGTCGGGGCCCCGACCACGGGTGAACAAGGGAGGAGAAGGCGGAGGAGGACTGTCTGAACTGTATTGCCTTCCACCTCAGTGAGGAATAGTGTGGTGGATGTCAGTGTAGAATTATGTTGTGCATTGTGTCCGTTTTAAATTGTAACGCTGCATGGTAAATAACATATCACTGCACCTTATGGTGCATGTGACAAATACATTTGAACTTCAACTAAGTGAGGTCCATGGTACAACCAAAGACACAGTCCACAGAAGATCATACTTGCTGAGGTTAGGGTTGGAGGTGTTCAACAGCCTGATGGTCACAGTTGCAGTTTAGCTTATTGTCACGTGCACTGAGGTACAGTGAAAAGCTATTGTTGTGTGCTAGCAGAAAGACAAAGCATGATTGCAATAGACAATAGACAATAGACAATAGACAATAGGTGCAGGAGTAGGCCATTTGGCCCTTCGTGCCAGCACCGCCATTCAATGTGACCATGACTGATCATCCCCAGTCAGTACCCAGTTCCTGCCTTCGCCCCATATCTCCTGACTCCACTATTTTTAAGAGCCCTATCTAGCTCTCACTTGAAAGCATCCAGAGAACCCGCCTCCACCGCCCTCTGAGGCAGAGTTTTCCACAGACTCACCACTTTCTGTGAGAAAAAGTGTTTCCTCGTCTCCGTTCTAAATGGCTTACTCCTTATTCTTAAACTGTGGCCCCTGGTTCTGGACTCCCCCAACATCTGGAACATGTTTCCTGACTCTAGCGTGTCCAAGCTCTTAACAATCTTACGAAATCTTACGAGATTGCGAAAGAAAACACATGATTATTTGCTGGGTAGAAGCTGTTCTTGAAGCTGGAGGTTGCGGTTTTCAGGCTCTTGAGAGCGTGGCCAGGATGGTGTGGGCCTTTGATGATGTTGGCTGTATTTTTGAGGCAGCTCCTCCTGCAGTTCCCTTCGATAGTCGGGGAGATCGGCACCCGTGTATGTGATGTCTGTCTTCATGGAAGAAAGCACATGGAACATTCTGGTAAAAGTGGAAGCAGAATCAATGAGAAAGTGAAAAAATTAGCATGTGTTAAACGAGAGCCAGGGTGTCGGGGATTACGGAGAGAAGGCAGGAGAATGGGGTTGAGAGGGAAAGATAGATCTGCCATGATTGAATGGCGGAGTAGACTTGATGGGCCGAATGCCCTAATTCTGCTCCTATAACTGATGAACATTAACTTATGAAGTGTTTGAGAAATTAATAACTGAAGTCATAGAGTCATACAGCACTGAAGCAGGCTCTTCGGCCCAACCTGGATGCCCCTTCTAAGCTAGTCCCATTTGCCCACCTCTCTAACCCTTCCCTATCCGTAATCCCTATCCAAGTGTCTTATAAATGCCATCATTGCACCTACCTCAACAGCCTCATCTGGCTGCTCGTTCCACATACCCACCACCCTCCGTTCAGACGTTCCACTTCAACATCTCCAGCACCAGGGTATTTTGCTTCGGGCTATTCCTTGATCTACCGTGGACAGAGCGGTAGAGAGTTTCAGTTCACTGCAGCGGCATCTTAATGTGGAAATAATTGGCAATTTAGTTTTTTATTTGCGTGCAACAAATTTTACTCGAAAACGAGCAGGCGCCGACACTTTAAGTTAATAATAAATCTTTACCACTGCCTAATGCATCATTAGCTGCAGATTCAATGTCTCCTCCACAATGGGATTGCATTTCCCCGTCTATACAGACGGTGCAGGTTCACTGTGTGGCATCTCTGCCTCTTAGACCCAGCACAGGAGCTTTGTCAGCATCACATTAGAAATGCACACTAACGTTTTACATTTTATCCTAATTACACAATTTGCGATATTTCCTACACTAACACTAATTTGAGTAATGCCAATTGGACATTGATTTTTACTGTTAAAATGTTGGCCCGGACCAGTCCAGACAGAAACGGACCAAAATACCAACTCCTCGATTAATACCTTGAACCCACGATCCCCGTACCCTTGGATAGGTAATAAACCAATCCCATTGTCAAGGTGGGTGGCACGGTGGCGCAGCGGTAGAGTTGCTGCCTTACAGCGTCAGAGTCCCAGGTTCAATCCTGGTTACACGTGCCGTCTATCTGTTAGTTTATACGTTCTCCCCGTGACAGTGTGGGTTTTCTCCAGGTGCTCTGGTTTTCCCCCACACTCCAACGACATGCAGATTTATCGTTTAATTGGCTTTGGTCAAATTGTAAATTGTCCCTTGTGTGTAGGATAATGTTAGTGTACGGGGATGTCGCTGGTCTGTGCGGACTCGATGGGCCGAAGGGTCTGTTTTCGCGCTGTGTCTAAAGTCAGGTCTAAAAAATATTGAACCATCTCAAAGTTAGCAACTTTCTTTGAAATGTAATGGCAACGGCAAGAATGACAGCCACTTTGCACCTGGTCATTTATGTTTGTATCCCACCATTCACCGTCTCAAATCATCCCTGAACACTTTACAACTGAAGGCGCACTCGTTCAGCCTAGATATTGTAGTAAAATAACATTTACAGCCCTTAATCTCCACAGGCCAACTCGCAGAAACAGCATGACGAGAATGACCAGTTAATCCACTACTGTTGACCGAAGAAGAAATATTGACAATAACACCAGGGATAACTTCTCTATCGGTCCTACAAATGGGCGTAGAGTCAGGGAGGGATGCAGCAAGGAAACCAACCCTTTGGTCACAATTCCTTGTGCATGTACATGAATCTTGCATTATCGCAGGAGCAGAATTAGGCTATTCGGCCCATCAAGTCTACTCCACCATTCAATCATGGCTGATCTATCTTCCCCTCTCAACCCCACTCTCCCACTTTCTCCCCATAACCCCTGACACCCGTACTAATCAAGATTATGTCAATCTCTGCTTTAGAAATATCCATTGACTTGGCCTCCACAGCCTTCTGAGTTGATCTCCTCTGCCAACATAATCCATACCCCTCCAATCCCTGCAAATCCATGTGCCTAGCTAAAAGCTTCTTAAACGCCAATATCGTATCTGCCTCTACCGTCATTCCTGGCAATGCGTTCACACCACCCTCTGTGTAAAAATACTTGCCCTCACATCTCCATCATACTTTCCCACTCTTATAGCTATGCCCTCTCGTGTTGAACATTTCCAGCCTGGGAAAAAGGTTCTGATTGTCTATCCCATCTATCCTATGCCTCTCATAGTTTTATATAGTTCTACCAAGTTCCCCCTCAACCTCCAACGCTAAAAGAAAACAATCCTAGTCTATGCAACTCTCCCTGTAGCTATAATCCAAGCAGCACTAATCGCGGATTTTATTTAGTTTGGTTCAGTTTAGAGAAACAGCGTGGAAAATTGGCCCTTCAGCCCACCGTGCCCGCCCTGACCAGCGATCCCCACACATTAACAGTATCCTACACACACTAGGGACAATTTTACATTCATACCAAGCCAATTGACCTACAAAACCTAACATGTACGTCTTTGGAGTGTGGGAGGAAACCGAAGATCTCGGAGAAACTCACGCGGTCACGGGGAGAACGTACAAACTCCGTACAGACAGCACCCATAGTCGGGATCGAACCCGGGTGGCTAGCGCTGTAAGGCAGCAAGTCTACCACCGCGCCACCATGCCGCTTATTCGCCCCACATTCTTATCAACCTCCACCCCCATCCTCCAATATACCAGCCACCTACATGCGTGAGTCAATTAGCAGTGGCCAGTGATTTGACCTACCTACATGTCTTTGGGATGTGGGGAGAACGTGCAAACTCCATGCTGACAGCAGCCAAGGTCAGGGTGGAACCAGGTCTCTGGCGCTGTGAGGCAGCAGCTCTACCAGCTGCGCCGCCGTGCTGCCTCACCGTGCTGCCTTGGGATCGTGTCAAGCAGAGTAGACAGTGTGGTTCAACCTCTCATTCAATGAACCCTTCCCTAAGAATAGTACAGGGCCATTAGTCTCGAGGCAAGGAACTGTACCGATAGCCTGAAATTCAGAAGCAAGCATGTTGTCATTTGAGCAACTTGTTATTGTCATCGATGGTGTTATCAGTTAAAAATAACACTTCCTTTAGGTTACACGAACACACGGTTAATTGACGAATGTTCATGGCTAATCAACAAGCCGTATTATGGCTTTGGGAAGAGGTTGAACGTCACCTTTCAAGGAGAAAGGAATGTGTTGTATTTGGAGACATAAGAAACTGCAGATCTTGAGTAAAACATAAAGTGGTGGAGGAACTCAACGGATCAGGCAGCATCTGCAGAGTGATGGACAGGCGGCATTTCAGGCCGGGACCCTTCTTCACACTGATGTAGTCAAGAGTATTTAATGGTCATATGTACTAATAACGGAACAATGGAAGTCTTACTAGCAGCATCTTAACGGGCCAGTAAACATGATAATATAATTAATATGCAATGATACAGTGGGCCGAATGGTCAGTTTCTCGTTGTATTTCTGAACTAAACCAAATGAAACTAATAAATGTAATACTAATGCAAAACACCAAAGTCCTTAGTGCAACCAAAGAAGTCGATGGAAGTTCATAGTTGCTAGTTGCAAGGTTCAGGAGCCTGACAGAAGAGCTACTCATGAACGTGATGGTTATGGTTTTCTGGCTACTCTTTGGAAGGAGTGAAATGGCGGAAGCGTGGCCAGGGTGGAGCGGGTCCTTGGTGATGCTGGCTGCCTTTACGAGGCAGCGCCTCCCACAGATCCTTGTGACGGTGGGGAAGTCAGCCCCTGTGACGGCAGTGACTGCCACTCTCTCCAATCCCTTTCATTCCTGGGCGTTCGAGTTGCTGAACCAGGCCTTGATGCAACCTATCAGTTAGCTCACCAGTAGAGGTGTACAAGTCGAGCAGGGGGGAGAAAGCTGGAAGAGCGGGATGGGGGTGGGACAATCACGCCTGGGAGGTGCTGTACTGGAGTACATGACAGAGAGGTACGAGGCAGTAGGGTGGTATATATGGAGGCTTTGGCTGAGTTTATTGGTACACAAGGAAATACGAACCTGACTAACAAAGTGATTGAGTCTGCCTTATGAAAATAACAGAACACCACTGCGAGTAATTTTCTTCAGCTGATATTGAAGTCATTTCTTTGAGCAAATCTCTGGTGCCTCGTGCTATAGCCCTGCTCTATTACTTATGCATTTCTGGTAATTCCTCGCCTTGCACCGAGACCAAGATTCAAAATAAATGTGAGATATGTGCTTGCATTATGTACAAGTAATTGCCTTGCTAAGATTTAAAAAATTAGTTTGCATTTCACGCATTTTGGTGAATATTCTGCTTGTTTTATTTGCCTGCTGGTGTGATACCAGCTTGTACCGAAGGTCAAAGGGAGCAGAAACCGTTTTATTCCCCTCGAAGTTCAGCAAAGATAGTGCAGGATTTTTGCTTGGGTGTCAATGGCTCGCACCCCATGTTATTGCTCAGTGGTTGATTCCTCTGCCTCAGTTCTCCGGGGCCTGCTGTTATTGTCTCTCCCAGTCAGAATTACTAAGCACACAATATTAACACTGGAACTCAGTAAACACTGCAGCAGTTTGAGCCCTGCAGCTGTAAAAATTGGACTGGTTCTTAAAGCACTGCAATGAGCAAACGTAGTTTGGGAAGATCTGCCAAACACCTTGCTCCGTTTAGAACAGGAAAGTCATACAATATGCAGCAGAACTAATTCCAGGGAAGGTCAGACAACATAAAGGTGCTTTGGAAAACTTGTGGCTAGGTATAGAAGGAAAGGGATCCAGCAACTAGTTTTAAAAGGGTAGAGGCACCATGGAAAATCACCCGGTTTAGTTTAGTTTGGTTTAGTTTGGAGATACAGCGCGGAAACTGGCCCTTCGACCCACCATGTCCACGCCGACCTGCGATCCCCACACACCAACACTATCCTACACGTACTAGGGACAATTTACATTTATAGCAAATACTTCATCCATCTGCCACTGTCATTATCCTTATTTATGTCTGGCTGGTTCCTGCAAAACACAGAAAAATAGTTGACTTCTCTTTGCCCCCAAGAATGCCCAAGTAGGTCGGTGAGTTTAGTTTAGTTTAGTTTAGAGATACAGCGTGGAAACAAGACCTTCGGCCCACCGGGTCCGCCAGCAACCAGCGATCGCGCACATTAACACCATCCTACACCCACCAGGGACAATCTTTACCGTTATACCAAGCCAATTAACCTGCAAACCTGTACGTCTTTGGAGTGTGGGAGGAAACCGAAGATCTCGGGGAAAACCCACGCAGGTCACGGGGAGAACGTACAAACTCCGTACTGACAGCACCCTTAGTCGGGATTGAACCCGGGTCTCTGGCGCTGCATTCGCTGTATGGCAGCAACTCTACCGCTGCGCCACCGAGACCGCTGATGCCTTCCTCTCCCCTGGATTCATCACATGGTGAAGGCCACATCCAGATCAGCGTCTGGGAGGAAGAGATTGAGGATGGTCCTTGTGCTGACGTCCCCTGTGGCTGGCACTGAGGGAAACACTCCTGTAATCACCACAATCAAACTGTTTCCTTCCTTGGTCGGTCGTAAATACAGCTTACAGCCCAATTTTCTGGATATTTATTCACAAGTTCACAAGTTATAGGAGCAGAATTAGGCCATTCGGCCCATCGAGTCTCTTCTGCCATTCAATCATGGCTGATCTTTGCCTCCTAATCCCATTTTCCTGCCTTCTCCAAAAGAACCCTGGACACCCGTTCTAATCAAGAATTTGTCTATCTCTGCCTTAAAGATATCCACTGACGTGGCCTCTGTGGCGATGAGTACCACAGATTAACTACCCTCTAACTAAAGAAGTTCCGCCTTACCTCCTTTCTAAAAGCGCGCCCTTTAATTCTGAGTCACATATATTTATTGACACATTTATTGTCACATATACAATTTTACTTTGGAGTTACATGAGTGATTCCGTGAAGAACCTCGTCTAGGCCGCATGTGCGTCTGTACGTCAGTACGTCAGCCGCACTGGCGCAAGCCCCAGACTGGCAGGGCAGAGCTCCTGCCAGCGCTAAGTTAAACCTAGAGGTAACACTCGTTTTTACTTACCAGTTTTTTTCAGGCAGGAGCCTGCCTTCACAGAGGTTTCTTGCCAGTTTCACAGCCCAACCAGTGTACCGGTTATGGACTGTGGGGAAACCCAGTCCGACCGCGGAAGCGGATAACCGGTAAAAAGATCGGGTTGCGAGATAAGGAGCCGCTAACAAGGCAGTCAGCGGCTCCCAGCCTGCGGGGATGCCGTGGAACGGCAAAGAAATAACGCCAGCGTCACTGACAGTGCGGTCAATGGCTCACAGACGTTGGTCCCCAGATAAGGAATAGAATGGGACTCATTCAGCCCTATTTGGACTTAGGTGAGTCGGGCTACAAAGGGTTTCTCTTAATAAAAAAATTTATGTATGTTGTAGTGTTTTTCTTAAAGTTAAAAGCTAACGGCAAAGTTGAAGTCATAAAAAGTTATTGTCATATGTCTCTGACAATGTAATCCTTGTTGTTTAACACAGGTTGCTGTGAATTGTTTTAACCCTTCACATGTAAAGCTGTACACTAAAAGTGTTGATTTAGTGAGCTTACACTGTAATAGCGCGGGCATATAGGACAGGCCGTGTCATCAGTGCCTGGGATAGGGCAGCTTCATGTATAATAGCGCGGGCCTATGGGACAGGCCGCGCCAGCTGCGCCTGACAGGGCTGCTTCATGTATGAAAGTGCTGGCCTATGGGAGAGCCTGCCAGCAGCGCCTGATATAGATCTGTTTCATGTCAAAAAACACCGGCCTTTTGAAAGGTGGCGCCAGCAACACTGGGGACAGGGTTGCTCAAGTTCACACATAATCTGCTATGCCCACGGAGTCGGGAGATGATTCTCCACCGGGGCTGGATAGCAAGGCCAACGGAATCAGGGGATGATTCTTCACTGGGGCTGGATAGTGCGTTTGAAACGACTATCCCAAATGCAGCAACAGCAAATACAGTGCTACAGCAGGGCACACGCCAACAGGAGGAGTGTCAGCGCCATCCTGAACAAAAAAAGGCGCCAGCAGTATCTAATAGAGAACTGTTTGAAAGTACCTTCATAAATGAGAATTAGTTCGGACACCGACTCTGATGGTAGGGTGAGACAGAAGTTCCACCTCCGCAGGCCGCACCAGCAGCTCCAGTTACAGAGCTGCTACAGGTCTCCCTCTTGGAGGCAGAGGCCAAGGCGGGTCAATATCCTGCAGACACTGAGTCTCAGGGTATGGCTGCGGGGCATACCCCAAGGGATGAAGGGCACGTGTCAGAGGTACCTTTTTCCTGACAACAAAGTTGCCATCCCAGCAGAATATTCTATTTGGGTATAGGTCTAATGGGTTCGTATCAGTATTGGTATCCTGCGGCCTGCGGCAGAGGGCTGTTTAGGGCTGCCTACGAATCACCCTCTCTGAGGAGTGAAGAGCAAAAGGTCAAGATATAACTGACTCCAGGCACTAAAGAAGTCAATAGAACATACTAAAGCATATATGTGCCGGCAGTGAACAACGCCAACAGGGTGATGTGAGAGCCAGCTGCTGAATCTGTTATTCAGGTAGGCCTATTCAACAGGGGAAGAAAACCTGGCAGATAAATCAATTAGGCCAACGGCGGGCAAAAGTCATCATTTCACAATGCACCCCAGGCGCTCATCGGCAGTAAGTGGTTCACAGGAGCTGGGGGCAGAATGATAGTTCAGAAATTCCATGCACCTTATCAACCCTACTCAACAAAATGGGTCTAGCACTTCCAAAATATTGGTAGTGCATCATTCACAAGTTGTAATATTTACATTTGTTTTGTACAACACACAAAGGATAAAAACATCTGGTTGAGGCACAGTCGCAGCATTCCCAGCAAGTTTGGATTATGGCCAGGGTTATTTTTTAAAGTTAAGGTTCGGAATTTGGGCAAAAGTTCTCATGCAAACCACCCATGGAATAAGGCAGGAGTGGCATGTTATTATGAAGAATGGAGAGTGTCGGGGATATGAACTTTCCGAATATGAAAACTTATTTTCTTGACTAGCAACAGATTCATAAGGGTCAAAGATCCATGCTATGCAAATCCCATTACAGAGGTTATCAAAGACAATATAACTGTACTAATAACATTAAAGCTTTGCGGAATTGGATAAACTGTTCATTGGTCATTGGGATTTACCTTTAATTATTATTAGCCTTGACTCCGCCCTGTGGCAAGAGATTGGAGTTAATAGCCACCTGTTATAAAACTGAGTTTTATTTTCATCAAGAGTAATTGGCAATATAGCAGCTGTGTTTCAGCTGAGCAAATCAAGGAACTGACATTGTGTAAGTAGCAACCTCTCAAAGACCATTGTTAACAACCTTATGCTATTGTCAGCTGAAGCTACCTTAGTCACAATGATGAAAAATGATAAACTAATTTGAACTTGAACTTGAAACCCAAAAGTAGTGTGGTCGGTCGAATTCAGTTATTACAAACTGATGCTAAGGACTGTAAGGTGAAAAGTTCCGAATACCATCTCTAGTTGGAGGTAGTGGAGACTTGCATGAGTTACCAATTCTTCAATTGTTGGTATCAACTAAATATATACACTAGATGCACCCCATGCGTAAGGGGCTATTGAGAGAATAACATATTCTACATGGTCAAATTCAAGTTGTGCTCTACGATGATGACATATGTTAGTCACGTGGCAATCAAGTAAAAGTATCCTGTAATAATTACCTAATCTCCTTTGCCACTGATGTATCATCCAGTTCAGATCGATGACAATACAGAATAGGTATTGGATCTCAAAGTATTACGAAAGTATGGTTCAATATCACATCGAATATCGACATGTTGGTGCATGTCTATTCACTGATTGCAAAAATATGTGGCACAACAGTGCGGAGAAATACATTCTTGCAACAAAAGGAGGGGTGTTCTTCTATGTTTTCCTCCATTTTTTGCCTCATTAGCCAGGTCTTAAAACAGTCAGCAAGACCTCGCTTGGGTTCGTACTGTCGGACTTGCTAAGCAGCCATGTTGCCTGCTTCATCAAGCATAATGGCACAACGGTATACAGTGTTTCCAAAAAACAAAAGCTTGCTGGTTCAAAGACCGGCCTTTGCACAATAAAACAATTATTGACTTACACATTTTGAATGGATTGACTTATGCCTCAGGTTGTCACATTAAGCTATGATTGTGCTCACTGCAGAGTGCAGGGATAACACCCAAAAAAGCAGTACATTCCGATTGAGGAGGATCAGAAGTGATTGTTTAAATATTAATTACTTTTAATATGCACCACAGCTGCAACAAAAGGGAACTACACTGTCGGGTTCAACCCGGATATCGAGTTGTTAAAAAGATCTTGACACAAGTTCTCCCGCTACAAGATATGCAGTTGGTTATTGAAAATGTGTGAACATTACTTCACCAAGGGGTTCCAGCTACATCCTTAGTTATGATGCTAATATCAGCACAAAGACATTACAAACGCTGTGGCTAGATAGGATGGAATTGGCTGCAGGTGTCATTGCATTCTGGTCTACACAAGCAGAGCAGACCAGGGGTGGCATGATTTAAGATAATTTTTCGAATACCCCACGGTCTCATGTCTATGTTAGCAAGGCCACCAGATTCATAAGAAGTGTGGAATCAGCATTGTTTATTAATCAACAAACAACTACACAAAGGAACGTCAGTTCAGACTATTTCAAGATGGCTACAGCAGTTTCTGGGTTATGCAGGTATTAACACTGACAATTGTATATCTCATTCCACCAGGTCAGCATCAATGTCAGGGGCCAGGGCAATGGACATGCCCAGTGACCATATCCTCGCGACCGCAGGATGATCAACTAAATTGTTTTTTTTTAATTTTCCATAGGCCGGTTACTGACCCGGGGGTTTGCCCATTCTGGTTGCATCCACTTTAGCCTCCCCTGAGTTACAGGGGTTGTTATTGATTTATTTATTAACGTAAACCATTAATACATGTGAATCAATATAATGCTAATGTATTTTGATTATTCACTCATCCTGAGTCAATCTATGCAATGAGATGCCGAGATTTCGATCTGCGGCATGAAATCACAAAGCTTTGAAGTCTTCACGGAATCACTCACGTGACTCCAAAGTAAAATAGTAAGATTAAACGAGAACTTACCAGTTAGAAGTTTGATCTTGATTTTATGAGGAGTTATGTTGGTGATTACATGCCCGCCACACTCAACCCTCTCTCATAAAGATCATCTGGTAGTTCTCGAGTCACGCATCTTACTATGTCACTTTTGTGATTGTTATTTGTGATTTCATACCGCTGCTTTGAAGATTGACGCTCTTGCGGCCTAGACGGGATTCTTCATGTAATCACCAACGTAAACATTACACAGTGAAATTCATTTTGCAGATAACAATGCCGCTGCCATCACGTGTGACGCAATTGTATCGAGTTCAAAGTCCGGATTCCCGTGTGTTCCTTCTACCGGTGCGGCTCCAGATCACGTCCTTCACCCATGACCGGCTTGGCCTGTGATCCGTCATCCCTCTCTTCCCCTCGTTGGCCATCTTGTGTCCCGGGGGCAACCTCCTGCAGCCTACCTGAAGGCGCTGGAGGCTTTACCCTAGTCCTCCCTCCTACCGGCCCTTGCTCTCCACATCCGATATCTCCAGAGACCCCATTCCACATCCGACGAGCCTTCGGTGGGTGTGGGGGGGGGGGGTCCGCATCCAAGAAGCCTCCAAGCGCGTTTGCCCACCCGGCCTCTCCTATCAATTCCCCGGCACTCTCCATTTCCCCGCAGAAAGCAAAGATCCTATAGGGAGCAAGATAGTCCACTCGACGAAAATAACATAGTACGGTTATGGGAAGATTTATGGGTAATTTTCGGCCCCATTTCCATAACCGGCTTCCATCTCCGCACCAAAGATCCCATAGGATACTAGAGCGGAGACGGAAGCTGGTTACCGAAACATCCTCATCAAAGTAAAAGTTATTTGGTAAAAATCTTCTCATTTTCAGAAATTTAATTTATTAACACAAACTGTTCCCCTGCAACATTGATTGCACTGCGAGTCGGGTCAGGTCGGGTCGGGTCCGGTTACGGAAATGGATGAAAAAAAGGCCCTCGTTTCTTTCCGTTGCGTACTACACATTAGCCCATTGCATTTAACAGGAGTGGTCTATCTTGGTCCGCTATAGGATCTTTGGCAGAACAGTGCGCACCTTCACCACACTCAATACAGTAGGTCAAACAATGACACATTACTACCTTCTCAAGAGTAATTACATCTAGATCATTAAATGTTGGCCTTGCCGCCGATACACAGATTCCAGGGAATGAATAATAGATGTTGTATATATTTATATTGTTGAATGGACTGCGATGCTACATTTTGCAAATAGATTTCTCAATTCCAACAGATTGTAAAACCTCAGGATTCCACTTTGGATGATAAAAGGGAACAAATAAAATTCAGATGGGTCCAGGGCTGCTATAAAAGGCAATTCACAGCGCCATGTATGACAAACAGCCCTCTGCAGGTTAGAAATAATCCGTCAAATGGTCGGCTCCATCTGCAAGTGAAACACTCATTCTGCGCCTATTAGTCCACTTTAGACTTTTGTGACAAGACATGCCCGTGCCATTGTACTCCCATCCGTCACTATCTGGTTTACATATCGCTACCATAACATACCTCCACCGCCGGTAATCCGCATCTGCCATTTTCCTGTGAGTCAGACTTAAATTAACTCGCCACCATTATAAACAGCGGTAATAACATCAGCCCCAGAGCCATCTCCGGAATAATGACATTGCAAAGTATCCATTATCATCCTGGAATATAGAGAAGTGATTTTGCTGAACACTCAGGACTTGGGCCTTTAGCAATTTCGAGGAAAATAACAAAAGCAAATTGCAAAGAGAAAAACATACAATTAAAACCATACAATTTTATAATGTAATATCAATGTAATTGGTAAAGGAGTGTGCGGGCATTTACATAGATTGTACAGACAGCAGGTAGCAAATATTGAGTGTAAAGATAGGACTGATAAGGTATTACTTCCAACCCAGAAGATGCAGTAAAGTTCGAGTCCAGATTTTCAAATTGGCCTTCAAGCCCTCTGTTAATGTAACATCGTGTGTCCATTTAGAGTCATTATGCCCCTGTCCCACTTAGGAAACCTGAACAGAAACCTCTGGAGACTTTGCGCCCATCCCAAGGTTTCCGTGCGATTCCCGAAGGTTTTTGTCAGTCTCCCTAATGGTCCAAAGTGGTTTCCGTTTTAAAAATCGGTAATTTATTATTCAAAGCCGGTTGCGATGCTAGTTGAAGGTGGTTGCCGGAGGACAAAAACTTCCGGGAACCGCACGGAAACCTTGGGTGGGGCGCAAAGTCTCCAGAGGTTTCCGTTCAGGTTTCCTAAGTGGGACAGGGGCAATAGTGTCACAGAGCACGGAAACAGGCCCTTTGGCCCACTTTGACACACCATCAAGTTGACATAGTGAGCTGGTCAAATTGGCCTGCATTTGACCCATTGCCTTCTATAACTTTCTTATTCATCAATTTTCCAAATCAGTGTGAGTTACGTGAAAGTTGTATCTGTAGGTATTAATTATTAGAAATAACTTCTTTAGCCAGAGTATCCGTGGAAGTCATTGCCACTGGTGGCTGTGGAGACCAAGTCAATGGATATTTTTAAGGTGGAGGTTGACAGATTCTTGATTAGCGCGGGTGTTAGGGGTTATGAGGAGAAGGCAGAACAATGGGGTTGAGAGCGAAAGGTAAATCGGTCGTGATTGAATGGCGGAGCAAGTTGATGGGCTGAATGTCCTAATTCAGAATCCTAAAACGTATGAGCATGAACTAAATAGGGTTCAAAGGGATTTGTGGAGGTATTGCCTGAGGAGGAGTATTTTGGCCATGAGGAAGGTTCACCAAGACTGGGGTTCCAACAGCAGAGGATGTGGGAAGTTTAATTGAGGGCTATAGATAGAGTGGATGAGAAGGATCTGTAGTTTAGCTTAGTATTGGTTTATTATTGTCACATGTACCGAGGTGTAGTGAAAGCTTTGTTTTGCTTTGGGAAGACACAGAGTGCAGAATGTAGTTCTCAGCATTGTAACACATTGTAACACATTGTAACGTTCCTTAGACAAAGACCAATGTCTGATCAGATCCAGGAGGCAACCACATATCAATATTGCCAGGGCCTCTATGTAGTGTCTGCTGGAGGAACTCAGTGGGTCAGGGAGCATCTGTGGAGGGAATGGACAGGCGACGTTCTGAGTTGGGATCCTTCAGGCTGGGCTTGGTGTGAAAAAGGGTCCCGACATAAAAAATCGCCTATCCTTTTCCTCCACAGATGTCGCCTAACCGTTGAGATCATCTTTTGGCAGGATTCCAACATCCGCACTTCCTTGTGCCTCTGTCACTTGCCTGAAAGTTTCCTTCATCTTTACCAGGTACGATAAGGAACAATGATGAATTATTGAGAAAACACAGAGTAATCTGATTGCCAACAGAATCACGGTACCTGGAGACTGCTCGGTGTGAAGAGCACAAACCAATTACTTGCTGTGCGTGCCTGCAGGAATTTGTTGTCACTGTGAGTTGAAGATTTTTAATTTGTGGTTCTTCTCTGTTCCCCGTCAATAGACTTTCTCTGTTTGTCAGAACGTCTGCTCACTGAGGTATCATTAAATTCGCTGACGACCTGATTCAGGTTTTCATGAGAAGCTAGTGAGGGATTTAGAATCATAGTCACACAGCACGGAAACAGGTTCTGCAGCCCAGCTTACCTGTGCCAACCAAAGTGCCCCATCTACACTAGTCCCACCTGCCAGCATCATTTGGACCATATCCCTCTAAGCCTGTCCTATCCATGTATCTGCCCCAATGATGTTATTGAATTGTAAACCATCTCACAGGTATGGTGGAAGAATAACACCTGATATTCCGTAACGGTAGCATTGACCCAAATGTATAAATGTTATTATACCATCAGCAACAGCATGAATGTTAAAATCTCCAATTTCAAAGTCAAAGTCAAAGTCAAAAAGTCAAAAGTTAAAAGAGTTTATTATCATGTGTCCCTGACAGGACAATGAAATTCTTTCTTTGCTTAGCACAACAGAACATAGTAGGCATTGACTACAGAACAGATCAGTGTGTCCATATACCAAATATATGTAAATACACACATGAATAAATAAATTAAATTGATAAAGTGCAAAATAACAGATAAAGGGGGATTAATGTTCAGAGTTTTGTCCGAGCCAAGTTTAATAGCCTGATGACTGTGTATATTCTTCAATTACATTTCAAGTAATACCCCCTAACCTTCCCCCTTTCCCCTTTCCCCTGCCCCCCCACCTCGATGCACACACATTTCCCCCACCACCCCAGTTGCCCTGCTCCTTTCCCCTCCCTCATACTCCATCATCTCCCATCCCCGAGTCCCATATTTCCCTTTTATCCCCCCCTTCTGTCACCTGCCGCCGTTCCTTTCCACCCATAAACCTCTCTCCGGCTTTACATTTCACTCCTCCTCTCCTTATCAGACACCCTTTTGTCTCCTTTTCGAGCATTGGTCACAAGAGAGAGTTAAGTAGCAATGTTACAAAATTTTGTGATTTTTAAAATCAAGTCTGCAATTTATCCCATCAGATAAAGCATAAAAAGACGTTTAATTTGACACCTAATTCACTTTCATATCTTCAGTATTAAGAAAGTTATGGCCATTTTCATACTCGGAAATTAGCATCTTGTTCCCCATTGCCTTTCAATTGACTTGACTCAAAAGCTGTGATCTGGAACAGTTAAAAGCCCATAACTTTCTTAAAAATTAATAGAACTCAATGAAATTTTCACTTATTATAGATTGAAGCATTCTGAAATAAATACGAAACAATCTTACTTGGATGACCTGAAATTAAAGCATATAATTAGTTAGTTATCTAATTGTAGCTAATTACAAAATTCAATGAGTAGATCTGAACATCTATCCATTTCTTAAGAAAAGATAAACTTTTTTTAAATTGCCTAAGTGTCCAAATAACATTCACCCAATAATCCACAATATAACATAATTTTAAAATCTCATTTTCATGAATTTCTGGGCCAAATGGAAGGAATTTAGTGTTTAATGCCTGTAAATTAATGGCCATTTAAATCAACTAGCGAGTGGGTTTTAGTGGAATGCGGTGGATTGGAACGTTGCGGTTAGCGGTGAAGTCGGGAGGAAAAATACTGTTTGTTCATACATTTTTTTGGACCCCATTTCGCAACATGAAAATATTATTAAAGCCTCCCGAAAAACCAACTTTTAATATAAAAATAAACTATTTACCTCTTTTTCTCCCCTACGCAAAATCCCTCCGGTTGTCGGTTCTCACGGCTTTTGAACATGATTTTTAAAGTACTCTAGTTAACAAATAATTTAGAGTAATTTAAAAATACCTTCATTCATGAAATGACGGAGCGATTTTTCTTCTGCAACGAAATCGCCCGACATTCATCGATTTTTCCTGCCTGTGGAAAAACGGCACTTTAAGCCCGCCCCCCTCTGAAAGGCGCCAAAGTCGCGCATACGGGGAGCGGCAGAACTGCAGCGCTGCTCAAGGTAAGTTTTGTAACATACCTAAGTTAAGGGCCTGTCCTACAAGCATGACACTCCATGCGATGAGCACGACCTAACGTGGTCGCTTGAGCCGTCCGGCGTCGCGGGGCCGGTCCCACTTCGATCGCCGGAGCCGTGCGGAATTGTGCGGAGTTCGTCCCGACATTGCGCGGGGCTCCGAAAAACTGACTATGTTCGAAAATTCCGCGCGGCAACGGCTTGTCGGCTCGCAGTCGCCTCGACGCATTACAAACTGTCTCGACGTCGTGCCTCCATGAACCTATCTGTAGGTGCCTCCGTGACCATCTATGTGTGTGCCTCCGTGGTCCTCTGTGTGTGTGCCTCTGTGCCCCTCTCTGTGTGCCCCCTCTCTCTCCTGGCGAACTTACCTGAAGACTTCGCTACAAGTTCGCCTCACTTTGCGCCACTCACCCGACCTCCGCGCGGCCCTCGCTGCCAGTTTGGTCGTGCTTGCCGCATGCAGGCGCATGCTGGTGAGAACGGCCCTGTTCAGGGGATCACCCGACCTCCGCACGGCCCCCGCTTCTAGTTTGATCGCGCTCATCGCATGGAGTCGGATGCTGGTAGGACAGGCCCTTTAGATATAGCTCTTCAGGCTAATGGAATCAAGGGATATGGCGGGATAGCAAGAACGGGATACTGATTTTCCATGATTAGCCATGATCATATTGAATGGCGGTGCTGGCACGAAGGGCTGAATGGGCCTACTCCTGCAACTATTTTCTATGTTCAGTGAACGGCAGCTGCTGATTTAACATTTGTTCTTCAGGAAACTGAAGCTTGCTTTCCTCTACACCACCACTCAAATTGTCCCATGTGTTATGTTGTAATTGACATCTTATCTTTGGTTCAGAACAGAAGTTAAAATGAAATGCCATCTTCTGCGCTGCCATTGCTGGGGCAGCAGGGCGAAGGCTGCGGACGCCAATAGGATCAACAAATCCATCAGGAAGGTCGGGGTGGAGTTGGATTCATGGGAGTGGTCTTGGAGGGGAGGATGCTCCACAAACTGCGGAGCATCCTGAACAATACACCTCACCACCTCCATGACACACTAACCAACCTGAGGAGCACCTTCAGCAACAGACTGGTTCCACCAAGATGCAGTACAGAACACCACAGGAGATCCTTCTTCCCTGTGGCTATCAAACTTTACAATACTTGCCCCTTCTGTCGCGGGGTAGACTGAGACTGACCACCCCACCCCCACCCCACCCAACCCCCTCCCCAATCTGCACATCCCCAATCCTTTCCATTCGTCACTTTAATTTCATGGTTTCATGTATTTTTGCGTTTTGTGTATTTTGTGTTTTAATGACTGTTGGCAGATCAATTTCCCTCCTGGGATAGGTAAAGTTCCATTGTATCTTATCGTATCGATAAAGCAACAAATTATATGGAAACTGGGAACTGCAGATGCTGGTTTACAAAAGGACACAAAGTGCTGGAATACTCAGTGGGCCAGGCGCCATCTCTGGAGAACATGGATAGGTGACAATAGACAATAGACAATAGGTGCAGGAGTAGGCCATTTGGCCCTTCGAGCCAGCACCGCCATTCAATGTGATCATGGCTGATCATCCCCAATCAGTACCCCGTTCCTGCCTTCTCCCCATATCCCCTGACCCCGCTATTTCTAAGAGCCCTATCTTGCTCTCTCTTGAAAGCATCTAGAGAACCGGCCTCCACCGCCCTCTGAGGCAGAGAATTCCACAGACTCACCACTCTCTGTGAGACGTTTCGGGTCAGGACCTTTCTTCAGACTCTCCTGGTTCAGGATCCTTATTCAGACGCTTTCAGGTCAGGGCCCTACTCTAACTGTTCTGGATGTCCATCTCTTCTGCCTAATGCAAAGATTTTCAGAATGGGACACAGTTTCTTCCTTGTATGAACATTACCCTTCATTGCATGAGCTCATCTTCCACCATATTCTTCAAGAGCAATCTTTAGTGAATTGTACATTGAGAAATTGAGAAATTAATTGTTGAAATTCTTCAATGAACACATTCCACCTCTTTAACACTGTATCCTGAGAGGGCCACCACCTCCATCGAGACATAAAGACCAATATGCCTTTCTCTTGAAGGGAGGTTGAGGGGAGACTTGATACCACATAAAAATATGAGAGGCATACATATGGTAGACAATCAGAACATTTATTTCAAGGAGGAGATGTCCAATACTAGAGGACATAGCTATAAGATGAGAGGGAGAAAGCATAACGGAGATGTGTGGGGAATGTTTTTTTTACACAGAGTAGTGGGGGTCTGGATTGCATTGCCAGGGGTGGTGGTGAAGGCAGATACGATAGTGGCATTTAAGAGGCTTTTGGATAAACACATGGAAGTGGAAGGAATGGATGGATAAGGGACCATGTACAGGCCGATGAGATTAGCTTAACTTAGCATCATGTTCAGCACAAACATTGTGAACTGAAGAGAGTATGCTATGGCAACTGTGAACAATGCTATGTTCTATGGCAACAGTGAATTCCCCTCACTCACTGCATGGCACATCAGTCTGCCTCTTGATACTCTACCCTGGGGATAGTATTGGAAGGCACGAATAGCTAACTTGGTCTCCCAGCCACACAGTCTGGGCAGGTGAGTGTGGCTCTATCGTGCACTGTTGTGGGGATGCCAGCAATCCACTCTAGTGTCTTCTGTAAAGTTCTGTGAACCCCTCCCTTCACAAAACATCTTTGCACCATCTGTGCGTCTGATTCTTCTCAGAGCCTAGACTGCAATAACTCTCTTTTAAAAATATATGCATTGAGTTTAGTTTAGTTTATTGTCTCATGTGCCGAGGTACAGTGAAAAGCTTTTGTTGCGTGCTAACCAGTCAGCAGAAAGACAATACATGATGACAATCGATCCATCCACAGTGTGCAGATACATGATAAGGGAATCATGTTTAGTGCAAGGTAAAGCCAGCAAAGTGAGATTCATGGGGAGAGGGAAACTAGAGGTATGAAAAGGCACAGGGAACAAAATAAATAAAGGAATGCAAAAAGCAAATCGAGGCCAGCAAGGATGATCAAGGAAAAGTGGAGCCCACAATGATCTATTGTTGGCTGTGGAAGAGGAGATAATGAGGGGGTACAAACAGTGAAACTAAGCCGGACGACAGTGAAACTAGTGGGACACTAGGGTGGGGGAGGAACTGAGAGAGAGGTAATGCAAGTGTTGCTTATAATGAGAAAAATCCATATTCATACCATTAACTGTTGATTTGGAATCAAATAGATTCCACCTGCTAATTGCCTAAAATATAATTTGCACTGAATTCAAGTCAAAACGGATTGGCCAGAGAAAATACTTTTGGTATGAAAAATGAAAATAAGGCAGAAAACCAAACTCCAATATATTTACTAGTCAGCCGGAAATAAGCCAAAGAATTGACTGATAGTTGAACAGCACAAGTCAATATATTCAGGACATCTCATGCTCTCTGTGCTGCCCTTGTTAAAACTCTGTTCCATCTACCCTGAGCTGTACTCAGATATGGGTATGGGTTATTAATATGGAACTCTGATCATTTCGCGGCTCTGTTTACATTTGGCTTCTCTGGAACGGAATAATTCTCTGCAGCAGGAAATATTCCGACTCCGTTTAGGAAACCAGTGGCGGAGCAATTAAACATCTGCTCAAGGCAGCAGCAGCAACAGCAGCCAAAGCATCACATTAAAGCCCATCTGATGAGGAGCTCAGAGTTAACTTGGAAGTTCAGCGGAGTCATGTGCTTTCAGTTGACTACATTAATTCTTGGCTCTCGGCAAAGACAGGAGAACATAAATAATCTGCTGCGGTGAACTTGTTTGAACTCTGGATCGCGAGGAGATTTACTTGGGTATATACTTCACCTTCCCCCCCCTATTAAAAATTAAATTAGTGTTTAATACACAGCACAACGCAGCTATTGTGAAATAAATGTGATTCATACTTTGTCCCCATTTTGAAGCATTCTGTTAACTATTCCCAACACTTCATGCATCGTGCAAGAACCATTTAAATGAGGTTTTAAGAAAAGGCATTGAATGTTTATGGCTGAGTTTATTAATAACAGCAGCAATAGCTTTGCTCCTTAAAGTGTTGTTTTACTGTGGTCGGATTGCTACATTATTATAAGCTCAAAACCAGATGTAGGACTGGGCAGTCTATAAATAGTCTTTCGCCTTTGAAGTTTGTGGATATTTAACTGCAAGGCGGTGGGAAGAATATTGGGCTCTGTTGCTGCCAGTCGGGGTAGTTTACAGCTGGCATTTAATGTTCTCATTCTAAATGTGTGAGCTAACAACATTAATTTGTTTAATGTCAAATCACTCCAGAGCAACGTTTTAATGCTCCTGCGCTCACCTGCTCTGGTAATCAAACTGCCATTAAAGTCCAGTTGCATCGAGCCTTTCAGTTGCTTAAAGGTGAACGGATTGAAATTTGATCACCGCGATCGCAAATGTGCAGGTGGACATGGAGTTTAATCAACCCCTCTTGAGCCAAGAGCATGAACACAGTTTCATTATCACATGTAGTGGCAACGGAACAATGAATTTCTTATTTAGTTTAGTTTCATTTAGAGATATGGCGTGGAAAGAGATAGAAATTAATTTAGCGATACAGCTCTTCGGCCCACCGCGTCCGCACCGACCAGCGATCCCCGCACACTCCCACACACACACGAGGATTACCGAAGCTAATTAACCTGCACGCCTTTGGAGTGTGGGAGGAAACCGGAGCACCTGGAGAAAACCCACGCGGGTCACAGGGAGAACGTGCAAACTCCGTACAGGCAGCATCCATAGTCAGGATCGAACCCAGGTCTCCGACGCTGTAAGGCAGCAACTCTACCGGTACGCCACTGTGACTGTAGCTTAACAGACCAGTGAATGCAATAACATACAGGTAAATACATCATCAATAATGCAATATACTAATAACCAGAATACTAAGTAACCACAATAGTACAAATCCACAATCTGTAGTGCAAAACAAGGCCTGTAGAAGATCTCAGTTGCTGAGGTCAGTGTTCAAGAGCCTGATGGTTGATGGGAAAACGCTGTTCTTGAAGCTGGTGGTCACAGTTTTCAGGCTCCTGTATCTTCTCAGTGTTAGTAGCAAAATGAGCGTGTGTCCTTGATGATATTGGCTGCCTTTTTGAGGCAGTGCCTCCTGCACATCCTCTTGATGATGGTGAGATGAAGTTATTTTTGAAAGCTAAAGATAAATAGCGTGGAGCATAGTCTGTATCAGAGCCCCTCTGATTGTTCACCCTGCCATGAGACCGCATATGTTGGCTGGCGACAGAGTCTGGGCATAGTATTGCAGAGGGGGGAATTCACTGTTGCCATTGAACATAGCATTGTTCACAGTTGCCATACAGGTGAGTCGCTCACAAGATGAGTTCAAATCCCACCATGACCATTGATGGAAATGGATTCAATAAATCCTTCAAATCTTTTCAGGCACCAAAAACCGACCGTTAAATCCGCTGGATTGTTATAAAAACCCACTGAATTCACAAATAAACAGCAGCTTGGAAGGGCCAGATTGCTTCCTCTTGGTTTGAAATCTTGCATTCAATGTCCTGTGAGGATGATAATTCATAGTGACTCCAGTCCGCCCCAGACTTTTGGCTCTTCGCACCCCTCAGGGTAACATCAAGTAAATGCATCCATGCTGTTCTTTAGGTACTTTAGGACAGGTTCATTAGCTCTGGTTCCCCATAAGGTAGTGCTTACGGCTCCAAACTATTCAAAGGCCATATCGAGTAACCTCTGAATTCTCCAGAGTTTACCCCTGGATTCAAACTCGGAGATGCCAGCCGTAGGTACTCGGGGCTTTTTTTTTTACTCGTGGACATTTTTCACCATGCTGAAAAAACGTCCCGACTTATCTGATGCCCCGAGTACCTACGCCTGGCATTATGAGCCGCTACTAAATATCTACGGACTCCTATGGCCTCCTATGGACTCGCTACGGACATTCTCCGAGTTTGAATCAAGGGGAAAACTCGGGAGAATTTGTGAGTAACTCGGGAAAGTGGGACGGGGGTAATTTCTCCTGCCCACCACAGGGGATATAGGGTCAAACAGCATGGAAACAGGCCCTTTGGCCCAACTCTACCATGCTGACCAAGATGCCTAATATAACCTCATCCAATTTGTCTGTGTTTGGCCTACATCCCTCTAAATCGTTCCTATCTATGTACCTGTCCAAGTGCCTTTTAAATGTTGTTATAGTATCTGCCTCAACTACCTCCTCTGGCAGCTCGTTCCACATACCCACCACCCTCTGAGCGAAAAAGTTGCTCCTTGGGTTTGTATCGAATCTTGCTCCTCTCATCTCAAACATCTGCCCTCTTGTTCTTATACCCCCCTCACTGGATAGAAGACTTTGTGCGGTTGTCCTATATTTCCCCCTCATGATTTTATACACCTCTATAAGATCACCCCTCAGCTTCCTGCACTCCAAAGAATAAAGTCCCAGCCTGGCCAAACTCTCGCTGCAGCTCAATCCCTCAACTCCTGGCAAAATCCTTGTAAATTTTCCCTGCCCTCTCTCCAGCTCAGTGACACCCTTCCTGTAGAAACGTCACCCATCCATGTTCTCCAGTGATGCTGCCTGACCCGCTGAGTTACTCCAAGTTCTTTGTGTGCGTTTTTTTGCAAACCGGCCCCTACATCTGTTGGGAGTGTCTCGACCCGGAACGTCACGTATTCCTTTTCTCCCGAGATGCTGAGTCTGCCCGCTGAGTTCACTGCGGCTTTTTGTGATCTGCAGGCATTCACTCACCCTAGGTCCGGGTACTTTTGCCGGATCAAAGTAAAATTAATTAAAAATGGCCACAACCTTAATTGCCAATGTCAGGAAAGCAAATTAAGTGGGAAGTGTGGGCTCGGTTTAAAGGAAACACTCTGCTGACGCGGCAGTTTGTATTTTGGGAAATGGGTTGGCAAGTCCGTTAATAATAAAGGCCAGAACAGGCAGATGGTAACATTATTTTGTAGTTGGTACCTGCAGTACGCCACAAACTGATTGGGAGCGAACATCTCTGTTGATGTTTACAATATATTTTCTGTTCACTCGTGGTTCTGTGTTGTGCTGTGTTTACCCCACAGTATCGCTCGGTCATTTATATTCATGGACTAGAACTGTAAAAGGCTGTTAAAGAGCTTTAAAAAAAACAACAGTCAGTGGAAGACTTGTACTGAGAACCGAACTGTGATTGATTAATTAATTTATTCTGTCATGAGAATATTGCGGTTGCCATGACGATATGGGCCTTGGTGGATTATTCCGATGTTACGCGAGAAAGATCGTGTCAATTTTCAACCTCTTTTTAACATATATTTGTTTTAAATCTGCACACAACTGACCTTTACTGAGTTTAATGGTGGTGCGTGCTGGCCAACAAAGGGAATATTTGACCCAAGGGTTCAGTTTGTGGTAACGGTTGGGAGACTTTCCTGCCTCTCACTATCTAGGTTCAATGTCAGGGCTGAATTGCCTTGTAAGGCCTGAAAACAGATCTGCCCAGGGTCATTAAAACAGCCCGATACTCCTGGCCGTTGCTAACCTTTCTAACATTCATTAGTAACCTCTGCATTTGGTGCATATTCCTGCATGCTCTCGAGAAGGAGGGCGGTGAATCACCCTCTCACACTATTTCAGTCCATCTAGTAACTGTGGTGTTCCAGAATGTAAACCCAGTTACATCGAGGAGGGGAGAACTCATTGAAACTTACCATTTTTCACTCGTTTCACCCCACCATCTAGAAGATGGTACAGGTGTCTGAAAACTGTAACGCCAGCTTCAGGAATACTCTCCTCCCTACAGCCATCAGGCTATTTTACTTCGGAGTCACGTGAGTGACTACGTGAAGACCCCGCCAGCACGCATGCGCGACTTCTTGGAAAATGCGCCATCCCCACACCGCAGCAACACGACAGAACAAGAAGCAACAGAGACAACCAACACAGCACCGCCGGTAACCTTGAAGGTAGGTGTGTCTGGTTGCCTCGAAAACATTGCATGTCTAGACTCATCACGGGTTGGGGGACGGTTGCACTTCTTTCGTCATGTGTGGAGCACTTTTACCTCTGATCCTTACATACTCGGAAGTATTCAGGGATACAAAATTGATTTTGTATACGAACTCCCCATCGCAGTTCAGCATACACCTAGCCGGAAGTTTATACTTTCACAAAAAGAGAGAACAGAAGGCCATGCTGAACTTTTAAGATTAAACGCAAAAGGGGTAATTGAGAAGCCAAACAGAGAATCTCAAGAGTCCGTATCAAACATTTGTACCAAAAACAAAAAGGACGGCGGATGCCGCATCATTATAGATTTGACCGAACTGAATACTTCCGTTAAGTATGCCCATTTCAAAATGGACACGTTTGTCACAGCCAAACAGCTAATCTCTGACAGGTACTACATGGCTTGCATCGACCTAAAGGATGCATACTACTCAGTACCAATACACAAGGATCATCGTAAAGATCTGAAATTTGTCTGGATGGAACAGCTTTGGCAGTATAAGGCCTTACCCAATGGGTTATCATCGGCACCCAGGCTTTTTACCAAATTGTTAAAACCAGCTTTAGCATATTGAGGAAACAAAACCATATTGTTATGGCTTACCTTGATGATATTCTCATTGTAGGGGAAAATTTAGAGTTGCCTACATTGGCAGTATCAGCTGGGATTTATCATTCATCCAGATAAATCAAACCAGATACCAGGGAAAGCAAATTTAGAGTTAAATTGGTGGATAGACAATACTCAGCATTGTTCTAACCCCCATCACTATCATGAATCCCTTGGTTACATCACAGACTGATGCCAGTGCAAAAGGTTGGGGAGCAACTAATACCACCTCAAGTTGTGGTGGCAGATGGAGTGCACAGGAATTAACCTCTGTTGCGAGCACTAGGGATTAATTATCTAGAAATGCTGGGAGCATTTCATGGACTCCGGGCCTACTGCTCAGACATGCACCATTTGCATGTACGATTACAGACTGATAATACGATGAGGGATTACGTGCCCTCCGCTCCCAAACCCTCTATTATAAAGGTCAACTGGTATATAAAGTTCTCTCTTATCTTACTATGTTAGTCAACTTTCGTATCTGTGATTTCACACCACTGCTTTGAAGAAAGTCGCGCATGCGTGCTGGAGGGTTCTTCACGTAATCCCTCATCGTAACTCCTCATAAAATAAAGATCAAACTTCAAACTGGTAAGTTCTCATTTAATCGTACTATTAAACAGCACAACCTCCATTAAGCTCTGAACGACATAGACTATTATTGGTATTACCCGATTCCTGTTTTTTATGTGAACGTATATGTGCGTGCGTGCGTATAAATATGTATATGTGTATATATATGTGTATATATATATGTATGTATGTATATGTGTATATATATGTTTATCTATATACATATATGTGTAAATGTATATATATATATGTATACATATATGTGTATGGATATATATATATAGTAAGTGAAGTAAAGTATCCTTTATTGTGATTCAGACATTTCAGTCTGAACGAAATTGTATACCTTGCAGTCATAACATTGAATAAGATAACAAACCTTAACACAGTTTAACATCCACCACAGTGAGTCTACCAGGCACCTCCTCACTGTGATGGAAGGCATAAATCTTAAAGTCCTTGTCTCTTACCTCCTCGTCTCCCTCTGCGTTGATCCAGCTTTCGATGTAGGGACCACGCGGGGTGATGGTAAGGGGCGGACGAAGCTGCCACCCTCCAGTCCAGCGGACGAAGCTGTCGTTGCGGGAGCTCCAGAAAACCAACCTGAGAACTGTGAGCTCCCGATGTTGTCGTCCACTGGGCCCGTGGCCGAGCCTCCGAGGCTCCGAAGTTGGGCCACCACCGCCGCAACGCCACCACAACCCCGAAGTCGGCCAGCCTCGCGTTGGTAAGTCCTGGCTCTGCCTCCGGAGCCTCGAGATGGGTCCCAGTTGGAGGCCGCCAGCTCCGCGATTAGGCCTCAGCGCAGACAGAGATGGGGGACACGACAAGAAGGGTCGCATCCCTCCTGAAGGAGGAGACTAAAAACAAGTTTCTAACGCCCCCACCCCCCCCCCCCACAAATACACAGTGTACATACACATGTACATATATGTATGCATATGTGTTTATGTGTATATACACACACAGAACCTTTTTTCCCATTTATTATATTGCTTACAGAGTACTATGTTTACATATTGTGAACATATTGTGTGCTGCTGCAAATAAGAATGTCATTGTTCTATCTGGGACATATAACAATAAAACACCCTGGACTCCTTTGACACCTGAATAGTGAAAGGCTTGGGTGGAGTGGATGTGGAGAGGATGTTTCCACTAGTGGGAGAATCTCGGGCCAGAGGGCACAGCCACAGAATAAAAGGACGTACCTTTAGAAAGGTGACTAATTTTCTTAAATTTCTTTAGTCAGGGGGTGGTGAATCTGTGGAACTCATTGACGCAGAAGGCTGTGGAAGCCAAGTCATTGGGTATTATTAAAGCAGAGATCTCAAGTAGTAAGGGTGTCAAAGGTTGTGGGGAGATGGCAGGAGAATGGGGTTAAGAGGGAACAGATAGATCAGCCATGAATCAATGGCTGAGTGGGCTCGGGCTGGATGGCCTAATTTTGCTAATGAAGTTATGAACAAATCAGAGCCAATATGTGAGAGACTTTGTGAAGGGACCTCTTCTGGGAGCGTTGTGTACTCGGGATGGGTGGAAGCCACCGGTGCTGATGCCTGGACCCTTGCTGGCACTATGTCCCCCTTTAGAACGTGGGATTGCTGCCAGTTTCCAATCTATACGACAGCAGTTCTTTTAGAATGAAGAAAACATCTGTGTATTTCTTATTTAGTTGTAATTAGTGTGAGCAAACTAAACCAACACTAACCAAAAGCAAATGGACAAAGTTGGTGACCAGATGTAGAAGCAAAGAACTGCAGCTGTTGGTTTACGGGAAGAAAAAGAAAGACACAAAGTGCTGGAGTAACTCAGTGGTTAAATCAGTCTGAAGAGTCTCAACCCAACACATCACCTATCGATGTTCTCCAGAGTTGCTGTTTGGGGTGGGAGATTGCAACCTTCACGTGGGCCGCCCTGTTTCGACTAATGCAATCAACCCGACATGCACAATCAAATAAGATCAAATAGAACAAGTTGTCCTACAACTTTAGGCTGTGCACGCCACACGCAAGAAGAAGAAGCAGAGGTGGTTAAATGATGCTTTAATTGTCACAGGTACCGAGGTCCAGTAAAATTCATTTCTGTTTACAGTTCAGTACAAGTATCACTGTACATGAGCATATAGGTACATCGCAGATGAGCATCGCGGACACAGTATAAGTGTCTAGTATTAGTACACAGAGACAGAATACAGTCGCCAGATTTGGTGCGATTTTTGTCCCAGTTATCAGTGTAGAGTTCTTAACCAGCAGGTCAGAGAGCATCTCTGGAGAACATGGATAGGTGACGTTTCGGGACCCGGCCTGAAGCGTCACGCATCCACGTTCTCCACGGATGCCGCCTGACTCGCTGAGTTACTCCAGCACTTTGTGTCTTCATTTTATCTGTTGGTGATCAGATGACTGGCTCATGTTTAGCTTAAAACCATTGTCGCACCATTTACTGGTTGGAGGGATGAGTGTTGCCTGTGCAGCAGCTAGCACATGGTGATTTGGGTTTTTGTATGTAAATTGCCGTGACCTAATCTGTCATCTGGGATTCACTAATGCTCCTGATTAGTGGCAGATTGACTGGGTTTAATCTTGTCACAAATTACAATAACTGTAAAAATGTTTTGTTATTTCCTGTCAAGCCACAATGTTTTTTTCCCATTATGCTGTGACATGCTCACGAGGAAATGTTTATTTAGAAACTGATGGAGCGAGTTGTGACAAAAGGGAGGGCCGGTTTCAATAGGCAGTTTAGTTTAGTTTAGAGATGCAGCGTGGAAACAGGCCCTTCGGCCCATCGAGTCCGTGCTGACCAACGATCACCCGTATTTAGTTCTATCCTACACCCAAGGGACAATTTACGGAAACCAATTGACCTACAAAACTGTACGACTTTGGAGTGTGGGAGGAAACCGGAGCGCCTGGAGAAAACGCACATGGTCACAGAGATGTGCAAACTCCATTTAGACAGCATCCATAGTTGGGATGGAACCCGGGTCTCCGGCGCTGTAAGGCATCGACTCTACCGCTGCGCCACCGTGTCGCCCATCAGAACGGTTTTGGTTTGGCTAAATGCAGGCACGCGGGGACTACGGTAGAAGGGGTATCTTGGTCAGCACGGACGAATTGGGCTGAAGGACCTGTTTCTATGTCACGTCATCTCTATGATTAGTTTTGACGTAATTTAGACATTGAGAAGGGAACCTCTCCCCAACCAGGATGTGGGTGAGTTTAGTTTAGTTTGGAGATATAGCACGGAAACAGGCCCTTCGGCCCACCGAGTCTACAACAACCAGTGATCCCCACACATCAACACGACCCTACTCACACTAAGGATAATTTTACATTTTATACCAAGCCAATTAACCTACAAACAATCTTAAGAAGTGTGGGAGGAAATGGAGGATCTCTGAGAAATCCCACACAGGAGAATGTACAAACTGTGTACAGTCAACCGCCCATAGTTAGGATCGAGCCCGGGTCTCTGGTGCAAACCAGTAGCTCCAACATGAGCCCCACTGTGCCGCCCTAACATGAGTCCTCGTGAAGGAAGGGGGGGGGAGGGGGTTCTCTGTGGTTAAATTACAAGCTTGATATTAGGGGACACCATCCACGAAGTTTGGGGCAGGGCAGGGCAGAGGTGGGGAAGAAACTGGAAGGCAGCACACAAAATATAGCCCGGACGTATATGGAGGCACAATGTGTGATAGATATAAAATGCTGGAGTAACTCAGCGGGACAGGCAGCATCTCTGGAGAGAAGGAATAGGTGACGTTTCGGGTCGAGACCCTTCATCAGACTGAGAGTCAGGGAGAGGGGAACCAGAGGTATGGGAAGGTACAGAACTAGTGTCGCACAGTCAAGAGGCGTTGCAATGAAACCAGGCGATGTTGCTGCCGGATTTTAATTGACCTGACGGAGAAACCCTCATTAGGTCTGTTGTTTATTGTTCAGGCTGCAACATGCTCCTTGCAGCTAGCCTGGGGAAATCTTCAACCAGCTGCAACCCAAACCTGTGCCTTTTCTCTCTCCAGATGGATTCAGGTTTCCCAGCTAATCTGTTCATTAGAAAGTCCATTTGAAATGTAAAACCCCCTCAGACTGTGCCAGAACGCGAACCCATTCTGGTTTACCTGAGGTACAGCCTCCGTGATGCAGATCTGACCAGATGAAGGGCACCTTTTCAAATCCCACACACGTCTGAAATAAATGGCCTCCAAATGGAGTGGCAAATACCTTCATTAGTGAAGAAAGGTTTCGGCCCGAAACGTTGCCTATTTCCTTCGCTCCATAGATGCTGCCTCACCCGCTGAGTTTCTCCAGCAAGTTTGTCTACCTTCGATTCTCCAGCATCTGCAGTTGCTTCTTGAACCTTCATTAGTGCGCTGGAGACATGAAGAGAGGATGAATGTTCAAGGCAAAATATCATAAGTTTATGTCATAGGAGCAGAATTGGGCTATTCTGCCCATCGAGTCTACTCCGCCATCGTGCTAGACCCAATAGCCTGCGCCTAACTCATATTCCTCCAAACCTATCCTATTTATGAATCGGAAGGAACTGCAGATGCTAGTTTAAACTCAAGATAGGCGCAAAAAGCTGGAGTAACTCAGCGGGTCTGACATCATCTCTGGAGAAAAGGAATAGGTGACATTTTGGTTCGAAGTCTGAAGCAGGGTCTCAACTTGAAACGCCACCTATCCCTTTTCACCAGAGATGCTGCCTGACCCACTGAGTTACTCCAGCTTTTTGTGTCCATCTTCTATCCTGTTCTTGTACCTGACTAAATGCCGTTTAAATGTTGTAATTGCACTTTGTTCTCTCACTCTCTTTGGTAGCGCATTCTAAACATGCACCATCCTCTGTACGGAAAAGGTCGAATCCTTGTAAATCTTTCTCCATCGCCGTAAACCTCTAGATTTAGACTCCCTTACTCTGGGGAAAAGACCAAGACTATTCATCTTCTCTATGCCCCTCATGATTTTATGAAACTCTATCAAGTCGTTTCTCAGCCTTCTATGCTCCAGGGAGAAAAGATCCCGCATCCTCTGATAACACAAACTCGTCAATCCCGGCAACATCCTTGCAAATCCTTTTTGTCCTTATTTGTCCTTATTCCAGTTTAATGGCATCCTTCCTTCAGCAGGATGAAACAGTGCTCTAAATGTGGCCTTACCAGTGCTTTGTAAGTTGTAATGTGATGTCCCAACTGCTGTACTAAGCACCCTGACTTAAGAGAGCAAGTATGCCAAATGCGTTCTTCACTAACCTGACCTACCTGTGTTGCCACCATCAATGATGTGTCTGTATCCATCAGGTCTCTCTCAATCCTCAGTACCCTACCATTCACTATGTAAGTTCTGCCCAGGTTTCTCCCACACCCCCCTTTACTTGAAAAAGTTATGCTTCAGGTTCCTATTAAATCTTTCTCCTCCCTCACCTAAGTCCTCTGGTTCATCATTCCCCTACTCTGGGCAAAAGACTCTGTGCGTCTACACGATCCATTCCTCTTATGATTTTGTACACCTCTGTAAGGTCGTGTTTACAGAAGCTTAGTGAACATAGTGGTTGCTGCACTTCTGATCTTATAAAAGTGAGTACGCTTGAAAAGGGCTCCATTCACTGTGGTACATCCTCCTTTCATGATATGAATCCAATGTTTGATTTCTCTTGAGATATTGCATGAAAATCACATTTACCTTTTTAGACACACGTACATTTCCAGCATTTCCAAATTTTTAGTTATCCTAGTCAATGTTTGAATCGCACCTCTCCTCAGCCTCATTTCACCCACAAATTTGACAATTAGTGACAGGCTTAATTTACCTGGGATTGCCCTTCAAGCAATGAACACCTCTACGTACGTTGCTTGAAGGGCAATTGCTCCCCGATGATTCTGTTCGATAGCAAGAGAAATCAGCTTGCATTAAGGTTCGTACTAATGTAACTTGATACAGATCTTGGGATAAACATTGTTGATGTTAAACGTATGAAGCGTGAAGAACCGATGCTTATTTACTGTGTAGGATGGAACTGTAGATGCTGGTTTATACGGAAGATAGACACAAAATGCTGGAGTAACTCAGCAGGTCAAGCAGCATCTCGGGAGAAAATGTATTGGTGATGTTTCGGGTAGGAACTCTTCTTCAAATTCAAGAAGGGTCTGAAGCAGGGTTCCGACCTGAAACATCACCAATTCCTTTTCTCCAGGCATGTTTCCTGTGTGTGCCCTTCCCATGGCAGTGTTCTGTTGCATTTGCACAAAATGCAGTTGGTCTAGCACAAAGAGGCACCACCAGGTACTTGTGTAGGTCTGAGATTGTGAGTCATTTGTTGCAGTTGAATGAATCCTGCAGTGGAGAGTGGTCGGAGAACTGGGAAGGTTCCTTATCGATACCCATTTCTCCGACCAGTCTTACAGTCTCCGGCTACATTTTATCTCTGTTTGCTTGTTAAAGCATATAGCTGAAGAAGGGTCTCGACCCGAAACGTTGCCTATCTCCTTCGCTCCTTAAATGCTGCTGCACCCGCTGAGTTTATCCAGCTTTTTGTGTAACCATCTCTGTTTGCTTGGTTGTTACCTTCTCCTAACCAACAATGATCTATACATTTTCCTTGATCTCCATTCCCTTTGTCCAGTTTTCACACCTTACACTTCCTTATCCATATACCTCCTTACCTATGTACCTCCCACTCCCCTGACATCAGTCTGAAGAAGGGTCTCGATCCGAAACTTCACCCATCCCTTCTCTCTAGAGATGCTGCTTGTCCTGCTGAGTTACTCCAACATTTTGTGTCTATCTTCGATTTAAACCAGCATCTGCAGTTCGTTCTAGCCATAAGAGAAGACCAAAGGGTCTGGATGCTCAAGGGGCCAACATTGCAACCTCATGGACCTTATTGGGATAGTATAGAGATGCAAATGGCCACTGGGGTGGGAGAGGTGGTTGGGATGCGACTGGCCCAGACGGTGGGGGTATTGAAGGAGACCTACATGGGGGTGTGAAGGGGAGTGTAGTACATATGGGAGGTGCGTTAACAAGCGTACAGGAGGATTGTCTGCCAGCAAAAGGCAAGCAAACTTCACGCCAACCCAATGGACAAGGGAAGCTTTGTTCCCTTCAAATGATGCTGAAGCGCATCTAACCCAGTTAGTGAAGCCCTACTTTGTTATGTAAAATGCCATTTGTGTACCATGGATAGTCAAAAGCACTTAAAGTACGCGGTGACTTGAGGAACTGCAGGTGCTGGAACCTTGAGCAAAATACGCAGTGCTGGAGGAACTCAGTGGGTCGAGCAGCATCTGTGGAGGGAATGGATGGGCCCAACACAAAATGTTGTCAATCCATTCCTTCCGCAGGTGTTGCCTGACCCGCTGAGTTCCTCCAGCACTTTGTGCTTTGTCAAAGTATGTGATGTCAATCTCTTCTTTAAAAAATACCTCCGTTGCCACACACGGCTGCGGAGGTCTAGACATTGGGTATTTTTTAAACAGATATTGATAGGCTCATGATTAGGAAGGAAGTGAAAGGTTATGGGGAGTCAAAGTCAAAGTCAAAAGAGTTTATTGTCATGTGTCCCTGACAGGACAATGAAATTCTTTCTTTGCATAGCACAACAGAACATAGTAGGCATTGACTACAATTATATACGTAAATACACACATGAATGAATAAATTGATAAAGTGCAAATAACAGATGGAAGGATATTAATGTTCAGAGTTTTGTCCGAGCCAAGTTTAATAGCCTGATGGCTGTGGGGAAGTAGCTATTCCTGAACCTGGTCATTGCAGTCTTCAGGCTCCTGTACCTTCTACCCGAAGGTAGCAGGGAGATGAGTGTGTGGCCAGGGTGGTGTGGGTCCTTGATGATGCTGCCAGCCTTTTTGAGGTAGCGACTGTGGTAGATCCACTCGATGGAAGGAAGGTCAGAGCCGAAGATGGACTGGGCAGTGTTTACTACTTTTTGTAGTCTTTTCCTCTCCAAGACACTCAAGTTGCCGAACCAAGCCATGATGCAACCGGTCAGCAAGCTCTCTACTGTGCACCTGTAGACGTTAAAGAGAGTCCTCCTTGACAGACCGACTCTCCGTAATCTTCTCAGGAAGTAGAGGCGCTGATGAGCTTTCTTAATAATTGCATCTGTGTCAGGAAAGATCTTCACAGATGTGCACGCCCAGGAATTTGAAGCTCTTGACCCTTTCAACCATCGACCCATTGATATAAACAGGACTGTGGGTCCCCATCCTACTCCTTTCAAAGTCCGTTCCTTGGTTTTGCTGGTGTTGAGCGCCAGGTTGTTGCGCTGGCACCATTTGGACAGTCGCTCGATCTCTCTTCTATACTCTGACTCATCCCCATCAGTGATACGTCCCACAACAGTGGTGTCAGCAGCAAACTTGATGATGGAGTTCGCGCTATGACTGGCTACGCAGTCGTGGGTATAGAGTGAGTACAGCAGGGGGCTGAGCACGCAGCCCTGAGGTGCTCCCGTGCTGATTGTTATCTAGTCTGACACATTTCCACCAATACGAACAGACTGTGGTCTGTGGATGAGGAAGTCGAGGATCCAATTGCAGAGGGATGCACAGTTCTCCGAGTTTGGTAACCAGCTTGGAGGGGATGATTGTGTTAAATGCCGAGCTGTAGTCAATGAATAACAGCCTGATATATGAGTTTTTGTTGTCCAAGTGGTCCAGAGCGGAGTGGAGGGCCAGCGAGATCGCATCCACCGTTGATCTGTTGTGGCGGTAAGCGAACTGCAGTGGGTCCAGGGTTTTGTCGAGGTAGGAGTTGATTTTCGCCTTGATCAACATCACCACAGGCGTTAGTGCCACAGGTCGATAGTCATTGAGGCACGTCACCTTGCTCTTCTTGGGCACCGGTATTATTGATGCCCTTTTGAAGCAAGTGGGCACCTCAGACCTCAGAAGTGACAGGTTGAAAATGTCCGTAAAAACTCCAGCCAGTTGGCCCGCACAGGTTTTTAGAACACAACCAGGTATACCATCAGGTCCAGGCGCTTTTCGAGGGTTCACCAGTCTGAAGGATTTCCTGAAGGAGAAGGCAGGAGAATGGTGTTGTGAGGGAAAGATCGATCAGCCTTGATTAAATGGTGAAGTAGACTTGATGGGCTGAATGGCCTAATTCTGCTGCTATGTCTTATAGCCTAAAGGTCTAATGTTCAAATGTGCATTGAATACCGTTGGATGGCATAGGTTTCCTCGATGTGTCACAGGCTTGGAACGGCCAAAACAATTGACTTTCATTGAGATTTAACAGTAATAAAGTTTTAATGCAATTCTATTGTGAGGAAAATGGAAACATTGTTCAATGCAGCGGAATTTTCAGTGGCTTATCGTTCAGAAAATTGTCTTGCGTTTATGTACCGCAATCACAGGCCATTTGAAAGTGCTTTTCATCCATTAATGTGCTGGAGTACAAATGATTTGCAAATTGACATGTCTCATATCTTCTTACAAAGCATTCCTGTCAGACTGGTCCTTGAGGAAACATCTTCCGTCCTTTTTGAAGTCTTGCCCAGTCATGTTGAATAAATCAATCACAGCTGATGATGGATAACAACAATAATCATTTCTTGGTATCGGTATTGAGAACTTCTTTATGCATGTATGTGTGTATATATATGTATATGTGTGTGTGTATGTATGTGTGTATGTATGTGTGTAATGTGTATATGTGTATATATATGTATATGTGTATATATGTATATGTGTGTGTATGTGTATATGTGTATTTATATGTATATGTGTGCATATGTGTGTAATGTGTATATGTGTATATATGTATGTGTGTGTGTATGTGTGTATGTATGTGTGTAATGTGTATATATATGTATGTGTGTATATATATGTATGTGTGTGTATGTGTGTATGTATGTCTGTATGTATATATATATGTATATGTCTGTGTGTGTGTGTATATATATATGTGTGTGTGTGTGTGTGAGTATATACATATGTGTGTGTGTTTATATGTATGTGTGTGTGTATATATGTGTGTATATACATATATATGTCTGTGTGTGTGTATGTGTATACACACACACACACACACACACACACACACGTATAGACTTCTCGGACGTGTGACGAGTGAAATCACAAGGTTTACCGTTGCTAACACATCTTGGCAACATCGATTGCCGTGAGCACTATATGGGTAATGTCGAGGTCTAGCTGCATCTTTGAAGAAGGCAGTTCCGAATATGTACGTGATTCCAGTGTTTGTAGATGGGGACAGCAATGCAACTTAAAGCAAGGTTATACAAATCAGCCTCTGCAGAACACCAAGCGCTGGAGCAAGTCAGCGGGTCAGGCAGCATCTGTGGAGGGAATGGACAGGTAACACTTTGGGCCGGGTCTCTTCATCCGCCTTCAAGTTTCCAGCATCTGTAGTTTCTTGTGTCTCCACTGCCAAGTCTCTGGTTGGGTCTTGCCTTACGTATGGCACGCCTTTCTTGGTTTTGCATCATAGGACAGGTACTGAGGCATTGGAAAGGGTGCAGAGGGTGTAATTTGTGTAGGATGGTGTTAGTGTGCGGGGTGATTGCTGGTCGGCACGGACTCGGTGGGCAGAAGGGCCTGTCTTCACGCTGTATCTCTAAAATCTAGAGTCTAAAATCTAAATTCAGAGAAAACAATGGATCTAAAGCAGCATTTGATAAAGATCTGTCTGAAGAAGGGTCCCGACCTGGAACATCGCCTATCCATGTATTCCCTAAATGCTACCTGACCCCTTGAGTTACTCCAGCACCTTGTGTCCTTGCAGTAAATATGTATTCTATATGTGATGCTCCTGTAATCCAAATCATAGTTGAAGTTTAATTTAGAGATACAGCATGGAAACAGGCCCTTCGGCCCACCGAGTCCGTGCCAACCAGCGATCCCCGCACACTAACTCTATCCTACACACACTAGGGACAATTCTGCACGTACACTAAGCTAATTAACCTACAAACCTGTACTTCTTTGGAGTGTGAGAGGAGACTGAAGATCTCGGAGAAAACCCACGTGGTCATGGGGAGAACGTAAAACTCCGTACAGACAGCACCTGTAGTCGGAATCGAACCTGGGTCTACGGCGTAGCAAGCGCTGTGAGGCAGCAACTCTACCGCTGCCTCACAGCACCACAAAGTCCAGTTGGTTAAAACCACAAAGGTTCAAATTGAACTAATCATCTGCACATCTAATGAGCTGTATTTGAGCAACTCGGGCCACACGTGAAACTGAGCTGGCATCATTCCAGTTAAAGACTTGAACTGGTAGAGGATCTTTCGAAACCTCAGCGTTCTGAGTAAATCCTGCTCCCTTGTTCGCAGCATTGCCATGAGGATCATTCACATTTGCAGGGGGAGCGGACGGACCCTGTGTACACTGTGGGAAAGGGGTCAGTTCTGTCCGTAACGCACTGCTCTGAATCATCATTCTCAAGCCTTGGCCTCACCTCACTGGAGCAGGACATGAACCCTCTGACTCAGAGTTGAGCTGCCATCAACTGGGCAGCACGATGGCACAGCTGGTAGAGCTGCTGCCTCTCAGCGCCAGGGAACCGGGTTCAATCCTGACCCGTCTGTGTGGAGTTTGCACGTTTTTCCTGTGATTACATGAATTCCTTCCGGGTGCTCCGGTTCCCTCCCACACCCTAATGACGTGCGGGTTAATAGGCCTCTGTAAATCGCCCCCTAATGTGTAAGGAGTGGATGGCAATGTGTGATAACATGGAACTAATGTGAGCGGATAACCAATGGTCAGCACAAACCCAGTGGGCCGAAGGGCCTTTTCCCATGCTGTATCTCTAGACTAAAACTAAACTGAACTATGATCCCATCTGGTCAATTAAACTCAAAGAATTCAAGGACCCAAAGTGTACAATGTCACAAAAGCTGTCCAATTCAAGTTGAATGCCTTTTCTGTGTTCTTAAAACTTTTATAGCACGCAGTGAGTTAAGTGAAACATTGAAGAACTGAAAGAAAAGAGAAATCGTTTAATTTCAAAATGAAGAAGAATTCACAATGAGAAGGAGGAACGCTCCTGCTTCTTTGCTGGAATAAATCCCAATTTTGTGCCCCCAGCCATCGCTGGAAAAACCAATGTAAAGGCTGAGAATCTGCCAATTCGGCCACAATGGTGAAAGTATCTTCATGAGCACTGGCATAATAATGAACGCAGTCATTCAAATTCTGGCACAGTCTGTAACGCAATCTTACAATATTGTCAAACACTTGGTAGACACAAAAAGCTGGAGTAACTCAGCGGGACAGGCATCAACTCTGGAGAGGAGGAGTGGGTGACGTTTCGGGTCGAGACTGATCAGACACTTCTCTACCTCCCAAGCATTTCACTTCATTCGGCAGCTGCTGCCCTGGGGATTATTGTGCAAACAACAAGCACCTATGCCGAGAAATAAAGCTTCTCATATTTTTTTGTGTGCTAAAGCAACATTGTATTGACACAAGAAACTGCAGATGCTGGAATCCTGGGCAAAATAGTGTGGGAGGAATGCGGTGGGTCCGGGCAGCTTCTGTGGAGGGAATGGACAGGCGACATTTAGAGTCCGTGGAAGGTCCCGACACAAATCATTGTCTGTCCTTTTTCTCCACAGATGCTGGGGGCTTGACTCCTTTAGTTTGTTGTTATCAGCGAACCGAACCATTCTATCAACAACTAGAGAGCGGACCTGAGCTACGATCTAGCTCATTGGAGACCCTCAGGCTATCTTTAACAGCACTTTGCTGGACTTTATCCTGCACTCAACATTATTCCCTTTCTCATGTATGTGCACTGTCGATGCCTCGATTGTAATTATGTTCCGATGTAGACGTTCCGTTGACTGGTTGTCACTGTACTAGGGCGCACGTGACAATAAACTAGACTAAGTCTGAGGAAGAGTTTCGACCTGAAACGTCATCTATTCCTTTTCTCCATAGTTTATGCCTTGCCTGTAGAGTTACTTCAGCACTTTGTGTCTAAGTAACACTTTCCTTTGGGTTAATTGCTAGTGCCATGTTGTGGTCCCCCGCAGAAAGTGTCCAAACCTGGACAGAAGGGTGTCTTTGAGCCAGGCTGGGGTGGGCTGCACTGAGGGACCTCTGCGATTCTTGGTGAGTTGAAGTTCAGTTTAGAGATCGGGGCGGCACGGTGGCACAGTGGTAGAGTTGCTGTCCAACAGCGCCAGAGATCCTGACCCACGGACGCTGTCTGTATAGAGTTTGTACCTTCTCCACGTGTCCATGTGAGTTTTCTTCAGGAACTCCGGTTTCCTCCCACACGCCAAAGATGTACAGGTTTGTAGGTTAATTGGCTTCGGTAAAGATTGTAAAGTGTCTCCAGTGTGTAGGATATTGCTAGTGTATGGGAATCGCTGGCCGGCACGGACTCGATGGGTCGAAGGGCCTGTTTCCGCGCGGTATCTCTGAAAGTAAAAGTAAAGATACAGCTTTGAAACGGGTCCTTCAGCCCACTGTCCCAAGCAACCATCCATCACCCGTTAACATTAGTGCTCTGGACTTTCACATCCTCTCTCTACACACGAGAAGCAATTTACAGAGGGCCAATTAGCCTACAAACCCACACTTCTTTGGGGTGCGGGAGGGAAATGGAGGGGGGGGCAGGGGGGACAACCAATAGAACCTCAGGCAGTTTCAAGGAGAACATGCAAACTCTGCACAGACTGCACCCAAGGTCAAGATCGAACCTGGTCTCCGGTGCTGTGAGGAAGCTGCTCTAACATTGTGCTGTCCTGGATTTTAGTGAGGTGGAATAAGGTGACAATGAAGGGGAGGAGCCTTCTCTGCTCATTGACCGCTTGTTCTGCAGCTCTCTGGAGGTGACTACGTTTGGCCTCTACGGGAACTCGGAGTAAGTTGACACAGTAGCGGTGCCAGGTGTCTGGAACTGACGAGGTTTATGACCGGTTGGTTGATGCATAAAGTGATGGATAATCGACAAATCTCGGGCAGTCAGTTCATAATTTATCCAGAACAAATTGCACATGAAAAGCCAAAACGCGCAGAAACGAGGAAGAAATGAAAATTGCTGGGCATCAAATCGTTGGGGCATGAAGAGAGTTTTAGACATGAAGGAATTGGGTGAAGTATGGACGCAAACAAGACAGATGACCAGGACACTGACAAATGTCAATGCAGCGATTCCTGGACGAGAAAGGCAACTATAGGTAAGGAAGGGTAATGATGTGAAACGCAGAGTGACATGAATAATGGAAGCAGATGCAAAGATGAGAAACGGCACACATCGATCAAAGCACCCGACTACACATCTCACAAAGATTAAATCAAAGCAAAGACATCATCCTACTGGAAACAATACCACTATCGCTTAAGAATAAGGGGAGAATTATCAGCCAATACCTTTCATACATTGGGAGTTATATAAAACTGAAAAGACAATATTAGTTTTCCAGGACAGCTGGTTGATCGAGTGTGTTTTTTTGCAATAATTTGGTGATTTCAGCTTGAAGTAATACTTGGCAATATATGTGCACACAATTCATAAAGCACTGCTTTCCTGATCTTCAAAGAACAATGGTTTGGTACTGCACCTTTGGGGAAAGCTGAAGAACAACTAGCCGCGGGCATTTTTCACATACATTGACGTGCATATATAGCACTGGTCTCCTGTCATGGTGGCCAAGAGAGAGTTTCACAGAAGCAGTGAGAGGAACACAACATGTTTACAAGAGAGAATTCGATTCAATTCTTAGGGCTAACCAAGAACCAACCAAGAACCTAAGAGAATCAAGGGATATGGGGGAAAAAGCAGGAACGGGGTACTGATTTTCGATGATCAGCCATGATCATATTGAATGGCTGTGCTGGTTCGAAGGGCTGAATGGCCTACTCCTGCACATATTTTGCCATGTATCTATGATTTGGTCAAACTTTGCCAATTGCACAGCACTCTTTCCTTCAACCTTTCCTTTGGGGAATATCCCATTCAACATGATAGGGGGCTGAGGGGTGGATTGAGGTCCATTGACCTTATTGAGGTCATGGGACATGGATAAGGTGAACACAGTCGTTTACCCAGGGTAGAGGATTCAAAAACTAAAGGGCACTAGCTTAATGTGAGGGGGAGCGGGGGAGATTTAAGAGGGACCTAAGGGGCAAAGATTTGACTCAGATGCTAGTCCATATCTGGAATGACCTGCAGATACTATTATCACTTTTAATGATTCAATGAGACTTTATTGTCACATGTACCTAGGTACAGTGAAATGCACTGTTTTACATATAACTCGGTAAAATCATGTAGCAAACCTCACCTCAGCAGTACACAGGAATCGCCATTTTTTGGCGCCAACAATGACAAGGAACTGCAGATGCCGGTTTAAACCGAAGATAGAAACAAAATGCTGGAGTAACTCAGCGGGACAGGCAGCATCTCTGGAGAGAAGGAATGGATGGCCTTTCGGGTCGAGACACTTCTTCAGTCTGTAGAAGGGTCAAGACCCGAAACGTCACCCATTCCTTCTCTCCATAACTCAGTGCGAGCCCAACTTTTTCAGAACCTCCGGTGACACGGAACATTCTCATCAGTGGCCGGTGGGGGATTAAACGTCCCGAGCAGCTTATCTGTGGCCAAAACAATGTATCGTGCTTTGGAGAAACTTACTTCCAATGCTTTGTGAGATTACAGCAGAACCCAGCGGGTTGCTCATTAAGCTTGGAGAAGCTCGACAATCGCGTGCACATCTGCTGGTTCTACCTCTCAGCCCTGTCCATCAGAATACAACCAGAACTTGAGCGAAAGGCTGGCCTGAAGCAGACTTCTGAACATTGAACGGTAATTGCAAAGAATATCTTTTTCACAGCGAGCTTAAAATCTAATTTTCCCCTTGTGCTCTGGCAGGTCCGATTTTTTTTTCTCTCTCCCTCTTTCTTTCTTGCATCTGCCAATTCAATTGCAAACAAGGTTCTCTCCAAGTTAATGAGCTTTGAGGGTTACGAAAGACCCCCGCGATTTTTATGACAAAGGTGAGTTGTCGAAGGGGGTAACAATGGAAAGAAAAGGAGAAAGCTCTCCATCAAGAGTCTGCCAAGTTAATCTGCCACTTGTCCTCGTACAGTGAAGGATGGGATACGAGCTCCAAGCCGTTAGATGTTTACAAACTTTAGACAGAGAGACATTGTGAACTCGTCAGATTAAATCAGGCCTATTTTCCTTGGTTTACTCCCAGATAAGCCGACACAAATGTCACGGCAGAACTTCCCCCTACCTCAATGAGGTACACCATGTGAACATTTGAAACAAATTGACATAAAGTGCATGGGCACAAATGTTCTGCCAAAGACTACACCCATTGACGAACATGACCAGAACAATCAAAACTAATTGACATGAAGGACATGGATGCAACAGAGACAGAGTGGCGTGGGAGAATCAGGTGCGAGGAAATTTCAGGTACCAAATAGTCCAAGGTGCAGCTCTCATTTGGGAAACAGTGTCTGCAGTTGAAGCAATGCCACTTTGCTTTCAAGGGTACGTACACTGACCTCAGCATCCGCCTCTGCTGGAATGGGTACAGCCATTCCGAGATCCACTAACACATGTTCCCCAAACACCCTGGTAAGGCTGTGCAGTACTTCTGTCATGCTCTGCATAAAACCTTTACCCTCCCATCTAATATCACGTGTCTGTACACTGCGAATGGCTCGTTGTAAACATGTATTGTCGTTCCGCTGGCTGGTTAGCCCGCAACAAAAGCTTTTCGCTGCACCTTGGTACATGTGACGATAGACTGAACTGAACCTAACTGGAAGACTACCCAGACGCAGGGAGAACGTATGAACTCCACATAGGCAGGGCTGGAAGACAAGGTGAAACATAGGTCATTGGAGCACAGAAGCAGCAGAACTGACAGTGTCACCATGGTCCCTCAACCAACTCTACAGTGGGAGACTGTGCACAAGGCTTCCCCTGCTGAGAGAGGTCAAATGCATCATGCAAAAAGCGGCTCGTGAGACATGTCCCTCAGACACTGAGGCATCCTTGAAGCATTAATGAAAGTCCATGGACTGCTCACCAGATCAGGTCCTGTTATGCTGCTCACCAAATACCTCGCCACTCACTGCTCCTCAAGTCCTCAGCCTCTAATTCCCAAGTTAGATTAGTAAGGGTTCTTGATTAGTACATTTCTTGATCAGTAAGGATGTCAGGGGTTATGAGAAGAAAGCAGGAGAATGGGGTTGAGAGGGAAAGATAGATCAGCCATGATTAAATGGTGGAGTAGATTTGATGGGCCAAATGGCCTAATTCTGTTCCTAGAACATACAAACTTAGATCAGCTACAGTGCATAAGGAAGTGTGCTTTGAAATGTCAACGTACTTAATCTATGAACCACTGTTGTATAACGTTAGTACCACCACCAATATAAAGCACTTTGGCCAACGAGAGTTGTTTTTTCAATGTGCTGTGGAAATAAAAGTGACGACTTGACTTGACTTGAATTATTGCTTGCCTTGCCATCTCATTTGGGCAAATCTCAGAAGCAAGAGAAAAGATAAAAGTGTTACAATTTTGGCAGAGGAGATGGTATTGCAATGGAATCATCTCCTTTGTGCCAGTGTATTCTGCAGCTGTTAATGGAATCAGGGTACAAATTAGACAAGTAAAGTGAGGATGTACACAGTGTGGCGATACCAAAATCCAGATGCTTCCAGATGTCCTCCTTTCATGCCCAGGGCTAAAGAATATCTCACACCTCATCATTATTTATTTTTGTTCAGTTTAGTTTAGAGATACAGCGCGGGAACAGGCCCTTCAGCCCGCCGAGTCCGCGCCGACCAGCGATCCCTGTGCACTAGCTTTACCCTACACACACTAGGGACAATTTACAATTATACCAAGCCGGAAGAAACCCATGCAGGTCACGGGGAGAAAGTACTAACTCCGTACAGAACAGCACCCGTAGTCAGGATCGAACCTGGGTCTCATTCGCTGTTAAGGGGCTGTCCCACTTGGACGACCTAATTGGCGAGTTTAGAAGAGTTTAGGAGAGTTTGAAAAAATGACATGTTGAAGACCTCCTTCGACTATGTTGAAGACTAGCTATGTGGCTATGACTAGCTACTACTAACTTCGGGAAAATTGGACAACGAGTAGTGGAGAGTGAAGATGGCGTCCTTCGATCTCCTTCGACCGCCCTTCGACTATGATGAAGACTATCTACGACTACCTTCAACTACCCTCGATTACCTATGACTCACACGCCGACCTACTACGACTAAACCTACGAGTAAAAAAAGTATCAATTTTTTTCCATGGTGACCCATGGCGGGCATTTTTTTAACATATTGAAACAATCACCGCGACCGAGCTGAGGCCTCGAGTACGCGGAGACCACTCTCGAGCATGAAGGGGAGGTACGAAGACCTCCTGCAACCTCGTGTCGACCATACTGCGAGTATGAGTCGAGGGCAAACTCGCCAGAACTCGTGGATTAGGTCGCCCAAGTGGGACAGGCCCTTAAGGCAGCAACTCTACTGCTGCGCCGCCATGCTTTCTCAAGCGTGGTACTTGGTTGAAGTGACCTCCACTATCACCATGCAAGGGGCAGTGTGTGTTTGGATCGCTAGTATTAGCTGGGCAACTTGTTGGTGGAATCACCCTTGTCTCCGTGGCCCTGGGGCAATGCCAGGTAGGCTTTGGTTTACTATTGGAATTACTATTAAACAAAGTCACGTGCCCGCATTAGAACACATTAAAGACCAACCCATCAGCTTTAGATTTTTCATTTTAGAGATACAGCATGGAGACAGGCCCTTCGGCCCATTGAGTCTGTACTGACCAGCGATCCTCACACATTCACACAATTTACGCATACACCAAGCCAACTTACCTACTGTGCAAACCTGTACACCTTTGGAATGTGGGAGGAAACTGAAGATCTAGGGGAAAACCAACGCAGGTCACGGGTTTAAGGTGCAGACTCTGTACAGACAGCAACCATAGTCAGGATCGAATCTGGGACTCTGGCGCTGCAAGTGCTATAAGATAGCAACTCTACCGCTGCGCGTCTGCTGAGAGAAAAAAGACACAAAGTGCTGGAGTAACTCAGCAGGTCAGGCAGCAAATCTGGAGAACGTGGATAGGGTTGGCCTGTTTCAGGTCGGGACCCTTCTTCAGACTGATTATAGTAGAGGTGGGGAGCGGGGGTTGGGAGGACAAAGCCTGGCGAGTGATAGGTGGATACAGGTGAGGACGTTTTTTGATAGGCAGACGGTTGGACCTTTGCCAGATTGGGGCCTTTGCCAGAGATGAAAAGACAGAAGGAGTGAGATCAGGATCGAAGAGGGGTGAATTGTGAAGCTAGAGGAAGGAACAGAGGAAGGAGAAGTATCCTATCCATGTTCTGCAGAGATGCTATCAGACCCGCTGAGGTACTCCAGCACTTTGTGTTTTTCTTTGAAAACCAGCATCTGCAGTTCCTTGTTTTTCCTTCTTCTCCTTCATTGTCCCAGATGCCTCATCCTAAAGCAGGAAGTGGGCAGGAGGTGACCTGAGTTACTGTTTGCTATTCCCTGACCTCTGACCTGACACTGGCCGACCTGCTTTTGCCAGTTAAACTCCAGTGGGGCAATTGGGTGGATTGAGTAAATCTCTTTCATTCTGGATCCAACCGCTCTTTCACCTGATGGTTTTGACAAGATGAAAGATGGAAATGGCAGCTAACTGCACTCCCAGCTAATCCAATCAGCAGCTTGTTAAATGAAGTCATTACTCATGCCAACTGCTCGGCAAATGCCGCACTTATCACGGGATAAATATATTTGCGCTGTTGTCATTAGATGTCTTCATGTCTGACTGGCGATAGCTGACAATGTCTGAAGGGGAGAACAAGGATGCCGTGGCAACTGTCATTCCGTTTTTCACTCCAGACACGAGGCAATTTAGCAAAACTGACACCTACACTGCTCTTCGTTACTTTGTGCGTCGTCTGCTGGTGACTCACCAAAGCCCACAGCAGGAGTATGCGTTTACCATCCCAACCGCTGTCTACTGATGCCACAGTGACCTTTCCTTCAGCTGCTGGAAGATCAGAGTGCAATATATACAGTTTGAGATGCATGCCTGATTGTCACGACTCAGTTATTCTGATAGTTTCCCCTAATGCTAACAGCGCAGGTCTGGGACGGTGCAATTACCTTGGTCAAACAAGGCTGATAAAACCTAGTCCCACCGCTACCCTTGAGAACGCTGGTAGCTGAGGAAGGTGACTGACTGACTGACTTTGAGGAAAGAATGCAACTTTCCCAACGAAAGCTGCTAATTGGAGTCAGAGGGGCTGAGTGTGGGCGCAGGGAGAGAGAATTTTAGGCAGAAGCAGATGGAGGTTTGTAACCAGATGGACTTTTCTGCGGCAGATTAATTAAATGCAGAGACGTGGCGACATCGCTATTAGTGGTGGAGAGGTGGCGCCATGTACAAATAGTCAAAGCTCTTGGGTCTGCTCGCTTAAAGGTGGCGCAAGTAGGTAGTGCCGCTGCGCAATGGCTCCATCGAGCGGCAGAGTTTAAAGGAGATGTGCGGGGCAAATATGTTACACAGAGGGTGGTGAGAGCTTGGAAGATGCTGCTAGGAGGGTCTCCAAAGACCCCGTGGACACTGTGTGTTCCCTCTCCAGGGACACGCGGGCTTTACTTTCACCTCAGGGCCTGAAAATCATGATTGGATCAACCCCCCCACCCTACTGATAAACCATTAGCTGACCACAGCTGAGTAAAGCACTATACACTCCGTGCTTTTAGCAGTCAGGAGACACTTCCTCTGATCAGTCTGCCATTTATCTCTCTGCAAGCCATTGAAAGAATGAACAACAATAGGTTGCTGGACTCAGTTTTGGTCCCCTAATCCGAGGAAGGACATTCTTGCTATTGAGGGACTGCAGCGAAGGTTTACAGGGTTAATTCCCAGGATGGCGGGACTGTCATATGCTGAGAGAATGGAGCAGCTGGGCTTTGTACACTCTGGAGTTTAGAAGGATGAGAGGGAATCTCATTGAACCATATAAGATTGTTAAGGCTTGGACATGAACTTTGGCAGTTCCCTGATCCCTGACCAGTCTGAAGAAGGGTCTCGACCCTAAACATCGCCTATCTCCTTCGCTCCTTAGATGCTGCTGCACCCGCTGAGTTTCTCCAGCTTTTTGTGTAACCCAAGGGCTTGGACACACTAGAGGCAGGAAACATGTTCCTGATGTTGGGGGAGTCCAGAACCAGGGGCCACACACAGTTTAAGAATAAGGAGTAAGCCATTTAGAACGGAGACGAGGAAACACTTTTTCTCACAGAGAGTGATGAGTCTGTGGAATTCTTCCACACTCCAACCACCCTCTGTGTGAAATAGTGACATAGTGAAATAGTCAGTGGAATTCTCTGCCTCAGAGGGCGGTGGAGGCCGGTTCTCTGGATGCTTTCAAGAGAGAGCTAGATAGGACTCTTAAAAATAGCGGAGTCAGGGGATATGGGGAGAAGGCAGGAACGGGGTACTGATTGGGGATGATCAGCCATGATCACATTGAATAGCGGTGCTGGCTCGAAGGGCCGAATGGCCTACTCCTGCACCTATTGGCTATTGTCTAATATTTCACTTCATCCAAAGGGTGCATCCAGCAACAATTAATCAGTGGTATTTGGATAATACCAGAAATATTCTTCAGCTCAGTCAGTATCTGTGAGCGGAGAAACAGAATGAACATTTGAATTGAATGACTTTTCAATTCAAGTCAATTAAACAGCTTGAAGAGTGGTCCTGACTCAAATCATCGTCCATGTAGAAATGGACTGCAGATGCTGGTTTATACCGAAAATAGGCACAAAGTGCTGGAGTAACTCAGCGGGTCAGGCAGCATCTCTGGAAAAAAAGGGTGGGTGATGTTTCGGGTTGGGACCCTTCTTCAGACTGGGACGGTCAATCGATAAACGTTCCCTCCACAGATGCTGCCTGACCCCAAAAATCTTTTAAGGGGAAAGATTTTAATAAGAGTCTGATGGCCAACTTTTTCATACAGAGGGTGGTGAGTATATGGAATGAACTTCCAGAGGAGGTAGTTGAGGCAGGTTCTATAACAACATTTACAATACATGTTGACAGGCACATGGATAGGTACATGGTGTAGAGGGATATGGGCCAAGCTTGGCAGGTGGGACTAGTGTGGATGGGGAATCTTGGTCGGCATGGGTTGGCAAGTTGGGCTGAAGGGTCTGTTTCCATGCTGTGTGACTGTCTCTAGTACCCACTGAGTTCCTCCAGGACTTTGCGTTTTTCCCAGGATTCCATCACCTGCAGTTCCTTGTGTCCCCAAGGTGAACATCTTGTTCATCAGCAGTGCGAGAGCCTGGATCTAGTGACTGACTCCCGAGAGCTCAGTTTCAGCCTTCACTGTGTCGCTGAAGGAAATTGCAACACGTCCAGACTGCATCAAATTACAAATGTGTGGCAAAATGTTTTTGTTATTCTCCTTATTTCCCAAGCTAACTCCGTAAAATATATATTAGTATTCTCTCTGACTTTCCACAGTAAAAGGGCATCTGATGGCAAATTGATATTCACATTCGTTACATGATTAATGTGTAATAAGAAATTCAATTTTAGGGCACAGTTCCATTTACAAATGTACTTTATTTTGTATGTAACCTGATTTGCTTTAAAACATTGACAATATATATCCATCTGAATATAACATTAAGAAGAGAAATGTGTGAGATGCATAACAGCGAGAAAGCTTGTTGTGTAGCAGGTTGCTGTGTGACTTGTGCATAGCTTCCTTTCATTTAATGCAAATACAGATGCTGGTTTAGGGGCTACCATTGATTTTACATTCTGCTCTATAATGCAGGGATAGACACAATAAGCTGGAGTAACTCAGCGGGCCAGGCAGCTTCTCTGGAGAGAAGGAATGGGTGACGTTTCGGGTCGAGACCCTTGACACCTTGGTCTCGACCCAAAACGACACCCATTCCTTCTCTCCAAAGATGCTGCCCGTCCCACTGAGTTACTCCAGCTTATTGTGTCTGTCTCCGGTTTAAACCCAACATCTGCACTTCCTTTCTACACGATGATGCAGGGTAGATTGATTGAGCATGTTCTGTTTGCTAAAAAGCCACAGGAAAAAAAATCCCAAGCAAAGTGCCACAAAGGCAACAGAAGTGGCAACTGGGATAGTCTTTAATCTTGAAGACCTCACTGAATCACAACCAATGTCGCCTAGACTAAGTGAGAAATTAAGTTTCAACTGTTGGCTCTCAAAAGTGGTTAAGTACAAATTGAAGATATGAATTGAATCAGTTTTAGGAACTGTAACTCACCCGACTGATGACACCAGTCCATAAATCATTACACTCGCAGATAAAATTAACATAATAAATCAGACAAGATATTGTGAGCTACATTACTTTAATCCTTTGACTGGAATTGCCGATCAGCAATGCAACTGCAGATTAAAGAGGCTAGCAAACGTTCTGACTGCCTGATCGGTCCTATGTGAGGTTCAATTTGGCTTCTCCTATCTGTCACAGCGGATGATCTAAGTGCCAGTTTAATGCTCTCGATGGGTTTAAAGCAGCTGGATTCGAGAGAATCAAGAGTGCTTATTTGTCATAAGCTTCGGATATGAACCGGAACCATGAAACTCCAATAGCCCTGTCCCACAGTACCAGTTCATTGCAAGAGCTCCCCGGAGATTTACAGTAATGGCCACTGGTCAGTACTCGAGGCTCTCGTGGATATTTTTAAACATGTTGAAAAATCTTCACGAGTCTTCCCGAGCTTACCTGCCGTTAGCGAGTCTTCCCGAGTACCTGCCGTTAGCATTACGAGCCGCTAAGAGACGTCCCCGAGCTCCGACGTACCCGCTACGTTCATTCTCCGTGCTTCCCACGAGTTTGTTTTTTTTTTAAACTCGGGAGAGCTCTTGGAATGAACTCGTACCGTGGGACAGGGCTTATATGATCCACGGCTCAGCGAGAAATATCAGGAGCAAGAAACACAACCAAAAGTATACAATAAATTGTCAGTTATTCGGAGTCAACTAGATCGTGAGAATTGTGAATAACAGCGAATGTCGAATAGTGAAAGGCTTGGATAGAGTGGATGTGGAGAGGATGTTTCCACTAGTGAGAGAGTCTAGTGCCAGAGGTCGCGGCCTCAGAATAAAAGGATGTACCTTTAGATAGGAAATGAGGAGGGAGGGTGGTGAATCTGTGGAATTCATTGCCACGGATGGCTGTGGAGGCCAAGTCAATGGGTATTTTTAAGGCGGAGAGGAACAGATTCTTGATTAGTGCAGGGGGTCAGGGTTTATGGGGAGAAGGCAGGAGAATGAGGTTGAGAGGGAAACATAGATCAGCCATGATTGAATGGCAGAGTAGACTTGATGGGCCGAATGGCCTAATTATACTCCTATAACTTATGATACACCGGGAAATGCCCACCATTTTCTGCTGTCTCCACTCCTAAGAGCCTAATGCCCCTGTCTCACTAATACCCCTGTCCCACTTAGGAAACCTGAACGGAAACCTCTGGAGACTTTGCGCCCCACCCAAGGTTTCCGTGCGGTTCCTGAAGGTTGTCAGTCTCCCCAATGGTCGAAAGTGGTTTCCGTTTTAAAAATCGGTAATTCTTTAGTCGAAGCCGGTTGCAATGCTGGTTGAAGGTGGTTGCCTGAGGACAAAAACCTCCGGGAACCGCACGGAAACCTTGGGTGGGGCACAAAGTCTCCAGAGGTTTCCGTTCAGGTTTCCTAAGTGGGACGGGCATAAAGAATGCCTTTCCAGCCTGCTTGAATGACTACCGACCAGTGGCCCTCACCTCGGTGATCATGAAATGCTTCGAGAGGCTGATCAAGAACTACATCTGCGCCTTCCTCCCTCGCACCATGGACCTCCTGCAGTTCGCATACCGTCCAAACAGATCCGCGGATGATGCGGTCTCCCAGGTTTTGCACACCATTCTCTCTCGCCTTGACAGCCAGGAGGGGGGCTATGTGAGGATGCTGTTCGTTGACTTCAGCGCAGCTTTCAACACCATAGTCCCCACCAGACTTGCTGAGAAGCTGCTGGAACTGGGGCTGAACACTCCCCTGTGTGCCTGGGTCCTGGACTTTCTCACCGCCAGGCCCAAATGGTCAAGATGGGGAGACATACCTCCACCCCCCTCACCCTGAACACAAGATTCCCCCCAGGGTTGCGTCCTCAGCCCCCTAATGTACTCCCTGTACACACACGACTGTGGCCAGGTTCAGCTCCAACTCCATCATCAAGTTTGCTGATGACACTGTGGTGGTGGTCCTGATCTCCGATAACGATGAGAAGGCCTACATGGTGGAGGTAGCTGATCTGGCACTCTGGTGTCAGAACAACCGCCTCCTCTTGAATGTCACTAAAACTAAGGAGCTGATTGTGGACTTTAGAAGGGCTCAACAACCGAGGACGTACACGCCACTGGAGATAAATGGACTACTGTGGATAGGGTGAGCTGCTTTAAATACCTGGCAGTCCACATCACAGAGGATCTGACATGGACAACACACACTGCCCCACTGGTGAGAATGGCAAGGCAGCGCCTTTACCAGCTCGGGCAGCTGAGGAAATTCAGAGTCTCTCTGAGGATCCCTCAATCCCTCTACTCTGATGCTGTAGAAAGTATCCTGACTGGAAATATCTCGATCTGGTTTGGCAACAGCTCAGCCCAGGACAAGAAGGCTCTGCAGAGAGTAGTGCGTTCGGCCGAACGCACCATGGGAACTACACTCGCCCCCCTGCAGGACCTGTACACCAGGAGGTGCAGATCCAGAGCCAGCAACAATAAGGGGGACACCTACCACCCCAGCAACGGACTGTTCCAGCTGCTACGGTCAGGCAAGCGCCTCCGCTGTCACGCTGCGAAAACAGAGAGGATGAGACACAGTTTCTTCCCACAGGCCATCAGGATTGTAAACTCTGATCTCACCGGGGCGTAATTACTGTTGTGTCTTTTTAAAAAACATGTAAATACTGGTCCTGTTCCGTTCTGTTGTTCTGTTGCTTTGCACAATCCCGCAGGCATTGCCACTTTCATTTCACTGTACATCTTGTGTGTGTATGTGACAAATAAAGTTGGCTGACTTGACTTGGCTTGATCAGTTGAATTTCTGAACAAGGCTGTGATGCAACCAGCCAGTATACTCTCCACTGTACGTTTGTAGAAGTTCAATAGAGTACCTGGCAACATCGAGTCACACAGGCCTCTCAGCCCAACTTGCCCACACTGGCCAACATGTCCCGGCTACACTAATCAACACCTGTCCGCATTTATATCCCTCTAAACCTGCCCTATCCATGTCCCTGTCTAATGCCCCTGTCCCACTTAGGAAACCTGAACGCAAACCTCTAGAGACTTTGTGCCCCACCCAAGGTTTCCGTGCGGTTCCCGGAGGTTTTTGTCAGTTTCGACCATTAGGGAGACTGACAAAAACCTCCGGGAACCGCACGGAAACCTTGGGTGGGGCACAAAGTCTCCAGAGGTTTCCATCCAGGTTTACTGAGTGGGACAAGGGCATAACTGTTTCTTAAACATTGGGATAGTTCCTGCCTCAAGTACCTCCTCTGGCAGCTCATTCCGTACACCCACCACCCTTTGAGTGAAAAAGTTACCCCTCAGATTCCTATTAAATCTTTTTCCCATCACCTTAAACCTATGTCCTCTGGTCCCCGATTCACCAACTCTGGGCAAGAGATTCTGTGCATCTACTCAATCTATTCCTCTCATGATATTATAAGATCTCTATTAGATCAACCCTCATCTTCCTATGCTCCAGGGTATAGAGTCCCAGTCTGCTCAACCTCTCCGTGTAGCTCAGACCCTCGAGTCCTGACAACATCCTCGTAAACCTCTTTTGCCTTTCCAGTTTGCCAAAGCTTCACATACCTCTGAGGAAGAAGAGCCATTGGTCAGCTTCCTTTGGGATTCAATCAATATGCTGGGCCCAGGACAGATCGTCTATGATGTGTAGGAAGGAACTGCAGATGCTGGTTTAAACCCAAGGTCGACACAAAAAGCTGGAGTAATTCAGTATCTCCTGCTTGTCCCACTGTGTTAAGGGCCTGTCCCACCAGCATGCAACTCTATGCGATGAGCGCGACCTAACGTGGTCGCTTGAGCCGTCCGGCGTCGCGGGGCCGGTCCCACTTCGATCGCCGGAGCCGTGCGGAATTGTGCGGAGTTCGTCCCGACATCGCGAGGGGCTCCGAAAAACTGACTATGTTCAAAAATTCCACGCGGCAACGGCTTGTCGGCTCGCAGTCGCCTCGACGCATTACTCACTGTCTCGACATCGTGCCTCTGTGACCCTCTCTGTAGGTGCCTCCGTGACCCTCTGTGTGTGTGGCTCCGTGGCCCTCTGTGTGTGTGCCTCTGTGCCCCTCTCTGTGTGCCCCTCTCTGTCCTGGCGAACTTACCTTTAAGACTTCGCTCCAAGTTCGCCTCACTTTGCGCCGCGTTGCGCCACTCAGCCGACCTCCGCACGGCCCTCGCTGCCGGTTTGGTCGCGCTTGCTGCATGCAGGCGCATGCAGGTGGGAACGGCCCTGTACAGGGGATCACCCGACCTCCGCACGGCCCCCGCTTCTAGTTTGATCACGCTCATCGCATGGAGTTGGATGCTGGTAGGACAGGCCCTTTACTCCAACATTTTGTGTCTATCTTCGTCTATGATGTGTTCGATCAGCAACCTGAAGCTGTAGACTCTCTCCACCTCCATGAAGACACGTGCATGGTCCTTCAGATGGACACAAAATGCTGGAGCAACTCAGCGGGCCAGGCAGCATCCCTGGAGAAAAGGAGTTGGTGACATTTTGGGTCGAGACCTCAGCTTTCCATTTCTGACATCCCTTTCCCCAGTGAGTTGCAAATAGTCTTTCGAGTTGCTGCAGAAAGTTTCTAAGAAAATCTCTGCTAGCAATGGTGAATGATCTGACTTTAACCAGTCCAGTCTATGTGTTGACAGATAACACGTACAGCAAAGCAACCTCTAAAAATGATTGTCTCGTTAAAGGAATACTCGAGAGGAGGCGCACAAAAGTCACAGTTATGAGTCTAACACCAGTAACTGCTCATTCTTTACGACTGAACTGGTGTGTGAACCTACTCTTGATTGTAATTAAACATCCTCTCTCCCGGCAGCGATTCCACACACATTTCCAGCTTGTGATTGTTGGAAACTCCTGCAAGATTTCAGTGGGCCACTTTCTTGGAGGGTGGCAGATCGTAAAAAGTGCAATCTTTTTTTAATTAACAGATTCTCTCCCCGAGCAGGAAACTCGCTCGTTCACATTTGCACGACCATTATATTCCACTTCCAAATACCAAACCGCCGTGAATGGAAAGCTGGCAAGATGCTGGTGTTGATACTAATCTCAATGACGTCGGAACCTCACTACCAGCGCACGCTGCCCTCTGGATGGCTGCTATGGAGGGGAGACGGTTGCCCACCTCTTTGCAGAGTGTGGATTTACAAAGAAAGTCTGGAGACGTTTGCAAGGGTCCCTGCCACGATTTATTCCGAAGAGCTCTGTCACAGAGGACTCTGTGATTTACGGACTGTTCCCAGGGACACGGGGACATCAGGTGCTGCTGGAAGGTCATCAACTCGGTGAAAGACGCTCTTTGGTCTTGCCGAGCTTTGTTGACCTCCCAGTGGAGCGAGATGTCTGTCGGGGAATGTTGCCGACTGGCCCGCTCCAGACTGCAGGAGTACGTGCTGAGGGACGCACTGAAGCTCGGTGCAGCCAACGCCAAGGCTCGGTGAGGGTGGTCCACAGCCTAGACCCCTTCCGCTGCTGAACATGGGGGGCAGGGTGTGATGGAGACGCCCCCCAAAAATAAGGGAAGGGATTCCACGCTAGTGGGCCACATGTGTGGCAAGGGTGGGGGATAAATTATGTTCCCCATCCAGGGGAACATAACTGCACACTCACCCTGTTAAGCTCACTTTGCCTGGTGAAACATCACCCCTGTATCTACTGTATCAGGTCCTGCAAGAACATTGTATCATTAGACTATGACGCTTGGTCTTGGTATTCCCAGTCTGAGGAAACATTCCCTTTTTGTTTCGAAGATAAACACAAAATGCTGGTGTTTCTCAGTGGGTCAGGCAGCATTTCTGGTGAAAAAGAATGGGAGACGTTTTGGATCGGAACCCTTCGTCAGACTGTTTTCATTTACCTTTTCATTTACCCCGTCAAGACCTGCAAAAATTGTGTATATTTCAATGAAAGATATTTCAACCCGAAAATGGATAGGATGTGATTTCGAGAGCAATGGGCCAAATGCAGGCAAATGGGACTAGCACAGAATGCCAACTTGATCGACGTGGATAAATTGGGCCGAATGGCACTGACTCGAAGCTGTATGACTCCTACTCTATAGAATGGCTTCTCATATTTCCAGATGCTGCAGAATGCAATGCAATCTGTTTATTGCACCTAATAGAATCTCAAGGAATGGCAATTTAAAGAATGAATCTGGTCAACCTTCGTTGTACTCCCTTTAACATGAGTAATTCTTGCCTTGACTAGGAAGAGCATAGCTGCACGTAATATCTCAGATGCAGTCTCACCAGGGCCCAATGTAATTGCAATAAGTCACCTTTCTGTCTTTAACCTTGTACTCAATCGCTCTTACAATAAAGGCCAATATACTGTTTGCCTTCCTTAATTGCATCCAACACCTATTTGTTAGCTGTAATGATTCGTTCACAAGGACATCCAATACATAAAAGTGCTGAATGTAATTTTAAGCAGTGAACGGCAGCAAAATACTTTTTTAAAACTTAGCTTCCCTTTTGCCTCCTAATCTCCAGGCCCAGAATCTTCATCGGGACCTCAGAGCTTCCATCAGAATTGAGCTGGGGAGAGGTGGAGAGTTTTGGCAGCGTCCTGACTGCGAGTATCCAGCATGCACGAACCTGAAACCTGCCATGGGGCTGATCTCCAGCAGGTTTTAGTTACTACTTCAAGCTCTGTGTAACAAGATCAAACGAATACCTAATGGGATGAATCTTCATCCAGTTGCCGCATGGCATTGACTGTGCATGCAAAACAATAGTTGTAATGAAGTTCACTCTGTCCCAATCATTAGAGCCTTGTCCTTTTATAAGAATAGAGAAATAACGTGCCAAATCTTGCTGTCCATGGTCAGCGGTTTTGAAGACCACATTTGGCATTCTGCCAATGAAGGCAGAGAGATCAGTGTGGGGAATACTGATATGCAAGGGCAGTATGAGATCAAGCCGGAGTTCGTCTTGGTGCTTTGAAGAGCATTAAGGCAGACAATTCCCTAAGGCCTGCTGGAATCTACCCCAAATCTTTAGCCAGAGGGTGGTGAATCTGTGGAATTCAATGCCACAGAAGGTTGTGGAAGCCAAATCAATGGATATTTTTATGGTAGTGTTAGATAAATACTTGATTAATACGGGTTTCAGGGGCTATGGGCAGGAGAATGGGGTTAGGTGGGAGAGATAGATCAGCCATGATTGAATGGCAGAGTGGACTTGATGGGCCGAATGGCCTAATTCTGCTCCTATCATTTATGAACTCATGAACAAATTACTGAGACAGGCAAGAGTGTGGATTGCAAAGACCGTGACGAAGATCTTTGCATCTTGTCCAGGCAAAGGTCCCGGAGGACTGGAGAGTAGGAGATGTAGCTGCTTTGTTTAAGAAGGGTAGCAGAGATAATAGAATAGAATACTCTATTGTCACATGTGACAAGTCACAGTGAAATTCCCCTTTGTCCTTCCCCCCCCCCCAACGGTGGTCCCCCCATGCCGGGTTCCCCATTGCCCTCCATGGGATGGGTGAGGCAGGGCCGGACGCAGCACTCCAACCCGACAGTCCCTTCGACCCGAGTAGTAGCAGTCAAATATGGGACAAGGGCGGTCCCGTATGGGGCAAACCAATTTAGCCCAATACATGGGATGCCTCGGTTAATACGGAACAGTTGGCACCCCTACTGTTCACAACCTCCACTCTTAGGTCTAATTAAATAGTCATAGAGCTTTACGGCATGTAAACGGACGCTGCTTATTATGTAGGAATATTGTTCGCCTTGCATTGATAGTGGCAAATACACAAGCACCTTTGGTACTTCATCTGGGCTATCGTTTGTTCGGAAGTGAGCCCGGACCTTGGAAATGCACAGACTAAAGCATCAGACCGCCCTGATCTGCTATTCACATCTGCACGCCTCCAGCAGAGATGGCTGAATATTGATCAGAGGATTAATGAAATCAATTGTGACATTTTTTTCCTGAAAAGGACAAACGTTCATAAAAGGGGAAAAAAAAAACAACTAGACTGGGAGTAATTGGATTGCTCTTACTTCAACTTCAAGTGTGCCACGGGGCTTCCTGCCTTGTTGTGTGCTTTGTGTGCTTGCCATGATGCAGAGGTTCTCCTCCTCAGCATCTAAAGCACTGCTGCTGGCTTGCAGGAGGCTGTGCTGGGAAATGAATACGGGGATGGTGGGGGGGGGGGGGGGGGGGGGTGCCCCATTTTATTTTGTGCAACCAGCTCAGCTATTGGGAAAACACCTCTCAGATAACTTCAATCAAAAACAGTCTAATATGAAGTTGCATACAAAGAGCTGGAGTAACTCAGCGGGACAGGCAGCATCTCTGGAGAGAAGGAATGGGTGCTTCTCGCCCAAAACGCCGCCTGTCCCGCTGAGTTACTCCAGCATTTTGTGTCTACCTTCCATCTAAACCAGCATCTGCAGTTCTTTCCTACGAACTAATATGAAGTTACTTTGTTCGTGGACCTTTCATCCATATCTCCTGACCTTCACAAAGGTCAGCTCACCAATTATTTGGAAGGCAAACGTGGACTGGTATTAATCGACAGGATATTGTGCTTCGTGGAAATAAATCCAGGACGCTTTATGTGCAAGGATATTTGTATCAGTGCTGGTATATTGGGGATGTACTTCAGACTATTACAAATAAAAAGTGGTTTTGGCTGATTTATTTGAAAATGTAGGTTTCCTCCGGGTGCTCTGGTTTCCTCCCACATCCCAAAGATGTGTGGGTTTGAAGTTTAAATTGCCCCATACTGTGTAGGGAGCGCTTGCGAAACTACTGTGAAAGGGTGATCAATGGTCAGCGCGGACTTGGTTGGGCCGAAGGGCCTGCTTCCACGCTGAATCTCAAAACGGAAATCTCCAGGATACTTTATGTACAAGGGCTGTTCACGTCGAGGGTGGTGAGTGCCTGGAAGGCACTGCCAGGAGTTGTGGTGGAGGCAGTATGATAGTGGGGTTTAAGAGGCTTTTAGATGGTCTAATGGATATGCAGGGGACAGAGGGGTATGGATCATGTGCAAGCAGATGCGATCAGTTCAGCTAGGCATCATTAGGGCTGAAGGGCCTGTTCCTGTGCTGTACTCTTCTATGTTCTATGCTAAATTAAATGAAATGTGGGGTTAGGAGGGAGTGATTGAGCAGCCATGATTGAATGGTGGAGAAGACTTGATGGGCCGAATGGCCGAATTCTGCTCCTTCCACTTATGAACTTACAGAAAAAGTTACGCAACAAATAATATTTTACTGAACAATCCCGCTCATTCTAAAATAACACGTTTAAAAAACAGCCATTCCTCCCACTTTCTGGGACCAGAATCAGTGGCAGGAGCTGCATTCATGACTTTCTGCCAAGGTTTTACCGCCCCTGATATCTTCATCTTGGGTTGTACTGCGACTGAGAACTAACATACTGCAGATTTTTTGATTGATTGCAAAATTATCACACACACTAAAATTAAATGTTCTTTTCAATAATTATCAAAGTATCTTATTCTTGGCAACTTGATGCCAATTGAACCTGCATTAGTGTAGAGTTTATGCAAAATGGCATTCTGTGATACATGGGTCTGTTCAATGGGAGATTTATGGGTTTCATTATACATTGGAACCAACTTGGTTGATTGATTAGAAACACGATAAGCCAATCTTTAAAAGGTGCGTATATCTTACTTTCTCCTCAAGAACTGCATTTCTAAATACTGGACAGAATTATATAGGCATCCCTTGTGACAATCGCTGGCACTGCCAAAAGTTACAAATGCAGGGACGTATCTTGAGAATGTTTGAAGATCAATCAAACAAGTGGATCTAGCCTGGTGAAATTCGCATGAATATTGAGGGCGGAATGTCGAATCAATAAAGGGGCTCCAAAGGGGAAGGCAAAGATGATTCCCGGACGAGGATGTTGCCTGTCTGAAGAAGGGTCTCGACCCGAAACGTCACCCATTCCTTCTCTGCAGAGATGCTGCCTGTCCTGCTGAGTTACTCCAACTTTTTGTGTCTATCTTTGGGCAGTAGGACTTAGGACAATAAGTCATGAAATGAGGAGCAATGTGTCGAGCTCAGGGTGGGGAAAAAAGAACACATCACACAATTATTTATCTTGTTGCAAAGGACAAACGCTAGGGCAGATTGTTCGCTCCAGCAGAGAGAATAGTGTGGAGTTTCATTACACATAAGTTAGGAACAATCAAAATACTTTAGTTGACCTAAAACTAATGCAGATTTGCCATGGTATCTCCTCACGTAGGTGTGTTGCAGAGATGGCTTGGGTAGAGTGGATGTGGAGAGCATATTGCCACTAGTGGGAGAGTCTAGGACTAAACATCATAGCCTCAGAATTAGTTCTTTTAGGAAGGAGATGAGGTGACATTTCTTTAGTCAGAGGGTGGTGAATCTGTGGAATTCTTTGCCACAGAGGGCTATGGAGGCCAAGTCAGTGGATAGTTTTAAGGCAGAGATAGATAGATGTTTGATTAGTACGGGTGTCAGAGGCTATGAGGAGAAGGCAGGAGAATGTGACAAGGAGGAGGGAGAGATAGATCAGCCATGATTGAATGGCGGAGTAGACTTGATGGGTTGAATGGTCTAATTCTTCTCCTATCCCTTTTGACACGACCTTATGACTGCAATTTTATGTTAGAATTTTCACCACCTCTTTTCCAATCTGCTTAACTGAGCCATTAGTTCAACTTAGAGTCAACAATGCATCCACTAACATATTTGTAAAGAAGGTGGACAATATCATGCTAAGATTCAGATTGACATTTTAAGGATAAATACCAATAAAATGTCCTGCAGTATATATTGGTGCAAAAATGTTGGGATCAAAAATAGTAATGTATGATTTAAAGTTACATGGATTTATGTGTGAATTTGCTCAGTTTCACTTGGAGATATTCTTATAACATTCCCTCAGATGAAGACACCAAGTGCTGGAATAACTCAACGGGTCAGACATTATCTCTGGACAAAATAGATTGTGATGTTTTGGGTCTCCTCCAGTCTGAAGAATGGTCCTGACCCGAAACGTCAGCTACCTATGTTCTCCAGAGATGCTGTCTGACCTACTGAGTTAATCCAGCACTTGGTGTCTTTTTTTTGGTAAACTGATGTCTGCAGTTCCTTGTTTCTCAATTCCACCAAATGAGTTGGGTTGTTATAACAGATCACATCTCTGGTTGTGTTGCACTTGTCCATATATTTGCATGGTAGATCTAATGATGTGCAACTATTTCCTAAATTGCTCTTCCACATATTCTTTTGCATGAATTTTACTAGTAAATTTCAGATTTGCTAAAGTTAATACTAATCAACAAATTATTTAAACTACAGATATTACACAACTCCCAAACATACAGTGCTGTGCAGTTGAACATTGAGCCAAATTCTTGCAGTCTCAGAAATCCATCCCCTAATGTCGAAGTTGGATTTGCATTGGCTATTCACTTGGTGTCAAGCATTGCATAGAACATAGAACAGTACAGCACAAGAGCAGGCCCTTTGGCCCATAAAGTCTGAGCCGACCATGATGCCAAGACCATCTCTTATGTGCCTACATATAATCCATATCCCTCCATCTCCAGCATATACACGTGCCTATCCAAAATTCTCACTATCTTATTTGCCTCAACCACCACCCCTGGCAGCATGTTCCAGGCACTCACCACCCTCTATGTAAAAAACTTGCCCCTCTCACCTTAAAGCTATGCCCTCTGGTATTTCCATCCTGGGGGAAAAGGTTCTGACAGTCTACCCTATCCATGCCTGTTATAATTTTACATAATTCTATCAGGTCTCCCTGCATTCCAGAGATAACCATGTCTGTCCAAATGTTCCCCGTAGCTAATACCCCCTAACCCAGGCATCATCCTGGTAATAGACACTAAATGCTGGAGTAACACATCGGGCCAAGCCAGCATCTCTGGAGAAAAGGAATAGGTGACGTTTTGGATCGGAATCCTTCCACAGTCTGATGAAGGGTCTCGACCCAAAACTCAGGAGACACTGTAGATATCGGAGAAAATCCATGCAGGTCACGGGGAGAACGTACTGTACAAACTCCGTACAGACAAACACCCGTAGTTGGGATCGAACCAGGTCCATGGCGCTGCCAGGCAGCAACTTTACCGCTGCGCCACTGTGCCGCCCATTGTGGCATGTCCCTTTAAGATTTGGTTGTAAGCATTGCAACAGCTGGGCTGACAATGGGCCAGTGCAAGGGTTTGGAACACAGTGGCAGGAAAGACCATGCTGAATGCATTCGCTTTTCTGTTAATCTCACAATTGCAATTCTCGCTCTTTGTGTGACTTTCAGAAACAGTGTTCGAGAGATCTATGGGGCAACTTTAACACCTTTCACAGATAGTAATGGAATTTCCAGTCCTGAATGTTACACTCTGCCAAAAGAGATATCAGATGTGATAATGTCATAAAACAAATATCACGGGTAAAATGTGCCACATTTTCTGAAACATCTTTCTGATAGGACTAATGAATAATGAAAGGGGATGCGGGAAGGTTGTTTCCAGTATTAGGAAAGTCTGGGACACAGGGCACAGCCTCAGAATAAAAGGATGGACTTTTGGAATGGAGGTGAGGAGGAATTTCTTTAGCCACAGGGTGATGAATCTATGGAATTAATTGCCACAGACAGCTGTGGAGTCCAAGACACTGAGTATTTTTAAAGTGGAGATTGATAGGTTCTTGATTAGTAAGGGCGTCAAAGGTATAGAAGTGTGAAAACACACACCTCCAGTTTCTTCCCAGATGTTATCAGGCAACCGAATCATCCTACCCCAACCAGAGAGCAGTGCTGAACTACTATCTACCTCTTTGGTGACCTTTGGACAATCCTTGATCCAACTTTGCTGGCTTTACCTTGCACTAAACGTTATTCCCATATCATGTGTCTATACACTATAAATTGCTCAATTGTAATCATGGAATGTCTTTCGGCTGACTGCACAACACACAACAAAAATGAATCTGAAACTGATGGGGAGAAGGCAGGAGAATGGGGTCGAGAGGGAAAAATAGATCAGCCCTGATAGAATGGCAGAGTAGGCTCGATGGGCCAAATGGCCTAATTCTGCCCCTTCGTCTTATGGTCATGGTCAAATAGTCCACTCTTGCAGGATTCTGTGCTGCTTATAGTTACGTGATAATCTTTGAAATGATAATCTCTTGTTCGGCTCCAGAGATAGTAAAGAAGGAAGCGAGAAAGATCCAGGCTATAACGCCACTTCTGTTGTCACATCTAGCGAGCTCCTTTGAGCGACCTCGAGCCACTTGCTTTCAGCGTCAAGGAAATAATTGTATTTCATTTCAGAAAAAGGGCATTGAGTGCCTTGGTATACGGACACTGATTAAAGGATGTGGACATGGTACCTACTTTCATTATTTTCTTACAGCAGGCACCTTCATCTTTGTGGCTATATATATTATATGTGTACACACACATGCATATATATTTATGGGTGAGTGCGTGTATACAGTATATGTATGTGTGTAGTGTGTGTATATGTCTGGTGTGTGTATATGAGTGAGTGTGCGTGTGTGTATATATGTGTGGTGTGTGTATATGTGTGTGTGTTTATATATATATGCGTGTGTGTGTGTGTATATGTATGGTGTTTGTATATGTGTGTGTGTATGTGTGGTGTGTGTATATGCGTGTGTGAGTGTGTGTGTAAATATTTGTGGTGCGTGTATGTATGTATATATGCATGTGTATATCTGTGTGTGTATATATATGTGTGTGTTTGTGTGTACATTATATATATATATGTGGCTATGTATGTATATATACACACACTGAACTTTTTCCCCTTGTTTATTATATTGTTTACTGTGTACTATGTTTGCAAATTCTGCTGTGCTGCTGAGTTTCATTGTTCTATCTGGGACATACAATAAAACGCTCTTGACTCTTGACTCTACCTCCAGTGTGTGGGGAAGTCTGTCTCACTGCCAACGGCTGGTAGCGCGCACAATCCCTTGCGATACCCTGTGTCACGAACAAATCTATTGTCATCAGCTTGATTGCTTAGGTACACAGTAAATGTCCCTTTTCAACACTGCAGCAGTTTTCATTTCACACTTATTAGTAAACACCGTAATTGTATTAGCAACCTTTGCAAAGTATCACAGATCTGCTTAGAAAGTCATTACAGCAAGAACAGATTACAATTCCATACCACCAGATTTTTACTAAAGGCCTCCACAATATTGGGAATAAGCAGACGCTGCCCTTCAGGGTTGGATATTCATAGAAAATATATTCACAGAATAGATTTATTCTGAAAGTACAGCCACGGAACAGAATAGATGTATTCTGTGAGTTGCCCCCGTATTTTATTACTTACATTATGCACGTTATTACAATAACAACTTGAATTTATACGATGCTGTTAATGCCATAAGATGTCTTGATGTCCCTTCACAGGGACTCTATCAAACCATCATCAGCATTGAGTTAAAGAAGGAGAAGGTGGTGAGGGGCTTATTGAGGAGCTGGGCTGCCCACCACAGTTAATACACACATTGGGGGCCATCCTGGGTCTCAAGTGCCTCAAGTATTTTGTAACTCCTTGGAAAGTGGTTAGCACCCAACAAAAGCTTTTCACTGTACCTCGGTACACGTGGCAATAAATGAAACTCAAGACATTAACTTTTCCATGGGTTTAAATGGGTCATGTTCTTTGTGGAACACTTGGTAACACAAATTCAGAATATTAGTAAATAGAGTCATTGAGTTATACAGCATGGAAACAGGCCCTTTGGCCCAACCCGTCCATACTGACCAAGACGCCCCATCGATGGCAGTCCCATTTGTCCGCATTTGGCCCATATCTCTTCAAACCTTTCCTATCCATGTACCTGACCAAATATCTTTTACGTGTTGTTATTGTACATGCCTCTGCCACTTCCTCTGGCAGTTCATTCCATATACACACCACCCTCTGGTTCCTGTTGAACTTTTCCCCCTCTCACCTTGTGAGATATCCTGGCTTTAGCATGTAGATAGAAACTCGCACAGGTTTTCAGCGCAGGCTGTTGCCAGTCTGGGTATTCTTTATTTCACAAAAGTACACTGTGCATACTCACATTTATTCACAAGACTGATAAGTATCACGTGACACAAGTCATACCATTCTCGTACCCAGCTCTTAAAGTGACAGTTACCATTATATACACTATTATATACACTACGCACTTTAAACCTATGCCCTTTGATTCTTGATTCGCCTACCCTAGGTAAAATACTCTGTACCTTCCCCCTATCTGATCCCCTCATGATTTTATGCACCTCTATAAGGTCACCCCCTGCGCCCCAAGAAATAAAGTCTTAGATTATCCAACCTCTCCCTACAGCTCAGGCCCTCGAGTCCCGGCACCAGCCTTGTAAACATTCTCTGCTCTCTTTCCCCTTAGAATGGCATCTTTCCTCTAGCAGGACAAGCCAAACCTGAACACAATACTCCAGGTAGTCAAAAACGCTGGAGAAACTCAGTGGGTGAGGCAACATCTATGGGTCGAGGCCCAAAACGTCACTCCATAGATGCTGCCTCACCCGCTGAGTTTCTCCAGCATTTTTGTCTACCTTCGATTTTTCCGGCATCTGCAGTTCTTCTTTAAACAATACACCAGGTGTGGCCTCACCAACATCTCGTACAATCTATAACAAATAGATTTTGATCATGTACATAACATTTTCAACTGTGAGAAAGCCTCCACAGCTGAAATGTCCACAAGATGCATGGCCTCAATGTTTTTCTTCCTGCTGAGTTAATATTTGTTCCACATCTGAAGTAATAGGAGCTCGGCGTAATCAGTCACATTTTCGAGGGGACGGAGCGACTCTGTGACTTGGTGAGAAACTATCCTCAGTACCACAACCCCTCTGGTTATGTGTAGTCCCAACGCACGCCATCCATCTTGTCCACATTCTTCATGCCTGGTCAGAAGTAGCCTGGTAGGGAAAAAGCATTTCACCAGTCACATAACTAAAGATCGCAAAGCTGAAGCCTGTTGGCTCGCACGATGTTGACACTTGAACTGGAATACAATTGGCATTAATCTCAGCAGTAGAACTTCCCAGTAGGTGTCCGCACAGCTCCCGTTCTATTGAACCCGGCAGTTATGAGCTGGCTGCGGAATTGCTCAGAGTAATTTCTGGGAGGTCAGCCCCAAAGTCTCGAGTAAGAGCTGCATTTGTTTCTCTAAACAATCCTTTTATCTGCTTTGTCTTAACCTGCATTCAAGGTGCAAACAAAATAGTTAAGTTTAGTTTAGAGATTCAGCGCAGAAGCAGGCCCTTCTGCCCACCAGGTCCGCGCGGCCCAGCGATCCCTGTTTATTAACACTATCCAACACCCACTAGGGACAATTTAAAATATATATATATTTTCTAAAATATAATTTATTTATTTTTATAATTTATTTGATCAAAGTCTCTCCCCTGCCAGGTAAGTTATTTATTTATATAATTTATTTTATATTATTTATATATATATATATATAATTTATTTTTTACACACATTTATCAGGCCAATTAACCTACAAACCTGTACGTCTTTGGAGTGTGGGAGGAAACCGAAGATCTCAGCAAAAACCCACGCAGTTCACAGGGAGGACATACAAACTCTGTACAGACAGCACCCGTAGTCGGGATCAAACCCGGGTCTCCGACGCTGCATTCGCTGTAAGGCAGCAACTCTACCGCTGTGCCACCGTGACGGCCCAAGGTGCCGCGAGCTACACGATGTTGAAGTCCGCAGGCTCCCGCAGTTGGAGCTCCCGAAGTCGATCCCCGGCAAAGGGTTCGCAAGCTCCACAATGGAACTAAGATGGATGGAAAATATTGCTACGTGTGGGCAGTGGCTGCTGTTGTCTTTTGATGAGGGCGCCCCATGGCGTCTTTGGAGTGCGGGAGGAAACCGGAGCACCCGGCAAAAGCCCACGTGGTCACAGGGAGAACGTACAAACTCCGTAGTCAGGATCGAACCGGGGTCTCTGGCACCGTGAGGCACCAACTCTACCATTGCGCCACCGTGCCGCTCTAATCTATTGCTTTAATCAATCCACGTCTTTGGTTTATAACCAAGCATGTCTCAGCTGAAGAATTGTTCTTCTGTTATCTACAACGAGAAGAACATGAGAGGTAGAAATGTAGTCAATGAGACAATCAGAGTTACTGAAGGCTGGCTTCGTGTCCTTGGCATGTTGGATGTCACCTTTGTGCATTGATAAAACACTCACCTCTGATTCAAAGGATTATGCTTTCAATCTCCACTTGAGCACATGAGCTCGGCTGACACTGTGTAGTTCAGGCAAATTAAACCAAGGCCTTGCTGCCACCTCAGATGGATATGAAAGATTCCATAACACTGCGGAAAGCAGTGAAGCTCTCCCAGTTTCCTGTCCTGCCCAATTTACCACTCAATCAATAACTCCTAAATGTTTTACCTGGTCTATTGTAAAGGCTGGTGTATACGTCTCACCACTGTTTATGTTTGTACTCGAATATAATGGGGTAGACCTTTGTCTTTGATCAATAGGGTTAAACGCAACCTTTAATATTGGCTAAACACAAAGTGCTAGTGTAACTCAGTGGGTCAGGCGGCATCTCTGGTGGACATGGATGAGCGATGTTTTTGGCCCAAACTCTTCTTCAGACTGAAGGGTCACCTATCAACGTCCAACAGAGTTGCTGCCTGACCCGCTGAGTTACACTAATACTTTGTGCTTTACTCAAGATCCCGACATCTACAGTTCCTTGCGTTTTTGTAGTACTGGCTGGTGAACTTTGAAGCAAAAGAGCGAACAATGGTTTGGATGTAACACTCAAAGAGACATTTCCACCCAAGATAGACACAAAATGCTGGAGTAACTCAGCGGGTCAGGTAGCACCCCTGGAGGTAAAGAAGGGGCGACATTTCGGATCGGGTCCCTTCTTGAGACATTTTATGATACCTCCACTAATATGCATGTAGTATAACAAGGAGTCAGTAACTTATTTTTCTTACTGAGCATGAGAAAAGTATCTAATTTAAGTCCAAACGATAGAAGCCCGTGAAATAAATTTCATCCAGCAAGATTTCAAAGGCTAAATTCTTTCTCCACGGCATTGGTTTCTTATCTGAAGTTTAAATTATTTTGAAGTTAGCCTCAGCAGTTAATAATTGTGTTTCACACAATTTTGTCACAAGTAATCTTTCTTGAAAACTTCTGGAACGTGTTCAGTCAGGAAGGAATGAGTTCTCTTCAGGGGAACACGGGGAAATATGGGAAATCATCAGCTCGGGAATGCTCACATTTCCACCCACACGTCGGCAAATCTTTCTGCTGTGAGTCCCAAGTTTATGGAACCTTTCTCACCGCGAGGACGTGTGTATCAATCTCTGCCCAGGTTCTATTTTCACATCCTCCCACACTATTGTGTCTTTGTCAAAATGGTAAAGGTCGCGGAGTTCTGCTTGATCTGGTGACTTGATGACATTTATGTTGTTTGTCCTTCAAAACGGCCTTGTAGTTCTGAGCAAGGTGCCTCCTCTAAGAATTTGCAGCCACTTTAAGCTGTATAAAATTAATAGAAGAGAGGAATAGATCGATAGGGTAGATGCACAGAGTAGGTGAATCGAGGAGCAGAGGACACAGATTTATGGTGAAGGGAAAAGATTTAATAGGAATCTGAAGGGTAACTTTTTCACACAAAGAGTGCTGGGTGTATGGAACAAGCTGCCAGAAGAGGTAGTTGAGGCAGGGACTATTCCAATATTTAAGAAACATTGAGACAGGTACATGGATAGGACTGGTTTGGAGGGATATGGACCAAACACGGGCAGGTGGGACTAGTGTAGCTGGGATACGTTGGCCGGTGTGGGCAAGTTGGTCCTGTTTCCACACTCTATCACAATATATAAGAAAGAAAGGCGAATGACTGGTGGACTGTTGATTAAATCTCGCGATGTCACAGTGTAAAGTGCAAACAATCTTAAAATACGTAAAAAATAAAATCTAATCATGTGCTTTCCTTAGAAGAACGTGGTGCGTCTATCGCAAGAGGCAGAGAAATGATAATGAATGAATGGAGAATGTGTGAAGTGTGTGATACGAAGATCAGAAATTAGTCTACATGTCACTGGGTTCCAGGAAAAAGATGAACATAATTGGAGGATCAGATAGAACAGAAAGGGTTGCTAGATCTTGTGAAATTGCTAAAATTGCGAAATTGCTAAAATGCAAAAATTAGACTATTATCTGAATGGTGGCAGATTAGGAAAAGGGGAGATGCAACGAGACCTGGGTGTCATGGTACACCAGTCATTGAAAGTAGGCATGCAGGTGCAGCAGGCTGGGAAGAAAGCAAATGGTATGTTTGCATTCATAGCGGAAGGATTTGAGTATTGGAGCAGGGAGGTTCTACTGCAGTTGTACAGGGTTTTGGTGAGACCACACCTGGAGTATTGCGTACAGTTTTGGTCTCCAAATCTGAGGAAAGACATTCTTGCCATAGAGGGGGTTCAGAGAAGGTTCACCAGACTGATTCCTGGGATGTCGGGACTTTCATATGAAGAAAGACTGGATAGACTCGGCTTGTACTCACTGGAATTTAGAAGGATGAGGGGGGATCTTATTAAAACGTACAAAATTCTTAAGGGGTTGGACAAGCTAGATGCAGGAAGATTGTTCCCAATGTTGGGGGAGTCCAGAACAAGGGGTCACAGTCTAAGGATAAGGGGGAATTCCTTTCTGACCGAGATGAGGAAAACATTCTTTACACAGAGAGTGGTGAGTCTCTGGAATTCTCTGCCACAGAAGGTCGTTGAGGCCAGTTCATTGGCTATATTCAAGAGGGAGTTGGATGTGGCTCGTGTGGCTAAAGGGATCAGGGGGTATGGAGAGAAGGCAGGTACAGGATACTGAGTTGGATGATCAGCCATGATCATGCTGAATGGCGGTGCAGGCTCGAAGGGCCGAATGGCCTGCTCCTGCACCTATTTTTCTATGTTTCTATGTTTCTATGTTTAACTTCAAGTTAAAGCGCCAGAGACCTGCGTTCGATTCTGACTACGGGTGCTGCCTGTACACTCACCTGCGTGGATTTTCTCTGAGATCTTCCGTTTCATTCCACACTCCAAAGACGTACAGGTTTGTAGGTTCACCACCAGATTCAGGGACAGTTTCTTCCCAGCTGTTATCAGGCAACTGAATCGTCCAACCAAAACCAGAGAGCAGTGCTGAACTACTATCTACGTCTTTGGCGACCCTCGGACTATCCCTGATCGGACTTTGCTGGCTTTACCTTGCACTAAACGTCATTCCCTTATCATGTATCCAGACACTGTAGATGGCTTAATTGTAATAATGTATTGTCTTTCTGCTGACTGGATAGCACGCAACAAAATGTGTTTTCGCTGTATCTCGGCACATGTGACAATAAACTAAACTAAACTAAATTACACCCTTCCTTTTAGAGGCGATGTCAGGAGCAACTGTATGCCACAAAGCCTGTGCCAGGCATGAAGCTAAGACCATCTCATATCTACCTGCCCATAATTCATATCCTCCCATTCCTTGCATATCCAAATGCCTACACGCAAGTCTCCTAAATGCCACTATTGTATCTGCCTCCACTACCACCCCCGGCAGCGCATTATGTGTACTTTATGTATGTTTTATTATCTTAATATAAATCATAATTAATTGCATTCGTGCAAATTTAAGCAAGTTATGGTGACTGAAATTCCTGGAATTTGGAACACACTGTGTACAATCAGCCTTATGAGAAAAGCCTTAATTTATGGATTTTTGCATAATGATATATATTCAGGAATGCAAATCCAGGAACGGTTGTATAATTAAATCATCTTTTTTCCAGAATGTAACAGTGGCATTTATTATAATTAGCACCAAGTATTTCCATAAACCAGATCTTTTCGTTTTTCTAGTTTGTCCTGTTGTGCTAGTGCACAATGCCACCTCTGGTGGGTGGAAAAGTCAACTCAACATTCAATTAGACCCAGAATGGAAAGACTACCATGTTCTCTGCTTTGACACTAAGTTTGCTGCCACATTTTCCCACCCACCAGATTTTTGACAGAGCTGCCAATGTTGCTCTGCATTGAGTCTACATCAGATTTAGGACTTTAGGCTTAAGACGTTAGAGATGCAACGTGGAAACAGACTGTTGTTTTTAAGAAGGAACTGCAGGTGCTGGAAAATCGAAGGTAGAGAAAAGTGCTGGAGAAACTCAGCGGGTGCAGCAGCAACTATGGAGCAAAGGAAATAGGCAACGTTTCGGGCCGAAACACGAAACAGACCCTTCAGCTCACCGGGTCTGCGCCACCCCGTACACTAGCTCTCCCCCACACGCTAGGAACAATTTACAGTTTTACCCAAGCCAATTAAACTACAAACCTGTACGTCTTTGGAGTGTGGGAGGAAACCAGAGCACCAGGAGAAAACCCACACGGCCATAAGGAGGACGTACAAACTCCATACAGGCAGCACCCGTAATCAGGATCGAACCCGGGTCTCTGGCGCTGTAGGGCAGCAACTGAACCACTGCGCCACTGTGCCGCCACAAAGATGCGGGAGAAAGGGGAGGGAAATTATAGAGGAATGAGCGTTTCAAGACAGAGAAATTAAACAGAAAATATATTGTAAAGTTGCGGAGGCAGGGAAGGCAGCATCTGTGGAGAGGGAGAGGCTTCATGCTCGAGGATGATGACCTTTCATCAGATGCTACCTGACCCACTGGGATCCTCCAGCAAATTGTATTTTGCATCTCTGGTCTGTGGTGCCTTATCCTTTAATCAGAGCTGTGCAAAAAGATTGTGCAGAGAGTGGGGAGAAATAGATTTAGCAGGCAATAGACTAGTTGGAAAATTGTCCAAATCTTCTACTGGTCCATTTTACTGCTGAATCCTTTGAAAGGAAGACTTGTGATAATGGATAGACATGGAACTTAGAACAGTCCTACCCAGGAACGTGGCCTTCAGCCCACAATGTCTGTGCTGAATATGATGGCAAATTAAACTGATCACACCTGCGTGCACGTAATCTACATCCGCCTCCTGCTCAGGTGCCAATCTAAATACCTGTTCAATGTCACCATCAGATCTACCTCCACCATCACCCCTGGCAGCACATTTCCAGTACAAGGATCGCTGGTCAGTGCGGACTCGGTGGGCCGAAGGGCCTGTTTCCACACTTTATCTCTAAACTAAACAAAACTAATCGAATCAGGAATCTGCCAACGATTGCCTTAAATATCTCCATTGACTTGGATGAGTCAGGGCGAAGGCTCTTTTTCTGTGCTCGATGATTTTATGGCTCCTAGTTTAACCTCCCATGCCTCCAATAGGCATGACTGTATAGCTTGCCAGGTTATAAAATTCATTATCAACTAAAGCAACTGCTTAAACTGTACCTGAAATAAAACATTAACGTTAATTGAATGCATTTTCTTCACGGCTTGGGTTTAAAGTGTTTCCATAAGGTGCAGTATATATTAAATGTTCTGATGGAGAGCCATAGATGATGGCATTTCCTGCTGAATGAATACAGCATCCTAATAGGAAGAGTGGATTGTCCATAAGTTCTGCAGTAAATCACCATGGAGGTAAGCTGATCAGCCCAAGTGGTGATGGACCTGAGTGTGTGCTGGACTCTCCACATCTCACGTATCCCACAGACGGGCTGCCTATAATTGCAGGCTTGCTTCCAACAAAAGCAATAATGCTGTGCCATTAGCTAGTTTACAACAGAAGGCAAATCCTAATTTCCACTGATGTCTCCTTAATGGAAAGATTCATGCTGAATGTTCAGAGAATATATCTGCTCTCAAGCAATGTTGCACATTAGCTGACTTTCCTGTATTAAATAGCCATTTGGCAGCGAAAATCCTTCGGCAAAATTGAACAATGCCCTGTGCATGGACCTCCAACTGGTCCAGATGAGTTAGTTAGTTCGTTTTGAATGACACAAAATGCTGGAGTTGCTCCACTGGGCAGGCAGCATCTCTGAGGAAGGGTCTCGACCCGAAACGTCACCCATTCCTCCTCTCCACAGATGCTGCCTGTCCCGCTGAGTTACTCCAGCATTTTGTGTCTACCTTCAGTGTAAACCAGCATCTGCAGTTCCTTCCGACACATAGTTAGTTTAGTTTAGCTTATTGTCACGTGTACCGAGGCCCAGTTAAATTGTTACCGCTTTTGTTAGGTGCTAGCAAGTCAGCAGAAAGACAATACATGATTACAATCGAGCCGTCCACAGTGTACAGACACTTGTTAAAGACAAAGGGATTATTTTGAACATTTACAGTCGCTTACTGATCTAAATAACTAGTCGTTTACATAAGTTGCAAGCTGCCGCATGAGCAAGTGGTGAAGGGGCAGGAATTGAGAGTAGATAGTGAATGTGGTTTTCCCTGGTGCGTTGGAGGTTAGGGGAGACCTGATAGAAGTATATAAAATTGTGAGAGGCATGGATAGTGGAGACAGTCAGGACCTTTCTCCCAGGGTGGAAATATCAAAGGTCAGAGGGCATAACCTCAAGGTGAGAGGGGCAAAGTTTAAAGGAGATGTGCAGGGCAAGTTTTTTGTACACAGCGGTAGTTGGTGTCTGGAACACACTGCTGGGTATGGTAGTGGGGGCAGATACCATTGTGGAATGTATGAGTCTTTTGATTAGGCACATGGATATGCAGGGAAAGGAGGGATCTGGATCATAAGATCATAAGATCTTAAGAGATAGGAGTAGAATTAGGCCATTCAGCCCATCCAGTCAACCCTGCCATTCAATCATGGCTCATCTATCTCTCAATCCTAACCCCATTCTCCTGCCTTCTCCCCATAACCTCTGACACCCGGATCATGTGCAGGCAGAGATTACTTTAACTTGGCTTCTCGTTCGGCATGGACATTGTAGGCCGAAGGGCCTGTTGCTGTGCTGTTCAATGCTCCATGAGGGCTAACGCTAGCACAGTAGGAGGGTGGGAGCCTCAACATGAATTCAGGAAGGAGAGAGAGCGAAATGGAGCTGGAAAATGAAAGAAATGCTTGGCATAGACAATGCCAGGCAGCAAATGTGGTTAAAGTACAGAAAAATAGCGCCGGATCTGAATGCTCACAGCTTTTACAACAAGGTAAGTGAATTAATGGCACCATTAGCAGTAAACAGATATGATCTCAGTGCTGTTATGATAAATGGCTGCAGAATGACTGAAGCTGAGAACTAAATATTCTCAGGTGTTCAACGTTTAGAAAGGACAGAAAGAAAGGAGAACGCAAGTCACAAAGTCCTGGATAGATGCAGCACAGAAGAAGGTTCTTTGCCGCTCTGAGTCTGTGCCAAATATCAGGAGGACATTTACACTAATCCTAAAATTAATCCCTTTTTCTTATTGTCCCCGTATTCCCTTCAGTTCTTCCCCGTGATTCAACCACTCATCTGCCCACCAGGGGCAAGTTAGTGGCCAAGTAATCTACCTACCCGCATGTTTTTGGCTTGTGGGAGGAAACCAGTGAGTGGGGAATTATTTTAAAGAGACGTGCAAGGTAACTTTTTGACACCGTGGGCGGCACAGTGGCACAGCGGTAGAGTTGCTGCCTTACAGCGCCAGAGACCCGGGTTCGATCCTGACTACGGGTGCTGTCTGTACAGAATTTGTACGTTCTCCCCGTGACCTGCGTGCGTTTTCTCCGAGATCATCGGTTTCCTCCCACACTCCAAAGACGCACAGGTTTGTAGGTTAATTGGCTGGTTAAATGTAAAATTGCCCCTTGTCTGTGTAGGATAGTGTTAGTGGGCGGGGATCACTGGTCGGTGCTGACTCGGTGGGCCGAAGGGCCTGTTTCCCCGCTGGATCTCTAAACAAAATTAAGCAAAGGGTGGTGGGTATGTGGAATGAACTGCGAGGAACATGTAGACGCAGGTCATAATGTTTAATAGGCTTTGGACAGGGCTGTGAATGGAAAAGGCTGAGAGAGATTTGTGCCATAGACAAGCATCGATACCTTGGTCACCGAGGGCGGTTGGGTTGTTTCCGAGCTGTATGAATTTATGAATTATGGAGCAGGCATGAAGGAACAGATTCTTTGATAGTCTGGTCCTTTGTTACAAGGGTGGCACGGTGGTGCAGCGGTAGAATTGCTGCCTTACAGCACTTGCAGCGCCAGAGACCCGGGTTCGATCCTGACTACGGGTGCTCTCTGTACGGAGTTTGCAGGTAATCCCCGTGATCGCCAAGATCTTCGGTTTCGTCCCACAATCCAAAGATGCACAGGTTTGTAGGTTAATTGGCTCGTGTTTGTATACTCAGTGTAAGTGTAAATTGTCCCTGGTATGTGTAGGGTAGTGTTAATGTGTGGGGATGGCTGGTCAGTGCGGACATGGTGGGCCGAAGGGCCTGTTTCTGTGCTGTATCTCCAAACTAAACTAAACTAAACAGTTATTCTCTTCTAGCTTTTGTAATAATTTGCCATCTCAAATCTTTGGAGATCACCCTGCCAGAACATGAAGTCAAGATGAACCACATACCACATGATTAAAAATTGTCTGATATAAATTGAAGAGAGTCCTAACTCAAACTGATACTGTCAATGATCCATTAAAGTGAAGCATTAGCCTATCGTAATGTTCGCCCGAATACAATAGAAATAGAGAATGATTCCACAAACAGAAGCGATTCAAGACATCCTCACAGTGATATAACTACATTGATAAATTTGTAAGATGGCTGTGATTTTCAGATTCATATCAATGAAATTATATGCCATTATATAAATGTATTTATAAATTATATATCATTATCATTGCTAAAAATGCTTGGTACAAATGTGATCTTCCAGAATTTAGATTGGTTCATAAAATTTAGATATCCATCCTTTGTCAACTGGTTGGTTCCTAACCGGTGACTGAATGCTAGCGAGCTGCCATTTATAATGTTTTAGTTGTCTTTCATGGTTCCTGGAATTATGGAGTTAACAATCCTAGGACCACAGGAAGCAGAAATGAGCCTCTGGTTACCGATGCTGAATTAGTGCTAATTGCACGTCTTTGGGCAACAACTTACAAAATATTTAGTTTTACGTTAGTTTAGAGATGCAGCGCAGAAACAGAGCAGAATGCGCCACAGAGTCCACACCGACCAGCAAATCCACGCACATTAACACTATCCTACATAAACCAGGGACAATTTACATTTTTATACCAAGCCAAATAACCATATAACCATATAACCAAATAACAATTACAGCACGGAAACAGGCCTTCTCGGCCCTTCCAGTCCGTGCCGACCATTTATTTTCCCCTAGTCCCATCTACCTGCGCTCAGACCATACCCCTCCATTCCCTCCCCGTCCATATACCTATCCACTTTACTTTTAAATGTTAAAATCGATCCTACAAAGCCGTACGTCTTTTGAGTGTGGGAGGAATGCGAAGATCACGAAGAAAACCCATGCAGGTCATGGGGAGAACGTACAAACTCTGTTCAAACAGCGAACCCGGGTCTTTGGTGCTGTAAGTGCGGTAAAGCAGCTACTCACCGCTGCGCCACCGTGTCGGGTAATCTGGTGGCACCAACAGATATTGAGTGTGGAAGTTGGGATGTTATATATCACAGCTGTACAAGACTTTTACTGAGGCCGTACTTGGAGTATTATGCTCAGTTTTGGTCACCCCCCATTGTAGGGAAGATGCTATTAAGCTGGAAATGGAGCAGAGAAGATTTACAAGTGTGTTACCAGGGTCCGAATTACAGGGAGAGGTTGGATAGGCTAGGACTTTATTCCTTGGCTGAGGGGCGATCTTATAGAGGTTATAAAAACTTGAGGGGGATAGCTATATATGGGAATCATGAACTAGACAGCTAGTTTTCATAAGATTATAAGCGATTGGGGTAGAATTAGGCCATTCGGTCCATCAAGTCTACTCCGCCATTCCATCATGGCTAATCTATCTCCCCATCCTAACCCCATAGGACAACTATAGTACTGTGAAGGCCAACTTTTTCATACAGAGGGTGGTGGGTATATGGTACGAGCTGCCAGAGGCGTGTGCAACAATAACATTTAAAAAGACATTTGGACAGGTTGAAGGATAGGAAAGGTTTTGAGGCAAAACGCAAATGAAACTAGATAACTGGGGCACCTTGGTTGCATAGGCGAAATGGGCCAAATGGCCTGATGCAAATTAGCCTGAGAAGAAAGAACAGTTACTAAAAGTGGAGAGAGAGGACACTAGATGTGATGTTCGTAGGAACGAATGTATGTACATACACTGGACTTTTTGAGTTTAATAATATTACAAAGCACATTAACATGTATGGGTTTCCACAAGTCAGGCCTTCATAACCTGGGGCAGCCTCTATTGTGTAGACATGATTATTTTTTCCTGCAAGTAATCATGTAATTCACTCCTCAGTAAAATGTCATTGTAAACCAATCAAATGTATAATGAAGTAGAGATGTTGATGACATCTCACAGAAATGGCAATGTTCGCAAACAACTCCCTGCACATTTCAGATTCTGACACTTTGACCCCCAACTTATTTGCAAGCTGATTTTTAAAAAATACTACTACTTTGGCTTTCTGTGCTGTTGCGCAGAGCTAGTGGTTGAAGTGTATGAGGGAACTGCAGAGGCTGGTTTAAACCGAAGATAGACGCAAAATCCTGGAGTAACTCAGCGGGTCAGGCAGCATCTCTAGAGAGAAGGACTGGGTGAGCTTATGGTTAAAGTACAGGTTAATGTGACAGCAGTGGGGATCCAGGATGCAGTATCTGAGCAGCAGTGTGGCAGAGGGACATGGTTTGCAGTTGTCGACTTCCATTTTAAACATGGGCAGAACATTATTGATGGACAGATTCTTGCTCAGTTAGGGTGACAGAGGTTATGGATGAGAAGGCAGGAGAATGGGGTTGAGAGAGAAAGATAGATCAGCCTGGTTGGCGCAGACCCGGTAGGCCGAAGGGCCTGTTTCTGCGCTGTATCTCTAAACTAAATCTTTCTCCATCCACTCCTAGTATTGTCCTCTCCCAATCATCTCCCGCATGCATTAGTCATCCTGTGCACTTCACGATCTTCACCCATTGCAGGGAGCAGGAGGTTGGGGAAGAGGGGCCTTCGTGTGAGTTTTCTCAATTAAGGCCCATCGTAGCACGCATTGCCCTCCGTGGGTTCAAATTGACCATAAATGACTTTTAATAAAATCTCTGGGGCTAATCAGATATGCAGAAATTCCTCCAAATTGAAAGCTTCAGCTTAACCAGCTGTTAAACATCAAAGAAAGTAGCGGAAAAATATGCAAACTATTATGCGAAAAAACTACATTTACTTATAAAAATGGATTTAAATAAAATCTCTTCCAGGTAATATGCTGATCTTTTGTTCTCGTTGAAATTGAGCCTGAAAAGCACTAAAAAAACACTGAAGAAGTCAAAGGCAGGTTAAATTAATCTGTGGGGCCCGCTTTCATCCCAAGATCCGCTTCATGGAGCAGGTTTGAACCGCATTATTGTGTTCTAAATGTATCCAGCCTTCTGATAATGTATTGAAAATTATTGCAAATCATTTATAGATTGCAAATGTCCATGGTTTATCTTGGGACAGATACTGTAACACCCACACATCTGAGCCAGTATCATTTCCTGACTCTTTATCTGATGTGCATGAGGCTTGTAACAACGTTAAAGATATGGAGTCCAATTCACTGATGTTTTCAATATAAAATCGCGATGGGTCTAGTGTTTACAGCTCTACATTTATGCCAATATTTGTCTGAGGCTGACAATTCCAAAGATATTGGTATTCAGAGTTGAGTTTAGATTCCATTCATATAACGGCCTTTCTTCCATAAGCGCATCCCATTGTGATGTGTGAAGGCCTTTGAGCCACATAGCACTGTCCTGGGCCTCCTCCATTGTCAGAGTGAGGCCCAGTGCAAATTGGAGGAACAGCACCTCACATTTCGCTTGGGCAGTTTACACCCCAGCGGTATGAACATTGACTTCTCTAACTTCATGTAGCCCTTGCTTTCTCTCTCCATCCCCTCCCCTTCCCAGTTCTCCCTCTCGCCTTACTGTCTCTGCCTACAACCTTTCTTTGTCCCGACCCTGACATCAGTCCGGAGAAGGGTCTCGGCCCAATAAGTCACCCATTTCTTCTCTCCATAGATGCTGCCTCACCCGCTGAGTTACTCCAGCATATTGTGTCTACCTTTGATTTTATCCAGCACCTGCAGTGCTTTCTCACAGACCTTCGATACCGACTAACATGCAACCATCTAAGCTAGTCTGTTTGACTCTTTGACCCGTGGGTCTTTAATGATAAGGACTGCCTTTTTGAGGCAGCTCCTGTAGATCGCTTTGATAATGGGGAGGTCAGTACCTGTGATGGACCAGGCAGCGTTTATCACTCTCTGTAGTCTCCTTCCAAATGTTGAAAAATGATAGATATTTTTAATATATTTTAAAAGTACAATTGCAAAAGTGAATAGTATCATCATTTTTGAGGGAGAACCAATTTAAACTGTAAAAATAATTCTTATACCTCTTTGAAATATTTAAATCATGCATTAAGCCACGTCTGTGGAGAACTTTGTCTTGGTAGTTATTGAGTCTTTTTCTGCAGGCATTGCTTGGAGCGCTGGAGTCCATTGCTCTTGTTCAAGGATGCAATCGGTTGGCGGGATCTGCTTCAGAGAGCGGTGGGGGCGGGTGGGATTACTGAGAGTGGCGAAGATAGTGCCCATAGACCTGGAGGTGTGATTGAGTGGGATGATCAGCCTGATTGCAGTAGGACGTATGGAGGGATATGGGCCAAATAGTATCCCTTCACTATTGTGAAGTCCACAATTTCTACATTATCCTCGTATAGTCATGGCCTTTGTTATGATTTGAGTATAGGAGCAGGGAGGTTCTACTTCAGTTGTATAGGGTCTTGGTGAGACCACACCTGGAGTATTGCGTACAGTTCTGGTCTCCAAATCTGAGGAAGGACATTATTGCCATAGAGGGAGTGCAGAGAAGGTTCACCAGATTGATTCCTGGGATGTCAGGACTGTCTTATGAAGAAAGATTGGATAGACTCGGTTTATACTCTCTAGAATTTAGGAGATTGAGAGGGGATCTTATAGAAACTTACAAAATTCTTAAGGGGTTGGACAGGCTAGATGCAGGAAGATTGTTCCCGATGTTGGGGAGGTCCAGGACAAGGGGTCACAGCTTAAGGATAAGGGGGAAATCCTTTAGGACCGAGATGAGAAGGACTTTTTTCACACACAGAGTGGTGGGTCTCTGGAACTCTTTGCACAGAGGGTAGTTGAGGCCAGTTCATTGGCTATATTTAAGAGGGAGTTAGATGTGGCCCTTGTGGCTAAGGGGATCAAAGGGTATGGAGAGAAGGCAGGTACGGGATACTGAGGTGGATGATCAGCCATGATCACATTGAATGGCGGTGCAGGCTCGAAGGGCCGAATGGTCTACTCCTGCACCTATTTTCTATGTTTCTATGTTATGCAGAAACATAGAACATAAATGTTGATACGTTACATTGCATCTTCATGAAACACCTGTCAGACCACACTTACAATACGATATGATAGAACTTTATTTATCCCAGGAAGGCAATTGGTCTGCAACCAGTCATAAAGCACTATATACATGAAAAGTGATGAGTTGAAAAGATTGGGGATGTGCAAAGATTGGGGGGGGGGGGGGGGTGTGTGGCAGCCTCAGTCTACCCCACAACAGAAGGGGGCGGGAGTTGTACAGTTTGATAGCCACAGGGTGGAAGGATCTCCTATGGCGTTGTGTCCTGCATCTTGGTGGAATCAGCCTGTTGCTGAAGGTGCTCCTCAGGTTGGCCAGTGTGTCATGGAGGGGGTGAAGTGTATTATCCAGGACGCTCTGCAGTTTGAGGAACATCCTCCCCTCCAAGACCAACCTCCCGTGAATCCAACATGAATTGGAGTATTGGGTGCAGTTTTGGTCATCATCCTCTTGGAAGGGTATGGTTGTATTAGAGAGAGTGCAGAGGAGATCTCCAAAATAATGGCTGGATTGGAGGGTATAGTCATGGGGTGAGATTGGGGAGAATGGGCTTATTTTCCAGGAGTGAAGGCCCAATTCATCCATGCCAACAAGGATGCCCCATCTAAGCTTGTCCCATTTGCCCTCATTTGGCCCATATCCCTCCATACTTTTCTTATCCTGTCCAAGCGCCTTTTAACTGTGTGTACCTGCCTCAACTATCTTCCATACTCCCACCACTCTCTGTGTGAAATAGTGAAATAGTCTGTGGAATTCTCTGCCTCAGAGGGCAGTGGAGGCAGGTTCTCTGGATGCTTTCAAGAGAGAGCTAGATAGGGCTCTTAAAGATAGTGGAGTCAGGGGATATGGGGAGAAGGCAGGAATGGGGTACTGATTGGGAATAATCAGCCATGATCACAATGAATGGCGGCACTGGCTCGAAGGGCCGAATGGCCTACTCCTGCACATATTGTCTATTATCTATTGTCTATTGAACATCAGGTAACTAGTAAATATTTCCCCTTTCACCTTAAAAGTTGATTCTTGATTCTCCTCTTCATTTTATACACCTCTTTAAGATTACCCTTCAGCCTCCTGTGCTCTATGGAATAAAGTTCTAGGCTGCCCAACCTCTCCCTATATCTCCGGCACAGCGGTAGAGTTGCTGCTTTACTGTACCAGAGACCCGGGTTCCATCCTGACTACAGGTGCTGTCTGTACCTACATTCTCCCCGTGACCGCATGGGTTTTCTCCGGATGTTCTGGTTTCCTCCCACACTCCAAAGACGCGCGGTCCTTGTTGGCTAATTGGCTTCTGTACATTGTCCCTGGTGTGTAGTTTATGGGAGATCGTTGGTCAGCACGGAATCGGTGGGCCGAAGGGCCTGTCTCCACGCTGTGTCTCTGAACTGAACTGAACTCAATTCAATGGTATCTTTTCTATAGCAGGGCATCTAAAACTGAACACAACACTCCAGCTGTTCATCTCCCCGACTTTATATATGCTCTGATCTTTATTTAACACTACATTAAAAAAATTAATATACTGATTTAAATTTCTTTCATCATTAGTTTTCTTTCATTGACATTTCCTCAGTGTTTGGCTGATCAGCCAGCTTGGCGATATCATTTGTTATACAGCCATAGAGTCACACAGCATAGAAACAGACCCTTTGGCCCAACTTGCTCACACCGACCAACATGGTCCCACCAACACGTCCCACTTGCCTACATTGGGACCATACCCCTCTAAACCTGTCCAATCCATGTACCCCTTCTAATTGCTTCTTAAACGTTGCAATAGCCTCTGCCTCAACTACCTCCTCCAGCAGCTGGTCCATACACCCACCACCCTTTGTGTGAAAAAGGTCCCTCAGATTCTTATAAAATCAATCCTCCTTCTCTCTGTGAAGTCTCACTCTGTCTAACTAATGGAGGATTAATATGCATTATATTTGCTTTAATAGGTCAGAATAATTTGTGTTCTTGCAGCAAGGCAGAGACCTTATGATTAAGGGGATGAAACAGGCAGCCACTTAGTGTTGTGAAGCTTTCAATAAGAGAGAGAACCTATGCCCTCTGCTTCTCAATTTCCCTACTCTAGGCAAGAAGATCTAATCCTCTCATGTTTGTATACATCTATAAGATCACCCTTCATCCTCTTTTCCCTCCACTGTCATATACTGAGAGAATGGAGCAGCTGGGCTTGTACACTCTGGAGTTCAGAAGGATGAGAGGGGATCTCATTGAAACATATAAGATTGTTAAGGGCTTGGACACGCTAGAGGCAGGAAACATGTTCCCGATGTTGGGGGAGTCCAGAACCAGGGGCCACAGTTTAAGAATAAGGAGTAAGCCATTTAGAACGGAGACGAAGAAACACTTTTTCTCACAGAGAGTGTGAGTCTGTGGAATTCTCTGTCTCCGAGGGCGGTGGAGGCAGGTTCTCTGGATGCTTTCAAGAGAGAGTTAGATAGGGTTCTTAAAAATAGTAGAGTCAGGGGATATGGGGAGAAGGCAGGAATGGGGTACTGATTGGGGATGATCAGCCATGATCACATTGAATGGCGGTGCTGGCACGAAGGGCCAAATGGCCTACTCCTGCACCTATTGTCTATTGTCTATTGTCTAATAGAGTCCTAACCAGCTCAACCTCTCCCTACAGCTCAGACCCTCGAGTCCTGGCAACATCTTTGTAAATCCTCTCTGCACCCATCCCAACATGGCAACATCTTTCCCACAACACGGGGCCCAGAACTGAACGCAATACTCCAAATAAAGGCCCGACCAACGTCTTATATAACTGCAACATGACCTCCCGACTTCTATACTCGTTACACTGTTACTGAACATCACAGATGTCTTTGAAGTGACTCTATTGGACCTGGCACTGGAAGAGGAATTCACACCTGACAAAAAGTGGGATCATTGTGATATATATTTCAAAGTCAAAATCACTAAGAGATCTCCCTGCTGCGTCCTCCTCTGTGAGGTTTTGGGCACACATTGAGAAATATTTCTGAGATGAATCATTAAAGATACACGATAGAAGAACAGAAAGGCGAGGACAATGTGCATTGAATGAAACTGGAGGTCTCAGCATGGGAGACTCCACTGATCCTGTTCAATGAAAGATTATTAATGATGCAAATCAAAGGAAGAAAGAAGCAAATTTAATATTCGAATATACCGGGAAATAAAAGAGAGAGAATAAAACCTTCTCTCTGTGAAGTCTCACTCTGTCTAACTAATGGAGGATTAATATGCATTGAATTTACTAGGTCAGAATAATTTTTGTTCTTGCAGCAAGGCAGAGACCTTATGATTAAGGGGATGAAACAGGCAGCCACTTAGTGTTGTGAAGCTTTCAGTTTAATAGGGAGAAGGCAGTTGCTTCGATGTCAGCTGCCAGGGACCAGACGGAAGCACGTGCAACGCAACAAAAGAAACGTCAGAGGTCACACAGAGGTTGACAACGAGCTGTGTAATTATAGAATTGATGTCAGAAACCAATAAGCTGACAGCTTTTGGGCAAAATTCGATGGTGAGTGAGAGAGAGTGGAAATCCTCAAGATGGTCCAGGTAATCACACTCGAGATTGTAACATTGCAGGAACAAAGAAACGTAGACAATAGTTGCAAGAGTAGGCCATTCGGCCCTTTGAGCCAGCATCGCCATGCAATGTGATCATGGCTGATCATCCAAAATCAGTACCCCGTTCCTGCTTTCTCCCCACATCCCTTGATTCCGTTAGCCCTAAGAGCTAAATCTAACTCTCTCTTGAAAACATCCAGTGAATTGGTCTCCACTGCCTTCTGTGGCAGAGAATTCCACGTATTTAATTTAAATATGAGCAGAATAATCTATACTTGCCACAACCAGAGAGTAGTCCTGAACTATTATCTACCTCATTAGGTAGATAAAAGTGCTGGAGAAACTCAGCGAGTGCAGTCGCATCTATGGAGCGAGGGAAATAGGCAACATTTCGGGCCGAAACCCTTCTTCGGACCCCTCATTAGTCCTGAACTATTCTCTACCTCATTAGTGCTGGCTTTACTTTGCACTCAATGTTATTCCCTTATCGTGTATCTGTGCACAATAAATGACTCTATTGTAATCATGCATTGTCTTCCCGCTGACTGGAGAGCATGCAACAAAATCTTTTGATCATGGCAGACCAATTGAATAACTACTTTGGTTCTGTCTTCACTAAGGAAGACATAAATAATCTGCCGGAAATAGCAGTGGAACGGGGGTCAAATAGGATGGAGAAACTGAGTGAAATCCAGGTTAGCCGGGAGGTGGTGTTGGGTAAATTGAACGGATTGAAGGCCGATAAATCCCCAGGGCCAGATAGTCTGCATCCCAGAGTACTCAAGGAGGTAGCCACAGAAATAGTGGATGCATTAGTGATAATTTTTCAAAATTCCTTAGATGCTGGAGTAGTTCCTGAGGATTGGAGGGTAGCTAATGTAACCCCACTTTTTAAAAAAAGGAGGGAGTGAGAAAGCGGGGAATTACAGACCAGTTAGTCTAACATCGGTAGTGGGGAAACTGCTAGAGTCAGTTATTAAAGATGGGATAGCAGCGCATTTGGAAAGTGGTAAAATCATTGGACAAAGTCAGCATGGATTTACGAAAGGTAAATCATGTCTGACAAATCTGATAGAATTTTTCGAGGATGTAACTAGTAGAGTGGATAAGGGAGAACCAGTGGATGTGTTATATCTAGACTTTCAGAAGGCTTTCGACAAGGTCCCGCATAAGAGATTAGCATACAAACTTAAAGCACACGGTATTGGGGGTTCAGTATTGATGTGGATAGAGAACTGGCTAGCAGACAGGAGGCAAAGGGTAGGAGTAAACGGGTCCTTTTCAGAATGGCAGGCAGTGACTAGTGGGGTGCCGCAAGGCTCAGTGCTGGGACCCCAGCTATTTACAATATATATTAATGATTTGGACGAGGGAATTCAATGCAACATCTCCAAATTTGTGAGGAGGATGCTTGGAGGCTGCAGGGTGATTTGGATAGGCTGAGTGAATGGGCAGATGCATGGCAGATGCAGTATAATGTGGATAAATGTGAGGTTATCCACTTTGGTGGCAAAAACATGAGGGTAGACTATTATCTGAATGGTGGCAGATTAGGAAAGGGGGAGATGCAACGAGACCTGGGTGTCATGGTACACCAGTCATTGAAAGTAGGCATGCAGGTGCAGCAGGCAGTGAAGAAAGCAAATGGTATGTTAGCATTCATAGCAAAAGGATTTGAGTATAGGAGCAGGGAGGTTCTACTGCAGTTGTACAGGGTTTTGGTGAGGCCACACCTGGAGTATTGCATACAGTTTTGGTCTCCAAATCTGAGGAAAGACATCCTTGCCAAAGAGGGGGTACAGAGAAGATTCACCAGACTGATTCCTGGGATGTCAGGACTTTCATATGAGGAAAGATTGGATAGACTCGGCTTGTACTCGCTGGAATTTAGAAGATTGAGGGGGGATCTTATAGAAACGTACAAAATTCTTAAGGGGTTGGACAAGCTAGATGCTGGAAGATTGTTCCCGATGTTGGGGGAGTCCAGAACAAGGGGTCACAGTCTAAGGATAAGGGGGAATTCCTTTAGGACCGAGATGAGGAAAACATTCTTTACACAGAGAGTAGGGAGTCTCTGGAATTCTCTGCCACAGAAGGTAGTTGAGGCCAGTTCATTGGCTATATTTAAGAGGGCGTTAGATGTGGCACTTGTGGCTAAAGGGATCAGGGGGTATGGAGAGAAGGCAGGTACGGGATACTGAGTTGGATGATCAGCCATGATCACATTGAATGGCGGTGCAGGCTCGAAGGGCCGAATGGCCTACTCCTGCACCTATTTTTCTATGTTTCTATGTTCTATGTTTTCACTGTACCTCGGTACACGTGACAATAAACGAAACTGATATAATCTTCATGATACTGTCAGTAATCATGGTTTGGAGGGATCTGCCCTACAAAGCTGATGGTATAAGTTCGTGCTTGGCTATTTAACACTGATTTTCTTCTCTGGTCTTGACACATCACTGAGATGACATTAATAGAATGTAGAGAAGCGGCTACAATACAGGTTACATTTTAACATCAACCTCGCAGATTATAGTGGATGGATGTTACATGTTCCTGCCTTTGTCCATCTGGCAGCTCCTTAGGATTCCTTCCCTTCCCTGGTAATCATTTCTGTGCAGAATATAGTTTGCATTGTTGGTTTATAATATTGCTTGGTTGACAACATAGCCTCACCATCGGTATGCTACCACTGAACACGAGTTTAGTTTAGTTTAGTTAAGCCCCTGTCCCACTTAGGTGATTTTTTCGCTGGCTACAGGTGACACATGGTCGCGGGGTGATGCCTGTATGGTCGTGAGTAGTCTCCTCAAGTCGCCTAAAGAGTTGTAAATATTTTCTGGTCGCCGTTGGATTTTGAAATGTTCAAAACTTTTTGGCGACTGTGGGCTTGACGTACCTTGTCTTCTCCTGTTGTAGGTGCTGTCGTAGGTTGCCGCCAGGTGACGTTGGTTGTCGCCGGGCGCTGACTTCGGTGAATTCCATTGGTGACTACCTACATCAACCTACGTCAACCGGCGACACGTACCGGCGACTGAAGTGTCTTCAGTTGTCTTCAGTTGTCGCAGACAGGGTTGTTGCTTGTCATGGCTTGTCGTGGGTGGACGTAGGTTGACTTTAGTTGTCTTAGATTGTCGTCTGTGTGGTCATAGGTTGTCGTAGGTGTGGTCGTAGTCTGAACGTCCTAATGAGTCACCGGTTTTCGGTAGCTTGCCGTAGCTTGACGCGACTAGGTGGTAGGTTGGCGTAGCTTGTCGTGGGTGGGGGGGGGGGGGTCCAGTCGTCGTTTTACGGCGACCTGCTACGACTGCGACAGACGCCGGCAGTCACTGATAAAATCACCTAAGTGGGACAGGCCCTTTAGAGGGATACTGGCCAAACGCAGGCAGGTGGGACGAGTGTAGATGGGACATGTTGGTCAGTGAGATAAGTTGGGCCAAAGGGCCTGTTACCATGTTGTATGGCTATATGACTCTATGTCTCTATCCTTCTGTACGTCTCTATGTCTCTGTCTCTATGTCTCTGTCTCTGTCTCTGTCTCTATGTCTCTATGTCCCTATGTCCCTATGTCTCCAAGTCTGTACGACTCTACGACACTATGAAAGACTACGACTCGAGCTGACGAGCAGCACCATCTTCCTTGCAAATCCAACATCTCTCAAACCTCAGGATCCTATGGCAATGACAGATTTGAGCACACTCGTTTACTAATGGTTCAGTGGCTTTGGTGCTAAAGAGGCAAAACCTGCTCATGGTATTGGCGAAGTGGGACAACGCAGCATGTGCTTTGGTTCTGATTCACACAGGAACATCCAGGTTTTTGTTCTCAACGCTGAGTGAGCTTGTCTCAGCCGAGACAGTCAGGATCATGTAATTTACTCTTGTGCACCTGAACTATGAGGAGACAGCTCTGAAGCATCAAAACTGATGGGTGATAAAAGACCACAGTCCATCTCCTGCTGGGGTGATTGTACAGATCATTAATCACATCAATCATCTGTCATCGACTCGGTCCTACATATGACACAAAGTAAAGTCCACTGAGAGAGAGCTTTCGAAGTGGATTTGAAGAAACCTCTTTCCCTTCAGCAAAAGGTTGTACTCCAAAATATTTTTCTGAGGAGTCTACTTTTGAGTTTATTCTCCGTGAGACTCAGACCATATCATCCTGGTTCAAAGGTAGACACAAAATCCTGGAGTAACTCTGTGGGTCAGGCAGCATAGAGTCATACAGCGTGGAAACAGGCCCTTCGGCCCAACTTGCCCACACCGGCCAACATGTCCCAGCTACAGTACACTGGTCCCACCGGCCTACATTTGGCCTATATCCCTCCAAACCTGTCCTATCTATGCACCTGTCTAAGTGTTTCTTAAATGTTGCAATAGTCCTTCCATAACTCCCTCCTGCACGTTCCATACACCCACCACCTCTGCATCTCTGAAGACAAAGGATGGGAAGCTGAGGGGTAACCGTATTGAGGTGTACAAGATCATGAGTGCCGTAGATAAAGTGAATGCTCACTGAGTTTTACTCTGGGTCGAGGATTGCTGGACAGTGGCTTGTGAAATTAGTACTAGGAGCTTATTGTTCCAATGTTAAAGCCTACTCCCAGCATTTGACCATCTTTATTAAGAAAGGTAGTCAGCTTTGCACTTTTGGAAAATTAGGTCATCAATCTGAAAGAAATCCCACGCAAGCATCTCACGCAATTAACTTCCTGATTCCTCACTGCTCTGCTGAGAGGGTTTTGGCCTTCTAAATTATTTTATCACCTCAGCCAGCGAAGGGCAGCTCTTACTGTCAATTATCTCCAAACTCCTTTGTTAGCAGCTGAACCATCAGAACAGTTGTTCACTCGGAAGCAATTCTCCCTCGCCTATTGTTAGCCAAGGTTCTAGTCATCGTCAACTAATGAAAAAGTTTATGTTAAACAAATTTTTGACTGGTGCTTCATTTCAGCAGTTGATATGATAAATTATTGTTTAAAATTAAATTACTCATATTGCCACTGTAACCTAAATTGGATTAAAGCTGCCGCAATTGTTATTTAAATTGATTCTGTTTCTTGTCTAATCCCATTCTGTAATTATTTGTGCAAAATGCAGTTAAGAACTACAGATTTTCTAAATTGCTACTTAACTACTGCGTGTCATTTATTGTTATAATTTCACTTTAGTAATGGTTTTTTTCCTGAAGAGCTTTTGCAGAAGTACCAGGAACAAAAGTCAATGTTATCTTAAGTGCTCCTTCCTGATGGCAGTGAGAAATGATCATAAACTGACATAAATTGATCTCAGGAAGTTGAAGAAAAAGAGGTGGGGGATGTTTGTCAGTTTATTTTACTTTTAACCTGTTTTTTTTTATATTCAGTTTAGTCGGAACTTTTTTTGTAGACAGAAAGGTTCTGGTCATCATATCAATTAAAAATATTTTTCCCATCAATATAGTTTTGACATGGTGACCAAACAACCTCTAAATCTAACTTCTAAAGGGCGCTCTTTTAGAAAGGAGGTGAGGAGGAACTTTGTTATGCTCAGAGGGTGGTGAATCTGTGGAACTCATTGCCACAGAGGGCTGTGGAGGCCATCAGTGGATGTTTTTTTAGGCAGAGATAGACAAATTCTTGATTAGAACAAGTGTCAAGGGTTATGGGGAGAAGGAGAAGGCAGGAAAATGGGATTAGATGGCAGAGATCAGCCATGATTGAATGGCAGAGTGGGCTTGATGGGCCGAATGGCCTAATTCTACCCCTAGAAAATCATGTGAAATCAATAAACTAAAATCTGAAATGTATAAAACTATTTATAACTCAAGAACATTTAAAATCTAGTTTTTTTACTTTCTAGAGGTGCTGGTGTACCATACTATCACAATAAAACACACAGGCTCTGGTCATGGACCCTTCACGCTGCCTTGGCAAGGCCACCAGCATAATCAAGGACCAGTCTCATTCGGGTCACTCCCTCTTCTCCCCTCTCCCATCGGGTACAGATGTTTGAAAACGCACATCTTTTGTATGCCTCGTTGTCACCTTCCCCTCAACCAACAATGAACTAATGTACATTTCCTTGATCATCGTCTGCCTTGATCTTTCACACCTTACATGTTCTTTGTACCCTTCCATGTCTCATTTCCCCCTACCCTGACTTTCAGTCTGAAGAAGAGTCTCGACCCGAAACGTCACCCATTCCTTCTCTCCAGAGATGCTGCCTGTCCCGTTGAGTTAGTCCATCATTTTGTGTCCATCTCCAGATTCAGGGACAGTTTCTTCCCAGCTGTTATCAGGGAACTGAACCGTCCTCTCATCAACTAGAGTGCGGTCCTGACCTCCCATTTACCTCATTGGAGACCATTGAACAATCTTTAACCGGACTTTATCTCGCACTAAATGTTGTACCATTTATCCATTATCTGCGCACTATCAATGGAGTAATTGGAATCATGTATAGTCTTTTCTTTGATTGGATAACACGCAAACAAAAGCTTTTCACTGTACCTTGGTAAACGTGACAATAATAAACGAAACTAAACTAAGTAATGACGGATGGCGAACAAGTTTAGACGGTAATACCCCATCAATGATGAATCTGAACTCCAATGAGTTCCAGCTTAAAGAAATTACTGAAGATAATGAAGATTTGAAATGAAACAGATGTTGCTGGAAATAGTCAGTTGGTCAAGCGGTATCTGTGGGGTGGGAATCAGAGTTAGAACTTTGGGCCAATGGTCTTTCTTCAGAGGAGGAGCTTGTTCGGTCGGAGTGAAGGCAGTGTTTCAGATCAATGGCCCTTCCTCATTCAATTATAATTAAAAGTTTAGTTTAGTAGTTTAGTCTAATTTATTAATGTAATGTGGCACAATGCAAAGTGTTTGTTTTCACGCTACCCAGTCAAAGAAATTACTGTACATGATTACACTCAAACCATCCACAGTGCACAGATAAAGGGTAAAGGGGACATTTAGTGCAGGATAAAGTCTAATGAAGTCCAATTAAAGATTGTTCAAAGGTCTTCAATGACATAGAACAGTACAGCCCAGAAACAGGCCCTTCAGCCCACAATGTCTGTGTCGAGCACAATGCCAAGTTAAACGACTCTCATCTGCCTGCACATGATCCATATCCCTCCATTCTATCCCACGTTTCTATCTAAAATGCCACGATCATATCTGCTTCCACCACCACCCCGGGCAGTGCCTTCCAGGTATCACGGGTTATTGATAGGGGACGATCAGCCATTATCACAATGAATGGCGGTGCTGCCTCGAAGGGCCGAATGGCCTCCTGCTGCACCTATTTTCTATGTTTCCATGTCTCTACCCACCATTGCCATCCCCTGAGTTTAACTAAAACTTGTCCTGCACAGCTCCTTTAAACTCTGCCCCTCTCACCTTAATTCAACCTGCATTCCCCACTTCACATGTTTGTGGGCTGCACGCTACAATTCTCGATGAGGCGCTGTTTCTGAACATTTTAACTTGTCTAGCGATGCTGTTTGCGAGAAACAAAGACAATAAGGTTCTGCGTGTTTTTGATAGTCGATGTTCCTTCCTCCCACCACTTTCGTCAGCCTGCTGTTCTGACAGTCTAACCTGGGGTTATGGCTACTGCTATTGACACTCCTTGATCAATCTGTGATAGAAAGCAGCGCTAAAAGAATGTCTCACTGCCCTTTGCTTTCTGCGAGTTTTTTGTGTCTCCCTTCAAAGATGATTTGTAGCCAAGACTGACAAATCGTTCTCTGGGGAAGGGACATTTCAAATGTCAGTCAGGCCTCTCAGCCAAAGTGTAGTGCTGCACTTTGTAGCTGCCAGCACTTCCAATCTTTGCTTGCCCGCGCTGGAGTAAATAACAGCAAATGACTGATATTTTGCTGATCGATATGAGAGTTTAAAAAGGATTTCTTTAAAAATCCGCACCCTCTGTTATTAAAGCGGCATTCCTCTGTTTAACACCTGCAGTTTTATTTCGTAGACGTGTGAAAATTAATTGCATATCTTCTGGCGATTTTCTGTAAATTCTACTGTATCATTGCTTCTTGCAGATACTGTGTCAGCCAATTTTATATACATTTCCATCTGTTAATTGTATCGCACAGGGTTTGTGACGTATCGCAGCACCCCGTCAAATGGCACGCAGACAGCCTTTTCCACTGGCTTTTGTCAGTCTAAAACAAATATGATTATTAGTGTGTGCTACTTCCTCCTGCTTTCATCCTTCGGTTATGAGCAAACTGCACAAGTAAGAGACGGCCAAACAATCTGTCGCCAGTGGGTCCAATATTTGCCATTTTGTGTGCCATCCGAGGCAGCCTGTCTCATTGGCAGAGCACAAGATGCTTTCTATTCCCAGTAGACATTGTCTCCATGACAACTTTATCAAAACGCTACAGTGCATGACTATGAGACCTCCAACAGCCAGCTTTGTAAAGACCACATTTCCACTGTGCGGCTGCAACTAGGGAGGCCTGAAATCCACAATGAGTATTGGGGGGGGGGGGGAAACAACAAAATAACACAGGGGAAACAAAGGTAGGGAATCATTCATCCACACACATAGACAGGAGCTGGCAGATGGATAAGCAGTAGGTGCCATTGCATTGCGGACTCCCACCTCCATTCATGCAAGCTCCATGATGATGCAGCTTGACAAGGAAGGGAATTAATGCGTTGTGTCAGGTACTTCCTGGCCATCAGGCAATGCTCGCCACATCCATATTTAAACTGCCATTGGCCATTTCGTGAAGCGTCTGAGCACTCGCGCCTGCAGAAGAGCACTCCCGCGCAAACCAACCTGCGCTCCAAGCCACTATGGTTCGGCCCGGTAACGCAAACAACCCTCCTCCTCCTGAAAGGAGAGATCTCCATCTAAATGAACGATTCCGACACAGATGTTTTGAATGCATTAATTTAAAGTATTGATTTCGGAGCCACGGGGGAGGGCAGAGTATTTGGAGTGCACATTAGCAGGGCCCAGAACAAAATCCAGGCCACACAAGGGCAGGGAAATATTAACACTCCTCGCTGCAGTTGTAGTATTGGCTACTCTGCATCAATTTAGACTCGCGTAAGGCAATGTCAAATCCTTGATTCAGTCCGCTCAGTGAAATGGAGAGAAGATAATTGCACAGCCAGCACTGCTGGTAGCAAAATGTAATGTTGGAGTGACATTGAGAAAATTAGATCTACTTCTCATATAATTATAAAAGCGATGCTTTCCCCTAATGCTCTTATAATCGGAATGGATCATCAAGATGTGAAATGCAATGCTTCCAACTATCTCATTATCTTCACGAAATGCATTTTGAGTTTCATAAACAATAACGTTCCATTTTCTTGCCCCAGCGTCATCAAATTCTCCGATATATTTTTCCGGCATGTTAGGAGAAAGTCCAATTTGTAATCCTGCCCCACTAGAAGTATAAATACACTGTTTATAAGACGGTCCCTGCCAGATTTAATGTGCGCTGGGAGTAGCGGGCCTCAGCACCAGATCTAGTACAGATTATGTTGCCCTCTGTTCTATCCCACACATCTCATTAAAAAGGATAAAAGACTTGGCTCGCAAAGGCCAGGATATTGCAACGATCTGCACGGTGAATTAAAATCACGAGCAACCTTGAAGTTAGCCGACTGGGAACACCAACCCTGTTATTAACAACTAGGGGAAGGACTTACAATGAACTGCAGATGCTGGTTTACCAAAAAAGGACACAACATGCTGGAGTAATTCAGTGGATCGGATAGCATCCCTGGAGAACATGGCTAGGTGACTTCTTCTGGTCGTGATTGTGGTGGGTGGGATGACTTGAGACTATAGAGACACAGCATGAAAACAGGCCCTTCGGCCCAACGAGTCCATGCCAACCAGCGATCATCCCGTACACCAGCACTATCCTACATATCAGGGACAATCTACAATTTTTTACAGAAGCCAATTAACCTACAAACCTGTACGGCTTTGGACTGTGGGAGGAAACAGGGGCGCCCGGAGAAAACCCACATGGTCACAGAGAGAACATGCAGACTCCACATGGACAGCACCCGCAGTCAGGATCGAACCGGGGTCTCTGGCGCTGTAAGGCAGCAACTCTACCACTGTGCCGCCCAAAGCCACTAACAAAGTGGAGAGCTCTGCTCTATGGTCTGTGGTGGAGAGCGATACTGAAGGTTACACAAAAGCTGGAAAACTCAGCGGGTGCAGCAGCATCTAAGGAGCGAAGGAGATAGGCGACGTTTCGGGTCGAGACCCTTCTTCCTATACTGAAGGATTGATTTTCAGACTAGAGGATGATGTTCTGTCCTACTGCCCTGGAGTTAATATCAGAACGTAATATAATATAACGTAAAGTGACTTTGATATATGAATGCATGGTAAGATGCCAATATTTTATGGTTGGTGCTGAACCTGAAAAGCACTGAGGCAGTTAGCAATAATCCATAAGTGGACACAGGTTGGGGAAAGTGACGAACAGAGGCAAATAGAATTTAATACAGAAAAGTGTGAAGAGGTAAGTTTTGCAGGAAAAACATACAAGAGGTGATTTTGACGAAGTATCTCAATTCTAAAGGTTGTCGGGGAGGTAAAGGGTGCAGCAAATATGTGTACAGGAGGTATAGGAGCCTATAGCCATGACAACCAGGTTCCAGAACAGCTTCTGCCCAGCAACCATCAGGCTCTTGAGCACTGGTCAACACTAACCTCATCTTCTACGGACAGTGGCTTTGGTTGCACCTTTTTGCACTATTACGATCTGGTTACCTGGTATTACCGATTATTAATTCATTATATTATCAATTACGATACATTTATGTGTAGGAAGGAACTGCAGATGCTGGTTTACACCAAACATAGACACAAAATGCTGGAGTAACTCAGCGGGTTAGACAGCATCCCTGGAGAACATGGATAGATGCCATTTCGGATCGGGACCCTTCTTCAGACTACAGACTTTTCCAGGGATGCTGCCTGACCCGCTGAGGGACTCCGGCATTTCATGGGTCTTTCCTTGGAAAACCAGCATCGCAGTTTCGTGTTTCTTCGTGGTCTTCTTTGGAGTTTGCTTTGGCTGCGCTCTGGACTTGCACAATTATGGAGCAGTTACCTAGTATTATTGATTATTAACAGTCTAGAGTCTTTAATTGTCATCTTTTCCGCCAATGGAACAATGCAGTTCTTACATGGACCATTAATGCAATATCACCACAAATAAATATACAATAATCAATATTTGTAAAGCTGCAAGTAAGAATTGCATTGTTGCATTGGTGGGGAAAAAGACTATTAAAGACTCTTGACTCTTGTATCAAATGGCAGGATGACATAAGGAGATAGTTAGTATAGGATGCTATGAATCTTAAACAGAGGCAGAGAGTACAAGGGCATAGAGGTCAAGTTTGGATCTTTATAAAGCAGTGACTTGGCCATAGTTGGAGTATTAAATTAAATTCTGGCCAGTACACATTAGATACTTGCAAGGCTTTAGAGAAGCTGCACAAACAAACAATGTGCTGAAATGATTCCTGACAATGAGAAACTTTTGCGACTGACTTAAGTTGGACAGGTTAAGTTGTCGCCTTCAGAACAGAGAAGTGCGAGAGGAGATATGGTTGAGGAGTACAAGATCATGGTGGATTTAGATAAGAGTAAATGGAGAGAATTTGCCCTGTTTCGCAAATAGTTCAAGGATTTGATAGTTCACTCTGATTTGAAATGGCCTGAGAACAATACAGTGAGGCGATGGGGGGAAATATTTGTAGCCCGGAGACTGGTTTTAATGCGTAACTCACTGCCTATCAGACTGGTAGAAACAGAAGCATTCAGCACTTTCAAAAGGGAATTGGAAAGTCACATGGACAATAACATGGAGGGCAACAGTAGCTCAGGGAGTGAGCCGATTGGTGTAAGGAAGGAGTCAACATGGATTACACGGGATGAGAGGGCTTCTGCACTGAATGGGGGTCTCTCTCTCTCTCTGTCTTTATCTCTCCCTCTCACGCTCTCTCATTCTCTTTAATTCACCCACTCATTCACTTTCTCTCTTGCTCATTCTCTCTCGTTCTCACTCTCTTGCTCTCTACTCTATCTCTCTCCTGCTCTCTCCCTGTCAGCGATATACACTTCACAGCCGGTACTGGTTCTCGGCATTCGTTGCACCTCTAAAAAGTCATCATTTCATTTTCTGACCATGGGGCATGCATGATTATTATTCGTGAAGAAACATACACACATGTTGGCGTACAAGAAGAGCACTGCTCATAACAAGCTTTGAGGAGAATTCAGAATGGCGGCCCGTGCAATGGTTGGGATCACAGTGATGTCCTTTTAATTCATTAATGCTTAATCATCTATCGGTCAAACGATACTCCTGCCATCCCCGTGCCTGTCCTCCTGTATTTATGCCCTGAAATTGCTCGATAAACTTCTGGAATTCTTCGGTGGGAGGATTCAATCGCCAGTGTGGCCTCAGAATATCCATTTTTCATTAGGACACAAAAGACAAAAATGGAGCAAAAAACTAAGTGCTGGAAGAACTCAGCAGGTCAAACAACACGCTGACCCGCTCAGTTCTTCCAGCGGATTTTTTATTTATCCGTGTTTATTATTGATCATTCACAGCTTTCCTGCAGGAGGCTGCGGAATTGACTTGTATCTGAGAGACCGACTGTACTTCCTTGTCCCAGGCCGAGTTCATTGCGGCTGCTTTCGCTTTTGCTCAGTTCTGTACATGTGATTAGTGTCTTCGTTTGTGCAGCCTACCTGCTCAGCTCCAATAGAAGTCTTGCAAAATTCTTAAGGGGTTTGCTTACAAAATTCTTAAGGGGTTGGACAAGCTAGATGCTAGATGCAGGAAGATTGTTCCCGATGTTGGAGAACTCAAGAACAAGGGGCCACAGTTTAAGGATAAGGGGGAAGTCTTTTAAGACCGAGATGAGAAGATCTTTTTTCACACAGAGAGTGGTGAGTCTGTGGAATTCTCTGCCACAGAAGGCAGTTGAGGCCAGTTCATTGGCCATATTTAAGAGGGAGCTAGATGTGGCCCTTGTGGCTAAAGGGATCAGGGGGTATGGAGAGAAGGCAGGTACAGGATACTGAGTTGGATGATCAGCCATGATCATATTGAATGGCGGTGCAGGCTCGAAGGGCCGAATGGCCTACTCCTGCGCCTATTTTCTATGATTCTATGATTCTATGAAGTCCACATCTTGATAGAGAGCATTGCCCTCTTGACAGACCTCCAAACAGAAGGGACTGATCACACAAACCAACCTCCCTTCCACTGACTCTGTTTACATCTGACACTGCCTCGCCAAGGCCAGCAGCATATTCAAGGACGAGTCGCACCCTGGCCACTCCCTCTTCTCAGTTCAGTTCAGTTTAGTTTATTGTCACATGTAATGAGGTACAGTGAAAAGCTTTTGTTGCGTGCTAACCAGTCAGCTGAGAGGCTATACATGATTACAATCAATCCCTTTACGGCGTACAAATACATAAGGGAGTAACGTTTAGTGCAAGGTAAAGCCAGCAAATACCGATCAAAGATAGCCCGAGGGTCTGCAAATTGTCCCATCGGGCAAAAGGTATAGAAGTGTGAAAGCGCACACCTCCAGATTCAGGGACAGTTTCTTCCCAGCTGTTATCAGGCAACTGAACCATCCTACCACAACTAGAGAGCGGTCCTGAACTACTATCTACCTCATTGGAGATCCTCGGACTATCTTTGATCGGACTTCATTGGGTTTATCTTGCACTAAGTGTTATCTCCTTATCATGTATCTATCTGTACACTGTGAATGGATCAATTGTAAGCATGTATTGTCTTTCTGCTGACTGGATAGCACGCAACAAAAGCTTTTCACTGTACCTTGGTATTCATGACAATAAACTAGACAGAAACTAACTTACTGAACGGGGAACAACAATGTTATAGAGCGTAGGAAGGGACTACAGATGCTGTTTTATACTGAAGATAGACACAAAATGCTGGAATAACACAGCCTGAGACTGTAGAAGGGTTCTGACCCGATAGGTCACCTGTTCCTTTCCTCCAACATCACCATTGAGGTCGCTAAGCAACAAATCTGACTGAAGAATCCCGAAGGATAATCAGAAGGTAAAGAACAAAGATTGGGATGCGCAAGAAAATGCAGATGCTGGTTTACAAAAAAAAAAATCACAGAGTCGGGAGTAACTCAGTAGGTCAGGCAGCATCTCTGGAGAACATATACAGCTGGCGTTTTAGGTTGAGGCTCTTCTTCAGGCTGATTGTGGTGGAGGGGGGGGGGAGAAAACTGGAAGAGAGGGGGCAGGACAAGGCATGACCAAGTGATAGGTGGTTACATGAGGGGGGGGGGGGGGGTGGGGAGGGGTAATTGGTGGGTGGTTGGACAAAGGTTAGAGATGAAAAGAAGACCAAAAAATGACAGATAAGTAGAGAAGTCTTCACCTGAAATTGAAGAATTAAATTGGAGCATTTTGATGGATGATGCTAAAAGCTGAAATGATACAAAAGAAATTTAGTTTGCAGGCTAATTGGCTTTTGTTAATTGTAAATAGATAGTTTCTAGTGTGTAGGATAGTTCTAGTGTACGGGGTGGTTGCTGGCTAGCATGGACTCGGTGGGCTGAAGGGCCTGTTTCCCCACTGTATCTCTGAAGTCTAAAGTCTTAAATAACTTCTTTCTCTATGAACGGAAGAAAAGCAAGTTTATGTCCTTTTTCCCACTAATATCTTTTCCACTCTTGATTCTCAGCAGTTAGCAATGATTAAATCTGTTACGTTATAGATCAGTTGGTATAAATGCCAGTGGCGGTAATCTGAATATTAATGTCTGACTCAGGCTGCTACAGCATCATATGTTGCTTGTTTTAACCTTGTCCACTGTTGCTGTAATCAGACAGTTGTTGAAATCCATGTGGGCAGTCTGGTTTGGTGCTAACGTCAGTCACCATGGTCACAGCTTATTTCTCCCTCTGCCATCACTGGAACGATGATCTCCCCTCATCGCCAGTATCTTCCATCTCCCTCAGCTACCACGAACAAAGAGCATTGTTCCTGGCACTATTTAGATCTTCCTCTTAAATTAGCAGCTCTTTTAATTAAAAAACGCTGTCCATATAGAGAAAAAAATACTGGGTACTTCATTCTGAATCATAATGCCGCAATCCAATTAAAAGCATTCAGATAACAGTTAAGGCCGAGAATCTGTCCAAACTCTGCTATTAAAGTATCCACTTTAAAGACACTTATAGATTTGTTATTATTTTCCCAGCAGTGAATCTTCACTGCAGATGCTCTTCCTGTTTTCACTGTTTTATTTTTTGTTATAAAGGACTCGCTGATCTCAGTTGAAGATAAGACCGCTGAGGTTGTCCTCCTGTTCCGACGTCGGAGATCCATCATCCCGGCGAGGAGGGCTCTCGAGGCCCCGGCCACGGGTGAACGGCAAGAACATCAGAGGAAAAGGAGGGACTTTGTGCCTTCCCTCACAGTGGGAAAGTTTGCTTCTGCTGTGTGGGGATGTTTTATGTTTTATGTTGGAGTCTATCGTGTGCTGTGTTTTTTTATTTGTGTGGCTGTATGGTGACCACACATTTCACTGTGTGCCAACTGGTACATGTGACAAATAAATGTATCTTGTATCTTGTATCTTGACCCCGGACCAGGATCGCACCCCGGGTCTCTGGCGCTGTAAGGCAGCACCTCTACCACTGTGCTACCCAAATGTCTGGCACATCTTGTGTTGTCCTGCGTTAACAGGAGGCTTTTTCAATAAGTAATAGGAAAATCTACCCCTTTGCATTCACTAGCAGCACAGTGGCACAGCTGGTAGAGCTGCTGCCTCACAGCGCCAGAGACCAGGGGTACGATCCTGACCTCAGGTGCCGTCTGTGTGGAGTTTGCGGGTTCTCACTGTGACTGTGTGGGTTTCCTCTGGGTGCTCTGGATTCCTCCCACATCTCAAAGACGTGTGTGTTTGGAGGTTAAATAGCGTAATGTAGGGGTGGATGAGAAAGTAGAATCACCCTGAGATAGTATGGACAGGTGATCCATGGTTGGCACGGACTCGATGGGCCAAAGGCCCTATTTCCATGATGTAGCTCTAACCATGATCGTAATCTAATCATTTGGCATTCACTCTTTGTGGTCTGGAGACTCATGGAACTGCAGATGCTGGAATATTGTGTACAATATGAAGTACTGGAGTAACTCAGTGGGTCAGGTAGCATCTATGGTGGATATGGATAGGCAAAGTTTTGGATCAATCAAACACGCCTCACCTTTATCCACCCATCACTTACCACACCCCAACCTCTCTTTTCTAGTTTTCTCCCCCCACTATAATCAGTCAGAAGAAGAGCCCCAACCCGATACATCGCCTATCTGTGTTCTCCATGAGATTCTGCCTGACCCGCTGAGTTACTCCAACACTTTGTGCTCTGTGCAAATTCCAGCCTTACACCTTCTCCGAAACAACTTCATGTGTCATGAATCTATTTGAATTTATTGCTTTCTAAATGCTTGCTATCGCAGTTCAGAGCCATTAGCTTAACACTTCTCAACCATGGTGATTCTGACTGCACTGGCAGGTTGAACTTAGCCCAAGATGTAGACAATGGAGAAAGGGTCCATTCATAGGGTCACAGGAGCAGAATAAGGCCATTCGGCAATGGCAAGTCTACTCTGCCATTTAATCATGGCTGATCTATCTCTCCCTCTTAACTCCATTCATAGAAACATAGAAACATAGAAAATAGATGCAGGAGTAGGCCATTCAGCCCTTCGAGCCTGCACCGCCATTCAATATGATCATGGCTGATCATCCAACACAGTATCCCTTACCTGCCTTCTCTCCATACCCCCTGATCCCTTTAACCACAAGGGCCACATCTAACTCCCTAAAATATAGCCAATGAACTGGCCTCAACTACCTTCTGTGGCAGAGAATTCCACAGATTCACCACTCTCTGTGTGTTCTCCTGCCTTCTCCCCATTACCCCTGACACCCGTATCAATGAAGAGAAGGATATGGGCCGAATGGAAGCGGGTGGGACTAGTGTAGATGGGGCATGTTGGTCGGTGTTGACAAGTTGGGCTGAAGTTGTATCTATGACTCTTCCATCACCCTCGGCTACCTGACTGAATCAAACTCCGGGGCATTGCATGGACAAGAGAAGTGTCAGATGTGTGAGTGGCCCTTACATATGTGAATGCAACACCACAATATCATGCCTCCCTGTAACTGCTCAAAGCTTGTTTAAAGAGACAGAAGGAGCTGCAGATGCTGGAATCGCGAGCAAAACACAAAGTACTGGAAAAACTCAGTGGGTCAGGCAGCATCTGTGGAGGAACGGACAGGCGACACCTGAAAACCCGAAAGGTCATCTGTCCATTTCCTCCTCAGCTGCCGTCTAAACCGCTGAGTTCCTCCAGCACTTTGTTCTTAGCTCAGATCTGAGTCAGCTCCCTGGTATAAATTCTCCTGCCCACACTTTAACATAGAAGTTAACTACTGCAAGCCACACATATCATTCACTGCATGGACTTTGCGACTGTGATCTCCTAATAGCCCTGTCCCACAGTACGAGTTCATTTCAAGAGCTCTCCCGAATTTTAAAAAAATCTAACTCGTGGTAAGCATGGAGAATGAACGTAGCGGGTACGTCGGAGCTCGGGAACGTCTCGTCGCGCCAACTGCAGGTACTCGGGAAGACTCGCTAACGGCAGGTAAGCTCGGGAAGACTCGTGAAGAATGTCCACGAGAGCCCCGAGTACCGATGAGTGGCCATTACCGTAAATCTCCAAGTTTGAATCAGGGCAAACTCAGGAGAACACTTGGAATGAACTCGTACCGTGGGACAGGGCTTTAACTCTACAATGCAGTCACATTCCCAACTCAGCATCTGCGGAGGTAACGGAGACAATGTTTAGACATTTCTTCAATCTGAAGAAGGGCCCCGACCCAACAGGTCTTCCTATTCCCTCCACACATGCTGCCTAACCCGCTGAGTTTCTCCAGCATTTTGTGTTTTGCAATGTGACCTAATGTTTCTCCAGTAATGCTTTCTACGAGTGTTACCCTAGTCATCGTACTATTTTCACTGATGCCCTGTTGAGTTCTACTGTCTGTACAACTCATTCTCACCTATCTCACAACCAACAATGGACCATTGTGGGCTCCACCTTTCCTTGATTATCATTGCTTTTTGCATATTTTCCATTTAATTTTCCTAAGTGCCGTCTATATCACTCGCCCCCCTTTTCCCCTGACTCCCAGGCAGAAGTAGGGTCTCGACCTAAAACGTCACCCGTTCATTTTCTCCAGAGATGCTGGCTGACCCGCTGAGTGACTCCAGCTTTTTGTGTCTGTCTTCGGTTTGAACCAGCATCTATCTGCAGTTCCTCCCAACACAAATGCATTAGATGTGTGATGTCCACCAGGGCACATCTGGCCCACGTCGCATTTCCCAAACAGTGTAATTATTGAAGATTAACTACATTTCTGCACAATTTCCCCCCAAAATCATTGAATTTCAATCGCACGGCGCTTCCAGAGGTAACATTACTCAATACAATTTCTAGGTGCAAATTGCCATTTGGTTCAAATTGAATCTGATGTATAAATGAGATTCTGGCCACTATTACATCTATCTTGCCACCTCACCAATGAAAATTGCCACACATAACAAACAACCTCATCTATTTTGACTTGTCATATTTAATAACCTGTGCTGACAGTGTTCCCTTAACATTCTGACCCTTTGGCCAATTCTCTTATGAATCGCATTTATAAGGAAATGATATCTGAATTACCACTTTACAGTTAGAAACACAGATAAACACAAGATGAATTGATGAAAATATAATCTGAGGCTGAAAATTTTATATCGACTCTGCGAGAAGTATATTTCTTAGTTAACTTTCCAGTGCTTCGTGTTTTCTTGAAGCAGCTCCGTTGGCATCTTGTTAATATTAGAAGAAATTTGTTTAGGAGTTAATTGTGTATTTTTCAAAAAAATTTTCCACTGACAAACATGGCCTGACAGAAAGTCCTGGATATCTTTGTTCCAAACAACTGTTTAAAAAAAAAAAGGTCAGGATGATTTAATGACTTTTAAAGACATTTTTAGAATTATTACACCCTCATAGGACATCTCCATCTTCACGTTAATATGACGGAGAGGAAAATGCTATTTATATTCTCCTGCTTGGCAAAAAAATGAGGTGGATTTCTAATATAGTGATAATCATCAGTTCATGTTTTTGCCAAATCTGGTGCACTCCCCCAATCTACCTCCTTCTTTCAATTAGTTTGTGCATCCTGAATGAATATATATATTTTTTTTAATATTTATTTTATCGGAAGCAATTGTACAAGAATAAAGCAATGGGCATAACTATTATACAATTTCCCTACAGCCTCATTTTTAACATTTTATAAACTGATAAATGAATCTGGGGGGAAATGAAGAAAAAGAAGAAAGATAAAAAAAATATTTAACATCGCTATTTGTTCTATCCAGTTTCTCTTTAGGATTTAGTAAGGGATGTCTCTCCTGGTTTGAAGGCAGGGGCGGAAAACCCGGAGGGGGGGGTTCCAGAGGGGACGTGTCCCCCCCATGTTTTGAGAGGTGGGGGACATCCCCTCCAAGTTTTTGTCATCCAGATTTTAAAATCTCCGCCTTCCGCGAGACAGTGGGGGTGGGACTGCTGATCGAGGCCGCCGATTGGACGAGGGAGATGTCGGTCAGCAGGCAATGGGGGCGGGACATGATGATTCAGTGTGGTGATTGGAGGAGGGAGACGTGGCACAGACCTGCGCCTCATCCGCAGCCAGGATCGATCCCGGCCGGATCCCCGGCGCTGTCCCGTCCCCACCCGAGTGCCCCACCCCCCCGTTAGGTTAACCTGGCAAGACAGGCAGAGTTGAGCTGCGGGTTACACAAAAAGCTGGAGAAACTCAGCGGGTGCAGCAGCATCTAAGGAGCGAAGGAGATAGGCGACGTTTCGGGTCGAGACCCTTCTTCAGAGTTGAGCTGCATTTAGCACTAGATTGAGCCTCCGAAGCCTCGCGCATGTGTGTGTGAGTGTGCGCATGCGCGCGTGGCCACCAAAAACATTGTGTCCCCCTGTCCCCTCCATATTTTGATAGCGAGTTTCGTGCCTGTTTGAAGGTGCTTCCTTTGAAGCCCTGAAAGGGTGGATGATGTTTAAATGTCATGTGTACCGTGAATGGAACAATGAAATTCTAACTTGCTGCAACTTAACAGGCCCGTAGCCGTAATAAAATGGAGATAAACATATCATAATCAATAATTCTATAAATTAGCAACCCAAACACTGTGTAACCATAATTGGGCTCTGTAGTGTGGATCTTCTGGAAGAGAGAGCAAAGCAGCTGATTTGCCCACACCACCGCAGTCCAATTTAGAAAATGATAGATAAGTTGTTTGCCTCCAAATAATGTTATCAACATGGAATTTCCAGACACAAGAAACGGCAGAAACTGCAGAATCTTGAGCAAATCAACAAGTGCTGGAGGAACACAAATGTGTCAGGCAGCATCTGTGGAGGGATTGCACAGACGCTGTATCAGGGACATGGACGGTGACCCTTCTTCTGCCTTTTGTCTCCATGCTTTGGATAATGAAAGTGATCCCCAAATCTGCTGAGAAAAAAAACAGTAACAATGTGCTGGAGTAACTCCGCAGGCCAGTCAGCATCCATAGATCAGTGTGGTTTCAGGTCAGAAACTACCCTTCCACAGGTTGATCATAGTTAGTGGAGCGGGGTGGGTGGGGGGGAGAAGTGGGAGGGGGGGAGCGGTAGTGTTGGGGGGGGGGGGGGGGGAGCTAGATGAGAGGTGGGAGCAGGACACCTAAAACTTACCAAAAATTGTTGAATTCAATGTTCATCCCATTGGGTTGTAAGCTACCCAAGTGGAATGTGAGGTACCAATCCCCAGCTTGCGTGTGGCTTCACTCTGGTCAATGGAAGAAGCCCTGTATGGGATGGGGAAGGGCAGTTTAAATGGTTGGCATCTTGGAAATGCAACAAGATGTGGACTGCTTAGCTCTGAACATTGCCCCACCTTGCTGCAGGTTCTGCACAAACAACATTGATTTAAGGTCATAAGTGATAGGAGTAGAATTAGGCCATTTGGCCCATCCAGTCTACTCCGCCATTCAATCATGGCAGGTCTATCTCTCCCTCCAAACCACATTCTCCTGCCTTATCCCCCCAACCTCTGATACCTGTTCTGATCAAAAATCGACAGTGTCTATCTCTGCCTTAAAAATATATCCACTGACGGCCTCAACAGCCTTCTGTGGTAAAGAATTCCGCAGATTCACCACCCTCTGATTAACAACATTTCTCCTCGTCTCCTTCCTAAAAGAACGTTCTTCAATGCTGACGCTGTGACCTCTAGTCCTAGACTCTGGAAGGACTCTAGTCCTTCACTATTCTGTACGTTTCAATGAGGTTCTCCTGATTCCCCCTCATTCTTCTAAACTCCAGCGAGTACACGCACACCGCCGACAAACGCTCCTCATAGGTTAACCTATGTGTCCCGGACATTGAACTGATGGCTGCGAGTCACCGCTTATGCTGTGTGCCCTGGGGATTCTCGCACGCCGCTGTGGTGCCTGTTGAAGTCTATGGTTAATCTTTATGTAGTTCAGTATCTTGAATTCGTTTGTATGACTGTATGGTAAATCAAATTTCACTGTAGCTCAGTACACGTGACAATAAATGACATTGAACCATTGAACCCCTTCCCCCTGTCCAGGTCCTTCTTCCCCCCCCCCCACCCCCCCCCCCCCCATTCATGGCAGTCCCCCCAAGATGGGGCCCCCTTTATTCCCAGCGGCGTATCCTCCAGCTCCCACCTGGCCCATGTTTAGGGGGATATGGGATTTGGCCGATATCCCCAAAACCTTTCTTATCATGTAGCTACCTTTTCAATGTTGTTATTGTACCTGGCCCAACTACTGCCTCTAATGTGAAACAAGCGACAAAATGTGATTGTGTGAATACAGAAGCATAGCAGCCAGCGGGAGCAAAGGGAAAGGCCAGGCGGAGTTGGTGTTGCAGGTAACGGGTGGTTTATACAAGCTGGTGGGCACCAGGAGACCAGACAAAGCAGATCACAACTTTGGTACAGCGTTTACATTTTCAGCCGACAAGATTACACAGAAACTTGATTAACAGTAAAACTAGGTCGTGATTACAGAATGGAGGTTATAGGAAGACTTAATTAAGTAACAAGCTAGGTCTTAATTAAAGAATAAAATGATTATCATAAGAGCGGCAAAGAGGCGCAGCGGTAGAGTTGCTGCCTGACGGCGCCAGAGACCCGGGTTCGATCCTGATTACAGGTGCTGTCTGTACAAAGTTTTTACGTTCTCCCCGACCCACGTGGGTTTTCTCTGGGAAGCTCCGGTTCCTTCCAACACTCCAAAGACGTACAGGTTGGTAAGCTAATTGGCTTTGTATAAAAGTAAATTGTCCCTTGTGTGTGTAGGAAAGTGTTAGTGTGTGGGGATCACTGGTCGGCGCGGACACGGTGGGCCAAAGGGGCTTTCTGCGCTGTATCTCTAAACTAAACTAAACTAAACTAACATCTAACGTTGTTAGTAGTCGATCCAATTTTGAATGAATGAATGAATGAATGAATGAAAGAATGAATGAATGAATACTTTATTGCCACATGCAACAAGTCACAGTGAAATTCTTTGCTTGCGTACCCAAGGTATGCAAATAACCGCCACATAAAGGGCGCTGCCAAAGTTACAAAGTATCTCGTGCCAGGTCCCCCTTTGTTCTCCCCCCACTCCACCTCCCTCACGAAAGTCCCCCCACGCCGGGTCCTGCATTGTTCTCCCCCCCACGGCAATTTTCTGTTGGAACAATGGGCGCACTCTATAACGTAATCAATGAAGTTCATGAAACTTGGGTGTCGTCACTGCTGCATTCCATGTCTCTACCTTTAGACTTTGTCTGCAGTTCCCTGTCACCACATTAGCTCAGTCCACATCCCGATTTATTAGTTATTAGCCCTCGTTATTCTTTGCCTGACAACAATACCATAGCATCCATGGTGTATTGTTTATGCAATAATTTGTCATTGGGAGATTTCTCTGCGCTGGTTGAATTTTTCGATGTTTTTACCATTGTGAACGTAACCACGTTATGTCTATCTCAAGATGGACACAAAACGCTGGAGTAACTCAGCGGGTCAGGCAGCATCCCTGGAGAAAAGGAATAGGTGACGTTTCGGGTCGAGACCCTTCTTCACACTTCTACCTCACACGCCAGATATCTCACACACACACATTCCTCCGTCACATATTTAAAGTGGGAGTGAAACATATTCATTTTTATAATCTAAGGAGAAAGATTGCGAGTGAGAGAATGGAACCTCTAATTGATCTCGGGAGTCACACGTGGGGAAGTATTCAAATCAAGAGAGATAAGCCGACTTTTCCTGTCAATTTTATTCTGCCCTTCAACTGACCTAAGGGTTCATCGGAGTAGAATTAGCCTCTAATTAAACTCCGCAGGCAGCGGCAATTAGACTCTCACTGTAAAGTAACACGTAGCTGATTTTCACGTAGCACATTCTCTTCAGAACAAAAGGTTGTGTGTCAGATAGTGTAAAACTCCATTCCTTCGTCAGGCTTCACACAGTTTGTGAAATATTTTGACGGTCGCCTCCCCGAAAGCCGCCAGCGGTTTTTATACATAATGCAGGGTTTGAAAAAGCACGGGGCCCATTCTGAAGGGATAAATAACACGGCCTGCAAGTCGGCAAGGCAGCCTGATGATGACGTGTGGTCAGCCAAGAGCGGTCGTTAAAGTGAAATTAAGGGGAGTGCAACCTAGCAACTGGCTATGAAGGAGATCACAGAGTGAGACGGGAGAGAGAAAGGGAGCAGAAATGAGGGAAGGAGAAACCAAGCAACAGGCCGCCAAAGGCTGAGGGGATTTTGGTGGGAATGGCCTTCATAAAACACTGTCAAATATTAAGGCACATTAAGTCATAATTGGCATAAGTTAAACTCATCAGGCGTGAATCAGGAGATAAAACTTAGCACAAACATAATTCAGTTTAAAAAGATGTACAAAAACAATTTTTTAAAAGGATATTGGGATGAGGATGGGTGATTTTGAGGGGGATATTTGTTATACTGATTGTACTGGGAAGGGTGATTATAGGGTGATGTAGGACTCTGAGATACTGTGTAGTATATGAGGGTTTTTTCTTTTTTATTTTTTTCTCTCTTTTTTTGTAAATATTTGATTAGTGTATAAATGTAAATAATTTGGTGTACATATGGAAATAGGTGTTTATAGCTGCTAAATTTGTATAAGATCATTATAAGCAGTTGAATAAGGGGTGGGAATTAACAAGCTTAATAAAATTAAAATTAAAATAATCAATTTAAAATAAGCCCTTTACTAGGTATGTGACAAAAAGGAGGAGATTACTTGGAGACATTATTTTCAATGAGGGATATTGTTTTTGTGTGTAGGGAATATCAGACTCTTGGTCATGGCTTGAACAGGGAACAATCTTACAGTTCATTTTGTGTATATTTGTCGAGCCAACACAAATGAATGACAGGGATTCCTGTAGGTGATATGAGGGTACACAAAAATGCTGGAGAAACTCAGCGGGTGCGGCAGCATCTATGGAGCGAAGGAAATAGGCAACGTTTCGGGCCGAAACCCTTCTTCAGATATGAGGGCCGTTTGACACAGTCAGACAAAGTTTGGGGATCGACACAAAATGCTGGAGTAACTCCGTAACCTGCTCCTTCACCCATTTCTCATGACGGCAGCTTGTAACTGAGGTAAATGATGGGTTATTTGTCCCAGTGCACTTTAGATCAGTAAGGGACTGTAAATGTTCAAAATAACCCCTTTATAATTAGCATGTACATCTGTACACTGTGGACGGCTCGATTGTAGTCGTGTATTGTCTTTCTGCTGACTGGTTAGCACGTAACAAAAACTTTTCACCGTACCTCGGCACACGTGACAATAAACAAAACTAACTAACTATGTGTCGGAAGGAACTGCAGATGCTGGTTTACACCGAAGGTAGACACAAAATGCTGGAGTAACTCAGCGGGACAGGCAGCATCTCTGGAGAGAAGGAATGGGCGTTGTTTCAGGTCGAGACCCTTCTTCGGACTGAGAGTCAGGGGAGAGGGAGACTAGAGATATGGAAGGGTGAGGTGTGAAAAAGACAGAACAAAGAAGACGAAGTTCGAGGAAATGTAGAATGGTTCAATGTGCAGATGCTGGTTTACATCGAAGATAGACACAAAATGCTGGAGTAACTCAGCAGGACGGGCAGCATCTCTGAAGAGAAGGAATGGGTTGAGTCTGAAGAAGGGTCTCGACTTGAAATGTCACCCATCCCTTTCATCCAGAGATGCTGCCCGTCCTGCTGAGTTACTCCGGCATTTTGTGTCTATGTGGGATGGTTCATTGATAGCTGAGAGGAAGCGAACCAGGAGGCACACAAACAACACAAAGTTTGCAGTGTGGGAGGGAGAAATATTATTTTCACTTCCTCCCAAATTAACCACTGGGGAAGATTTCTGGAGATTCTGGGAGTTCTTCCTGACAGCTGCTCCTCACCTATTCTTCCTAGTTTTTTTGAAATTCATTTCCTTTCTGGATGGTTTCCAGCTCATTACCAGGTGGCTGGGATACTCATGGTGGGAGCTGCGCAGTGAGGCGGTCTCTCTCCTCTCCATCACACTGCACACCACAGGGGATTCAACGCTCATCCGGTTACACAAATGCTATTTATTTCCATTTTGCCTCAAGACTTCCAGGATCACATTTCTGATCCCGTCACTAAACTACAGTTTTGTTACCTATTCCCCGTTTGACACCTTCATGTTGATTTTCTGCGGGTAACTGTTGGATTTACAAGAATGTAATGGATCAGCTATTCATCCTGTTCTGCTGTACAGCTCCAGTCCCTCCTGCTCAAACATGCACTTCTTCACAAAGAACATTCTGCTAGCGTTTTGCCTGATTTTTGATGTGCGTCTACTTGAAGTGATTTCCTTGGGGACTCAAGTCAACATTAACGTTTATTTATGGAAAGAAGGAACGGGTGACGTTTCGGGTCGAGTCCCTTCTTCATACTGAAGAAGGGTCTCGACCCGAAACGTCACCACATTCCTTCTCTCCAGGGATGTCGCCTGTCCCGCTGAGTTACTCCAGCTTCTTGTGTCTATATTCGGTTTAAACCAGCATCCGCAGTTCCTTCCTACACATTAACACTTATTTATGTTTGGCTTCCAAGAGTGTTTGATTGTCAAATGTACGGTGGAACAATGAAATTCTCACTTGCAGCAGCCTAACAGGCCTGTAAACACTATACACATAGATAACATACAACAACAAAAATTTAATACGAATGCAAAAATCCAAAGTCCTCAGTTAAAGAGAGTCCATAGAAAGAGCATCCATAGAAATTCATAAGTTCATAATGTCTAGAAGCAAAATTAGGCCATTCGGCCCATCAAATCTACACCGCCATTCAATCATGGCTGATGTATCTTTCACTCTCAACCCCATTCTCCTGCATTCTCCTCATAACCCCTGACACCCGCACTAATCATGAATCAGTCAATCTCCGCCTTAAAAATGTCCATCGACTTGGCCTCCACAGCCGTCTGTGGCAATGCATTTCACAGATTTACTGCCCTCTCACTAAAGAAATTCCTCCTCATCTCCTTTCTAAAGGTACGTCATTTTATCCTGAGGCTATGGCCTCTGGTGCTAGACTCTCCCACTAGTGGAAATGGCAACTGGTGCCCTGGTTGAAGCCACACACCCATATAACTGGGTATATATACAGGTCTATACTCATACATGTAGATCCATTTACATATTCTGTCGTGCTGCTGCAAGTAAGAATGCCATTGTTCTATCAGGCGCACATGACAATAAGACACTCTTGACTTTTGATACAGGAATTCCCTGCACAAGAGTGGAGGAGACGAAATCATCCATTTAAAGCCTTGAAATAGAAAATAAATGATTCAATTTCATGTAGGCAAGGTTCTCATTATGTGCTAATGACAGTAACAATTGATGTGTGGTATTGCAGCCCTGTTCCAATTGATATGCATCGTGCTTTCATAATATTAACATAAATAACGGCAATCATATGGACAATGCCTCCCTCTCTCTCTAATCATGACACCGCTGCCAACAATGCACATAGTTCCTTCCTGAAGCACCGTGACAGGCCACCATAATCAATTCTCATATCTGTGGCAATATGAGCTGCCTCCTAGGTTTCCTACACGATCTCTCTGAAACCTTTGTTGTGTGGGCTGGAGTGGCAATAAGTGAAATGTAATTTCATCTTGTAAAGCAGTGTAGCCTGAATTTCCATAAGGATCCATCGGAAGAGATTACACAGAGGGAACAGTGGAAAAGAAAAGAAATCTAATGAATATGCAGTTTTAAATGTCAGCTTCTGTTTGTCGAGCTGAATAGATGGAAATTTAATGGGTCCCGGCAGGACGCAGCCTGGATCAATACCACTCGGAGATTCCCGCAGGTCCTCTTTACCAGAGAGAATACCTCCAAAGATGATTCCACCCCCAGCACCCTTTACCTTACACTAACACCTCGCCCATGTCAATGCCTTAATAATAGGGGTTGGATTGTATCGCGAAAAAGGCTAAAACTGCCCACTTCCTATTAGAAAATGACAAGCCTATGAATTAATGCGAGCCTCAATTAAATCTCAGGGGGCAAATGCAGATTGAGTCAGACACGCCAAGGTTACAGCCACCGTTTTAAAGTACGTCTTATACCTACTTCATTGACAAGGCTGTGATACCATTCACATCTGCCGTCACTTTGTTATCGGCCTTGTTATATTTTCTGCTGCCAGCAAGTTTCTGTGAATGCTCGGTTGAGGTGGACAAGATCATGGAGCGTGAATAAGGTGAACGCTCAATGTTCTCCCAGGGTAGAAGTTTCTAAAACCAGTGGGGAGGGATTTAAGTGGGATTTAAGTGGGATTTAAGTGAGGTAATTTTTTTCACTCAGAGGGCGGTCCATACGATTATGACTTTTAGAAGACATTTAGATAAATTGATTGGAAGGGCTTTAGATGGCAATGGGCCAAATGCAGGTAATGATGACTAGCCCAGTGTGCAACTTCGCCGACCAGCACAAGGTGGGCTGAAGGGCCTGTTTCTGAGCTGCACAGCTCAATGCCTCCAGAACAGTAACAAAATTAATGCACTATATTTCCGTTTAGATTTTAAACCTGAGTTAATTCCTTACTGACCTGTGGATCATCTTGTTCAAGAAGGAACTGCAGATGCTGGAAAATCGAGGGTACACAAAATGCTGGAGAAACTCAGCGGGTGCGGCAGCATCTATGGAGCGAAGACCTTGTGGATCATCTTGCAATGGGTGGAAGGGAGTGGCGGGGGGAGGCAAAGTAATCTTGTCTTTTCTTCCTCTAAGTAATAATTATTTAGGTTTTAGACTTACAGTCGGGAGATACAGTGAGGAAACAGCCTCTTTGGCCCACCGAGTCCGTGCCAACCATCGGTCACCCTGTACACTAGCACTACCCTACACACTACAATTTACAACTTACAGAAGCCAATTCAATGACAAACTTGTACGTCTGGGGTGCAGTTTAGTTTAACTGCGGTGTCGTTTGGTTTAGAGATTCAGCATGGAAACAGGCCCTTCAGTCCACCGAGTGTGTACTGACCAAGGATCACTCTTATCCCATTCCCTACAAACTAGGGGGCAATTTACGGAGATCAGTTAACCTACAAACCTGTACGTCTTTGGAGTGTGGGAGGAAACAGGGGCACCCGGAGAAAACCCACGCAGGTCACAGGGAGAACATACAAACTCCGTACAGACAGCACCCGTGGTCAGGATCGAACCCAGTCTCTGGCGCTGTGAGGCAGCAACTCTACCACTGCGCCACCGTGCTGCCCCTAGTTCAATGTTGAATGTGTCATAAATAGTGCTCAACCAACGTGCCTGATATAAGTTGTACTTCAGCAGTAAAGTTCAGGGAAGGATACGGAACAGAACTGTGATTTTCTAAATCTAAATGAGCAGAATGGAGCAAAACACAAAGTGCTGGAGGAGCTCAATGGGTCAGGCAGCATCTGTGGAGTGAATGGACAGACAATGTTTCAGCTCTTAATTCTGAATTATGTTTGTGAATTTATGTCATTCAGGTCCACTACCGATTTTCTGGCAACTGTTGGTCCGGTACATCTTTTAATCCGGACAAAATTACGAGAGGGTACTTGAAATCCCCCATGGAGGTCCCCCCGAAAATGTGGCCCCTGGGCCGGGTGAGGAGGCAGATCGCGACCTCATCGGGACGTCCGCGCTGATCGGCGCGTCGAATTTGCTGCCTGTGGCCGGGCTCTGGAACTCTGGCCCGGCAAGAGTTGGTAGATCCGTTCCCATTCCCGAATTCCGACTTGAACTTTGTGGACCGGTATCCGGGTTCCCGGAAGTCTGTTGGTCCGGCAAAACGGTTAATACGGCAAGGCTCTGGAACCGAAGGTGCCGGAAAAACTGTGCCATCTGAAAAAAGTATCACTTCTGAGTAACAGCATTCAGACCAGGACTATCACATGGTTTTACAACCATTTACATGATAAACATTAGTGAACACATGAAGATGACAAATCATAACAAAACCTATCAAACCAATAGCGACATTTAAAAGGACATAATGTATACATCTACCTACTGTAAACCCTGCACAAGTGAAGGACTTCCTGATTACAAGTTTGATTTATCATAATAAATTTAATGTAAATATTTATAAACGATTCCGGCGCTTGCCACTGATGGGAGTCTCGTGGTATCCAGGCGACCATTTCACTGCGTCTCGACCCGAAACGTAGCCTATCTCCTTCGCTCCTTAGATGCTGCTGCACCCACTGAGTTTCTCCAGCTTTTTGTGTAACCCTCGATTCTCCAGCATCTGCAGTTCCTTCTTTAACCATTTCACTACCGTGAGGAGAGTTCGAGGGCTTGAGGTTTGAGGTCAGTCACGGTGCTGCCTCGAAGGGCCGAATGGCCTCCTCCTGCACCTATTTTCTATGTTTCCATCACACATCTCCACGGTCATCTGGTACCCGCTCTGTGGCTGGTGATGATACACACAGCCTGGCAAGGGTCAGGAGAAGTGAAGAGCGTTGAGCCTGGCCCTGTGAACGGGCGCAGGCTGCCCCGGGCTGACATTGGTGGAACTGCGGTTGATGCTCACTAACTGCTGCCGGTAACATTGGCTGGTTGTACACCAGGTTGCTGAGGCCGCGCTTGGAGTATTGCGTTCAGTTTTGGTCATCCTGCTGAAGGAAAGATGCCATTTAGCCTGAAAGAGTGCAGAGAAGAGTTACAAGAGTCGAGTCAAGAAAGTTTTATTGTCATATGTCCCAGATAGAACAATGAAATTCTTACTTGCTGCAGCACAACAGAATATGTCATCCTAATAAATAATATAACAAAAACCCCGGAAAAAAAGAACAAAATAACAGTGCAATGATAATAATAATGATAATAGTCTATTCAGATCAGATTCAGATTGCCTTTATTGTCATTCAGACCTTTCGGTCTGAACGAAATTTCGTGCCTACAGTCATACGTATATTAAAAGTAACAAAAACACACAATAAACACAAACTTAACATCCACCACAGTGAGTTCACCAAACACCTCCTCACTGTGGTGGAAGGCAAAAGTCTTAGAGTCCCTGTCTTCTTCCCTCCTTGTTCTCCCTCTGCGCTGAGGAGATCCAGGCCTCCGATGTTGCCATCCACCAGGCCCGCGGCCGAGCCTCCGAAGCCGGGCTGCCGCCACCGCCGTCGCTGGAACGCCGGAACACCGCCACAGGGCCCGCCACTGGAATGCTGGAGCACCGCAGCTCTAAAGCCAGGTCGCCTCTGGAACGTCGCTGGAGCACCGCATCCCCGAAAGCCAGGTCACCGCTGGAGCACCGCAGCCCCAAAAGCCAGGTCGTATTAGTCATAGGTTATGAGGTTGTAGTGTTTAATAGCCTGATGGCTGTGGGGAAGAGCTGTTCCTGAACCTGGACGTTACAGTTTTCAGGCTCCTGTACCTTCTTCCTGATGGCAGTGGTGAGATAAGTGTGTGGCCTGGATGGTGCGGGTCTTTGATGATGTTGGCTGCCCTTTTGAGGCAGCGACTACGGTAGATCCCTTCGATGGTGGGGAGGTCAGAGCCGGTGATGGACTGGGCGGTGTTTACAACTTTTTGCAGTTGTAAAAGTTGCTACGATTCGAGGGCATGAGCTATAGGGAGAAGTTGGGCAGGCTGAGACTTTATTCCCTGGATTGACACAAAGTGCGGGAATAACAGCGGGTCAGGCGGCATCTCTCCGGAGAAAAGGAATAGCCGATGTTTCGGGACGGAACTCATCTTCAGACTGAAGAACATCCTTCTTCTTCAGCATCTATCAGACTGAAGAAGGGTTCCGAGCTGAAATGTCACCTATTCCTTTTCTCCAGAGATGCTGCCTGACCCGCTGTTACTCCTGCATTGTGTGTCTATCTTCGATGAACTAGCATCTCCAATTCCATCCTACACATTATTCCCTGGAGCTGTGGAGCTTGAGGGGGTATAAAATCATAAGGAGCATAGCACCATTTACCCAGGGTAGGGGAATCTGGAAACAAACACCATATGTTTAAGGAAAGGTTTACTCGGAACCTGAGGGAACATTTTTTCACTCAGAGGGTGGTGGGTATATGGAAAGAGTTGCCAGAGGAGGTAGTTGAGGCAGTTGCAATACAACATTTAAAAGATATTTGGACACGTACGTGGGTAGGAAAGGCTTAGAAGGAAATCGGTCAAATGTGGACATATGGGGTTAGCTTAGATGGGGCATCTTGGGATTGCATTGACTGGTTGGGCTGAAGGGCCTGTTTCCGTGCTCTATGACTCGAGGACGAGACGACTCTATGATTGCCTCTTGTTTGCCGGCTCTGACCATGCGTCTAGGTCACTGGGCGGCACGTTGGTGCAGCGGTAGATTTACTGCCTTACAGCGACAGCGACCCAGGTTCGATCCTGACTACGGGTGCTTATCTGTACGGAGTTTGTACGTTCTCACCCCAGAATTGCATGGATTCTCTCCGTGATCTTCTGTTTCCTCCCACACTCTGTAGGTTAATTGGCTTGTTGTCAATGTAAAATTGACTCTAGTGTGCGCAGGATAGTGTTAGTGTGCGAGGGTCGCTGGTCGGCGCGGACTTGGTGGGCCAAGGGGCCAGTTTCCGCGTTGTATCTGTAAACTAAACTAAACTAAACACACTAGAGGTGGATCTTGTTCCTGCGGCCCTCACACAGGATGCCATATGTGGCTGACAAGCCAGCGCATATATGATGGAATATTTATAATGGGAACTGCATCAATATTTACAGAGGGGAAACCCCATCTAAACATTTTACAATACCACTTTGTCGATGAACTAACCGAGTCACGGATAATTCTTCCTGAGATTTATTTTTGCTTCATTTTCCCTCCGTCACGGGCGTCTATAGATGGCCCAAGTGAGGTTTTAAAAAAGTGAAAATAAAATGAAATTTAAAAAAATTAGAGATAGAGACAGCGGTGGAATAAACGGCGCCTGGCCTCCAGTTACCCCGATCACAGCTGACCTTTCAACAAGGGAGCCGGCGTACCTCGGCAGGCCAGGCAGCATCTCATCATGATGGCAATAGATCAGGTTGATACTCCTGCCCGGAGTAGGGGAATTGAGGACCGGGGACATAGGTTTAAGGTGATGGATAAAAGATTTAATAGGAATCCGAGGGGTAACTTTTTCACACAAAGGATGGTGGGCGTATGGAACAAGCTGCCAGATGAAGTAGTTGAGGTTGGGTAGACACAAGATGCTGAAGTAACTCAGCAGGACAGGCAGCATCTCTGGAGAGAAGGAATGGGTTATGTTTCGGGTCGAGACCCTTCTTCAGACTGGGACTGTGACTGGGTTGAGGTTGGGACTATCCCGACGTTTAAGAAACATTGGGACAGATTTAAGAAACAGTTAGACAGGTACATGGATAGGACAGGTTTGGAGGGATATGGATCAAGGGCAGGCAGGTGGGACTAGTGCAGCTGGGACATGTTGGCCGGTGTGGGCAAGTGGGCTGAAGGGCCTGTTCCTCGCTATCACCAATTTCTCTCTAATTCCTCCGAATGGAGAAGCCAATTCAGAGTAAGAATGAAACTTGGTTTAGAGATACAGCGCGGAAACCGTCTCTTCAGCCCGCCGAGTCCGCGCCGGCCAGTGATCCCCGCACACTAACACTATCCTACACATTAAGGACAATTTACAATGTTAGCCAAGAATTAACCTTCTAACCTGTACGTCGTTTGAGTGTTGGAGGAAACCGGAGCACCCGGAGAAAACCCACGGGGTCAAAGGGAGAACGTGCAAACTCAGCACTGACAGCACCCGGGGTCAGGATCGAACCTGGGTCTCTGGCGCTGTGAGGCAGCAACTCCACCCCATCAGTGCATATTATAATGCTCTCACCAGGTGCACTGTGGCGCAGTGATTAAATTACTGCACTACCGGCCAGAGGCCCGGATTAATCATCCAGAGACATCTGTTCAAATCCCACCACGACAGCTGGGAGATTTAAATTCAAAAACTTAAATAATAAATCTGGAATGAAACGCTAGTGGCAGTAATGAAGGCCATGAAACACCCAGAGTTACATTAAACCATTTGGTTTCTTTCTCTAAACGGCAGAGGTTGTGGGGAGACCTGATAGAAGTACTTTAAATTATAAGAGGCATAGACAGGGTAGACAGTCAGAACCTTCGCCCTAGGTGGAAATGTCAAAGACTAGAGGATAAAGCTTTAAGGTCGGAGGGGAAAAGCTTAAATGAGATGTGCAGGACAATATTTTTTAACCAAGGGTTTTTGAACTGAAATGCTAAGAGTACCGTAATAATCCACAATTTCCGTCACTTCTAAACTTACCTAAGTCATAGGAGCAAAATGAGGCCATTCAGCCCATCGATTTGACCACCTGCTCACCACTTTGTTTCATTTTATTATAAACCTTATAAACTTAATTTATTTTCATGATGAGGACGGGTGTCAGGGGTCACGATTTGAAAGCAGGAGAGTGTGGGGTTGAGGGGGAAAGATAGATCAGCCATAATTGAATGGCAGAGGAGACTTGATGGGCCGAATGGCCTAATTCTGCTCCTAAAAACCTTAGAGCTTATGAAACCAACAAATGAAGTTCCTTGTTTCTCTGATCATTCTCAGGCTGCTGGACGGAGCCCTTCTGTACAAAACTGGTTCATTACTAAATGTATTGGTGCTTTGTGGGGATGAATATGCCACTCCATTCACTCTCGGATTTGTTACACCCCAGCCTTGGGTAACTAAGTGAGAAAGAAAGTCAAGGATATTAGCACATGTACTCTGACGTTAAGCAGCACGTTGAGTTATTCTCAGAGCAGGCGGCGCAGCGGTAGAGTTGCTGCCTTGCAGAGCCAGAGACCCAGGTTCGACCCTGACTACGGGTGCTTGTCTGTGCAGAGATTACTGTGTATGTTCTCCTCATGACCGCATGGGTTTCCCCCCGGGTGCTCCGGTTTCCTCCCTCACTCCAAAGACATACGGGTTTGTAGGTTAATTTGGCTTCGGTAAAATTGTACATTTTCCCTTGTGTGTAGGATTGCGCTAGTGTATTGGGATCAATGGTCGGCACGGACGCGGTGGGCTGAAGGACCTGTTTCCGCGCTGTCCCGCTAAACTAAACGGTTTTACCCTCCCATCTCTTGCTCACACAACATCAGCATACCTCATAGAGTCATGTAAGAGGGAAACAGGTCCTCCGGCCCAACTTGTCCTCGTTGACCAGTGGTCACATTTGCTCACATTCATCCCATATCCCTCTCAAACATTCATATCCACGTAGCTGTCCAAATGTCTTTTAAACATTGTTATAGTATCTGCTTCAACTAGCTCCTCTGGCAACTCGTTCCAAAAACCCACCACCCTCTGTGTGAAAAGGTCCTATCAAATCTTTCTCCTCTCACCTTAAAACTATGCCCTCTTGTTCCTGATTCACTTACCCTGGGTAAGAGAAAATGTATTCAAGAATGTATACACCTCTTTTAGATCACCCCTCAGTCTCCTGCACTCCAAGGTAGAAAGTCCTAGCCAGACCCATCTTTCCCTATAGTGCAGGCCCTCGAGTCCTGGCAACGTCATTGTAAATCTTCTCTGCACTCTTTCCAGCTTAATGGCAAAGGGAATTTTTGATCACTCCAAGGAATTAAGTCCAACCTCTCTCTATCACTCAGGTCCTCGGTTCCTGGCAATATCCTCTCATGTTTCCTATTTTCATTATTTCATTTCATCCTTTTTTAAAATGCCGTGAGTTTCATTGCAGTCTGAAGGAATGAGCAAACAACTCCTATTTCGATCGGCCCACTTGGCATCTCATAATATTATTTAAATATCTGCTGGCCTGTTCAAAGTTCTCACAAAATGACAAGAATCGGGCTGGGGCATGGAAATGTAGTGTAATTAATACCAGTAGATCATTGAATACATGACAACAATGCTTATGTACCCGAGGCATGAAACAATGTTTATATTATCATTGGGAAATGAGTAATTACTCATCAGATGTAACGCATTAATATTTTAACATAAATGTAATTAAAAACATTATAGCCTGCAAACTTCCTTTACTTGTTTTGCATATTAAAATTTGACTTCTCTCCTGGAGCATCAGTAGATTGTATTTTGCTATTTACAACAGGGGATCTTGTTCTTCTGTCTTGTGGCTTGCAAAGAAGAAATGGGCAGATAAGTCCTTCCACCACACTAGCAAATTAGGAGATGAAACAAAGAGGACACCTTGTCAGACCTCGACTTCGCTGACGACATCGCCCTGCCGTCAGACCAGATTAGGCAGGCACAGGAGCTGCCCGGCAGGGTCGAGACGGAGTGGGCCTCCACCTCAATGCCAAGAAGGCTGAGTGCATGGCGTTCAACGTTGGCGACCATGAGCCTCTCAAGACCAGTGGCGTTGCATCTCTCAAGAAAGTGGAGGACTTCAAGTAGCTGGGAGCAAGGATGCAGAGCTCGGAGAATGACATCAAGGTCTGGGAAGCGCTCGCATGGAAAGCCCTCAATAACATGGGGGGAAATCCGGATGTCCCGGATATCTAAGGGTTTCAAACCTTCCATGCAACTGTAGAGACCATATTATTGTACGGGTGTGAGGCATGGACGAATCACTCGAGCACTGTCCAAGTTCAAAATATTAGCTGGAGGGGCCACATCACCAACGCCCAGCTCTATGTGGAGATTCCACCTCTGACCGAGAAGATCAGGTGGCGAAGGTTGAGGCTCGCTGGTCGCTACCACCGCCACCCAGACATGACCAGCAAGCAAGGTTGTGCGGTGGGAACCCGCCCATGGAAGATGTGACCCGGGACGGCCAATCAATACGATGCTGAGGACGTTGATGGAAGACGCACGTGTAGAGACAAAAGAGGAGCTTGCCAGCTGCGTGGAGGACAGAGATGTGTGGAGCGCCCGTCACCGTGCCCGTCGGAATCCAGCACCACTGCATCGCTAATGTTTTCAACGATGATGTATAAAGAGAATCAGCATGGTTTAGTTTAGTTTGATTTTGAGATACAGCCTGGAAACAGGCCTTACGGCCCATTGATCACCCGTTCACATCATTTCAATGCTTCAGGCCGAGACCCTTCTACAAGCCCCACACGTCACCTATCCATGTTCTCCAGGGATGCTTCCTGACCCGCTGAGTTACTCCAGCACTTTGTGTCCTTTTGTGTATTAACCAGCAACTGCAGTCCTATGTTTCTGCACACTATTTGGGGTGAAGGCAAGAGAATTGGGTTCTTTGTCTTCTTGCGTGTGGCGTGCACAGCCTAAAGTTGTCGGACAACTTGTTCTATTTGATCTTCCGTTTGTGCACGTCGAGTTGATTGCATTAGTCAAAACGTAAAGGTTGCAATCTTCCACCCCAGAATTGGGTTGAGAAGGAAAGATAGATCAACCATGAGTGAATGGCGGAGTAGACTCGATGGATCGAATGGCCTAATTCTGCTCCTATGATTTATGAACTTATGAACTATTTCTTTGTCATTCCACTGTCACGTTCATTCCCCGTACACTGGAGGGAATTTACAGAGGCCAATTAAGTTGCAAACTCTCACTTCTTTGTGATGTGGGAGGAAACTCACAGGGTCATGGGATTGAACCCAGGTCTCAGGCGTTGTGAGATAGCACCTCTTCCAGCCCCACCACCGCGCCGCCCCATGTTGACCTGATGTCAGGTTGACCTGCCAGTTTCTACAATGTACTTTCCCATCTCTTTCCACTGAGAGGAATCTCCCCGTCCATGGCTGTGGCCCCCCCTGGTTAAAGCTCTCAAACTCCAGGTCACAGAATCTTACAGTGTGGAAACAGGCCCTTCGGCCCAACTTGCCCACACCGACCAACATGCCCTATTTCCACTAGTCCCACCTTCCCGCGTTTGGCTCTTATCTCTCTAAACCTATCCTATCCATGTACCTGTCTAAATATTTCTTTAAGATAGACACAAAAAGCTGGAATAACTCAGCAGAACACAAAAAGCTTCAATTTAAACCAGTATCTATAGTTTTTTCCTTCACATTCCAAAATATTTCTTTAGTTTCTGGCAAACTCAGGATGGGAGATCTCACATTGTCTACAGTACACAAATAATGTTGTCTTTAAATAGATACACTTGGTTTTCTGCTGATAACTGTCTTAAAATATCTACCCTTTCATTCTGGACTTTCACTTATTTAATTAACGCTTCCCATTAGCTTCCTGCTTGCTTAAATCCTGCAGAGGACCAAAAATCTCCTTCATGAATTAGCATGGGAGGTGTAAAAGACAATCAAGTTAAAGCTTGCCTTAATCCATTACAGTGGTTCCTCAAAAGCCGAACTCATTAGTGGTCGTCCTTTAATTACTGCTGTTCAATACTGAGGAGCCTGCAGTTAGCGACTGCCCTGCAGTGAAGAGGTTGATGTGTCAGACTGGCTGCTATTGTCATCGGCTATCCGTGCCTTGATTTTATGAGCAAACCAGTAAACCAGTAGAGTTGCTGCCTCGATCCCGATTATGGTTGTATAGGGTTGGTACGCTCTCCCCACGACCGAGTGGGTTTTCTCCGAGATCTTCGGTTTCCTCTCCCACTCCAAAGACGTACAGGTTTGTAGGTTAATTGGTTTGGCATAAATGTAAATTGTCCCTAGTGCGTGTAGGATAGTGTGTAGTATTAACGTGTGCTGGTAGGCGCAGACTCGGGGAGCCGGAGCCTGGTTCCACGCTGTATCTCTAAACTAAACACTAACCTCAGCAACTATGATCTTCTCTGGGAAATACGATCTAGAGGCTATTGGTTTAATGTGAGTTCATAAGTTCATAAGGAATTGGAGCAGATTTAGGCCATTTGGCCCATCAAGTCTACTCCACCATGCAATCATGGCTGAACTATCTCTCCCTCCTAACCCCCTTCTCCCCTTAACCTCTGACACACATACTAATCAAAAGAGGGGAAGGATTTAATAGGAATATGAGGGGCAACTTTTGCACACAAAGGTGGTGGGTTTATGAAATTAGTTGCTGGAGGAGGTAGTAGAGGCAGAAAATAAATACATATGGACCGGGACATGGATAGGAAAGGTTTGATGGATGAGGACCAAATGTGGGCAAGTGGCTTAGTCAGCACGTACAAGGTGGGCCAAAGGCTTCTGTGCGGTATGACTCAATGATAGTAAACACTCCTGGCTTTTCTCTGTAGGTGGTCAGTGCTAAATGACTGTAGTGTGGTCAATATTAAATGAAACATCTCGGGCTAATTTCCCTCGAATGTGACAGCATGGAGGATTACAGTCAGAGTCATAAGTTCGTAAGTGATGCAAGTAGAATTGGGCGATTCGGCGATTCGGCCCATCGAGTCCATGCAATCATGGTTGATCTATCTGTTCCTGTTAAATCCCATTCTCCTGCCTTCTCCCCATAACCCCTGACACCCGTACTAATCAAGAATCTATTTATCTCTGCCTTAAAAATATCCACTGACTTGGCCTCCACAGCCAGTCGTGCCTGGTTCTGGGCCAGTTCAACAATGACCGCACGGTGTCTGCCTTCTGACATCTTGCCAAATTATTCGACTTGCAATTGTTGTAATTGCTCTTCCCCATCCCAGTTTGAGCCTAAGAAGTCTGCCTACATTTAATCCTTCCTTATTCCACCACCCACAGCTTCACACAAAGCCAGCATTATCCTTGCTGGATTTTGTGTACTTAATGGCATCATTTTATTTATTTATGCCCTTCGTCTCGACTTCCTGCTGCAGCCTCCATTAGGAGAATTTGTATGCCGAGCTGCTCTTAGTGCTTTTCATGAGCAATAACTGATGATGCATTCAGATCATGTCGTTTCTGAGGTCAGTGAAATTACTGACATCGGAGTCGTATGAGTCATTGGCTTGTTTGTCACCATCTATTTAGCTCCAGTAAGGTAGCCGTCTTATTAAGAACCTCCTTGTGAGATGGTGAGATGCCAAGTTGCGAAGCCGAGCAAGGCAGAATGTCTCTTGGTTTTTATTTTGCTGTAGGATTCAGCAATGCAATCAGGTCATGGTCAGAGTGTCCACATCATGTCCTTTCGTGTTGAGATTGCAATCATCAGTTATCAGGAAATCCAACTTCTATGCAGGAAGAACCAGAAGGAGGTGCAACATGAGACAATGGTTACAAGGGCACACAGCCCAGGAGCCTGCAGCCCTAGAGCGCTGAGAGGTTTTAATGAGAGGATCTATTGAAGAGAGAGTCAGATATAACTCATAGGGCTAACGAATCAAGGGATATGGGGAGAAACCAAGAATGGGGGTTGTGATTTTGGATGATCAGCCATGATCATTGCGAATGACCTGAACGGAAACCTCCGGGAACCGCACGGAAACCTTGGGTGGGGCTCAAAGTACCCAGAGGTTTCCGTTCAGGTTTCCTTAGTGGGACAGGGGCATTAGTTGCTTTGTTGAGTTTTAACTTTAGCTTAGTTTAGTTTAGTTTCAAGAAGTGTCTGAAGAAGGGTCTTGACCCGAAACGTCGCCCATTCCTTCCCTCCAGAGATGCTGCCTGTCCTTCTGAGCTACTCAAGCCTTTTGTGTCTATCTTCGATGTAAACCAGCATCTGCATATTGAACCATTCTACATTTCCTCGAACTTCGTCTTCTTTGTTCTGTCCTTTTCACACGTCACCCTTCCATATCTCCAGTCTCCCTCTCCCCTGCACTGAATTGCAGTGGGAAGCTTTTTTTTGCGTGCTATCCAGTCAAAGAAAAGATGACATGAATACAATAAAGCCATCCATGGCACACAAATAAAGTATAAAGGGTACAACATCTTATGGTCTTATAAGAGGGGCAGAGTTTAAAGGAGATGTGCGCAGCAAGTGGTGGGTGCCTGGAACATGTTGCCAGGGATAATGGTGGAAGCTGATGTGATAACGGGTTTTAGGACAATACTACTCGAATGAATCCTCCACTCCGCTTTACAAATGCGCGTTTAGTGCCATTAGGGAGGCCAAACACTTACATAGAAACATAGAAACATAGAAAACAGGTGCAGGAGGAGGCCATTTGGCCCTTCGAGCCAGCACCGCCATTCATTGTGATCATGGCTGATCGTCCCCAATCAATAACCCGTGCCTGCCTTCTCCCCATATCCCTTGATTCCACTAGCCCCGAGAGCTCTATCTAACTCTCTCTTAAATCCATCCAGTGAATTAGCCTCCACTGCCCTCTGTGGCGGAGAATTCCACAAATTCACAACTCTCTGGGTGAAAAAGGTTTTTCTCACCTAAGTCTTAAATAACCTCCCCTTTATTCTAAGACTGTGTGGCCCCTGGCTCTGGACTCGCCCCAACATTGGGAACATTTTTCCTGCATCTAGCTTGTCCAGAACTTTTATAATTTTATATGTTTCTATAAGATCCCCCCCCTCATCCTTCTAAACTCCAGTGAATACAAGCCTAGTCTTTTCAATCTTTCCTCATATGACAGTCCTGCCATCTGTTGAGGCTCAATATCTAAAGCACGGAAACCTCTTTCAGGTCCAACTGCTTATTTTGGTCTCAAATCGCAGCAGTGACACATTTTTTCTCCCCAAAGCCCGGCAATACGGACTTGAACCCCAAATTGACATCTCACCCCCTAGTCCACCGATGGCCAGGCCACTGCATGCCGCTCACTGCAAGCGGCTGAGGAAGATGGTGGGTCTGAAGAATGGCGGGTCGACCCAAGATGTCACCTATTCCTTTTCTCCAGAGTTGCTGCCTGACCCGCTGAGTTGCTCCAGCTTTTTGTGCCTGTCTTCGGAAAAAGGGCTTTGGTTGCTTGAATGTTAAAGAGCTGGCAGTCCCACAAGTCCTGCTGACTGCCACTAAGGAAGACTCCAACTTCTTATGTGGAAGTGCTGTCTGAGCTCTTAATAGCGCTAATTACTGCCAGTGACTGCTACTCAGTATGATTCGGGACGGAGAAAGGCTCTGTCTTTGCTTCCATCCTATTTCAATTCCCCAGTGAACCAGCCTTCCTTGCCCTCAGTCACTGTCTGTCTGCTCACCTATTGTTCGGTGTGTGATGTGAATCAGACAGTGTCCATTGGCAACAGCTTTTGCAGTTGCAAAACATCACAGGTACGACCAAGTAATGGACTGAGGATAATGAAGAAATCTCTCCATCAGGGGTCTCTTAGCAATCAAAGGTTGTAGCTACCTGACGGCCCACTCTTCCCTTCACTCTCCATGTTTGCAAGGAGTGTGTTTTGGTTCCAATCAGCATTTTAACAGGGAATAATTACTGGATAGACCTGATGGCAGTATATAACATTATGAGAGGAGTACACAGAGCAGACAGTCAGAGCATTTTTCCCAGGGTGGAAATTTCAAAGACCGGAGGGCATAGCTTTAAGGTGAGAGGGGCAAAGTTTAAAGGGGATGTGCGGGATTTTTACACAGAGGGTGGTGAATTCCTGGGGCATGTTGCCAAGGGTGATGATGGACCCTGATACTATAGTGGCGTTTTAAGATCGCCTCTTATCTACATACAGTATAAGACATTCAGGGGATATTCAGGAAATGGACGGGTATGGGTCATATGCAGGCAGATGAGATTAGTTTAATAACCCCGTCCCACTGTACGAGTTCATTCAAGAGCTCTCCCGAAAAAAAAAATCAAACTCATGGGAAGCACGTAGAATGAAGGTAGCGGGTACGTCGGAGCTCGGGGACGTCTCTTAGTGGCTCGTAACGCTAACGGCAGGTACTCGGGAAGACTCGTGAAGATCTTTTAACATGTCAAAAAATGTCCACAAGAGCCCTGAGTACCTACAAGTGGCCATTACCGTAAATCTCCGAGATTGAATCAGGGCAAACTCGGGAGAACTCTTGAACTCGTACAGTGGGACAGGGCTTTCATTTGGCATCAAGTTTGGTGCAGACACTATGAGTCAAAGGGCCTGTTTCTGTGCCGTGCGGGTAAACAGTATTGAATGTATGTCTTGCACAGTTCCTGTATTGTACATATTTTCTACTTGAATAAAGTAGACTTGATGGGCTGAATGGCCTAGTTCTACTCCTATAACTTGTGAACCCCAACCTGATTACAAGTCTGATCACGGACTTGATTCACTTGCTGCCCTCTGACCTCTGGTAGGACATAGAAACCAAGAAACACCGAAAAATAGATAATAGGTGCAGGAGTAGGCCATTTGACTCTTTGAGCCAGCACCACCATTAATTGTGATCATGGCTGATCATCCAAAATCAGTACCCCATTCGTGCTTTTTCCCCATATCCCTTGATTCCGTTAGCACTAAGAACTATATCGAACTCTCTCTTGAAAACATTCAGTGAATTGGCCTCCACTGCCTTCTGTGGCAGAGAATCCCACAGATTCACAACTCTCTGGGTGAAAAGGTCCTAAATGGCCTACCCCATATTGTTAAACTGTGATGGCTGATCATCCATAACCAGTAACCCGTGCCTGCCTTCTCCCCATATCCCTTGATTCCGCTAGCCCTAGAGCTCTATCTAACTCTATTTTAAATTCATCCAGTGATTTGGCCTCTACTACACTCTGTGGCAAAGAATTCCACAGATTCACCACCCTCTATCGGAAGAAATTTCACCTCATCTCCTTCCTAAAAGAACGTCCTTTGCAATCTGCAGCGGGCCAGTCGACAACATTCCCCAACGGACATCTCGCTCTGCTGGGAGGTCAACAAAGTTCGAGCCGACCAAGGGGAGTCTTTCACCGAGTTGATGCCCTTCCAACATCAAGCTCTGTCTACAGTATTCCAATCAACACAGTTTGTGTTCGAAGGATTTTAATGAGGTTTATCCAGGTATCGCCTGACTCTACTCCAGTGGCAGGTGGCATAACTCAGGGGATTAATCAAACAGCCCAAATTGGATTTAAGTACTTTTGCAAAGAGAAACTTCACAAATTAATGAATATGCTTGGGTTAATTGCAACGGTAGTAACGGACTGATGTACGATGATCAAATTGAATGACAGTCAGTGATTATGTAAGTAATGACATGAACATTTACTCAATGAGTCATGCAAGGTCTATGACAGAGAAGGAGACCATTCAGCCCACTGTGACTGTACTGGCCCAAAGCGAGCTGCTTTGTCAACCCAGAACCATTTCCATAGCCGGGTCACAGTTCTCCAAACATACAGTGGTTACATTTGCTAGATACGATACTATAGAACTTTATTTATCCCAGGGAGGTATTTGAGCTGCCAGCTGTCATAAAAACACAAAATACATGAAACATCAAATTAAAGTGACGAGTGGAAAGGATTGGGGATGTGCAAAGATTGAGGGGGGGTGGGGGGGGGGGGGTGGAGGGGAGTCAGTCTGCCCCACGACAGAAGGGGGAGGAGTTGCACAGTTTGATAGCCACAGGGAAGAAGGATCTCCTGTGGCGTGTAGTTTGCCTGTGATGAACTTTCCTGTGTCCATCACCCTCTCAAGTTCTTGATCCCTGCCCCTAATGATTTGATTCTCTGCTGAAGGAAAATAGGTTCTTGCAGTTCACTTCAACAAGGCTTATTTACTCTTAATAAAGGGGTGTAATGGGCAAATATGCATCTTTCACTGGTCTCTATCACTCTGAGTTAGTTTTACTTCTTAGGGAAAACACAATCTTCGTCCCACCGAGTCCGCAACGACCAGCGAATACCCTGTTACACTGCGACTATCCTACACACTACAATTTTACCGAAATCTTTGAAGTGTGGGAGGAAACCGGAGCACCAGGAGAAAATCCACGCGGTCACAGGGATAACGCACAAACTCCGTACAGACAGTACCCGTAGTCAGGATCGAACTCGGGTCTCTGGCGCTGTGAGGCAGCAACTCTAACGCTGCTCCACCGTGCCGCCCACTTCTATTTTTAATTTTAAGTAAAGGTTTAATTTAATTGTTAGTTTAGTTGAGTTTGGTTTACGTTAGTCACTTGCAGCAAGAGGCAGTGAAAAGCTTCGTACTCGAGTAAAAGAGTGAAACAGTTGGAAGTAGATCCTCTTCCGGGGCCATCTTGCAACCTCCAAGATGGCTGAAAAGTCCAATCTTGGCCTATGGAGGTATACAACTACTTATTTTCCCACTCTAAGCCTCGAGGAAGTACGGGTGGGCTTGGCCGTCAGCTCCTTCCACCGCCACTCCATACAGCTGCCGCAGGCTGCCTTCAGACCTTCTGTCTCAGTGCTGTTCCTCTAAGCTAAACTAATGATTCTGATGTAACCCGGTGAGTTGTGACATTTACTTTAGTATAGTTCAGAGATACAGCGCAGAATCAGGCCCTTCGGCCCACCAAGTCCGCGCCGACCAGCGATCCCCACACATTAACACTATCCCACACACACTAGGGACAATTTACACATACACCAAGCCAATTAACCTACAAACCTGTACGTCTTTGGGGTGTGGGAATAAACCGAAGATCTCGGAGAAAACCCACGTGTTCACGGGGAGAACATACAAACTCCGTACAGACAGCGCCCATAGTTGGGATCGAACCCGGATCTCTGGCACTGTAAGGCAGCAACTCTACCGCTGCGCCACCGTGGCCAGCCGTTGACATTGCCAACCTCTTGCCCACTGACTTAACCAGGTCAAACAAATCTCAACTGGTATGATCTCCTAATTATTAGAGTTATGATTGCATTTCAGAAGGATAGATGGAAAGGTAGTTGGGTCGGTCTGTCAATAAAAGATGAGATAGTGGCTGTGGTGGGAATGATGCTGGCTCAGAAGCCCCAGATGCAGGAGCAGTTTAGTTGGAAATAAAAATGATACAGATAGGATGTAACCAGTGGGAATAATCTATAGGTCCCTTAACAGTAGACAGCAGTTCATGGTATAAAATTAAGAGATAATGAGGGCTTATGAGGAAGATATTGAAATAATTACGGGTGATTTTAATCAGTGTAGAGATACAAAAACAAATTGGCATGGATCGCCTTCATGGAATGTCGTTGGCTTCTTAAAGCAACCGACCAGGGAGATCTGCAAACTTGTAATGAGGCAGGATTAATTAATAATTTCATAGCAAAGGTTTCGCTGGGAAAGTGTGCCAAAGATTGTCCCAACATGGTGGAACGTATGATGCAGATTGAGGATGAGAAACCTGGAGCTAATGTCAGCCTCCCAAACGCAAATATATGATTTTAACATGATTTCTGAATGGCGAATTGTGGACGCAGCCCAGGCCATCACACAAACCAACCTCCCTTCCATTGACTCGATCTACACCTCACGCTGAAGATAGACACAAAAAAGCTGGAGAAACTCAGCGGGACAAGCAGCATCTCTGGAGGGAAGGAATGGGTGACGTTTCAAACTGAAGAAGGGTCTAGACCCGAAACGTCACCCATCCCGCCTATCCCGCTGAGTTACTCCAGCTAATATACACAATAGACAATAGATAACATCTGCAGTTCCTTTTTACACTATACCCCATGCTACCTCAGCAAGGACAGCAGCATAATCAAGGATGTGTCACACTCTGCCCACTCCCTCTTCTCCCCTCTCACATCAGGCAAAAGGTATAGAAGCGTGAAAACGCACACCTCCAGATTCAGGGTCAGTTTCTTCCCAGCTGTTATCAGGCAACTGAATCATCCTACCACAACTAGAGAGCAGTGCTGAACTGTCTACCTCATTGGTGACCCTCGTACTTTAATCGGACTTTACTGGCTTTACCTTGCACTAAACGTTATTCCCTTATCATGTAATCTGTACACTGTAAATGGCTCGATTGTAATCATGTATTGTCTTTCCGCTGACTGGTTAGCACGCAACAAAAGCTTTTCACTGTACTGCGGTGCACGTGACAATAAACTCAACTGATCTGAACTGAATTTGGAGTTGGCTGAAAGAGGCTGGGAGAGATGTTGCACAAGTAAGATGGTAGATGTATTTTGTAGCTCTTCCCAAAGCTATTTCAGTGAGCAAGCCTCCATGCCAAGGGTGTCCCATCTGTGTCACTAACCAAGGATGGTAAGGATAGTGTCAAATTTAAAGAAAAGGCACATCATGTTTAGAAAAGTAATTTCTAGGCCAGAGAACTAAAATTTTTTTTTAAACCAGCAAAGAATACCCTAAAAAATAACTGTAGAAGATAGATTTGGAGAGCAGATTGGAAGAGCCAGCTCAGAGATCCGAGATGGAGACAAGGCCAGATTGATGAGGATAGCGAGAACACACATGCACACATGCACACACGCACGCACGCACGCACATGCACACACGCACGCATACACATACAGACACGCACACGTGCACGCACATACAGACACTCGCATGCGCACACACATACACACACAAACACACACACACACACACACACATGTGCACACACATGCGCACACACATACACACACGCCACGCGCACATTGCTGCCTCAGAAAAGTAGCCCAACAGGGCTGCACGTTGGAGCAGCGGTAGAGTTGCTGCCTTACAGCACCAGAGACCCGGGTTCGATCCTGACTATAGGAGCTGTCTGTACGGAGTTTGTACATTCTCTCCGTGACCTGCGTGGGTTTCCCCGAGATCTTCAGTTTCCTCCACGCTGCAAAAACGTACAGGTTTGTAGTTAACTGGCTTGGCATAAATGTAAAATTGCCCCTCTGTGTGTAGCATGGTGTTAAGGGCCTGTCCCACTGCAGCGACCTAATTGGCGAGTTTAGAAGAGTTTGCCCTCGACTCATACTAGCAGCATGGTCGACACGAGGTCCTAGGAGGTCTTCGTAACTCTCCTTCATGCTCGTGAGTGGTCTCCGCGTACTCGAGGCCTCAGCTAGGCCGCGGTGTATTTTTCAACATGCTGAAAAATGCCCGCGAGTAAAAAAAGTTTGCCATGGAAAAAATCGATATTTTTTTACTCGTAGGTTTAGTCGAGGTAGGTCATAGTAGGTCGTAATGCTATCGTAGGAAATCGAAGGCAATCGAAGGTAGTCGAAGGTAAAGCTCGTTGTGAAAAGAAAGGTAAATAAACTGACCGGTAATGTTAAATGCCCGCTAAACTTTATTAAAAGTTGTCTGGCTTCTAAAAAGTGTCTCCACTCCTTCTCTCCCGCTCTTTCACCTTCTCTGCCCTTCTCTCCGCTTCTCTCACGCTCTCTCACCTTCTCTCCCCCCCTCCCCCACGACAGACAGCGCTCCCCCACTTCCCCTGGCCCCCGCCTTTGCAATGTTTTTGTGCGTGCAGCCGGTCGATCGGACTCGCGGTTTCATCGCTGACGGTCGATCCAGCTCGAGGTTTTTCAGGCCAGTGCCCTCGAGCTTGAAGGTCGAAGACAGTCGCTGAAAAGTCGTGTTAGTGGGACAGGGCCTTTAGTGTGCGGGGATCACTGGTCGGTGCAGGCTCGGTGGGCTGATGTGCTTGTATCCCTGCTGTATCTCTAAACTAAACTAAAAAGCAACAAGCAAATTGATAGATTATGAGAGCGACAAACATATCATATTGAAGTAAAGAAATCTGGAATGAGTTTGACAGGGTGGATGCTGAGAAAATGGGAACAATGTTTCAGTAAACTCAAATCAATAACTCTGCTTTTTCACAGTCACATTGTTTGACCATGCATCACACACCAGCTGCACTGAAATGCAAATTACAGATTAGCAGTTCTGCACATTTTGCAAATCTGTACAGCTAACATATTGATCTAAACACAAAGTGCTGTAGGAAATCATTCTATCAGGCAGCTTTTACACAGGGAATGAACGGACAATGTTCCGGGTCGGGATCCTTCTTCAGAACGACCAGAAGGGTCCCGACCTGAAATGTTGTCTGTCCAATCCCTTCTGAGTTACTGCCGGACCCGCTGGGTTCCTCCAGGACTTTGTGATTAGCCTAAGACTCCGGCACTTGCGGTTTGTTGTGTCTCGAATATATTGACCTAACTATGTGACCCTCACGCTGAAAAGGCTTATCCTTGTCAGAAATTCTGTTCCTAATTCTATTGACTAGAGATCCCATTAACGTTTTTTTCTGTACAAGCTAATGTAGGGCAGTACAGTGGTACAGCTGGTCGAACTTCTGCCTCACAGCACCAGAGACCCTGGTTCGATTCTTACTCCAGGAGCTGTCTGTATGATTTGCATGGTCTTCCTGTGACTGCATGAGTTTCCTTCAAGTGCTTTGGTTTCCTCCCACATCCCGAAGAATTGCGGGTTTGTAGGTTATTTGGCCTCTGTAAATTGCCCCTAGTGTGTAGGGAGCGGATGAGAAAGTAGATAACATAGAACTAATGTGAATGGGTGATCGTTGGTCAGCATGGACTGAATGGGCTGAAGGGCCTGTATTCATGCTGTATCTTTCAATCAGTCACCCTGCAAGCCTACAGAGAGGAAGTCCTGAATTTGACAGCCTGCTGCTCAGAAAACAACCTGGCTCTGAACACCAAGAAAACCAAAGAGCTCATTGTCGACTTCAGGAGGCACAGCACCGACTTAGCCCCCTTATACATCAACGGCGAGTGTGTGGAGAGGGTCCACACCTTCCGGTTTCTCGGCATCCTCATCTCCGCTGACATCTCCTGGACAGACAACATCACAGCGGTCATCAAGAAGGCTCAGCAGCGGCTGCACTTCCGGAGGGTCCTCAGGAAGCACAACCTGGACTCCAACCTGCTGCTGACCTTCTACCGCTCGTCCATTGAGAGCCTGTTGACATACTGCATTACAGCATGGTACGGCAGCTGCACCATGGCAGACAGGGAGAGGCTTCAGAGGGTAGTCAGGGCAGCACAGAAGATCATCGGCTGCCCTCTCCCCTCTCTGATGGACATTTACACCTCCCGCTGCCTCAGCAGGGCGAAGAACATTATCAAGGACAGCTCCCATCCTGCATTTGGCCTGTTCAACCTGCTACCCTCAGGGAGGCGCTATAGGTGCATCAGCACAAGGACAAATAGACTCAAGAACAGTTTCTTTCCAAAATCCATTATCTCCCTGAACTATAGGAATCCTATTCATTCATTCTATTTATCCATTGTCTATTTATAGATATGTATATAGCGCCGCAGAAACTGTGCACCTTATCCCCCCCCCCCCTTTTGTTTTGCACTGAGTAGGAGCAGCTTTTAATCTCATTGTACATGTGTATAGTGACAATAAAAGGCATTCTGATTCTGATTCTGAAGTTTCTTATATTATGGAATGCAACAGCCTGTGAATGTTTAAAGAGGCCTGGGTTCCCCAGTTTGATTAAACTCTTGTCTGCAATATGTATCTCACTTAAAGTAGATAGTTTAATGACTGGACTAAAAAAGTACAGATAGCACCTCAACCTCAAGGTTATATTAACCTGTATTAATAATGAGGAATTAAGTCAAAACTCGGTGACAGTACTATAGTCAATCAAGTGAATGCAGTGAGTAAGGGCAGCACGGTGGCATAGCAGCAGCAATTACAGCGCCAGAGACCTGGGTTCGATCCCAACTACGGGTGCTGTCTGTACGTACATTCTCCGCGTGACCTGCGTGGGTTTTTTCCGAGATCGTCGGTCTCCCCCCACGCTCCAAAAATGTACAGGTTTGTAGGTTAATTGGTTTGGTATAAATGTAAATTGTCCCTACTGTGTAGGATGGTGTTAATGTGTGGGGATCGCTGGTCGGTGCAGACCCGGTGGGCCGAAGGGCCTGTTTCCGCACTGTACCTGTAAGATAGAAAAGGTGCAGGAGTTGACCAGGTCATTCTCTTGACCCCGCTCCACCTTCCAAGAAGATCAAGGCTTCACCACGACAACTCCTTCCTGGCTCACTGACCCCCACATGTCCTCTGACACCCTCATAATTCAAATGTTTTGGTCATATCAAAATGCAACACCTTGCATTCATCTGAATTAAATCCCTTGGCCCAGCGGCACAGTTGATGAAGATCCCATTGTCAACGCAGATAACCTTCTTCACCGTCCACTTTACCACCAATTTTTGTGTCATCCGCAAACCCGCTAACCATTGCCACTTAAATTCTCACGCATCACGCTGGGCAGCACAGTAGTGCAGAGGTGGAGTTGCTCCTAACAGCTTTGGAGACCTGGGCTGCATCCTGACTCTGGATGTTGCCTGTATGTTCTCCCCGTGACCTGTGTGGGTTTTTTTCCGGGAGCTCCAGCTTCCTCCCACACTCCAAAGACGTACAGGTTTTATAAGCTAATTGGCTTTAAAACATTGTAAATTGCCTCTACTGTGAGCAGGGTAATGTTGGTGTGCGGCTACTGCTGGTCGGCGCAGACTCGGTGGACAGAAGGGGGCGTTTATGCACTGTATGGTTGGTTGCACAAGTCTACGCTGCCCTTCTTGTGTCCTTCGCCGTGATCTGGGCGTTCAGCAGCGAGCAGGTCAAACCAGGGACCTCTGAGGTGCTCAGAACATTTGGTAGCTGAGTCATTGGACTAGTTAGCTGAATCTGATTGACCAACGTAAACAGCCTTCACATCACCTGCGTGATGATGCTTCACAATCTTCCTACAAAAGCTGAAATATTCATTTCAAATTTCTGTCTCTGCCGTGCAAAAAAGGGAAGTGTTGCAATAGCCTTCTGTCTAATAACATAACTGATACAGTGGCGCAGCGGTAGAGTTGCTGCCTTACAGCTCCAGAGACCCGGGTTCAATCCTGACTACGGGTGCTGTCTGGGCGGAGTTTGTACGTTCCCCCTGTGACCTTGACCTTGACCTTGACCTGCGTAGGTTTTCTCTACAATTTCCGGTTTCTTCCCGCACTCCAAAGACGGTGCAGTTTTCTAGGGTAATTGACTTTGGTAAAAATTGTAAATTGTCCCTAGTGCGTGTAGGATAGTGTTAGTGATCGAGGATCGCTGGTTGGCATGGACTCGGTGGGCCGAAGGGCCTGTTTCTGTGCCGTGTCTCGAAATTAAACTAAACTGACTCTTCTAGAAACATAGAAAATAGGTGCAGGAGTAGGCCATTCGGCCCTTTGAGCCAGCACCGCCATTCAATATGAGCATGGCTGATCATCCAAAATCAGTGCCCCGTTCCTGCTTTCTCCCCACATCGCTTGTTCCGTTAGCCCATGTGCTATATCTAACACTCTCACTTGAATACATCAATTGGATTTGTTTGCAGTTGTAAAGTAGTCAGATTACATGGCTGTAAAACATTCAGGGACTTGGTTTTGAAGGGGGTTGGTGCATTGCAATAGAGCCGGCATCCCTGTAAACAGGCATAGGGGGGGAGTTTGACATGAAAATTATAACATATCACAGCTCCTCAGTAAGTGAAACAAATTGACTCGTGCAATGATCTGTGAGTTTACAATTCTCTGCCAAAACCTCGAAAGGTCGCAGTGGAGGTTCGGGTGGAGGTTCAATTGTTAAGATCAGGTTGGTTATTTACTGATGTTCTGCTTTCGGTTGATTTTCTCCCCTTCCCCCAGGCATTGTGTGAAGCAGCCATCAATAAAACCTTGTCCGCAAACGAGGTTTGCAATGCACGTTCCGTCTGCGATCAATGCCCTTCAAATAATGATTGCAGAAGTAACTGCATAAAATGAAGAAATCCTGATTGCTACCGGGATAGTAGACATTGCATTCATAATATTCATGAGTTCTGTGAGCAGAATAAATGCTGTATGGTCCACCAAGTCTACTCCGCCATTCAATCATGGCTGATTTATCTTTCCCTCACAACCCCATTCTCCTGCCTTCTCCCACATAACCCCCTGACACCCGTACTGATCAAGAATCTGTCATTCTTCGCCTAAAAATTATCCATTGACTTGGCCTCCACTGGATATGGAGGTGGGAGAACATACTGTGATCGACATTCGGCATGGACCCGGTGGGCCGAAGGGCCTCTCTCCATGCTGTATCTCTAAACTAAACTGGGAGATGACATATAGTTCAGCAATTTATTTAAAGGTTTATGCATCGAATACTAGCTTGCGATGTCCAGTCATTTTTTGAGGAATTGTTTGCAACCACCATACCCATGCAGCCAGATCCCCATCCCCATGGACATTGGATGGCTTAGAGCACATTATATGCAGTTTGCTCATTGTAATAAGTTCAGCATCCCGCCTGTGTTAACTGCAGCATTGATTGCCTTGCCTTCATTCCATAAGGCCCAACTTCCTGACAGGTAGGCAGGCACCAGTTAGCTAAAGGCAGCCTGAAAGGGAAGAGGGGGTAAAAGCCATTCCGGAGGTCTTCACAGCTTGAAAAGAATCACTGGAGTGAACTTTCCAACACAGGGCCCAAGTTGGAGGGGACGAGGGGTGGGCCACTCTCAGTCAGGGGCCACAAGGCAAGGCAGACACACACTGGAAGGCAGCAGGAAGAGACAGCATGGAGTTGGAAGCCTTGATTGAGCCCCAAGATCTGGAATACCCTGCCACTTATGGCCCTGTCCCATGGTACGAGTTCATTCCAAGAGCTCTCCCGATTCGAACTCGGAGATTTACGGTAATGGCCGCTCGTCGGTACTCGGGGATCTCGTGGACATTTTGCTTCTTTGTTGAAAAATCTTCCCGTGCTTACCTGCCATTAGTGAGTCTTCCCGAGTACCTGCCGTTAGCGTTACGAGCCGCTAAGAGACGTCCCCGAGCTCTGACGTACCCGCTACGTTCATTCTCCGTGCTTACCACGAGTTTTTTTTTAAAATCTCAGGAGAGCTCTTGGAATGAACTGGTACAGTGGGACAGGGCTATAACCGTTCAATGAATTGGAGCGCAGGAGGGTGAGAGGTGATCTTATAGAGGTGCATAAAATCATGAGAGGAATGGATCGGGTAGATCCACAGAGTCTCTTGCCCAGAGTAGGCGAATCGAGAACCAGAGGTCATAGGTTTAAGGTGAGGGAGGAAAGATTTAATAGCAAACTGAGGGGTAGCTTTTTCACACAAAGGGTGGTGGGTGTATGGAATGAGCTGCCATAGGAGGTAGTTGAGGCAGGAACTATAGTAATGTTTAAGAAACAATTAGACAGGTACATGGATAGGACAAGTTTGGGGAGATATGGGCCAAACGGGGGCATGTGGGACTAGTGTAGATGGGACATGTTGGCTGGTGTGGGCAAGTTGGGTCGAAGGGGCTGCTTCCTTGCTGTGAGATTCTTTGCCCCTCTGACTTTACATGCAAGGTGCAAGTCAGTAAATTCTTCAAGCCACTGTCTGCACTGTTGTTGGCCCATGTCACAAACCAGCACCTGCAGTGTCTTGTTTCTCCTTTTCGACATTGACCAGACATTTGAACATGTGCATGGACGGGATGTGGGGGAAAGTGCGGGTAAATGGGACTGGCTTGTATGGGTCATCTTGGTCGGAGTGGACAAGTTAGTTTGAAGGACGTGTTTCCGTGCTGTATGAGTCTCACACCGCACCCCACAATCTCCAACCACAAATCCAATCATTCGGAACCGAGCAACCATTTCTGAAGATGACACTATCAATCGCGCACATTTGTAAGGGGAAGCAATGAGACAGAAAAAGTTAAGGGGGCATCCATAACTGCTTTATTTTTTTTGCTGAGACAAATGAAGTGACACATAGTGTACGCAGTGGGAGCTTCACTCATGCAACGCCTGACCCAGCAGCGCTGGAATCTGTCACTGGGGAAGAGCAGTGGTGGAAATGCATTCCAATCCCCATCACGACAGGCTGCACTTGAATGAGCAACAAAGTAATATATCGTCTGCCTGATGGATCAATGCATGAACTTGGCCACCCAGCCCCATTCCTCATGCTGATCTGAAGAGAAACTTGCTTGCAAATAGTTTTCTACTGATTGCAGTGTTTGCCTTATTTTGTCTCCTCGACATGCAGTGACAACAGAATGGATGAAACACACGGCATGAACTTGTAGCCGATACTGGATATCTCTTGTAGTCATTAAGTCGGGGTTTGTGGATAGTTGCTTCACACTAAGGGAATGAAACGATTACTTTCAGCTTCACCTATTTGTCCTATTAGAGTGGTAAGGGCTTGTCCTACCAGCATCCGACTCCATGCGATGAGCGCGACCAAACTAGAAGTGGGGGCCGCGCGGAGGTCGGGTGATCCCCTGTACAGGGCCGTTCCCAACAGCATGCGCCTGCATGAGGCAAGCGCGACCAAACCGGCAGCGAGGGCCGCGCGGAGGTCGGGTGAGCGGCGCAACGCGGCGCAAAGTGAGGCGAACTTGGAGCGAAGTCTTAAAGGTAAGTTTGCCAGGACAGAGAGGGACACACAGAGAGGGCCACGGAGCCACACACGGACAGGGTCACGGAGGCATCTACAGAAAGGGTCACGGAGGCACGACGTCGAGGACGGTGTGTAATGCGTCGAGGCGACTGGGTGCCGACAAGCCGTTGCCGCGCAGAATTTTTGAACATGGTCAGTTTTTCGGAGGCCCGCGGGATGTCGGGACGAACTCCGCACAATTCCGCACGGCTCCGGCGATCGAAATGGGACCAGCCCCACGACGCCGGACGGCTCAAGCGACCACGTTAGGTCGCACTCATCGCATAGAGTTGAATGCTGGTGGGACAGGCCCTGTAGAGTCATTCGGCATGGAAACAGACCCTTCTGTCCAACTCATCCAAACTCACCAAGATGCCCCATCTAAGAAAGTACAATTTAATAAGTGATAGGAGCAGAATTAGGCCATTCAGCCCATCAAGTCTACTCCGTCATTCAATCATGGCTGATCTCTCTTTCTCTCTTAACCCCATTCTCCTGCCTTCTCCCTGACACCCGTACTAATCAAGAATCTATCAATCTCTGCCTTAAAAATATCCACTGACTTGGCCTCCACAGCCTTCTGTGGCAAAGAATTCCACACCTCTGACTAAACAAATTCCTCTGCATCTCCTTCCTAAATGAAGATCCTTTAATTCTGAGGCTGTGACCTCCCGTCCTAGACTCTCCCACTAGTGGAAACGTCCTCTCCACATCCACTCTATCCAAGTCTTTCACTATTCCGTAAGTTAACGGCATTTGCCTGCGATTGGACCATATCATTTAAACTTTTCCAATTCATTACCCGTCCAAATGTCTTTTAAATGTTGTTATTGTATCTGCATCAACTACTTTCCCTGGTAATATGTTCCATATATCCATCACCCGTCGAGTGAAAAGATTATCCCTCAGGTATCTGTTAAATCTTTCTTTTTCACACCCTTCAACCTAAGCCCTCTAGTTCTAGATTCCCCTACTCTGGGAAAAGGACTGGGACGTAGGTTGTTGTCACCCCTCAGCCTCCTGTACTCCAAGCAATAAAGTCCGAGTCTGTCCGACCTCTCCCTATAAATGCAGATAAATAGGACATAGCTAACGGACCATGGAACGTGGAGCTGTGCAGCCCAGGAACAGGCCCTTCGGCCCACAATGTCTGTGCTGGACATTATGCCAAGTTAAACTAATCTCCTCTGTCTGCACATGATCCATATCTCTCCATTCCCTGCATATCCAAGTGGATAGATTAGATGGGACATCTTGATTAGCATGGTGGACTGTTTCCAAAATGTATGAACACAGAACATAGAAAAGGGCAGCACAGGACCAGACCCTTCGGCCCACAATATCATAGAAAACATAGAAAATAGCTGCAGGAGGAGGCCATTCGGCCCTTCGAGCCAGCTCCGCTTCCAATATCCATTCTGAACATAATGCCAACACAAACCAATCTACTCTGCCAGAATGTAATCTGTATCAATCATTCCCACCACATCCATGGACCTATCCAAAAGCCACTTAAACACTGTGATGTAAATGACTCTTTGGTTTTCTTCAATGTGGAATAACAGGAGATCTCTTTAAAAAAAATGCCTCGATGAAAGCCAGCTAATGTGCCATCTTGTGTGGGGAAAAAATTGCTGTGACATTGAAAACATGAATTCTTATCCTCCTCCTCCAGAATGGCGAGGAACTCCTTTAAATCGATGCGTGACAATTCATCGGGAATCTCAGCACAATGTGGGAAGGGGAATGCGAGATAAGAAAATGCTGGTTTCGGATTTCATGACAGGAGTGATTTGAATATTTAGTGAATGCCCCTTTTTAGTTTAGATTGGAATTTGTTTATGATAGAGAATAAAGGCACTAATCAGCGAAATGACAAAAACGTTTGTCCAAACAGGAATAATGTACAGTTGATTCTTAGCATTTCTTCAGCAATTTACCAAGATGTTTTATTCATGCTTGCATTTACATGATGTGGAAATAAGGTGCCATCAGTTTTGAGATCGTTGGACCCCAGCCTGATTAGTCATCTGCTATGCCTTTGGAACCATGGCAAACGCTTAATAGAGATACAGATTCTGTCGTGCATTGATTAGAGCATTTTGCATTGGTTTGAAGTTTAATTTTCTGGAAAAATTAACGTTATTCTACCTTCGGATAGACTCCCAGATTGGCAACAGTGTCAAGATTCAAGAAGGATTAAGTGTCATATGTTTAGTGTAGTTTAGTGATACAGCGTGGAAAAAGGCCCTTCGGCCCACTGAGTCCATGCTGACCATCGATCACCTGTTCGCACTAGTTCTATGTTATCCCTGCTGCAGATGCTGATTTATACCAAAGATGGACACACAATGCTGGAGTAACTCGACGGGTCAGGCAGCATCTCTGGACAAAAGGAACAGGTGAGGTTTGGGGTTGGGATCCTTTTTAATGCTGCTTCAGGTCCTGACCCGAAACGTCACCTATCCATTTTCTCCAGAGATGCTACCTGACCCGCTGAGTTACTCCAGTATCTCATGTGTAACTATGTTATCCCACTTTTCCATCCACTCCCTACGCACTAGGGACAATTTACACAGGACTATTAACCTAACAAATTCCCACTAACCTACCTACAGATGGCTGTGGAGGCCAAGTCGTGGGATATTTTTTAAGGCGGAGATTGATGGATTTTTGATTAGTTAGGGGCTATGGGCAGAAGGCAGGAGAATGGTGTTAGGGGGGAGAGTTAGATAAGCGATGAATGAATGGCGGAGTAGGCTTGATGGGCCAAATAATCCAATTCTGCACCTATAACTGAAGCAAAGCAAGAATGTCATTGTCCTATCAGGGACACATGACAATAAACTCACTTGAACTTGAATTTGATAACTCATTAAGTCTTTGGGATGTGGGATGAAACTGGAGCTCCAGGAGGAAACCCACATGGTCACAGGGAGAACGTGAAAACTCCACACAGACAGCACCTGAGGTCAGGATCAAACCCGGTGCAGTGAGGCAGTGGCTCTACCCGCTGTGCCAGCCCACAGACTTTGTACCAACAATGGAACAAAGAGTTTCTTATTTGCCACAGATTAACGGGTCTGCCAAGGCAATAAAACACTGCTAAAATATATAATAATCAAGACATTAATAAATTAATAACTGTACCACTAGGTAGCCATAATAGAGCATGACCAAACCCCACAGTTCAACCGAAGACAAGGTCCTTAGCAGATTATTGTTGCTGGGGTTAGTGTCGTGCAGTGTTCAAGAGTTGGGCAGTTGCTGGGAAGAAGCCAGTCTTGAACCTGGAGGTCACGGATTTCAAGATCCTGTACCTTCTTCCTGATGATAGCAGTGAGAAGAGAGCGTGGCCAGGGTGGTGTGGGTTCTTTGATGTGGACACTTGTGTCAATGCTTGCCTGAATGGCCACAGGGAGATACAAAATGCCCAGTTCAGATGCCAAAGTAAGGTGACCCTATTTCAGTTCTCAAAGAGGAGACCCCAGGCCCTGTGCCCAGGGGCCGGGCGCAGCGGTGAATGTGTATTCCATGATAATGAGAGCATTAGTGCTCCAATACTTAGTGTCACCTCTTCAAGGTGAAGCGATTAGAACTGTAAAATGGTCTGCTGCTTCTTGGCACAGTTTTACAGTGAATGAAATGTACATAATGGGCTGGGGATTCAGAATGGCAGATCATATTTACCCGCATGGAGCTCTGTATTTAAACGTTAGGTGGGATCAAAAGTTCAGTACTTTATGACTAAATAGGAAGACGGGTGGCACGTTGGCTGCATCTAATAGATCAGGGATGTCATTATTTCGAGACAGCCAAAATGATGGTTAATGTTTTCCAATGTTGCCTTTGTGCTGCTAAAGTAGGAGAGGTGCAGGATTTTATTCCCCTTGTGATCACCGTGTACAATGACTGCTTCAAAGGAGAAACTTAAAGCTGCTGAAGATGGGGATCTTTTACCACAGAGGACAAAGACTGCAGCAGACACATAGATTGTGATGGGAACCGACGATAACACAGAACGAGACCACTCATTTCCCTGACCCTGAGTCACCAATCATTAAGATTCGAGCTGATCTGTATCTTAACACAATTGGCCACCCTTGCTCGTGACCCCATAATACCCTTATCTCAACACAATCTATAAATCTCAGCTCTTACATTTACTCAAGGTAATAGGATGTGCAAGGCTGTTAAGGCTCATCTCCTCAGCTTTAATTTCATCTTTTATTCCAGCATTATTCCACGAAAGAAGCAAAACGCCGGGTTCGCGTGGGATCGATGAATCTTTATCCACTCACAGAATTTCTTAAATTCTAGGATATCAGAGTCTCCTTTCCCAGCGAGAAGGGATCGATAGGACCCGACAACACAGCTCCTAATCCGGCCTCGGCTTTCTGTCTCTCACTGCCTGACACCCGGCCAAGTCTTTTAACATGCAGACTCATCCGCACAGAAGCCCAATGAATGATATCGCAGTTTCAAAAGGAACGACCTTTGACACAGTTTTCCGAGTCAGAAATGCACTGCGAGACAAGGATGGTTGTTAACTCCTTTATTCCGTTTAGGTTTTAGGAAACTCAATTTGTGGAGTACTTAAGTTCAAAGCACTGTTTCATGTTTGGTCACAAATCATCCCGCTATGTCTAAAAAATCAGGAGATTAGGACAAAGTGGTTTGACCGCTAAAATAGCTCTGGTTGGCGGTGTTATTCTAAGCATGGTTTTCACCCTATAATTATTGAGCATCTGCAGGCAAAAACCTTGACTAAGGACTTTTTAATTTCATAAAAATGTCACTCAAGAGTATTTCATGCGTTAGATATGCATTTCATCCACATAAACTCGCAGAAATGAATGATTCATTGGCAATTCTAGTTTATAGCTTTGTAATATATCCTGATGTATTTTTGTCATTTTGGTGTGTGTATAGTAAGTTCAAATCGCTAATATTTATTATTGTTTAATGTAGTCAAGTTGTGAATCTATGGAATTCTCCGCCACAGAAGGCAGTGGAGGCCAATTCACTGGATATTTTCAAGAGAGAGTTAGATTTAGCTAACGGGATCAGGGGATATGGGGTGAAAGCAGGAACGGGGACCTGATTTTAGATGATCAGCCATGATCATATTAAATGGCGGTGCTGGCTCGAAAGGCCGAAAGGCCTACTCCTGCACCTATGTTTCTATGCACTCACTCCTCCCCATTCACCACTTCACACCTACTTAAAGCAAGGCTCTAGTCTGAAAAGACTGGACCCCTTCCCACCCCAACCAACACTTCACACCCACTCACAGCCTGACACCAGCCTGCAAAGACTGGGCCCTGCTACACCCACTCTTCCCCCATTCACCACTTCACACATACACTTCACAAAATCCTGCAAGAATCCTGTCTGAAAAGACTGAACCCTTTCCCACCCACCCCTCTCCAATCACCACTTCACACCCAATTACCCACACCCTCCTTGCTGAGCAACATCACTTCTCCATCATCAACAATAAAAATAGAGGAGGTGGAGAGGCTTTTCAAAAGACAGAAAAGCCGGAAACTCCAGGATCGGACAATGTTTCCCCCTCTACTCTCAAGCTCTGTGCCAAACAACTGGCACCGGTCTACACAGACATTTTCAACCAGTCCCTGCAAACATGTACTGTCCCTGCCTGCTTCAAAGTCTCCACTATTGACCCTGTACCCAAACAGGCAAGGATTACTGGTCTTAATGACTACAGGCCTGTCGCACTGACCTCTGTAGTCATGAAGACCCTTGAAAGGCTTGTGCTGGCCATGCTGAAAAATATCACAAACGCCCTGCTGGACCCTCTGCAGTTTGCATATCGGGCCAATAGATCTGTGAATGACGCAGTCAATGTGGGCCGTCACCGCATCCTCCAGCACCTAGACCGCCAGGTGACTTATGCAAGGATTTTGTTTGGTGATTTTAGATCTGCATTCAACACCATTGTGCCAGAGCTACTACACTCCAAACTTTCTGAGTTGACTGTGCCTGAACCCCTCTGTCGGTGGATCACCAGCTTCCTGACAGACAGGAAGCAGCATGTGAGGCTGGAAAGCACATCTTGGACCCACAAACCCTCAGCATAGGAGCACTGCAAGGCTGCGTACTCTCTCCTCTCCTCTACTCTACACCAATTACTGCACCTCCACAGAAACCTCTGTCAAGCTTCTCAAATTTGCGGATGACACAACCGTGATTGGACTGATCCAGGATGGGGAGGAATCTGCCTACAGACAGGAAGTGACACAGCTGGTGTCCTGGTGCCATTGCAACAACCCGAAGCTCAATGTTTTTAAGACCGTGGAATTGATTGTAGACTTTAGGAGAGTTCCCCCTGCCCTCACCCCGCTCACCATCAACAACACCACAGTCACATCTGTGGAGTGTTTTAAGTTCCTGGGAACCATCATCTCCAAGGTCCTTAAGTGGGGGGCTACCATCGACTCCACAGTCAAAAAGGCACAACAGAGGATGTACTTTCTACTGCAGCTGAGGAAGCACAATCTGCCACAGACAATGATGGTCCAATTCTATTTGGCCATTGTAGAGTCTGTTCTCACCTTCGCTATCATGGTCTGGTTTGGCTCAGCCACCAAGAATGACATCCGGAGGCTGCAGCAAATCGTCCGATCAGCTGAGAAGGTTTTTGGCTGAAACCTTCCCTCCATTGACGAATTGTACACTGTAAGGGGCAGGAAGCGAGCGGGTAAGATCATCTCTGACCCCTCTCACCCTGGCCACAAACTCTTTGAATCACTTCCCTCTGGAAGGCGACACTGGACTGTCAAAGCAGCTACAGCCAGACATCAAAACTGCTTTTTTCCACGAGTAGTAGCTCTACTCAATAGCCAAAAATCTGTGGCCTCCTTTTGCTCTGGTATCTTGTTTGGTTCACATGTTTGATCAATTGTGTTTTATTATTAATGTTTAGTGTTTTCTGAGTCATTTGTAACTGTCACTGTATGTCATGTTGTCACTTGTGGGCGGAGCACCGAGGCAAGTTCCTTGTATGTGAATATTTGGCCAATAAACTTATTCATTCAGGTTTGTATGTTACATTGTCAGCATTTAACAAGTCATACAGCTCAGAAACAAGGCCTTCATCCTATGGCGTCCATAGTGACCATTAAGCAGACTTTTCCAACTCCGTACAGTATTTCCAGACTTTTCCAACTCCGTACAGAAAACCGTGTGGGTTTTCTCCGAGATCTTCCTTTTCCTCACACACTCCAAAGACGTACAGGTATGTAGGTTAATTGGCTTGGTGTATGTGTAAATTGTCCCTAGTGTGTGTAGGATGGTGTTAAAGAAGGAACTGTAGATGCTGGAGAATCGAGGGTTACACAAAAAGCTGGAGAAACTCAGCGGGTGCAGCAGCATCTAAGGAGCGAAGGAGATAGGGGACGTTTCGGGTCGAGACCATTCTTCAGACTGGTGTGTAGGATGGTGTTAATTTGCCGAAGGGCTTGTTTCTGCACTGTATCTCTAAACTACAAAACTAAACTAGCCCAATGTTCCAGCATGGTCAGCATGGAGAAGGTGGGCCAAAGGGCCTGTTTCCATGCTGTCCCTGCTAAACAGTGCACCTTTTTCTAACATAGGTCACTCAATCCTGACCAGTTCAATAAGCTGCCTTCCTCTCAATAGATTTTGAGCTGTGGAAAACCTTGATGGCATAAGCCAAAAAGTGCAGAAAATGATATTTTAACAGAAATGCTCATCTTGAGTGATGGACAGAAAGATGTCATTTGTAGATGTTGTTCTTAAACATCCAGGCACTGAAGTATACAAGGGCTGCTTCAAAAGATTGAAAGATCATTTCACCAAAATAAAATTCAAATCAATATTAGAGATGAAATCAAGAATAAACATGAAGTAGAAAAATAAATCTCAATGGTTCCATAATTTTAACACAGTGAGGGTTGAGAAAAATACAATGATTATTCTGGCAATACTACAGAAATCAACGAGGTGGCAGAAAAAGCCATTCGAACTGTTGTATCTGTGTTAGATTAATCCTAAACATATTTGAGTGTCCTACTTTCTTCCCAATCCCTTATGTTGCCGTATATTTCCTCCTCAAATATTCTTTTTATTTTTCCCTTGAAGAATGCAAGGACTTTTGTTTCATCTGAGTCATATCATTAGGTATTAAGTGATAGGTGTAGTATTAGGCCATTTGTCCCATCAAGTCTACTCCGCCATTCAATCATGGCTGATCTATCTCTCCCTCGTAACCCCATTCTCCTGCCTTCTCCCCATAACCTCTGATACCTGGTACTAATCAAGAATCTATCTATCTCTGCCTTAAAAATATTCACTGATGGCCTCCACAGCCTTCTGTGGCAAAGATTTCCACAGATTCACCACCCTCTGACTAAAGGAATTTCCCCTCATTTCCTTCCTAAAAGAAGTCCTTTAATTCTGTGGTTATGGCCTCTAGTCCTAGACTCTCCCACTAGTGGAAACATCCTCTCCACATCCACTCTATCCAAGCCTTTCACTATTCTGTACGTTTCAATGGGGTCCCCCCTCATTCTTCTAAACTCGAGCGAGTACAGGCCCGGTGCGAACAATGAGCATCATAGGTTAATCTACTGATTCCTGGGATCATTCTTGTAAAATGTCTCCACACATCCCCCACCCCAAAGTATAATAATCAGTTGGAGACGCAAGAGACTGCAGGTGCTGGAATCTTCGGCAAATAACAACATGCTGGAGGAACTCAGCGGGTCAGGCAGCATCTTTTAGTTTTAATTTTTAGTTTCAGACATACAGCCACCTTCGGCGCAGTGAGTCAGCGTCGACCAGTGATCCCCGTACACTAGCACTATCCTACACACTAGGCGCAGTTCACAATTCACAATTGGCGCAGAGGTAGAGTTGCTGCCTTATAATGCCAGAACCCAAGTTCGATCCTGACTATGGGTGCTGTCTGTACAGAGTTTGTATGTTCTCCCTGTGACCGCGTGGGTTTTTTCCGGCTGCTCCGGTTTCCTCCACACTATAAAGGCGTACAGGTTTGGAGGTTAATTGGCTTCTGTAAATGTTAAATTGTCCCTAGAGCCTGTGTAGGATAGGTCTAGTGTATGGCGCGGTCACTGGCTGGCACTGACTCGATGGGCCGAAGGGCCTGCGTCTAAAAAAAAACACTTTTTTACCAAAGCCAATTAACCTACAAACCTGAACGTCCGTGGAGTGTGGGAGGGAACCAGAGCACCTGGGGAAAACTCACACAGTCACAGGGAGAACGTACAAACTCCGTACAGACAGCACCCATAGTCAGGATCAAACCCGGGTCACAAGTGCTGTAAGGCAGCAACTCTGCCGCTGTGCCACTGTGCCGCCTATTGTCTGCGGAGACAATGGACAGATGCCAACTCATGGACCTTTCTTCAGACTCGAGATCATGATTCTATATCTCACCGCGCCTCCCCTTAAATAAATCCCCACTTTGGCTACAACCGGGGCTACAGACTGCATAAAATGGTTTCAACTTGATCGGTGGATCCGACGGAAAACCAAAGCATTAAATTGTGGATGAAAGATTTTATTCAACGTTTCAGAGAACAATCAGAATGTTCAGCCTCTTTAAATTCAAATTCTATCTGAACCAGAACGCTGGCGAACCTTGTGCCAAGAAGAATAAAAGCAACAATTAGTCTTAATTCCAAGATTGTAAAATTGGAATTCTTATCACCACAAAACCGCATTACACGAGATTGTCTCTATTCCCAGTTTTATGTCTTTTAGAATTGGCTGAGCGTTTCTCTGTATGACTGCGACCTGGAGTCACTTGAACTAAATGTGAAATGATGTCTCTTAATTTAAACTTATTTTTCATTGTTCAACCATTTATTCCAGTAGTTCTGTGAGCTTATTAGCAAATTAGGTGTCTGTGCATACGTCCCCTGACACAATCACTGTTCATAACGTGCACAAAGCAATATCAGGCATCGGAAGTAACGGAAAGTCCTCTGGGTTTTAATATTGAGGATTGCATTGTTTGAATAAAATAGATATTATTGAGGGGCTGCAGTGAATGCATTGGTGGTTCATTAGGTCATGAGTGATAGGGGCAGAATGAGGCCATTCATCCCATTAAGTCTACGCCATTCAATTATCATGGCTGATCTATCTCTCCCTCCTAACCCCATTCTCCTGCCTTCTCCTCATTCCCCCGACACCCGTACTAATCAAGAATCTATCTATCTCTGCCTTAAAAATATCCATTGACTTGGCCTCCACAGCCTTCTGTGGCAAAGAGTTCCACAGATTCCTTGCCCTGTAGATGTTGAGACGTTTTAATCATAGACTGAGCTTGCTATGTTTTTTTCTTGCCTCAGAAATGTGATGAGGTTTTGGCGTTTGGAGCCTGACGCAGTTCGTTCAAACTAATTGTCATTTCTGTCAAAATAACTAATTCCATTGTTCTGACAGGGGCTGACAATGAAGGAGTTGGTCTTGTTTGAAGCATTAGAGCAAAGTAGGATGAGATTATCCATGCACTCTATACAGATTGATTGAATTGGTGTAACAAAAAACATGTAGCAGATTTATTCCTTGAAGTCTGCTTCTAAGGTAGGGTAATGTTATTCCCATGCCTGTTGGTATGCTGGAAAGGACCTCAGCTTATTTCAGACTGTTAAACTGAATTTAGTGCCTGTCCCATCAATCTAGTTGGACATTGAGACCAACCACAAAATGAAAGGTGAAATGCAAATGCCCATGTCATCTGCCCATTAATCTGCCTCTGTTCCCACCTTTACCTTCTGTTGCTGCAGAACCATTGCATTACTGCCTCCAGTGGTCAATATGAGCATCAGTCAAAGCAAGAGTGGATCTAGTCTGAAGAAGGATCTCCACCCCAAACGTCGCCCATTCCTTTCTCTCCAGAGATGCTTTTTGTGAAAAGCTTTTTGTTGCGTGCGATCCAGTCTGCAGAAAGACTATACATGTGTACAGATGCAGAATAAAGGGCAGGGTCGGATTTACGTATAAGCTTCACAAGCTTAAGCTTAGGGCCTCGAGATCTAGGGGGGCCTCGGCAGGGCCGGATTTACCTTTCGACTTCATAGGCTGAAGCCTGGGGCCTCAAAATCTATGGGACATTCGGCCAAAGTGTTTTTTTCCCAGAGTTAAAAAAATCCTGAGAAAAAAAAAATTGGAACACTTTGACGGATATGACCCGAAATTCTGGTTCCGGCCCGCTGGAAGTTTTGGGGGAAACAATTGCTACCATCCACGCCTGCGCAGTTGGGGGAAGCCGGTGACACAGTAGCGACGCAAAATGACGCTGTCTCTCCGCGCGTGCGCAGTTTGGGCGGGCGGGTTCAGATCTCCATTTGAACTCCACACAATCACCTCGATGCCTTATGACTACCAAAGATCCTAGGTGTGTACTCCAGGTAAGTAGTGGAATATTGCGTTGCGGGAGTGCCCGTTTCTCTGGGCCGGGGGGGGGTTGCTGTTCTGCAGCGCGGAGTCGGAGTCTCGCTGTGTGGGAGGGAGAAAGAGGGGGAGGGAGGGAGAGAGAGAGGGGGGGGATGTGAGAGGGGGAAAGAGGGGTTGAGGCAGAGGGGGAGAGAGAGGGAGGGGAGGGGGAGAGAGAGAGGGGAAGGAGGGAGGGGGAGAGAGAAATGGGGAGGGAGAGAGAGGTGGAGGGAGAGGGAGGGAAGGAGGAGGGGAAGAGGGAAAGGGGGATTATCTTTAGTGAGATTGCAAAATTAAGGTAGGTTTTAGAGCAATTATATTTCCCCCTCCATATGAATAATATCAAACAATTGGAACTGCTTTCTTTTCCTTGATAGCAATACTGAAAAATATGTATTCCATAGTTTGAGACTCTCATTTTGCATCATATTTTTAATGTGCGCACACTAACACAGTCGAACAGTAACAGGCAATCAAATTAACACACAAATCATTTTCTAAAAAAAGGTTTTATTTACTGCAAAAACGTACAGTATTTTATTTGCAGTGTTTGCACACTCCTTTATAACATTTTACATAACATTTTACAGTACAACTTGATCGTTAAAACAAGGACAGCTTCAATTCTTGATTTTTAAAAAATGTGTACAACAATGACCCCAATCATCCCATTCCAACCACTCATTACTCTTGACTCAACCAAAGTTATTTCTGAAATATTGGTAATAAGTTTGGTGCAAAAATACTCCAAAATAAGGCTCAGAATGCACCAGAGAGCATCTAAAACCCCAGAGCTTCCAGGGCCCTTTACTGAACCCCAGGCCATGTCTCTTTAAAGTAACGACTAATAAAATTTAGGAGCAACTAAGTTATCAAGCAGGTACTTTTATTAAATCCCTTTGTTATTTTTTATTAAGTCAGAAACCCTTTTATTGCCATTATAATTGCATGGCCATAAATTTGAAAGGTGTTAATTAAATAGTTAAACTTACAAAGTTGTTTTTATTCTTTTACAAGTGGAGCATGATCTTTTGAGTTTCAGTAAAAGCCGCTGAGTGAAACTCGATAGTGCATTGTTTGAATTCTATGTTGGCGTCGACCACACATCTGAGCGAGTGCACTCGAGATAGCAATACTTACTTCCAATGCTTATAATTCAGAATGAGACCAATCCAAAAAATAAATTGTAACTCTTTTATACTTGCAGTGTAAATTCTAAAATGAAATGTTCTAGTGAAATATAATATTACAAATTCTCTGGGGAGCCACAGATCAGATGAATGCCAGCAATAATCTATTGTGGGCTGATATAATTCCCCAGCCTGGGTAGAAACATGGAATGCAGTTTATTTGGGTAAGAAAGGAAAAAAATGTTATTGAATTTTAATGGCACGTCAATAGTTCCATAGTACTTCGATTGTTTGGTATGGATTAGAGATACATTGCGGAAACAGGCACTTCAGCCAACCGAGTCCGCACCGACTAGCGAACCCCGCACATTAACATAATCCTACACTAGGGACAATTTTCTTTACTTTTATACCAAGCCAATTCACCTACAAACCTGTCAGTCTTTGGAGTGTGGGAGGAAACTGAAGTTCTGGGAGAAAACCTGTGTAGATCAAGCACGGGGAGAACGTACATATTCCATACAGACAAGCGCCTGTAGACGGGATCGAACTCTACCGCTGCACCACTGTGCCGCCCTTAACATCCTGGTGTCATTTTTGATCACCCTTTGCCACCGTTTCGTTATTGTTACGTGCACCAGTTACAGTAAAATACATTTGTTTTGCATTCAGCTCAAGAAAACTATCTTCGTGCAATCACCCCAACAGTAGGAACAGAACTTGCATCTTCCAAGAGCTATAAAGACAGTGACTGAGGGAATGGCAAGGTGATTTGCGGGACGTTCTGTCTGTGCTGGCAGAGAGGGAACTTGAGATCCAAGGCCAATGCCAGACGCCATTTGAGCCTCATTAAAGGATGATGTGCTGAAGAGATTCTGAGGCTCAGCCAGATCACGGCGCCCTGTTTAATGAGTAGATCCACGGAGACATCAGTCTCTGTTAATTACAGCCAAGTCCCCGTGAATTATATAACAATTCCTTGAAGATGCATTAGATGTCAGGCGAGGCTTTTCCCCCTAATACCTAGAAGGAAGATTCTGCAAAATTCTAAAATATTGAGGAATTGAGTTGAGAGAGAATATTTCTTCTTGTGGCTCCGAGCAAAGGGTTTCGACCCAAAACATCACCCATTCCTTCTCTCCAGCCTCACCCGCTGAGTTACTCCAGCATTTTGTGTCTACCTTCGACTTGAACCAGCATCTGCAGTTCTTTCTTGCACATAGCCCAATGAATCATTTACTCAGATGGACCGGACAGATCCCCCTCCAACTCTTTCTTAAAAGTTTGTTAAAATCCCCTTGTGGGGGAAAAAAACAAACTGCTGGAGAAACTTAGTGGGTCATCTGAAAGGTCCCGAGCCAAGATGACGACTGTCCATTTCCCTCCATGGATGCTGCCTAGACCCATCGAGTTCCTCAGGCACTTTGTTTCTTCGCTCCAGGCAACCAGCACCTGCAGCCTCTTGTGTCTCTAGATGTCTCTCCTCCACTTTTCTATTTGTGTGTAGTCATACTTCATGGATACAGGCCCTTTGGCCCAACTCGCCTACACTGACCAACATGCCCCATCTACACTAGTCCCACCTGCCCGTATTTGGCCCATATCCCTCTAATCCTGCCCTATTCACTTATCTATCTCAATATTTCCTAAATGGTGCAATAGTACCTGCATCAATGATCTCCTCCGGCAGCTCGTCCCATACACCCACTGCTGTTTGTGTGGAAAATGTTACCCCTCAGGTTCCCATTAAATCTTTCCCTCCTCACCTTAAACCTATGTCCCCTGGTTCTTGATCCCCCTACTCTGGGCAAGAGCCTCCCTGATCTATTCCTCTCATGATTTTATACACCTCTATAAGACCACCCCTCGTCCTCCTGTACTCCAAAGAACAGAGCCTTAGCCTGCTCAATCCCTCCCTGTAGCTCAGGCCCTCGACCCCTGGGAACATCCACGTAAATCTTCTCTGCACTCCTTTAAGAATAAGGAGTAAGCCATTTAGAACGGAGACGAGGAAACACTTTTTCTCACAGAGAGTGGTGAGTCTGTAGAATTCTCAGCCCCAGAGGGCGGTGGAGGCGGGTTCTCTGGATGCTTTCAAGAGAGAACGAGATAGGGCTCTTAAAAATAGCGGAGTCAAGGGATACGGGGAGAAGGCAGGAACGGGGTACTGATTGGGGATGATCAGCCATGATCACATTGAATGGCCGTGCTGGTGCGAGGGGGTCGAATGGCTAACTCCTGCACCTATTGTCTATTGTCTATTGTCTATTGTCTATTGTCCCTCCAGCTTAACAACCTGTAACATGATGCCAATGATATGGTGCATTTCTAGAAGTATTAGAACAACTGGAATCTGAACTGTCTTTGTCTAATCTATTCTGACCATGGCATATCCAATTTGAAAATTAATCAAATCCAAAGACTTGTTAGTTTCAGGCGAGAATTCACTGATGAGGTAGTTTGCAATTTGGGAAGTGCTTTGCAGACCTTGGCTGCATTAGGAGTGGATGGATGATTTTTGTTTTGTACATCTACTGACTCTTCATAACGGTTTATAGTGATGGATATTGGTAAAGCTTTTAAGTAGTTTGTAAAGGTTGACTAAGAGTGGACGAGTATGAACCATAAGCAGCTTCCCGATCATTCGAGTGCAAGTTTTGAAGATTAATTGCAGAACATGTTTCCGGTCCCCTCACTTAATCAGGAATGTTATGGGGACAATGGCATCCAACAATGGCCGCTGTCCTTGATGGATATCAATGGTTGGTGGGGTGGAGATAACACAATGTAGTCCATGACACATTCTCAGGGTGGCACGGTGGCACAGCGGTAGAGTTGCTGCCTTACAGCGCCGGAGACACAGGTTCGATTCAGACTACAGCTGCTGTCTGTACAGAGTTTGTACGTTCTCCCCGTGGCCTGCGTGGGATTTCTCCGGGCTCTCCGGTTTCCTCCCACACTCCAAAGATGTACAGGCTTATAGGTTAATTGGCTTGGTAAAATTGTAAATTGTCCGTAGTGTGTGTCGGATAGTGTTAGTGTGCAGGGTTCGCTGGTCAGCGTGAACTCGGTGGGCCGAAGGGCCTATTTCGGCACTGTATCTATAAACTAAACTAAATTCTGGCTGGCCTTAAACATGCATTGTGTTCAGTTTCATGGGGCTGTGATGAGAGGGAGTCGATCTCCTGGGTTACACAAAAAGCTGGAGAAACTAAGCGGGTGCAGCAGCATCTAAGGAGCGAAGGAGATAGGCGACGTTTCGGGTCGATACCCTTCTTCAGACTGGTCAGGGATCAGGGAAACGAGAGATATAGACAGTGATGTGGAGAGATAAAGAACAATGAATGAAAGATATGCAAAAAAGTATCGATGATAAAGGAAACAGGCCATTGTAAGCTGTTTGTAGTGTGAACGATCTCCTGGACTATGTTCAGAGACTGTGCTATATACAGTGGGCATGCTCACAAACACCCTGCTGCATATCTCTGAAGAATGCAGGGCGTTCTATCTATAATGGAAGACACTTGGGAAGAAAGTTTACAACGTATACACCGATGCTCATTAAATGCCAGACATACCTTGATACAATTTAAAGTATTACATAGATTACACTACTCAAAAACGTAATTAAATGGAATTTTTGTTAACATGTCTTCTATTTGCGATAAATGTCAGAATTTAGAAGCTAACTTAACGCATAGTTTTGTAACATGCTATTGGGCTGATATTTTTACAATCATTTCTGAAGTTCTTAAAACTAAATTGGATCCCGATCGAAAGCTAATAATATTAGGAGTTCCTGATGCAAGCTTAATATTAACAGTAAGTCAAATCAATTTTCTTGATTACTGTTTGATAATTGGAAAATAAATAATATTAAAATTCTGGAAGGGAACATTATCCCCCACAATCAAAATGTGGACAGTGGAAATGTCAGAGACGTTGCATTTGGAGAGAATTAGGTTTGTCCTAATGGACAAATATGAACTTTTTGAACAAATATGGTCTCCATTCATTGATTATTTAAAGGGGTAACTCAATTAGTACCCTGGTGTAGGATTAGATGAAAAGATGTATTCTGGGATTTGTATACACGTCTCTATAGATCTTGTTATGTGAAATTTCTCCATTCATTGTTAAGATGTATTCTTTATTTTTTTATTATATAATAATTGTTTATTTTTATAATTTTTTATTTTTTTTAATTTTAATTTTATTTTTTTATTGTTTTTATATATAATTTTCATATATAATCATAATCATTATTATTTAATCACCATCTTTTGATTATTGATCTATACTTTTACTTTCCAAAAAAAAACAGAAGCATACATAAATTATTCCGTAACATCTGTACAATTTTTGTAACAAGTTTAATTTGTATTTGAAGAATTGTTATACTTTAGACAATATGCATTGCTTCTAATAAAAATATTAAATAATTTTTTATTTTTTTAAAATAATGCAGGGCGTGTGTTTTACTGGAATGCAAGGAAATAGGAGCAGACCTTGGCCAGCATCGATAAGATGGGCCGAAGGTCCTATTTCTGCACTGTCCAGCTCCATGACTATGAATGGGAATCCCAGAGAAATACAGAAATGTCCATGGATTTCATTAACCTTCCTCTGAAGATACATTGAAAGAGCAATAATCCTGGCAGCTACTGTTTCACAGCGCCAGAGATTCGACCTTGACTATGGGTGCTTGAATGTACGGAATATGTACGTTCTCCTAGAGACCTGCATATGTTTTCTCCGAGATCCTCGGTTTCCTCCTACACTCCAAAGACGTCCAGGTTTGTAGGTTAATTGGCTTGATAAATATAAACTGTCCCTAGTGTGTGTAGTAGGATAGTGTTGGTGTGTGGGGATCGCTGATCGGTGTGGACTTGGTGGGCTGAAGGGCCTATTTCCTTGCTGTATCTCTTGAGTGAATTAAACAAAATCTGGCTGTGTGTCCCGCAGCAGCAGAAACATTGGAAATCTGAAATAACTCTCGAAAGAATCACAAGGTCAGGGGACATCTGCAATGAGAACAAGAGTTGATGTTCTACAAAAGAGGAAATAATGAGGAGAAAGTGAGAAACAATGAAAAGTACAGATAGGTAAAAGATCAAATGCGATGATCAGGTTTGCGTAGATATAATTGTTAATAATGTTGTATTTTTAAATGTGTCGATTTTGTACTTTTTAGTTCTTAGTTTATCAAATTAGAAGTTGATTGGTCGCAAAATCAAAAAAGGGGGGGGGATATTGATTGGCAAAAAGAGTCGTTAATAAATTGAAGAAGAATGCAAAATGCCACCTATCCATGACCTCCAGTAATGCTGCCTGACCCATTGAGTTAATCTAGCATTTTGTCCTTTTTGCTTTCCCCTTCACTTTCTAAACAGAAAAAGACACAAAGTGCTGGAGTACCTCAGCAAGGTAGTTAGACCAACTGAGGTAACTGATCCTCGTGTCACCACTATCCCCTCCACCTTGCACCATCTTCTCCTGTTCTGATGCTCACAATCAACGTGATCTGAATTTAAGGGGAAGATTAAATGCCAAACGAAACAGGGAAAAGGAGATTTGTGGGTGTACCAACTAATTTAAGCTTGTTACAATCATGCATTGTTCACAGAACTGCATATTTTAGTTTATCTGCACCAGTTCTGGAGGAAGAACAGGAATAACACCATATGGTACATGCTACTTGACTGGTGCAGTGCATCTGGTGCCACGATCCAAGCTTTCCCATTGAGTTCACTCGGGTTCCTTTCATTCCTCTTGTAATGCTTATATTGTGAATATAACATTCCTTTGGACAATTTGTGGATCCACCATCGAGATTGATTTCAGAATTCTATATATTTTACCTTGAAAGGTCTACTGCTAATAGACAGATAAATTGTGTGCTTAAGAATGAGTTTAGTTTAGAGATACAGTGTGGAAACAGACCCTTCGGCCCACCGAGTCCCTGCCAACCAGCGATTCCCGCACACTAACACTATCCGACACACAAGGGACAATTTGCAATTATACCAAGCCAATTAACCTACAAACCCATACCTCTTTGGACTGCGGGAGGAAACTGGAGATCCTGGAGAAAACCCATGCAGGTCACGGGGAGAACGTACAAACTCCGTACAGACAGCACCCGTAGTCAGGATCTGGCACTGTAGATAACTTGATTACAGATTAAATTACAGTTGTTCAAGATGGTGCTGAGGCCACGTTTTGGAGTATTGTGTTCAGTTTTGGTCAACCTGCTATAGGAAAGATGTTAAGCTAGAAATAGTGCAGAGAAGATTCACAACGATGTTGCCAGGACTTGTGGGCCTGAGTAGGCTAGGACAATATTCCTTGGAGTACAGGAGGATCGTACAGAGGTGTATAAGATCATGAGGGGAATAGACAAGGTAGATACATGGAGCCTTTTACCTCGAGTAGGGGAATCAGGAACCAGAGAACACTGGTTTAAGGAGAGAGGAGAAATATTTAACAGGAACCTGAGGGGCAACGTTTCCACAAAAAGGGAGGTGGGTATATGGAATGAACTGCCAGAGGGGGTAGTTGAGGCAGGAACTATAACATTTAAAAGACATTTGGACAGGTACATGGATAGGAAAGGCTTGGAGAGATTTGGGCCAAATGCGGGCAGGTGGGACTAGTGTGGATGGAGCAAGTTGGGCTGAAGGGCATGTTTCCAAGCTGTAGGTGTTGCCGATACACCACCGTATCCTCACCAAAAATACACCCGTCCTCTGTCATGTCAATGAACAAAACTTTTCATGATAACTTTTCCAAAAAAAAATTTCACTTCAGATTTGAATCGTCTTGTCCAGGCAGAAAATCAAACTGAACTCGATCAATGTTTTGTTCAACATGAATTATTTCTATTAAATATTTCTTGTATCCAATAAATTAATGCAAGATGCCTCTCTTGTTCCTTGATGTAACGTCACTCCCTGACTTGACACTGTACCATCCTAACCCACGAAGCTTCAGAACCAACGTGAATTAACTACAGCAGGAGGGCTGCAGCTTACCTGCTGAGCTTATTGATTCACAAGGGCTTAGACAGGCATCTTGATTAGCATTCCCTCCAGCTTAGGAGAACGAGGGCTGCTTCAGTCCTTGTGATATGAAAATATTTTGACAGATGAGACGATGCCTCGTTCTTCATGTGGATTGGGACGAGGGGATTGGAACCAAAATTAAAGGGACATGATCTGAACGTTGGATCCAGACCTTGAGAAGCAAAACACAGGGAGCGTCTATCACACAGACGACTCCCCATCAAGATGGAGACACAAGGTGTCGGGGGTTATGGGGAGAAGGCAGGAGAATATGGTTAGGAGGGAGAGATAGATCAGCCATGATTGAATGTGGAGTAGACTTGTTGGGCAGAATGGAATAATTCTGCTCCTATCACTTATGACCTTATGAGAATAAAAGACACCAGATGCTGGAATCCTGAGCAAAACACAAAGTGCTAGTGGAACTCCGAAGAAAGATCTGACCCAATACATTGTCTGTCCATTCCCTCCACTGATGAAGCCTGACCTGCTGAGTTCCATCAGCACTTTGTGTTTTGCTCAACTCCCCGACAAACTGCTGCGGATACCAAATACGCACACAAAATGCTGGAATAACTCAGCGGGACAGGCAGCATCTCAGGAGAGAAGGAATGGGTGACATTTCGGGTCGAGACCCTTCTTCAGACATGAAGAGTCTGAAGAAGGGCATTGACCTGAAACGTCACCCATTCCTTCTCTCCAGAGATGCTGCCTGTCCCGCTGAGTCACTCCAGCATTTTGTGTCTATCTTTGGTTTAAACCAGCATCTGCAGTTCCTTCCTACACATTTCGTCTCCTGCGGATACTTGGTCTGTAGAAGCTTTAGGTCTAAAGCAAGTAGATTGTGTTAGAAGGAATATGGGGATAAGGTGGATAACTAGAGTTGAGGTATAGACCTTGATTTCAATGAATGCCAGAAGGGACCCAAGGGGGCAGAATCTCGTCCCTTGTTCTGTTGAGGACTTCTGGCGATTCACCGTGTGCTTTGCTTAGTCTTCTAGTTGGCCAATCTGTAAATAGCCTGAATTGTGTCTCTTGGGCCAGTGGATGGAGCTAAAGTCACTGGTCTCTTGATTAGCTGTCACGTTGAGTTGTCCATCAGAAGGTTGTGAATGTTTCCTCTGTTGCTATGGGAAATGTAAATGTCCTTGACATTCCTTCTCAAGAAACTGGATCACAGATGGGATATAAATAATTGTGTTAACATAGAAAACATAGAAAACATAGAGAAAGAATGAATGTCAAAGAAGGAATGTCTGAAGAAGGGTCTCGACCCGAAGCGTCGCCTATCTCCTTCGCTCCTTAGGTGCTGCTGCACCCATTGAGTTTCTCCAGCCTTTTGTGTACCCTGGGATATAAATAAGGTTTCTCAATGGCTCAACAAGTTCCCCTGTCGGAATAAGGGCGTGGGTGAATTTGGCCACTGGCAGCAGGTGGCGACTGGTTCGCAGCCAGCCACAGAATACGGAACGTTGAAAGGGAAAATGAAGATTTACAGCTTTATTAAAAAACACACACACATGTAGGAAGGGTCCTGACCCGAAACGTCACCCATTCCTTCTCTCCAGAGATGCTGCCTGCCCTGCTGAGTTACTCCAGCTTTTTTGTGTCCATCTTCGGTTTAAACCAGCATCTGCAGCTCCTTCCTGCTCAAATGTAGGTCAGTCGGGAAAAGCAAAAAAGATGGGGAAAAGGAGAACTGCGGTGAAATAAAGTCGTCCACCAGACTCTCGTAGCGATCCAAGGGAGCTAACAAGAAAACAGCATGATGTGGGGAGAATGGCACTGAGGCAATAAGCCTGGCAGAGTGTGAAGCTAGATAATGAAAAATTCAACAACCTGAGCAAGGAAGAGCACAACACCGACTCATTGATTTTCCAGACATCAAGCAGGGGAAAATCTATTTGGGATTAATGGAGTTATTTTGCAATTTTGGTAGCAATTTTCCATTTTGGATGCCACCTAGAAATATCTGAAGATATATCAATCCTTTTCTTGGCAATGGTCTCGATGTAAAAACCCCAATGAAGTCTTGTGGAAAGCAAGCAGATATTCAACGTGGCTGAACTGGTTCTACAGAGGTTCACATACACTGTTTGATGCATCAGACTGGTGACCCGAATGAAACAAAGCTTGCAAGAAATGAGGAAGGGAAGAATTAACTTTTATCTAATTCACTTCATCAGAATCTCATTCCGTTTCCAAGCAACCCCTTGAGAACCACCGTGACTGATCTATCCACAAATTCTCTTCATCTCCTGCTCTCCTATTTCTGCTGAAACGCTTGCCTCCTGAAGATCTAACATCGTCGGTTCCAGAAAAATTCAATTGATCCACTATCTCAGGCTCTTGGAGAAGAGAAGTCACTGAATCTTGAAGGCGAGACTGGAAAGATTTAATAGGAACCAGAGAGGCAATTATGGACTGAGTTACAGTGGAGCTAGTTGAAGCTGGCACAATAGCTGCATTTGAAATACACTTGGACAGGTTCATGGATAGGAAATGTTTAGTTAGGAAAGTGGTGTGATCGTCTCGGGAAGTTGGACATGGGGTGACCTCAACGCACAGAAGTGTGGGTGTTGGCGGAGGTGGCTGCGGGAGACCCTACTGCAACTGGGTGAGTGAGTAAACATGCCCCATTTAAGCCTTGTTTGGCCCATATCCCTCTAAACCTTGTGTAGAAAGGAACTGCAGAGGCTGGTTTACACCGAAGATAGACACAAAGTGTCCGAGCACCTCAGCGGGTCAGCCAGACAGTCTGGGGAAGGAAGGGCTCCGACCCAAAACGTCACCTGTTTCCTTTCTCCAGAGATGCTGCCCAACTCACCTTTGTTCCCACCATCTTCCTATCAAGCCCCCCTCAACTGTGTGCACCTATTACTTGCCAGGCTTTGGCCTGATGCTCCTCTCGCCCAGTTCTCTTTCCTCCCCCCCCCCCCCCCCCCGCCCCACACACACACACACACAATCAGAGCCGAAATGCCACCTATCGATGTTGTCCAGAAATACTGCTTGACTCCAGCACCGTGTCCTTTTGTGTAAATCTGCAACTGCAGTTCCTTGGTTCTACATTAGGCCATGAAGCAAGGTTTCTCCAGTTCTTACAGAACTTTCTGGAAGCCTGTAACAGCAAAACACAGAAAACATTTGAATGTGGTAAACTAGAGAAAAAAAAATCCATAGTCCCAAGATTAAATAAAGAATGTTTGTTGGCTGTTAAAGAGAAAAATATATCACCTATGGAGACTTCCTGGTTTAGTTAGCTTAGTTTATCATCATGTGTACCAAGGTACAGTGAAAAGCTTTTGTGTGCTAACCACTCAATGGATAGACAATACATGATTACGATCGAGCCGTCCACAGCGTACGGATATATGATAAAGGGAATAATTTTTATTGCAAGATAAAGTCTAGTAAAGTCTGATTAAAGATAGTCCAAGTGCCTCCAACAAAGTAGACAGGAGCTCAGGATCGCTCTCCAATGTTGATGGGTTGGTTCAGTTGCCTGATAACAGCTGGGAAGAAACTGTGTTAAAGAAGGAACTGCAGATGCTGGAGAATCGAGGGTTACACAAAAAGCTGGAGAAACTCAGCGGGTGCAGCAGCATCTAAGGAGCGAAGGAGATAGGCGACGTTTCGGGTCGAGACCCTTCTTCAACTGTGGCTGAATGTGGAAGTGTGCACTTTCACACTTCTGTACCTCTTGCCTGATGGGAGAGGGGAGAAGAGGGAGTGTCCGGGGTGAGACTTGCCCTTGATTATGCTGCTGGCCTTGCCGAGGCAGTGTGAGGTTTAAATGCAGTCGATGTTGTTATTCCTACCATTTGAAATGGCGGGACATGGAATAAGTGAAGGCAGAGGAGATGAGTTTACCGGCATCATGTTTGGCGCAGGCATTGTGGACAGAAGAGACTGTTCCTGCACTATGTTCTATGAAATATATAATTCCTACTCTTCTATCTTCAATCTTTTTCTCCACCTCTGTCCTGTACGGTCACACCAGAAGTGTCCTGTGAGAAATCTCTCTCTCAGCTCGAATGTCTGATATTCAATTTGTCATCAGGCGTTTTTCAGGTCAGTTTAATACTTATCGTGACCTAGATGAAGGACATTTTCCCAGTCAAGTCCACACCAGCTTTCAACAGAGCAAATCTTTCAGTCCCATTCCCTTCCTTATTTTCCCTGCAGTCTACTCCATCTCATTGATTATTTTGCGAGATACAAGGTACTCATGGAGTCGTGTAGCATAAGATGCGCCATCCCGTGTGCGGACAGGACGCCGAAGGACGAGAAGTCGAAGCCAAGAAGCCGAACGGACATGAGGCCAAAAGGTTAGGGTTGGGGTTAAAAATCTTGATTAAAGAAAAAAAAAAGTGTTATATCTATTTATCCTTTCGGCTTCCCGTCCAGATACCATGCCGTTCAGTCCATTGTGCCTGCATTGGCCATTATGCACCCATTTGTTCCTCATTTCATCATTTCATCATTCCCATCCCATTTTATTCTCCACTCATTCCAGCCAACTCTCCTCCAATTCTGCTGCCCTCTGAGGTAACACAGGCAATTTTCAGCAGTTAATTAGTCTATCCACCCAGACAAAGTGCTGGAGTAACTCCGTGGGCCAGGTAGCATCAGTCCCAGGAAGGGTCCCGACTCGAAATGTCACCAATCCATTCCTTCCACAGAGGCTGCCTGACCCGCTGAGTTCCTCTTGCACTGTTCCTTATGTAACATTCCAGTATTTAGATAGAGCTAGATAGGGCTCTTAAAGTTAGCGGAGTCAGGGGATATGGGGAGAAGGCAGGAATGGGATACTGATTGGGGATGATCAGCCATGATCACATTGAATGGCGGTGCTGGCTCGAAAGGCCTACTCCTGCACCAATTGTCTATTGTCTATTTGCTTTAGATTTAGATTAAGTCAGGTTAATTTACAGATACAGCACGGAAGCAGACCCTTCGGCCCACCGAGCCCACGGCGACCAGCGATCCCAACGCACTAGCACGATCCTACACTCACTGGAGACAATTTAGAATGTTACCGAGCCAATTAGCCTACAAACCTCTACGTCTTTGGAGTGTGGGCGGAAATCCGGAGCCACCGGAGAAAACCCACGCAGGTCATGGGGTGAGCGTGCAAACTCCGTACAGACAGCATAGAAACATAGAAAATAGGTGCAGGAGTAGGCCATTCGGCCCTTCGAGCCTGCACCGCCATTCAATGTGATCATGGCTGATCATCCAACTCAGTATCCCGTACCTGCCTTCTCTCCATACCCCCTGATCCCTTTAGCCACAAGTGCCACATCTAACGCCCTCTTAAATATAGCCAATGAACTGGCCTCAACTACCTTCTGTGGCAGAGAATTCCAGAGACTCACCACTCTCTGTGTAAAGAATGTTTTCCTCATTTCGGTCCTAAAGGAATTCCCCCTTATCCTTAGACTGTGACCCCTTGTTCTGGACTCCCCCAACATCGGGAACAATCTTCCAGCATCTAGCTTGTCCAACCCCTTAAGAATTTTGTAGGTTTCTATAAGATCCCCCCTCAATCTTCTAAATTCCATCGAGTACAAACCGAGTCTATCCAATCTTTCCTCATATGAAAGTCCTGACATCCCAGGAATCAGTCTGGTGAATCTTCTCTGTACCCCCTCTATGGCAAGGATGTCTTTCCTCAGATTTGGAGACCAAAACTGTACGCAGTACTCCAGGTGTGGCCTCACCAAAACCCTGTACAACTGCAGTAGAACCTCCCTGCTCCTATACTAAAAAATCCTTTCGCTATGAATGCTAACATACCATTTGCTTTCTTCACTGCCTGCTGCACCTGCATGCCTACTTTCAATGACTGGTGTACCATGACACCCAGGTCTCGTTGCATCTCCCCCTTACCTAATCTGCCACCATTCAGATAATAGTCTACCCTCATGTTTTTGCCACCAAAGTGGATAACCTCACATTTATCCACATTGTACTGCATCTGCCATGCATCTGCCCATTCACTCAGCCTATCCAAATCACCCTGCAGCCTCCAAGCATCCTCCTCACACCTAACTATACCCCCCAGCTTGGTATCATCTGCAAATTTGGAGATGTTGCATTGAATTCCCTCGTCCAAATCATTAATATATATTGTAAATAGCTGGGGTCCCAGCACTGAGCCTTGCGGCACCCCACTAGTCACTGCCTGCCATTCTGAAAAGGACCCGTTTACTCCTACCCTTTGCCTCCTGTCTGCTAGCCAGTTCTCTATCCACATCAATACTGAACCCCCAATACCGTGTGCTTTAAGTTTGTATGCTAATCTCTTATGCGGGACCTTGTCGAAAGCCTTCTGAAAGTCTAGATATAACACATCCACTGGTTCTCCCTTATCCACTCTACTAGTTACATCCTCGAAAAATTCTATCAGATTTGTCAGACATGATTTACCTTTCGTAAATCCATGCTGACTTTGTCCAATGATTTCACCACTTTCCAAATGCGCTGCTATCCCATCTTTAATAACTGACTCTAGCAGTTTCCCCACTACCGATGTTAGACTAACTGGTCTGTAATTCCCCGCTTTCTCTCTCCCTCCTTTTTTAAAAAGTGGGGTTACATTAGCTACCCTCCAATCCTCAGGAACTACTCCAGAATCTAAGGAATTTTGAAAAATTATCACTAATGCATCCACTATTTCTGTGGCTACCTCCTTGAGTACTCTGGGATGCAGACTATCTGGCCCTGGGGATTTATCGGCCTTCAATCCGTTCAATTTACCCAACACCACCTCCCGGCTAACCTGGATTTCACTCAGTTCCTCCATCTTATTTGACCCCCGTTCCACTGCTATTTCCGGCAGATTATTTATGTCTTCCTTAGTGAAGACAGAACCAAAGTAGTTATTCAATTGGTCTGCCATGTCCTTGTTCCCCATGATCAATTCACCTGTTTCTGACTGCAAGGGACCAACATTTGTTTTAACTAGTCTCTTTCTCTTTACATATCTATAAAAACTTTTGCAGTCAGTTTTTATGTTCCCTGCCAGTTTCCTTTCATAATCTATTTTCCCTTTCCTAATTAAGCCCTTTGTCCTCCTCTGCTGGATTCTGAATTTCTCCCAGTCCTCCGGTAGGCTGCTTTTTCTGGCAAATTTGTATGCCTCATCTTTTGTTTTTATACTATCCCTGATTTCCCTTGTTATCCATGGATGCACCACCTTCCCCGATTTATTCTTTTGCCAAACTGGTATGAACAACTTTTGTACTTCATCCATGCAGTCTTTAAATACCTTCCATTGCACATCCACTGTCAACCCTTTAAGAATCACCTGCCAGTCTATCTTGGCCAATTCACATCTCATACCTTCAAAGTTACCTTTGTTCAAGTTCAGAACCCTTGTTTCTGACTTAATTTTGTCACTCTCCATCCTAATGAAGAACTCAACCATATTATGGTCACTCTTGCCCAAGGGGCCACGCACAACAAGACTGCTAACTAACCCTTCCTCATTACTCAATACCCAGTCTAGGATAGCCTGCTCTCTCGTTGGTTCCTCCACATGTTGGTTGAGAAAACTATCCCGCATACATTCCAGGAAATCCTCTTCCTCAGCACCCCTGCCAATTTGATTCACCCAATCTACATGCAGATTGAAGTCACCCATTATAACCGTGTTACCCTTGTTGCACGCATTTCTAATTTCCTGTTTGATGCCATCCCCAACTCCAATACTACTGTTAGGTGGCCTGTACACAGTTCCCACTAGCGTTTTCTGCCCCTTAGAGTTTCGCAGCTCTACCCATATCGATTCCACATCCTCCACGCTAATGTCCTTCCTTTCTATTGCATTAATCTCCTCTCTCACTAGCAACGCTACCCCACCTCCTTTTCCTTTTCGTCTATCCCTCCTGAATATTGAATATCCCTGGATGTTCAGCTCCCAACCTTGGTCATCCTGGAGCCAAGTCTCCGTGATTCCAACTATAGCATAGTCATTAATCGCTATCTGCACCTTCAACTCATCCACCTTATTACGAATGCTCCTCGCATTGTAGTTATGCGTAGTTGTAGCACCCGTAGTTATGATTGAACCCGGGTCTCCCGTGCTGTAAAGGGCCTGTCCTACAAGCATGCAACTCTATGCGATGAGCGCGACCTAACGTGGTCGCTTGAGCCATCCGGCGTCGCGGTCCCACTTTGATCGCCGGAGCCGTGCGAAATTGTGCGGTGCTTGTCCCGACATCGCGCGGGGCTCCGAAAAACTGACTATGTTCAAAAATTCCGCGCGGCAACGGCTTGTCGGCTCGCAGTCGCCTCGACGCATTACACACCGCCCCGACATCGTGCCTCCGTGAACCTATCTGTAGGTGCCTCCGTGACCCTCTATGTGTGTGGCTCCGTGGCCCTCTGTGTGTGTGTGCCTCTGTGCCCGTCTCTGTGTGCCCCTCTCTGTCCTGGCGAACTTACCTTAGACTTCGCTCCAAGTTCGCCTCACTTTGCGCCGCGTTGCGCCACTCACCCGACCTCCGCCAGGCCCCTACTGCCGGTTTGGTCGCGCTTGCTGCATGCAGGCGCATGCTGGTGGGAACGGCCCTGTACAGGGGATCACCCGACCTGCGTGCGGCCCCCGCTTCTAGTTTGATCGCGTTCATCGCATAGAGTTGCATGCTGGTGGGACAGGCCCTTAAGGCAGCAACTCTACCGCTGCGCCACCCTGCTTGTGCCTCCGAGCCCCACCCATGATGGCAGATGCATCGACTGTTTCCTTGATGCCACGAAGCCGGCATGGTTGAAAGTGCAACGGGAAGAGCATGGGCACAATATGAATAAAGGGAAAATAATCCACTTTACTGATTTACTGATGATAAGTAAAGGTGGCATCGCGGTAGCAAGCAGCACAATGAACAATTAACTGAACAAAACATCTTGCACAGGCAAGACTGCCCCCTACTACGGTTTTAATTATTCTTAATTACTCTTGCATAACAATCGTTACAGAATAAAATAACTAATTGGTTATTCTTTCACAAGGCAATTAAAAAAATAAAACACTCTTTCAAGACACAAATTTAAATTTGTCTACTTAAGCAGGGAAATAGATTGGCTCATTTAGAACCAGTAACTGTTATTTGAGCTAACACTGTCTATCAAACATTTAATAATGATTTTTCTTTTGGTTGTATAAATAAAGAATTCCAATTAAGTGCAAATGATTTAAACATTAATTATTTAGAGCGAGTAGATTAATGGGTAATGTTTAACAGAGGAATAAAGGTCAATGTCACAAAAACACACGGTGCATTAGGCTGTGGGGGTCGCAGAGTCATGTATTTAATGAAAATATATCCACGAGAAATTAAACCGATAAAATACTCTGACTTTTGGGAAAGAGGGCCCAGGAATTGAGTGCACGGAGGTTCTGCAGATGCTGGTTTATACTGAAAGTGGACACGGTGCTGGAGTGACTCAACGGGTCAGGCAGCATCTTTGGAGAAAAAGGATGGTTGACGTTTTGTGTTCGAACCGCCCTTCAGACTGATGGCAGAGATCCGGGGGGGAAACAGGAGGTAGGAAAAAAGCCAGAACAAATCAGGGCCCCAAACAGATGACCAAGGAAGAAGGGTGGAGCCCACAGTGGTCCATTGTTGGATGGGGAAGAGGTGATAACGAAGGGGTACCGGGATGTGAACTAGTAGGATGATGATAAGGAGGGGGAGGGAGTGGAGAATTACTTGAAATTGGAGAAATCAACGTTCATCCCGCTGGGTTGTAAGCTGCCCAACAGAATTGAGTGAGCGTGTTAATGGGCAGTTGATCACAGGGTCTGTAGCTGGGATGTTCAGTCATGGACCAAGCCCAAAACGTAATGAGTTGTGAACCTGCCCTGTGTGGGAGGACACAGTGCATTGGAAGGAAGGGTCTCGACCCGAAACGTCACCCATTCCATCTCTCCAGCGATACTGCCTGACCCGCTGAGTTACTCTCCTGTCAATCGTCTGTGTGAGAGGACATCTTTCATTCACACGCTTTGCGGTTGCAGATGGTGCAAGGGAGATGATTTCAATCCAGTTCTTGGGCCCGGTGGGTATGGGTGGAAGGAGGTGGATACAGTGGGGAAGATGTGTAGCGATGGCAGCCAGGAATGGGGTTCAGGGAAGAGTGTGGAGGGCGATGGTGTTGGGAACTGTCAAAAGTTGAGAATAGGAAATGGGAAGATTGACACAAAATGCTGGAGAAACTCAGCGGGTCAGGCAGCATCTCTGGAGAAAATGAATAGGTGATGTTTTGAGTCAAGACTCGGCCTCAGACTCATCCCAAAACGTCACCTATTCCTTTTTCTCCAGGGATACTGCCTGATTCGCTGAGTTACTCCAGGCATTTGTGTCTATCTTTGATGTAAACCAGCATCTGCAGTTCCTCCCTACACAATAGGAATTGGGTTAATAATTCTGTATGGAAGGATCGTTCAGTTTAGAGATACAGCGTGGAAACAGGCCCTTCGGCCCATCGAGTCTGCACCGATCAGCAATCCATGCACATTAACACTACCCTACACACACTAGGGACAATTTTACACCTATACCAAGCCAATTAACCTACAAACCTGTACTCTTTGGAGTGTGGGAGGAAACCAAAGACCTCGGGGAAAACCCACGCAGGTCAGGGAGGAGAACGTACAAACTCAGCGCAGACAGCGCCCGTAGTCAGGTTTGAACTCTGGTCCCTGGCGTTGTAAGGTAGTAATTCTACCACTTCGCCACCGTGCCGCCCCTAATTGGATTGGTCAGCTGGCATAGTTCAACAGGGGGTTAAAATCTGGCATAGGTTGGGTGGGGCGGGGGGATTTGAGGAACGTTAGCAAAGGGGATAGAAGTCGGAGGATAGATCAGTCGCTGGCTGGAGATGGCATTAAGGCAAGGCTTGTGAGAAGCTGAGGAGCACAACATGGATCTGAGAGTTCAGCACTTGGCCAAGCCTTTACTCTGAGATAGAGTTATACATTGTGGAAACAGGCCCGTTGACCCAACTTGCCCACACCGGACAACATATCCCAGCTACACCAGTCCCACCTGCCCGTGTTGGGCCCTGTCCTATCCATGTACCTGTCTAACTGTTTCTTAAATGTCAGGATAGTCCCTGCCTCATCTACCTCCTCTGGTAGCTTGGTCCATACACCCACCACCCTCTGAGTGGAAAAAGTTATCCCTCATATTCTTAAATCTTTTCCCCTTCACCTTAAACCTATGCCCTCTGGTCCATGATTCCCCAACTCTGGGCAAGAGATTCTGTCTTCTATTCACAGTAGGTTCACAATTTTCCTTTTTCAATTTTTTTTTGTCGTTGAAATCAAATCCACAAAATCATGGTGTTACTTTGTCCAGTTTATAGGCTTCCGAGAATCAAAGTGTTTAATTATCATTCGCTCCGACAACAGAACAATAGAATTCTTACTTGCTGCAGCTCAACAGGCCAGTAAACACAATAACTCACAGATAAATATATAACGTTCAATCTCACAATAAATCAATAGCCGTAAAAACAGAAAAGCACAACAGTTGTAAAACAGAAACCAAAAAACACAGTGCCTAGAAGATCCCCGTGGCTGAGGTTAGTGTTGTGCAGTGTTCAAGAGCCTGGTGGTTGTTGGGAAGAAGCTGTTCTTGGTCACAGGTTACAGGCTCCTGTACCACCTACCCGAAGGTAGCAGCGAGATGAGCGCGTGGCCAGGGTGGTGTTGGTCTTTGATATCAGCCGCCTTTTTGAGGCAACATCTCTTATAGATCTCCATGACGATGAAGGGGTCAGTACCTGTGGTGAACCTGGCAGTGTCTTCCAGGTGAGGGAAGGGAGATGGGGGGGGGGGGGAGGGGGACCTTCTTACCTGTATCCACCTATAACGTGCCAGGCTATGTCCCACCCCAGTTCTCTTTTCCAGCTTTATCCTCCCTACTCCATCAGTCTGAAGATGGATCCCAACCCAAAACGTTTTCTGTCCTTTCCCTCCACAGGTTATGACTGATTTTAGAGCATTGAAGGAAGTCATGGTTCATAAGCGATCGGCAAACATTGGGCTGGCTGGGGCCAGGATGATGAGGGGGTGATCTTATAGATCTGTACAAACTCATGAGAGGAACAGATCGGGTAGATGCACAGAGTCTCATGCCCAGAGTAGGGGAGCTGAGAACCAGAGGATGTAGGTTTAAGGTTAGGGGGGGAAAGATTTATCAGGAACCTGAGGGGTAACGTTTTTTTACACACAGGGTGGTGGGTGTACGGAACGAGATGCCGGAGGAGGTAGTTGCGGCAGGTTCTATTGCAACGTTTAAGAAACATTTAGATAGGTACAAGGATAGGGTACGTTTAGAGGGACATGGTCCAAGCTCAGGCAGGTGGGAAAAGTGTGGATGGGACATGTTGGTCCGTGTGGGCAATTTGGGTTGAAGGGTCAGTTTCCAAGCTGTATGACTCTATAATTCTTTGACATAGGAGCAGAATTAGGCATCAAGTCTGGTCCGCCATTCAGTCATGGCGGATCTATCTTTCCATTTCATCTCCATTCTCCTGCCTTCTCCCATTGGCCTTTAGCACCCTTGCTAATCAAGAACCTACACGTTAAAAAAATACCCATTGACTCTGGCCATTCAGCCCATTCACTCCCTGCTAGTATTCCTATTAAGTATCCTTCTCTCAGGCCTTGTTCAGTGCAGTCAGCTAGACTTTGTGTTCATTCTGTGGTGCTGTTTAAGTCCAACCTGCAGCAAGAAAACAATTCTGTGGCAGGTTTTCTGAATTAACACCAATGGTGGCCAGCTCCGGGCAATGGAAATGCATATCAGGAATTCAATTTTCTACCCATTGTGCACTGAATTCCTGATGCGTAGCCTTGTTGCTCATCTCCCAGTGGGAATGATAGAATGTATAGCCACCCCACTGAGCATGGCTGGAGGTATAATTTGAGAGAATAGAAAATATTGTACAACGATATATTTATATAGTCAGGCCAAGCTGAATGCAGTATGCTGTGCGCCCCGAACCTAACGTGGAAAGGGAATTCCTTTTGTACATTAGGTTCTAACCCACTGCCGCCTCTCCTCATACATGTAGAAAAAATGCTTTATATTGTTCCTATTTTTCTTCTCCGGGACATGAGGGCTCTGACATCCCAATTTCCCCATCAAACATCTCCTTCTGACCTTATCCAGGTGCACAAGATCATGAGCGACACACACAAACAAGTGAACGTTCACAGTCCTTATCGCCTGGGCAGTGGATTGTAAAGGCACAGGCTCATGGTGGGAGGGGAGGGATTTAAGGGAGACTTCAGGGATGCCTTTTTTTGTTAGTCGGAGGGTGGTCCATACCTGGAACAAGCTGCCAGAGGAACCTATAGAAGTGGATTGATGGGCTGAATGGCCTAATTCTGCTTCTGCAACTTATGACATTTTGGACAGATTCCTATGGATAGGAATGATATCAGGGGTACGGGCCAAATGCATGCAAATGGCACCAGCCCAATATGTTGACTTGGCCGGCATGGACAAGATGATCTGAATGTCCTAACTCCATGGCTCCGTGACTCCTGACCTTTAGTCCACTGCACTATCTTCAGGAGAGCCACCCTGTCCATCTCAGAGGGTGCAACTGTCCAAGAAGGTCTGTCGCTGATTGCTGTTTCTTGGACAACTAGGCAATTGAACGCAGCCATGCCAGAGACTCCCATTGGCTGAGCATCCAAGACCGCAAGTAATTGCAGAGAGTTGTGTACGTAGACCAGACAATCAAGCAAACCTACCTCCCTTCCACTGACTCCATCCACACTACAAGGCCACCAGCATAATCAAGGACCAGTCTCTCCCCACTCACTCCCTCTTCTCCTCGCTCCCATCAGGTAAGAGGTATAGAAGTGTGAAAACACACACCTCCAGATTCAGGGACAGTTTCTTCCCAGCTGTTATCAGGCAACTGAAATGTTTGCTCTCCAGCTAGAGAGCGGTCCTGACCTCCCATCGACTTTATTGGAGACCTTTGAACGGACCATTAATCGGACTTTATTGGACTTTATCTTGCATTAAACGTTAAACCCATTATGGCGTATCTGTACACTGTGTGGATGGTTTGATTGTAATCATAGATAGACACAAAATGCTGGAGTAACTCAGCGGGTCAGGCTGCATCTCTGGAGAAAAGGAATAGGTGATGTTTTGGGTCAGAACCCTTCTTCGGACGCTGAAGACAGGTTCCGACTCAAAACATCACCTATTCCTTTTCTCCAGAGATGCAGCCCGACTGAGTTATTCCAGCATTTTGTGTCTATCTTTGGCATAAACCAGCATCTGTAGTTCCCTCCTACACATTGAGGTGGGAGATTGTAACCTTCACGTGGTCCACCCTGTTTCGACTAATGGAATCGACCCGACATGCACAGACAGGATCAAATGGAACAAAATGTTCAAGAAGGAACTGCAGATGCTGGAAAATTGAATGTGGACAAAATTGCTGGAGAAACTCAGCGGATGCGGCAGCATCTATGGAGCAAAAGGAAATAGGCAACGCTACGGTCTGAAGAAGGGTTTCGGCCCGAAATGTTGCCTCTATCCTTCGCTCCATAGATGCTGCCTCACCCACTGAGTTTCTCCAGCAATTTTGTCTACCATCAAAGTACAAGTTGACCAACAACTTTAGGCTGTGCACACGCCACACACAAGAAGAAGTCCTACACATTGATTGCAATCATGTATGCTCTTTATTTGCTGACTGGATAGCACGCAACAGAAATCTTTTCACTGTACCTCCGTACACGTGACAATAAGAAACCAACCTAAATAAACAGGAGACGGTTTAAGGCATTTGAAGGCTGTGAGGAAGATGAATGGTGAAACTGTCACTGACTGAGGCTCATCGGGGTGGCTCCAAGGAATAGTGGTTATTTTTAATAACGAGTTATAAATTTAGCAGAAGCCCAGTGGAGCTTTCTTAAACCAAAGGATTAGATTGTGTCCGGCTGGATGTGTTATTTGAGTGGAAGGGGGTCATGAGAGGAGGAAGTCTTGACGTAACATAAACAAAGATGAGAAATGTATTTTCTCAGATAGTCATCGTCTCTGGAACTGATTATGGAAACACACAGTGTTGTTCAGATTCGCAGCTGCTCAGTACACTGAGCCGGTCAACTTCCAGAGAGAGGAAGGCATTCCCAGATACAAGACGTTCATAAGATCATAATGGATAGGAGCAGAATTAGGCCATTCGGCCCATCGTCTACTCCGCCATTCGGTCATGGCTGATCTATCTCTCCCTCCCAACCACACTCTCCTGCCTTCTCCCCATAACCTCTGACACCCGTACTAATCAAGAATCTATGTATCTCTGCCTTGTAATATATCCACTGACGTGGCCTCCATATCCTTCTGTGGGAAGGCAGCTGGAAGTAGTCGGCTCTGTGTGCCTCTGTGCTCCTGCACCGGTGCTTGATTGCCTCGGAGAGCTGGCGAGGACTATGCCAGAACTTTTCCAGATCGGTTTCGGTTCCTTTCCCACTTGCGGGGGAGTGCAGGACCAGGGCGATGGAAGAATATTGTGCATGGTCGATCTTTAACCCAGCCCTCTTCTTGTAACTCATCTAGAAATCTGCATCTGGAACCGCATCATCCCACACCCTGTTCTCCTTGAAGTCCCCAACCCCAGCGAAAGGGCTCCAAATGTTCGGCCTGTCTTTCCAATAACTTTCCAGTGGCTTTTTGATTGCATCTCCCGTAGTGTTTAGCGTTGGGCTGGGCAGTTCGAGAAACCTGATGGTTGGTGGACCTGAACCCTGTGATGTGGGACTTCGGACTCCTGTACCATCTGTGGAATTCACTGCCACAGAAGGCAGTGGAGGCCAATTCACTGGATGTTTTCAAGAAAGAGTTAGATATAGCTCTTAGGGCTAACGGAATCGAGGGATGTGGGGAGAAAGCAGGAATGGATGATCAGCCATGATCCTATTGAGTGGCGCTGCTGACTCGAAGGGCCGAATGGCCACTCCTGCACTTATTTTCTATGTTTCATTGTTTCCTTCCTAATGGTAGCAGAGGGTAGTGCGCATGGCCTGGATGGTGGGAATCCTCAATGATAGATGCCATCTTATTCAGGCAGGGCCTCATGTAGATGCTTTTGATGGTAGGGAGGGCTGTGCCTGTGATGGGCTGGGCCCACCACTCTCTACAGCCTCTTGCGTTCCTGTATGTGTTGGAATTGCTGTACCGGGCCATGATGCAACCAGTCAGGATATATTCTACAGTACATCCATGGAGGTACCTGGGAGCATAGTTCATTGACAGGTTCAGTACCTTGAACATGGCGTCTCAGGTAGATAAGGTGGTCAAGAAGCCTTTGGACTTTAGTCAGCGTATTGAGTATAGAGATTGGGAGGTCATGTTGCAGTTGTACAAGACATTAGTGAGCTCCCATAAAGAGTGTGGCATTCAGTTTTGGGCACCATGTTACAGGAAATATGACGTTACGTGGCTAACGAGGGGCAGAGAAGATTTTCGAGGATGTTGTCAAGACTCAAGGGCCTGCGTTATAGGGAGAGGTTGAGCAGGCTAGGGCTTTATGCCTTGGAGTGCAGGAGGCTGAGGGGCGATCTTCTAGAGGGGTATAAGATCATGAAAGAAATTCATTGTGATCATGGCTGATCGTCCCCAATCAATAACCCGTGCCTGCCTTCTCAGAAGGCAGGCACGGGTTATCGATTGGGGACGATCATCCATGATCACAATGAATCGCGGTGCTGGCTCGAAGGGCCGAATGGCCTCCTCCTGCACCTATTTTCTATGCTCCTAAATAGAAAGGGTGAATGCATATAGTCGGTTACCCAGAGTGGGGTAATCAAGAATCACTGGACATTGGTTTAAGGTGAGAGAGGGAAGATTTAATAAGAACTTGAGGGGCAAATTATTATGTTAAGGGTGGTAGGTGTATGGAACGAGCTGCCGGAGGAGGTAGTTGAGGCAGGTACTATCACAATATTTAAAAAACATTTGGATGGGTACAGGGAAAGCAAAGGTTTAGAGGGATATGGGCCAAATGCAGGCGGTGGGACTAGTGTAGATGGGACATGTTGGTCGGTATGGGCCTGTTTGCAGTCCGTATGATTCTAAGTTTGTTGGAGTTTTCAATGATATGTGAGAGCCTTAATCTCCTTAAACCTCTAGGTTTAAACGTGCAGAGGATTAGACGTGTAGAGGTTTAGACGTGCAGAGGTTTAGACGTGCAGATGTTCAGACATGCAGATGTTTAGACGTGCAGAGGTTTAGACGTGCAGATGTTTAGACGTGCCTCCTTCATGATTACCTGCTGGGCAGTGCCAGTGCTTGCTCCGTGAGCCTCCTTGCACCATTTCCAACAGCTGCCACTCTGCCCATGCTTGAATGCAGAGTCCTCGTTGGCATCCGGCCAGATGGTTGCTCTGCCACTCCATCAGGTTGAGGCTCGGGTATCTGGGCTTTGGCAGCGGTTGTTTGGTTCATGCTCATGCTCCGTCGGGGCTGCACACCAGATCACCGCTCATTCTTGGCTTTACTGCTGCTCTGGGCTCTGGGCTCTGGGCAGGAAGCAGCTTCTCCTGGGATGAACCACGCCACTTAACAAGCATTAATACTTTCCTATGACCTTTATCTTCCTACGAGGCCCGTATTCTCCGCTGAACTGCCTCAGTCCCACGGCCCGGCTTGTTCCGGCGTCTGATCTCGCTCCTGAATGCCGAATGATATCTGTTTTGTTGCTCCTGCTTTTTCTTCCCAGGCCCCTAGTCTTGGCTCCGCTCCACACGATGCTAAAGGGTCCTCAAGCCCTCTGGCTCAGCTCACCAGATTCCCACCCTGTGTTTGCAGCTCAGTGTTGGGACAGCACAAGCAAAACATCAACTAACGCAAATTGGAGGAACAGCATCTCGTATTTCGCTTGGGCAGCTTACAGCCCAGTGGTATGAATATTGATTTCTCTCACTTCAGGTAGTCCCGGCATTCCCTCTCTCTCACTATCTCTCCCCCACCCAAGCTTCTCATTTTCACACAAAAACAGTTAACAATGGGCTGTTTCCTTTATCATCGATACTTTTTTGCATTTCTTTCATTCATCGTTCTTTATCTCCACATCACCGTCTATATTTCTCGTTTCCCTGATCCCTAACCAGTCTGAAGAAGGGTCTCAACCCAAAATGTCACCCATTCCTTCTCTCCAGAGATGCTGCCTGTCCCGCTGAGTTACTCCAGTTTTTTGTGTCTATCTTCAGTTTAAACCAGCATCTGCAGTTCCTTCTTACACACCACGCAACAAAGGTGGGGACCGCTTCAAGAGAGCAGGGAGCGGGATGGTCAATAGACAATAGGTGCAGGAGTAGGCCATTCTGGATAGTTTCTGGATATCTGGATTGTTTCAAATACAAGCAATTTTAATTTAGATTGGCTTCAGCTCGAAACGTTTAAATAATCATCAGCTTAAAAATTAATCTTCAACCTAACTTTAACAATCCATCATCCATGGAACTTTGATGGTACCCAGCCAGCAGATTTTACCGTAAGACACAGGAGCAGAATTAGGCTATTTGGCCCATCAAGTCTACTCCGCCATTCAATCATGGCTGATCTACTCTTCCCTCTCGATCTCATTCTCCTGCTTTTTGCCTGTAATTTCTGGTGCGCTTCCGATTCAACCTGTCAATCTCTGCTTTAAAAATTCCCAATATCTTGGCCTCCACGGCCATCTGTGGCAATGAATTCCACAAATTCACCGCCCTCTGGCTGATGAAATTCCTCCCCTCCATTTTCCACGTATCGCAAAATCTCATCAGGAATTAATCTTGTGCGTTACGCCACTGCTGATGCACATGCCTTCTCTGATAGTCTCCATCTTGTCGTGGTGGAGAAGCTGACGTGCGACTACGATCCTCAGAGCTAAACGGTCTGGTGCTGTGCGCCTGGCAGGGTCACCCACGGCGGGCATGTCGAAGGGAGGGGGTTCCTGACGAAACGCTGCCCAAGAACAAGATCTCAACAATGGAACATGTGGAGGACGGTGGCTGGGTACGGGGTGGAGCACCACAGCGGCTGAGAAGGTGGAGGAAGGGTGCAGCAGGGAGAGACTCCCAACTGTGGCGGAGCCCGTACCGGCAGACTCGGGGCTGCCTCTGTCAAGGACCATGCAGTCGGTGACTGTCCGCGCACCAGTCTCCCCACAGGAAAAGATGTCACCCACAGACGTCCAACTGGAGGGACATAAAGTCTGTGGCTCCAGGATCAGCCTCTTCAACTGTCTCAAGCCCCTACAGAACAGACCCACCAGGAGGACAAGCAAACTCAAACTCAAGTGAATGTTGATGAGCTGGAGAAATGGGACTTGTGGAAGATTAACAATGACTGTAACGTCACCCTCCAAGCGCAAAGCGGTTTAACGCTTGCAGGTTCCCAACCTTTTTTGTCCCGTTTACCCCTGGCAACTTTAATAGCCCATAACAATGTTATTTCACTTATTTATGAACAACTAATGATGAACAGATACCGGTGTACCAGGACCAAACACAGTCAGTCAATGAGAAAAAATATGTGCAAATCCAGAATCAACAAATTTACCCTCTGGGTAAGCAAAATTGGAGGTAAATTTACCCCAGGTTGGGAACCCTTGGCTTAGTTGAAGCGACTTTTTGACCAATGAAGCTATTCTAACGCTGACAGTTACATCTCAAGTCCAGATTGGGCGACTAAAATATTAGAGATGACTAAAGATTGTGGAAGAAATTAATTCAGAAGCTTCATTGTTAGACATCCAGAATAATACATTTGGAAACCAAATTCACAGTTACCAAGTTCCCATGAAGCTTGTAAATCTTTAAAGTTGTAATGACAATGTTACTTCTTATTAATTCACCCTGGCATTGGGAATTCTCTTTGTCTTTGTTTGGTAAATGTGCATCTGCAGTTCCATGTTTCTCAGTTTAGTTTAGTTTAGAAGGAAACAGGCCCTTTGGCGCAGAAACAGGCCCTTCGGCCCACTGAGTCCCCGCCGACCAACGACCCCCGCACATTAACACCATCCTACACACACTCAGGACAATTTACAATGATACCAAGCAAACCTTTGGAGTGCGGGAGGAAACCGAAGATCTCGGAGAAAACTCACGCTTGTCACGGGGAGAACGTACAAACTCCGTACAGACAGCACCCGTATTCAGGATCGAACCCTGGCGCTGTAAGGCAGCGACTCTACCGCTGCGCCACCGTAACGTCCCACAGTTGAAGTTGTTTCTTTCTCTGCACATGTTCCCACCCTGTATGTCCCCATGACTCTATTTACAATTAAAACTAAAAGTCATTTGAGAGGGAAGTCATAGCATCATGCAGCATGAAAACAGGCCCTTTGGCCCATCGAGTCGATGCTGACCATCCAACACCATTTACAGTAATCCTGCGCTAATCCCATTTTATTCTCCACATATTTTCATCAACTCCCCTCCAGATTTCCCCACTCAGCTCCACACGAGTCGATGAATGACCGTGTCCATTCATCCCATCATGTATTGGGGATGTTAGTAGAAACCAGAGCACCCGGAGAAAGCCCACATGGTCAATGCACACTCCCCCCCCTCCCCCTTTCTGCCCTCCCCTCGTGCCCCATCCATTTAGACTCCCCTTCCTCCATATTTCTCCCCTGCCCTACCTCCTCCATTCCTTCCTCCGGCTTCACAATTCACAACTCTTCAATCCCGACACCCATTTTCTGCTTTATCGCTGGCCTTTGTCCTGACCATCTGCCTTTCAACCCCCCACCCCTCCCCTCCACCTCACCTGTGCTCACCTGTGCTCACCTGTACTCACCTGTACTCACCTGTACTCACCTATACTCACCAATTACCTACACGCTATGTCCTGGCTCTCCCCTCTCCTAACTTTCTTCCCCCACAATGAGTCTGAGGAAGGGCCCCAACTCGAGATGTCACCAGTCCATGTTCTCCAGAGATGCTGCCTGACCTGCTGGCTTACTCCAGCGTTTTGAGCCTGTCTTCAGTATTAACCAGCATCCGCAGTTCCTCCCTACCCTTTACTGTTCCATTGTTGTTGCAAATGCCAAGTAAACAATCTTGACTCTCCTCACATGGTTTAGCAGCAGCCAGGCATTGCCAAAACTGCCAGGCTGTGAAGCAAGAATTTGCAAACTCCTGAATAATTTGGAAAAACGTGGAATTACAGTGAGAGGAAATGTTATTGACTGATTCCTGATTAGTACGGGTGTCAGGGGATATGAGGAGGAAGCAGGAGAGTGGGGTTTAGAGGGACAGGTCAGCCGTGATTGAATGGCCAAGTAGACTTGATGGGCCGAATGGCCTAAATCTGCTCCTGGAACTTCTGAACTTATTTACACTGAATATAGAAATGTGGATTCAGACCATCCAGTGGGTGAATAAGCAAAGGATCTAAGAAGGGTCTCGAGCCGAAACATCACCCACTCCTTGTCTCCAGTGATGACGCCTGTCCCGCTGGGTGACACCAGCAGTTTGTGCCCAGCAAAATAAACTGTGGTATGAAGTGAATTCTGCTCTCAGTACAGTCCATTTTATCCCCTCGTGAAGCACGGTGTCTGCACTCGGGCCATCTGAGGAACTGGCGGTGTGGCAAGAACCGGCCGCTCGCTGCACCCCACGCCGCGGCAAACGGCAAAACGCTCAGCAAAGGCAAGGACGCTCTCCATGTCGCCGCAGAGTGTCATCCAACAGAAAGCACAATTTGTCAAGCAAATAGGAAGCCTGGAGCATGGAGTGACTGTTCTGATTTGAAAAAGAAAAATCAGCCATCAGAATTTAATGGGCACATGTTTACAAACGGCACTGTTTCGGCGTTAAATTAGTACATCTTTTCCGCACTGAATTAATTCTGTTGACTGTGAAAAGCAGCCTCGAGAGTGGGGCTGAGAGTCACAGAAGTATTTTCACAAATGTTTTTTTCCCGTCTTCGCTTTGACTTCTCCAAGAGCACTGAAGCTTGCAGCAACTCGATTCTTTCGGCACTTCCCCCCAAGGTGACTGTGGAGGAGATGTCCTGGTGAATGTCACGGCAACAGAATGCAAATACAAAACCGGCCTGAAAATGATCACAAACAACAAGGTGATTGGCAACTGCTTAATGCCAGATGCCCTGAAGATTACACATTTTAGATTGCACCTCGCCTAAACGTGAATATCCTGCAATGAAGTGTAAATTATGAAACTTAAGCATGCAATAGATTGTAGGGGTTGACAGGCTGAAGAAAATTGTGTTGTGCCGTACGGGTGTGTATCTTTTCTCCGTACTGCTATAGAACTGGCAGCTTATCCTATGACTTTGACACACATCGTGACCCCGTGCTGTGTTGTACAGAGGACATACCTCTATGGCCCTGTCCCACTTAGGCGACTTTTTAGGCGACTGCAGGAGACTCTGCAGCCGCCACGTGTTCGCGGGTGGTTGCTGGGGAGTCGCCTTCATGGTCGTGAGGAGTTCCCGCATTCTGGGAACTAGCGTGAATTTTTCAACGTTTTGAAAAATTAGCAGCGGCTAGAATGAAGCAGCCACGGAGAGTAGCGAGAATTCTCGAGTCGTAGGTGGGTCGCCAGGAGGTCCTAAAGGGCCTGTCCTACAAGCATGTAACTCCATGCGATGAGCGTGACCTAACGTGGTCGCTTGAGCCGTCCGGCGTCGCGGGGCCGGTCCCACTTCGATCGCCGGAGCCGTGCGGAATTGTGCGGAGTTCGTCCCGAAAATTCCGCGCGGCAACGGCTTGTCGGCTCGCAGTTGCCTCGACGCATTACACACCGCCTCGACATCGTGCCTCCGTGACCCTCTATGTGTGTGGCTCCGTGGCCCTCTGTGTGTGTGCCTCTGTGCCCCTCTCTGTGTGCCCCTCTCTATCCTGGTGAACTTCGCTCCAAATTTGCCTCACTTTGAGCCGTGTTGCGCCACTCACCCGACCTCCGCATGGCCCTCGCTGCCGGTTTGGTCACGCTTGCCGCATGCAGGCGCATGCTGGTGGGAACGGCCCTGTACAGGGGATCACCCGACCTCCGCGTTGCCCCCGCTTCTCGTTTGATCGCGCTCATCGCATGGAGTCGGATGCTGGTAGGACAGGCCCTTAATGGGTTGCCAGGAGGTCGAAGGTTCTCGGAGGTTCTCGTAGGTTGTAGTCGGTGCTGACCGGTGAATTTCATTGGCTCATTTGGGGGAAAAAAATGGTAAGCAGCAGTTTTCAGAACCAAGGATTCCTTCATTCTGGCAATCAAGTGCTTTCACTGTTCCAAGAGATTCATGATCCACTATTTGCCCCCATTCCAGCAGAGACCTCACAAGACAAGCCTTGTCTCATCGAATAGTTTCTTGCATTAATCATGCTAACCTTTACTCTGTAAATAAAGCAGAAAAATATATATATTAAATACTTGTATTTTCATGCCTCAGCCCTGTCAACAATAAATGTAACTACTAAAATTTGCAGATTTAGCTTGAGTTTTTTATTTCTAATTTTCGAGATACAGTGTGGAGACGGGCCCTTGGTCCCTCCGAGTCCATGCTAACCATTGATCACCCATGCACTTGTTCTATCTTACGCACTAGGGCCAATTTACCCAAGCCAATTAACCGATGAACCTGTGGAGTGCGTGAGGAAACCGGCGCACCAGGAGAAAACCCACGCAGGTCACGGGGAGAAAACGTACAAACTCCATACAGACAGCACCCGTAGACAGGATGGAACCAGGTCACTGGTGCTGTGAGGCAGCAACTCTACCGCTGCGCCACCGTGCCGCCCATTTGCTGTATGTGTGCCGCGCTCTGCACTGTGAATTAACCATTTGTACCCCGGCACACGGCATATTCTGAGTGATCAGGAGCTTTAGAACGTTTTTATTTTAAATCCCTGTGACTGGCCTGTCTGTATCTTTGTCTTTTGCCTCTCACAGCTGTAGTCAGTAGGGGTCAGATACATTTCAATTCCGAGGATGTGAAGTGTTTACTAATTGGTGAGGCCAGGCTAACAGCTTGCTTGCTGTTCAGACAATGGGGAAATCAATGCAAAAATTTAGTTCATTAGCATTTTAACCATCTAAATTTCAATGTCCTTTATATTGGAATTCACGGATAGAAATTCATCCCCTGTTGGAGCCACTATAGTGCCATGTCAGCACAATACTTCAGGCTTCGGAACTTCAAAGGAATGGGAGTTGGAGACAGATTATAACATGCTGCTGCGGCCAAGTAATACATTTGGCTTTAGTAACTAACGAGGAACGTCCAGGAAGCTTTGCATTGATGTCCTAATACTCAAACACAACATCGCTCTTTCACAAAGTCCTCTCAGTGCAAGTATGTTCACCAAGTGAGATGCACCATTTTATGCATCAGTGTCTTTCCTTTAATAGACACACAATGCTGGAGCAACTCAGCGGGACAGGCAGCACCTCGGGATGGAAGGAATGGGTGACGTTTCGGGGCGAGACCCTTCTTCAGACTGAGAGTCAGGGGAGAGGGAAATGGGAGATACGGAAGGGTAAGGTCTGAAAATGTGAGTTACTCCAGCATTTTGTGTCTATCTTCGGTGTAAACCAGCATCTGCAGTTCCTTCCTATGCTGTGCCATTCCATTCTATGATGAACTCCCATGTGGAGATAGTTGTGATAGTTGTCATGCCTGTGGCTGGCTTAAGCCTGGGTTTAACACCGAATCATCGGATGCTGCTCATTGACTCATCAGTATGCTTGTGTCATAAATTAATTAGTGATAGGAGAAGAATTAGGCCATTCGGCCCATCAGGTATACGCTACCATTTAATTAAGGCTGATCTTTCTCTCCCTCCCAACCATTGACTTGGATCCACAACCTTCTGTGGCAAAGAATGCTACAGATTCACCACCTTTCACCTTCATCCTTTCACCCTGCAGGAGCAGTTTCTAGATTAGGTGGTGGACCATTGTTTTTGCAAGGAATCTCTGATTAAATCATCTAATATTCTAACTTTGCTGATAATTGATTGTGGACCGAGTGCACAGCAAATGGTCACATTTGGTTTGTCTTGCCCTTTGCGTTAGGCTTTAGACTTAAGATTTTAGAGATACAGCGCGGAAACAGGCGCTTCAGCCCACCGAGTCCGTGCCAACCGGCGATCCCCGTACACTAGCACTATCCTACACACACTCAGAACAATTTACAATTTTACCGAAGCCAATTAACCTACAAACCGGTACGTCTTTGGAGTGTGGTAGGAAACCAGGGCACCCGTGCAAAACCCACACAGGTCACAGGGAAAATGTACTAACTCCGTGCAGACAGCACCCGTAGTCAGGGTCGAACCCGGTCTCGGAGGCTGTGAGGCAGCAACTCAACCGCTGCGCCACTGTAAACTCGGTGGGCCGAAGGGGCCTGTTCCTCTAAAGTCTATCACGGTAATTAAAATATTATTGATCACTATATATTTTATTTGTGTGTTGTTGCAGCAAATAATGATTTCATTTTTACTCAAGGCCGGGGAATCAAGAACACGAGGGCATGGGTTTAATGTAAGCAGGGAAAGATTTAATAGGAAACTGACGGGCAATGTTGTCACACGTAGACGTGGGTGAGTGTATGGAACAAGCTGCCAGAGGAGGTAGGTTTGGAGGGATAGGGACAAAAATGGGCAATTGGGACTAGTTGAGATGGGGTAGCTTGGTCAGCATGGCAGCATGGGACTGAAGGGCCTGTTTCCGTGCTATCTGACTATGATTCTCTCAGATCAAATGCCGTGTCTTGATCGCAAATGTCGACAATTCCTTTCTCCCCGCAGATGGATTTCGGCCCGCTGGGTTCTCTGCAGCAAATTGCTCTTTGGCTCTTCTTTGGAGATTCAATTTCAATCTCCATAACTTGACATTGTAACATTGCTTCAGCTGCGTTGCCAAATAAGTAATGATATTGCAGAGTTTAAAACGTTGGACAGTATTTGTCTTGCCACTGAGAGCTCAGAGCCATACAGATGTAAGCTTCGAATGCTTGCAGCACATCACCCTGGGCATCACGTCATTGTGGTAGCATGTGCCAGAAAGTAACTTTGCATCAGCTGAATCAGTGATACTTGCAGGAACTAAACTGACAGCACAATGAGGGACGTCTCCCAATTACTAACAATGATCACTGGAAGCCGCAAGGATGCATTTGTGCTGCAAATTTAGCACTGCTGCAATGTGCATTCATATTCTACTTGAAATGCACTCTTGGTCAATGTCAGACAGCTGCCAGAACGTTTCTCAGAGCACCTCTCGATGAACTTCCAACTTGGTCGGCATGAGGAAGACGGGCGGAGCGGCTCTCTGATTCTACCACTCTACAACTGGTGTGAGTCAGGTGTACCAAAAGTGCTTGGATGCTCTGATCAATTTATGGAGCAGCGTACCTGCTATTAATTTAAGGTACTTTGTTTTGTGAGCAAAGATAGATGCAAAGTTCTGGAGTAACTCAATGGGTCAAGGCAGCATCTCTGGAGGAAAACGATGGGTGATGTTTCGTGTCGGGACCCTTGTTTACTCGATTAAAAAAAGGCAACACTTTAAAAAATAATGCCTTTGAAGAACATCACCTATCTATGTTCTCCGGAGATGCTGCCTGAGTTACTCCAGTACTTTGTGTCTACCTTTGGTATAAACCAACATTTGCAGTTCTTTGTTTCTACATATCTGGTTTGTAAGAATTTGCATTTATCTGGTAGGAAACTTAATGTGTGCATTCTCATACTTTTAGAATCACACCATCAACTAATTTCTCTGATGCTTCTATCCCTGTCCTTGTGTGCACCCTGTTCCATCAGACCCACCTTGGTGTTGGCCGGTGGAGTCTAGTTGGAATAGTCAAGTCTGGACCTCCTCGGGTTTAACAAGGACAACGGCAAACCGAACCAGGCATACCTTCAGGAACACGTGTCAGAGTTTCCAAGCCAGGAGAAGTTGCAGCCAGAGTTTTGTGCATGTCAAGCAGCAACGGCAACATGCAGGGGACTGAGCTGTGACCCTGTAACCAACCTATCGCAAGGGACAATTAAGCAGATGAAGAGAGGAGGAGATACCAGCAGCTTTGCAACCTCTGCGATGGCTGAGGCCGGCGTGTGAATACAAATGACCAGACTCAGGTACTTAGTAGTCAAGAGCGTCAAGTACGCAATGAATCTTCAACTCCTCAGAGACCACCATTGGAAATATCAGGCCAGGCAGCCTGATACCCTCACCACACGTGGCTGCCAGTAATGGCCGCAGCTAAAGTCAGTGGTCAGATGCCCAGATCCCAGGTGTTACAGTGAGGATTTACCCGACAACCAGCCACATCCCAGCCAAGTTGTTCTGTTTAGTTTAGAGATCCAGCGAGGAAACTGGCCCTTCGGCCCACCGAGTCCACCCCCATCAGCGATCCCCGCACATTATCACTGCCCTACACACACTCGGGACAATTTTACACGTACACCAAGTCAATTGAATGACACTGAAAACTGAGAGGAAGTGAAGAGTGAGATACGTGCCCCTGTGTTATAGTTATCTCTTAGCCTCCTCTTTCCTCCCCCCATCCCTTTCCACCTAAGTCCCTACCCCCAGCTTTAGTTTAATTTAATTTAGAGATACAGCACGAAACAGGGCCACCGAGTCCGCGCCGACCGGCGATCCCCAATCACACGCTACCATACACACACTAGGGGCAATATACAATTACACACTTACAATTATACCAACCAAGCCAGTACGTCTTTGGAGTGTGGGAGGAAACCAAAGATCCCGGAGAAAACCCACGCAGGTCACGGGGAGAACGTGCAAACTCCGTACAGACAGCACTCGTAGTCGGGATCTAACCCGGGTCTCTGGCGCTGTAAGGCAGCAACTCTACCGTTGCGCCATCGTGCCGCCACTAATCCAGTGCAGGAAAACCGTAAACATCTACCCAGTAGATATGCGGGGAATGGAGGGATATGGATCATGTGCAGGCAGATTAGATTAATTTAACTTGTCATCATGTTCGGCGCAAACATTGTAAACTTTTCTACATTTTTATATACACTCAATTATGTTAGCGGTGCCAGTGCACGCCATTACAAAAATAAACTAAAGATGTACAGGTTTGTAATTAGCATGGCATAATCATATCAATGTAAAATTGTCCCTGGTGTGTCGGTTAGTGTTAATGTGCGGAGATCGCTGGTCGGTACAGAGTCGGTGGGCCGAAGGGCCTGTTTCCGTGCTGTATCTCTAAACTAACAGGGTCGGTCAAAGTCAGCATGGATTTATGAAGGGGAAATCGTGCTTGACTAATCTTCTGGAATTGTTTGAGGATGCAACTAGTAGAATGGATAAGGAAGAGCCAGTGGATGTGGTGTATCTTGGCTTTCAAAAAGCCTTTGGCAAGGTCCCACACAAGAGCTAAGTGTGCAAAATTAGAGCACATGGTATTGGGGGAAGGGTGTTGACATGGATGGAGAACTGGTTGGCAGACAGGAAGCAAAGAGCAGGAATTAACGGGTCTTTTTCAGATGGCAGGCAGTGACTTGTGGGGTGCCGCAAGGCTCGGTGCTGGGACCCCAGTTGTTTACAATATATATTAACGATTTAGACGATGGAATTAAATGTGACATCTCCAAGTTTGCGGCTGACACAAAGCTGGGTGGCAGTGTGAGCTGCAATGAGGATGCTGTGAGGCTGAAAGGTGACTTGGATGGATTGGGTGAGTGGGCAGATGCATGGCAGATGCAGTATAATGTGGATAAATGTGAGATCATCCTTTGGTGGCAAGAAGGTAGATTATTATCTGAATGGTGTCAGATTCGGAAAAGGGGAGGTATAACAAGACCTGGTGTCCTTCTACATCAGTCACTGAAAGCAAGCATACAGGAAGTGAAAAAAGCCAATGGCATGTTGGCCTTCATTACAAGAGGATTTGAGTTTAGGGGCAAGGAGGTCCTACTGCAGTTGTACAGGGCCCTGGTGAGACCGCACCTGGAGTATTTTGTGCAATTTTGGTCTCCTAATTTGAGGAAGGACATTATTGCTATTGAGGGAGTGCAGAATAGGTTCACCAGGTTAATTCCCGGGATGTCGGGACTGACATAAGATGAAAGAATGGGTCGACTGGGCTTGTATTCACTGGAATTTAGAAGGATGAGAGGGAATCTTATGGAAACATATAAAATTCTTAAAGGATTGGACAGGCTAGATGCAGGACAAATGGTCCCAATGTTGGGGGAGTCCAGAACCAGGGGTCACAGTTTAAGAATAAGGGGTAGGCCATTTAGGAATGAGATGAGGAAAATCATCTTCATCCAGAGAGTTGTGAATCTGTGGAATTCTCTGGCGCAGAAGACAGTGGAGGCCAATTCACTGGATATTTTCAAGAGAGAGTTAGTAGATTTAGCTCTTAGGGCTAAAGATAGCGAGGGATATGGGTGAAATAGCCAGAACAGGGTAATGATTTTAGATGATCAGCCATGATCATATTGAATGGCGGTGTTGGCTCGAAAGGGCTGAATGGCATACTCCTGCACCTATTTTTCTATGTTCTATGTTCCTCCCCGATGTTGGGGAGGTCCAGGACAAGGGGTCACAGCTTAAGGATAAGGGGGAAATGCTTTAGGACCGAGATGAGAAGGAATTTTTTCACACAGAGAGTGGTGGGTCTCTGGAACTCTCTGCCACAGAGGGTAGTTGAGGCCAGTTCATTGGCTATATTTAAGAGGGAGTTAGATGTGGCCCTTGTGGCTAAGGGGATCAGAGGGTATGGAGAGAAGGCAGGTACGGGATACTGAGTTGGATGATCAGCCATGATCATATTGAATGGCGGTGCAGGCTCGAAGGGCCGAATGGCCTACTCCTGCACCTAATTTCTATGTTTCTATGTTTCTATGTAAACTGCTTAAGATATCGTAAATGATGTCGTTTAAATAATATTAACTTCCCAGCTAATACCACAACAGCAAACCTAAAGTAGTGGCAACCAGCATTAGACACAAAATGCTGGAGAATCAGACTGAAGAAGAGTCTCGACCCGAAACGTGGCCCATTCCTTCTGTCCAGAGATGCTGCCTGTCACGCTGAGTTACTCCAGCATTTTGTGTCTATCTTCGATTTGAACCAGCCTCTGCAGTTCCTCCCGACACATCTTACAGCAGTATTTCACCACAGGTGTATCGGTTTGTAATCAGCTATCCGTGCAGAGTAAATCTTTGTGCGATTCCCCGCTGATGGGAAGTGTCACTACGGATCATAGGACGTCGGCGTGAATAAGCCTGCTGTGTGATTCAGGAGACGGAGAGTCATATACGCTCAGAAAATCCATTTCCCATTGTAATTTGCTCTCAGAGCACACCCGGTTTAATAAAAGCACAGCACCCGCGGCCCCTGGTGAGTAATTGAATTGAGATTCAACTGGTTGATAATGAAAAAAATATGGTTCACTTGCTAAAGTTTATTGAGAAGGGAAGACACAAAATGAAAAATGTTCCATCTGTCCGTTTGCGAGATGGCGGGGCTCATCACGGGGGCAGTGATCATGACCCACCCCCCCCCCCCCCCCCCCACCCCCCTCCGCCACACCGTCCCATTGACTCCCCGGCGAGACAGTGTCTTGCAAGTCATTCCCGCAATGTCAAAATAGTCGGATCAAAGTTGAGAAAGGGCAATTGACTGAGTTGATTGGAAAGCCTCTGACTGGGTTCACTTCCCCTAGATGAAAGAGGCAGCCATACTTCAAATAGCTTTAATTCTGCCATGCATCCTCAATGTGCTGGTGCAAATGCCAATGTTGGAAATATGTGCTCAATAGGAACTCCAGACTTCATTTTTGCCACTGAGAGGCGAACAGTCTCTGAACCAGGTGGATGGGATTAAGATTGTAAATTTGTGACTATTAAGGTTCAGAATATGTTCAGTGCAACGGGTACCAAGGTTCTGCCTTTCTGTGCGGGGTGGGTACGTTCTTCCTGCGACCCGCGCGGGTTTTCTCGGGGTGCTCCGGTTTCCTCCCACCATCCAAAGATGTGCAGATTGGAAGGTTAGACACAAAAAGCTAGAAGAACTCAGCTGTGTAGGCAGCATCTCTGGAGAGAAGGTGACTTTCAGTCTGAAGATGGGTCTCGACCCGAAACGGCACCCATTCCGTCTCTCCAGAGATGCTGCCTGCCCTGTTGAGTTACTCCAGCATTTTGTGTCTATCTTCGGTTTAAATGAGCATCTGCACTTCCTTCATACATTGGCTCCTGTAAATTGACCCTAATGTCGAGGATAAAATTAGTGTGAAAGATTGGCTTTGGTAAAATATTGTAACTTGTCCTATGTGTAGGGAAGTGCTAGTGTGCGGAGATTGCTGGTAGGAGCGGACCTAGTGAGCCTAGTGACCATGTGAGCCCTAGTGAGACCACACCTGGAGTATTGTGTGTAGTTTTGGTCCCCTAATTTGAGGAAGGACATTCTTGCTATTGAGGGAGTGCAGCGTAGATTTACAAGGTTAATTCCCGGGATTGCGAGACTGTCATATGCTGAGAGAATGGAGCAGCTGGGCTTGTACACTCTGGAGTTTAGAAGGATGAGAGGGGATCTCATTGAAACATATAAGATTGTTAAGGGCTTGGACGCACTCGAGGCAGGAAACATGTTCCCGATGTTGGGGGAGTCCAGAACCCGGGGCCACAGTTTAAGAATGAGGAGTAAGCCATTTAGAACGGAGACGAGGAAACACTTTTTCTCACAGAGAGTTGTGAGTCTGTGGAATTCTCTGCCTCAGAGGGCGGTGGAGGCAGGTTCTCTGGATGCTTTCAAGTGAGAGCTAGATAGGGCTCTTAAAAATAGCGGTCAGGGGATATGGGGATAAGGCAGGAACGGGGCATTGATTGGGGATGATCAGTCATGATCACATTGAATGGCGGTGCTGGCTCGAAGGGCCGAATGGCCTACTCCTGCACCTCATGTCTATTGTCTATTGACTCGGTGGGCCGAAGGGCCTGTTTCCGCGCTGTATCTCGAAGCTAAACTAAGCTAATTCTTGTGTGCATGCGGGTATGTGTGTATGTGTGTGTATATATGTGTGTGTGAGAGAGCGGGTGTTGTGAGTGTGTGTGTGCATGTCTGTGTGTGCGTGTGCATGTGCGTGTATATGTGTGTGTGCGTGTGTGTGTGCATGTGTGCGTGCGTGTGTGCGTGTGTGTGTGCGTGTGTGTACGTGTACATGTGTGTATGTGCGTGTGTGTGCGTGTATGTGTGTGTGCATGTATGTGTGTGTGCATGTATGTGTGCTTGTGTGTGCTTGTGTGTGTGTGTGTGTGTGTGTGTGTGTGCTTGTGTGTGTGTGTGTGTGTGTGTGCCTGTGTGCGTATTTACCACGTTTACCTCATCAATCTGGGCTTGTCTCCATCTCGGATCTCTGAGGTAGCTCCTTCAATCTGACCTGTTTAGGTCAGCAGCTTCTATTACTCACACACATTTTAATATATTAATGGATGGATGCCCTTTCAGTCGTTCCCGAAGTGACGGCACTCTTTCCCAAAATATTCATCGCTTGTTTATTTTGCCGCGGCTCACATCTTTAATCAACTTCCCTCGTAATTGCGACGTTTATGTTTGCAGTTATTATTAACGTGCAACTCGAAAATAAATTAATTTTGATTGCCACTGCAAAGTCAAACGGGAGCTAAGAAGGTTAATACGTCCCTGTCAAGTTGTTAGTCCTCTGTCATCCTTTGTGAGAATGATCAGAAGTGCTCGTGTTATTGAGCAGCCTGTTTTTTGTAACGCAGGAAGGTAGATCTGTCAGACCCAAGTTGATACTTGTTCTAGACTTCTGTCGGTTCACTGATAAAACTGTCAAAGTTCTGCACAAAGCTTCACTTCAGACAGTCTGATGCTTCAATGCTCGTGGGTAAGATTACACTACCTGACAGAAAATCAGAGATTTATTGAGTTTAGTTTAGTTTATTGCCCCGTGTACCAAGGTACAGCGAAAAGCTTTGGTTGTGTGCTAACCAGTCAGTGGAAAGTCAACACACGATTACAATCGAGCCAGTAATGTTCGATCAAAGATAGTCCGAGGGTCTCCAATGAGGTAGATAGTAGCTCAGGACCGCTCTCTAGTTGTTGGTAGGATGGTTCAGTTGCCTGATAACAGCTGGGAAGAAACTGTCCCTGAATCTGGAGGTGTGCGTTTTCACACTTTACATTTTGCCCGATGGAAGAGGGGAGAAGAGGGAGTGACCGGGGTGCGACTCGCCCTTGATGATGCTGCTGGACTTGCTGAGGCAGCGTGAGGTGCAGATGGAGTCAATGGAAGGGAGTTTGGATTGTGTGATGTTCAGGGATGCGTCCATTTTAAAAATACTGTTAATTTGTTGCTGTAGTTACATGACAAAAGCAATTTTATATTTTGTCAGATTCCTTCATTATTGTAAAGTGTTGCTGGTGTATTTGGCTTCCTGCTTCCTTGCAATTACATGGTTGATTGACCAGCTCCATCTGAGTGCTGTACAGGAACATCAAGAGCAAATTGAAATCCGTGTCGATGACAGGCACAAAGTGCTGGAGTAACTCAGCGGGTCTGTCAGCATCTCTGGAGAAAAGAAATGGGTGACGTTTCGGGTTGGAACCCTTCTCCAGACTGAAAGATAGAGAAGGCCAGAACAACTCAGGGCCAGCAACAGATGACCTCAGGAAGGGTGGAGCCCATAATGGCCCATTGTTGGCTAGGGAAGGTATTTTTAGTTTAGTTTAGAGTTACGGCACAGAAACAGGCCCTTCGGCCCACCGAGTCCACGCCGACCAGCGGTCCCCGCACATTAGCACTATCCTACACACACTAGAGATAATTTACAATTTTACCAAGTCTATTAACCCAGAGACCTGTGCATCTTTGGAGTGTGGGAGGAAACTGGAGCACCCAGAGAAAACACACGCAGGTTACAGGGAGAACGTACAAACTCCATACAGACATTCACCCGTAGTCAGGATCGAACCCAGGTCTCTGGCGCTGTAAGGCAGCAACTCTACTGCTGTGCCATCGTGCAGGCCTTCTATTGAAGCTGCTGCTGTCTATTGCATGATGATATACCTACACGGCTCAAAGATCTAGAGGGAAGTACATGGAACTGGAATATATATACATGTCAATGTTGGTGTTTATATGTGACTTGGAGCTAATGATCCAATACCCTTCTACATGAGAAGACCATAGCTCTGAGATGTATTACCTCGGGTACTTTCAATACCTTAAGAAGGAAACCTTTCAGGATATGTAGGAAGGAACTGCAGATGCTGGTTTATAGACACAACATGCTGGAGTAACTCAGCGACTCAGGCAGCATCTGACTGAAGTCTGGGTCTGATGAAGGATTCCGACCCAAAACTTCACCTATTCTTTTTCTCCCGTGCATTTCGGGATGGCTGGTTGTGGTGAATTTGGCGAGCAGATTGGTTTCAGCATCATCAGACCCACCAGTATTTTCATTGCGTGGTTCCACTTGTTGGTAAGTACTTAAATCAAACTGATGTATTGTACAAAATGAACCTATTCATGAGCATGGCTCAAACTAAAAAGCAATTTACTCAATAACTATGTGAAAGGAACAAATGGGATTAATGTAGGAATATTGTAAATGAGTGTTTGATGGTCAGTATGGCTACACTCACTGTAGGTGTGCAGTGTAAGGCCATCGGTATACTCAATCCTCGTAAAATGCTAATTTCACGCTAGATTTACCAAGATGTTTTGTGGCAGTCAGCTTTAGCCGTGTGTTCTTAAATTAATCATATGTTGAAAATATTGACATTCCTGAGTGGGTGGAAAATACTAACTCACCTCCCCCCCCCATCCCCCCCCATCCCCCCCCCCATCTATAAACAGGATCCTCCGTAATCTTTTGAAACTCGTGAAAGGTCTGGATGGAGTGGATGTGGAGAGGATGTTTCCACTAGTGGGAGAGTCTAGGACCAGAGGTTGTAGCCTCAGAATTGAAGGACCTTCCTTTAGGAAGGAGATGAAAAGGAATTTCTTTTGTCGGAGGCTGGTGAATCTCGGGAATTCATTGCCACAGAAGGCTGTGGAGGCCAAGTTGATGGATATTTTTAGGGCAGAGGTAGATAGAACCTTGATTAGTACGGATGTCAGGGGTTATGGAGGGAGAAGGCAGGGGAATGGGGTTAGCAGGGAGAGATAGATCTGTCATGATTGAATGGCGGAGTAGACTAGATGTGCCGAATAGCCTAATACTGCTCCTATCAGTTATAGGTTGAATGTGAAGGGGAAAAGATTTAATGGGAATCTGAGGGGTAACCTTGTCACACAAATGTTTGTGGATGTATGGAACAAATTGCCAGAGGAGGCTGGGACTATCGCAACATTTACGAAACAGTTAGACAAGTACATGGATAGGACAGGTTTGGAGGGATATGGACCCAATGCGGGCAGGTGGGACTAGTGTAGTAGGAACATGTTGGCCGGTGTGGGCAAGTTGGGCCGAAGGGCCTGTTTCCACGCTGTATCACTCTAGTCACACCGCACAGAAACAGGCCTTTCGGCCCAACTCATCCATGCTGACCAAGATGCCCTAACGAAGCAAGTCCCGCCTGCTCACGTTTTGCCCATATCCCTCTTAAGCCTTTCCTATCCAAATATCTTGTAAATGTGGTTCTTGTACCTGCCTCAAGCACCTCCTCTGGCAGTGCATTCTGTATACCCACCACCCTCTTTGTGAAAATGTTCCCCCTCGGGGCCCTATAAACCTTTTCTCTCTCACCGTAAACTTGTGCTCTCTACCCAATCTATTCCCCTCATGATATTATGGTCACGTGTACCGAGGTACAGTGAAAAGCTTTTTGTTGCGTGCTATCCAGTCAGCAAAAAGACCATAAATAATTACAATCAAGATGTCCACAGTGTACAGATACAGGATGAAGGGTGTAACATTTAGTGCAAGATAAAGTCTCATTAAAGATAGTTTGAAGGTCTCTATTAACGTCGTGGGAGGTCAGGACTGCTCTCTGACTGGTTGCCCATGGACTGCTGTCAAGAACCGGTCCCTGAATCAGGAGGTGTGTGTTTTCACTCGCCTGGTGGGAGAGGGGAGAGGGGAGAAGAGGGAGTGCCCAGGGTGAGATTCATCCCTGATTTTGCTGCTGGCCTTGCCGAGGCAGCATGAAGTTCCGATGGAGTCAATGGAAGGGAGGTTGGTTTGCGTGATGGTCTGGGCTACATCCACAGCTCTCTGAAATTTCTTGCGGTCTTAAATGGAGCTGTTCCCAAACCATGCTGTGATGCATTCCCGTAAAATGCTTTCTACGGCGCATCTAAAGAGGCTGGTGTGAGTTGTTGGGTGCGTGCCAATTTTCTTAAAATTGCTAAAGGGCCTGTCCTACTTTCACAAGTTATTCCCCCGTGTTTTCCCCTTGATTCAAACTCACAGACTGTACGTAACGAGTCCGTAGGAGGCCGTAGGAGTCCGTAGATATATCGTAGCGGCTCGTTATGCCAGCCGTAGGTACTCGTGGCATCAGGTAAGTCAGGACGTTTTTTCCAGCCCGATAAAAAATGTCCACGAGTAAAGAAAATAGTCAGGATGAAAGAAATTGCAACTTTTTACTGGTAAGGAGGGCGTCGATATAGTTGTGGGAATTCGTCGACATACTCGTAGGAGTTTGTAGGAGTTTGTGAACATAGTCGTGGAAGGTCGTGGGAGTTCGTAGATTACCACAATCTTGATTTTTTTTGTTGTCCTTTAAACTCGGCAGAGGTTTTAAATTAAGTCATGAAAGTGGGACAGGCCCTCAAGGAAGCAGAAGTGTTGGTGTGCTTTCTTGGCCACTGCTTCCACATGGCTGGTCCAGGATAAGTTGCTGGTGATATTTATTCCTTGGAGGTTGAAGCTTTGAACCATCTCTACTTTGGTGCCTCCGCTGTATATTGGGGTGTGTCTACCTTTGCAACTTGAAATCGATCACAATCTCCTTCGTCTTGCTGATATTGAGGGCAATGTTGTTGGCTTGGCATCAGGGCACGAGGTTCTCAATCTGACGTTGGAGGGGGTTGAGTAGAGAATGGATGGAGAGTGAGTTAGTCAGGACGAACGTGGTCAAGCAATGGTCCTGGGAGCAGAATATCTCTCTGCTTCTCTCCATCCCATCCTATAAAATGTCTTTCTGAAAATTGCTGTGCCCTGCAATGGGGATCCAAACTTCTCCATTAATGCTTAAGTGCAAATAGAACACAGTGCCACTTTGAGAGGAGGCAACGTGCCCCGACTGCTGCCAGCTGCTTTCAGCTGTGCTGGCACCGTCCTGAGGCACAAACCCAATGATCGGGAGGTCACCACATGAAATCCTCGCTGCACACGAGTTTAGTTGAGTTTATGGTCACGTGTACCGAGGTACAGTGAACAGCTTGTATTGCATGCCAACCGGTCAGCGGAAGGACAATGCGTGATTACAGTCGAGCCATTCACAGTGTACAGGTACAGGATAAGGGAATAACGTTTAGTGCAAGATAAAGCCAGCCAAGTCAAGAGTGGTTTATTGTCATATGTTCCAGGTAGAACAATGACATTCTTACTTGCAGCAGAACAACAGAATATGTAAACATAGTACACTGTAAACTATATAATAAACAAGAAAGAAAGTTCAGAATGTGTATGCATACATACATACATACATGTATATACACACACATACATACATGCATACATACATACATACATACATACATACATACATACATACATACATGCATACATACATGTATATACACACACATACATACATACATACATACATACATACATACATACATACATACATACATACATACATACATACATACATACATACATACATACATACATACATGTATATACACACATGCTGAACTTTTTTTCTCATTTATTATATAGATTGCAGTGATCATATATATTTGATCGAAGATAGCTGAGGAACACCAATTGTAGTTGAGGGCACTAGTTGAGGTAGACAGTGGTACAGGAATGTTCTCTAGTTGCAGTAGGGTGGTTCAGCCCTGAGCTGCTATCTACCTCATTGGTGAATGCACATCCATTAGTAGTGCACATTTTCAAATGCAACCCCAATTTTCAGGTCGACGTCTATTGTTTCAACATTTTGGCTGTAAATCTGAACTGAATCATTAACAAAGGAATTCATCTGTGAGCTACTGCAAGCAAATAGTCTTGGTTGCGTTTTATTTTTCATTAGTTGGTGACATCACAATTGCTTGGCGCTATTGACGCTGATAGGGGGAACCTTGAGGACAAATTGTTCCGTGTCAGGCCTCAAAAACGTTGCACCTGCAGCCACTGGAACCACAGAATTACTACTTTGAACATAATATATTCCTCCATGGTGTTTCATCCACAAGCCTATTTTTCCTCAACATCATTAAGAAGAATCAAGAGACAGACAGTTCTTAATAACTACCATAATTCCTGGGCACTGTCACTTTCGTGACAGGCTCCAATGTGTTTTCTCACCACAGTTCCCTGCCCCTTTCAAAGGATCTTTGGAGCTCATCGTTCTCCTGCCAGCTTCCCCACGTCCCTGCCATTGTGTTGGCTCCTGCACCACGCTGGCTTTGCCCGGCCTGTCTGGGCTGCGACATCCCGCCCCACAGCAGCCGATTAAACAGGCCACAGTGGGAAAGGGAGCGCAAAACGTCGATCGATGGGCAGCAAATTACCCTGCGCTGGAAAGGCTATCAGAGCAGTGCGATTCCCATTATCCAGAAATAGCTGTGAATGAAGCAACAATGAGCCTCGGCACCAGGCTATCACAGGGATCTTCTGTATTGTTTTAGACAGCTAACATCGCCACGGTATATTGGATTACAATATTTCAACATGCATTGGCAAACATTGTAAAAGGGTGGCAGGCATTTTATTTTAGAAGTCGCAGCATCGTAGAGCTGTACGGCACAGAAACAGGCCCATCAGCTACTTCTCCATGCCGACAGGAAGAAGGGTCTCGACCCAAAACGTCACCCATTCCTTTTCTCCAGAGATACGGCCTGTCCTGCTGAGTTACTCCAGCATTTTGTTTCAACCAACAAATTGACATCCAGTGTTGTCAAGGTCGGAAGATGCTGGAGTAACTCAGCGGGTCGGGCAGCATCTCTGGAGAGAAGGAAGGGGTGAGGTTTCGGGTCGAGACCCTGCTTCAGACTGCCAAGGTGCATTGACCAGGTCAAAGTTCCCGTTGGTCTGCACCTTTCACCCCATCTGTCTTCACATCCTTCACATCCAACACATCATCCGCTGGCATTTCTGGCTCCTCCAGCGTGATCCCACGACCAGTCACATCTTCCCATCCCCAGCCCTTTCCGCCTTCCTCAGAGACCTCTCCCTCCACAAACCCCTTGGTTCACTCATCCCTTCACAGCCAAGGGCAAGGTGGGCCAAAGGGCCTGTTTCCATGCTATATGACTATCATTGTGCTACTATTCCTAACGATATATTTTACGTTATTCAATAAAAAATTCAGCCATCTATTATCCTTTATGGTTGCATTCACCCGCACAGTTTTGAAGGGAGAAAAAGGTAAGGCTTGTGATGAATTATTATGTTACAGCAGGAGAATTCAGAGGAAGCCTAACTAGACACACTCCAGCAGTTTGATTAGTACAAATTAAGAGAACAATTTCTGACAAGAACCCAATGAAAATGTACATTACTTCAGCTGGTAGTCTTGTATTGTATAATGAACAGCATTTCACATTTTTATTAGATTCATGGTGCGAGCTGTCACACAGGAAGCAGCACATTTGTCAGATGTAATAACATCAAAAGATTTTGCCGTTATACCAAGACTTTACTGCGCACGCTCGTCAGCGCAGAAGAGAGACACAAGGAACTGCAGATGCTGGACCATTCAGCAAAATACAAAGTGCTGGAGGAACTCAATGGGTCAGGCAGCACCTGTGGAGGGAATGGACAGATGATGTTTCGGGTCAGGGCCCCAGCTTTCTTCCCCCATCTCTACAATCAACCTAAAGAAGGGTCTGAAGAAGGGTCTCGACCCGAAACGTCGCCTATCTCCTTCGCCCCTTAGATGCTGCTGCACCCGCTGAGTTTCTCCAGCTCTTTGTGTAACCCTCGATTCTCCAGCATCTGCAGTTCCTTCTTTAAAACCTAAAGAAGGGTCCTGACCCGAATCTTTCCTTCCACAGTCCATTCCTTCCACAGATGCTGCCTGACGGACGAGGCCCTACCTCAGCCTGGGGCGTACCTGGGCTTACCTGGATCAGTACATCCTGCATGTGGACCGGACTTTAGACTTGGGACCTTTTCTTTTGTAAATGGCGAGGAAGAAATATGGTGACTTGCGCATGTGTGAGTTTTGCAAAATGAATTTCTCTGTGTTATGCATATGCAACAATAAAGAGCCAGTGAACCAGCGGTAGAGTTGCTGCCTCATCGTGCCAGAGACCCGGGTTCAATCCTGACTCCAGGTGCTGTCTGTACGGAGTTTGCACGTTCTCCCTGTGACCCTGTGGGTTTTCTCCGGGTGCTCCGGTTTCCTCCCACACTCCAAAGACGTGCAGCTTTGCAGGTTAATTGGCTTCTCTAAATTGTCCCTAGTGTGTGGGATAGAACTAGTGTACAGATGATCGCTGGTCGGCGTGGACTCGGTGGGCCAAAGGGCCTGTTTCCACGTTGTACCTCCGAACTAAACTAAAACAAAATGTGGGGCACGACCGCGGCCTCACGTGACGCAGGTTGGAGGAGCTTCCCTGGGGCAGGCCTGAAGGCCAAGTGGTCCCCAAGACCTCACTGCACCTCACATCCACTTCCAGGAGAGCATGCCAAGGACAATTGGACCCGTGCCTTCTAACCTGGTTGGTGCAGACATGGGGAGAATACTGAGAACATATTGACCCAATCTCATTACCCAATTTGGCTGGAAGCTTGGGCATACAATATAACGGCAAGTGACATTGCAACGTTACTCTGTCTGGGCAGCAGAGGAGCAAATGGTTTCTACTATCGTGAGTCCAGATAAACGATCCATTGGGAAATGTGTCATCATCTGTCTAGTTTAGTTTATTGTCACGTGTACCGAGGTACAGTTTAAAGCTTTTTGTTGCGTGCTATTCAATCAGCGGAAAGACTGTATACGTGATTACAATCGAGCTGCCCACAGTGTACAGGTACATGATAGAGGGAATACTGTTTCGTGCAAGGTAAAGTCCGATTAAAGATAGTCCGAAAGTCTCCAGTGAACTTCAGATAGTAACTCAGGACTGCTCTCTAGTTGTTGATAGGATGGTTCAGTTGCCTGGTAACAGTTGGGGAGGAACTGTCCCTGAATCTGGAGGTGTGTATTTTCACACTTCTGTACCTCTTGCCTGATAGGAGAGGGGAGAAGAGGGAGTGGCCAGGGTGAGACTGGTCCTTGATGATGCTGGCTGGCATCAATGGATTAGCACCAATGACCGCTGCCATCTACACCCTCTCACTGTGTCTTCTTAACTGGGATTGACTTCATGGGGCCACCTGCGAAGACCATCTAATAATGAATGCAGGGGAATGACTATCATTTTGATGTGATTGCTGTCTGACATCGAATGCAAAATAGTGCAGCCTATTCATTGAAATTTAGATTTATTGCAGTTTGCATCCAGAAAGGAAGCTGGGTGTAGCTTTTCCATGACAAATATCGAGTTTTCTTTGTTTAGGAACTGTCGGCAAGACCAGCGATACTTATCAAATTTAATAATATAATGCAATTGAATAGGGCCTCTCATCCTCGAATATCTCAAAGCGTTTTAGACGATAATCTTTTTGTGCGAGGGTTGTGTAGATCCTCTCCTCTGCGTTAATTAAAACTGATTCTTCATTGCACCTTTCCCATATCATTTTTATCACCTAGCTTTTATTTTTATGAGACAGGACGTTGCACTTGATTAAAACACTGAGTTGGGGAAATAGATTAATGATGTGCCTCCTAATTGGTTCTGGAACCGTACATTTTAATGTTGAGGGGAGCTCTGTGTGATTTTCCTGCACCTTTTATGTAAACAAGAGGGCTTAACTGGGGGGAGGGGATGAACGCAGCAGGTCAGGCAGCATCCGCAGATGGAATGGACAGACACGTTTCGTCAAGTCCATTTCATTCCACAGATGCTGCCTGACCTGCTGAGTTCTTCCAGCAGTCTATTTTTTGCTCGGGATTCCAGTATTTGAAGTCCCTTTTTTTTTTAGAGCTATGGAGTGGAAACAGGCCCTTCAGCCCACCACGTCCTGGTCACCCATATACTAGTTTAAGAAGGAACTGCAGATGCTGGAAAATCGAAGGTAGACAAAAGTGCTGGAGAAACTCAGCGGGTGCAGCAGCATCTATGGAGCGGAGGAAATAGGCAACGTTTCGTTGCCTATTTCCTATTTCCTTCTCTCCATTGCCTATTTCTTTCGCTCCATAGATGCTGCTGCACCCGCTGAGTTGCTCCAGCACTTTCGTCTACCCATATACTAGTTCCATCGTACATTCTAGGGACAATATCCAGAAGCCAATTAGAGATAAATGAGCATGATGACCTGGGCTCAGAGTTGGTGGGGGAAATATGGGTGGGAACATGGGAAAGAGAATGTGAAATGGGAGGTGTTACTAGAAGTTAGTGAATTCAATGTTTACTCTGAATATTTAGCTTGTAAACTACCCAAGCAGTGCTGCTCCTCCACTTTGCGAGTAGCCCGACTCTGGCAATGGAGGAGGCCTAGGACTGAAAGGTCACTATGGGAATGGGGAGAGGAATTTAAATACAGATACACCACTGATGTTCTGGCAACTGGTGGTCCGGGTGACAAGTAAAGTTAAGCTCGATCAGGGTAATCACCAATTATTTGGGTTGGATCTATTTGGGTCTATTGGATAATTTTCGCCCTCTGATGCATGAAACACAGACTGTTCAGACATTTCCCAGAGTACAGTGGAACCCTGACTATCTGAATCACTGACTTTAACGCTGCTGGGGGCAACATGACAGGCAATCGAGATTGTCGCATGACTAAATGTGGCGCAGCGGTAGAGTTGGTGCCTTACAGCGCCAGAGAGCCAGGTTCGACCCTGACGATGGGCGCTGCCTGTACGGTGTTTGCCTGTTCTCATTGTGACCGTGTGGGTGTTCTCTGGGGGCTCCCACATCCCAAAGGCGTGTGGGTTTGTAGGTTTAATTGGCTTCTATAAATTGTCCCTAGTGTGTGTGGGTGATGGCTGGTCGGCGAGGACTTGGTGGGCCAAAAGGCCAGTTTTCGCGTTCTTTCTCTAAAGCTAAAACTTATAAACTAGAACTAAATCTGAAAATGTAATTATTCAAGTCCGATGATGACAGGGCTGAGGCATGAAATTACTAGTAGGATATAATTAATAAAACACTTTTCTGCTTTCTTTACACAGTAACGATGAACGTGATTAATGTAAGCGACTGTTCGATGAGACAAGGCTTGTCTTGTGAGATCTCTGCAGGATGTGGCGTATAAACTGTGGATCTTGAAGCTACACATACACTGACAGCACTGGCCTGGCCTTTATTAAGGTAAATAAATGTGCGCCCACTATTCCAGCAAAATATGGAATTACCAGGTATCTGGAAAGAAAATGTTATATAATGGTAACAGATCAAAGGGTTTCTGCAAGAGAGCACATTGAGCCAGCGTTTCATGTAACCCGAGTCTGAGCTATTCTGTAACAGCCATTAGTGTCCTCACAGCTCTGTGATTTGAGCACAATATAAATGTATTATTTCCGTATGTTGTTTGTAATTTTGCTCCATGGACAGGGTTTGTTCTGCCCAGTAATTTGAGGCTCGAGTGAGAGGAATGTGGTAATCATGTTCTACTCTCAAAGTGAAGAGATATAATAGTGAATTTAAGATGTCAAATCGAGGGCTTCTCTACTTTATCAGAACATCTAAAGATTCCCTGACCACTATTTTAAAGATGAGTAGTGGAAATATCCCTGGTCAACTTTAATCCTACATGTGACATTGTTTAGAAAACATAATTCTATTGCTGTCTGTGGCATCCTGCTGTGTGCATATGGATATTTACCTTGTGCCTTGATTGTAATCTTGCATAGTCTTTTCCGAAGATGGGTCTCGACCTGAAACGTCACCCATTCCTTCTCTCCAGAGATGCTGCCTGTCCCGCTGAGTTACTCCAGATTTTTGGTTCTATCTTTGATAGTCTTTTCTTGGACTGGTTAGCACGCAACAAAAGCTTTTCACTGTACCTCGGTACACGTGGACAATAATAAACTAAGCTGGATTAAAGGGTCTGTCCCACTGTACGAGGTAATTCAAGAGTTCTCCCGAGTTTCCCCTGATTCGAACTCGGAGAATTACGGTAATAGCCGCTGGTAGGTACTCTGGGCTCTCTTGGACATTTTTCAACATGTTGAAAAAACTTCACGAGCTTACCGCATTTCCTGAGTACCTGCCGTTAGCGTTACAAGCCGCTAAGAGACGTCCCTAGCTCCGACGTACCCGCTACGTACATTCTACGTACTTACCAAAAGTTTGATTTTTTTTTAAACTCGGGAGAGCTCTATAATGACCTCGTACAGTGGGACAGGCCCTTTACAGTGGTTCTGGGTTGAATCCGGTTTCTGAACTTAAGGTTCAAATGAAGTGGAAAGGATCCACAATCCTTTCCAGACTCGAGCCACTCCTGCCAGTGAAGGCAGCCTCAGGGCAGTGGATGAATTGGAGCAATTGCAATGCTCTTTGAGTTAATAGGGCACAACATAAGACCCAGGCCGAGACCCTTCTTCCAACGTGGGTCTGAGAAGAGTTGCTGCCTGACCTGCTGACTTACTCCAGCATTTGTGTCTATCTTCGGTGTAAACCAGCATCTGCAGTTCCATCCTACACATAAGACCCAGGTTGTTCCCTCTTCCCCCCTCCCCCGACAACCCAACTACAAAAATCAGGGCCTTAAACTTGGTCATAGAGTCATAGAAGCCTGACCAAGTTGGCAGATTGGGTGAGTCCCTCTCACCTGCATTTGACTCATAGCCTTCTAAACCCATCCTGACTACCTGAATCGCTGACTTTAATGCTACTGGGGGTAACATTCCATTGTTCAAAGTGTGGACTCTTGTACATCAGCGAGGCCAAACGTAGACTGGGCTATCATTTCAATGAACACCTTTGCTCAGTCTGCCTGAACCTACCTGATCTCCCGGTTGCTAAACACTTTAATTTCCCTTCCCATTCCCACACTGACCTTTCTGTCCCAGGCCTCCAATGTCAGAGTGAGGACAAATGCAACAGCATCTTATATCTCGCTTTGGCGGGTTACAACTCATTGGTATGAATATGAAATCTTCTAACTTCAAGTAACCCTTGCGTTCCCTCTTTCTCCATCCGTCCCCCACACAAGTCGTACCAGTTTCTTTTCTTTTTTTAATATCTTTATTTATTAGCGGTACTGTAAGTTACATCAGTGTACATCCCTTGCATTGTATTATAGTCATTGTACCCCTTATTTTTTATTTTTATTTTAAGGCTTTAGAAAAGAGAGAATAGAGAGAAAAATAGCAGCATAGAAAGTAGAAAAGTGACAGAGGGAAAGGAAATCCTTGAAGAGTTAGAAACGGGAATTAAGAGATAGACCCTGGAGCGGAGAGAAAAAGAAAGAGGGAAAAATAGAGAAAGAAAAAGGAAAAGCCAGTTACTTTATTATAAACATCTCGCAAAAGGAATCTACCAACTCGACAATTTTTCCTCCCCCCCCCCCCTTACCAAGACCCAACACCGGTACTTTTTTGAGGTATTCTTGCACCTCATCCTTGTAATAGATTTATAAATGCAGACCACGTCTTATAGAAACAGTCTGATTTTCCTGCTAGTCGGAGTCCCATATCTTCCAAGTGTAGTGTTTCAAACATAGATGAAATCCACACATTGACTGTGGTGAGACCAAATCTGGAGTATGGTGTACAATTTTGGTCGCCCAATTATAGGAAGGATGTCAACAAAATAGAGAGGGTACAGAGGAGATTTACTAGAATGTTGCCTGGGTTCCAGCAGCTAAGTTACAGAGATAGGTTGAATAAGTTAGGTCTTTATTCTCTGGAGCGCAGAAGGTTAAGGGGGGACTTGATAGAGGTCTTTAAAATGATGAGAGGGATAGACAGAGTTGATGTGGACAAGCTTTTCCCTATGAGAATAGGGAAGATTCAAACAAGAGGACATGACTTTAGAATTAAGGGACAGAGGTTTAGGGGTAACATGAGGGGGAACTTCTTTACTCAGAGAGTGGTAGCGGTGTGGAATGAGCTTCCAGTGGAAGTGGTGGCGGCAGGTTCGTTGGTATCATTTAAAAATAAATTGGATAGGCATATGGATGAGAAGGGTATGGAGGGTTATGGTATGAGTGCAGGCAGGTGGGACTAAGGGAAAAAAGTTGTTCGGCATGGACTTGAAGGCCGAGATGGCCTGTTTCCGTGCTGTAATTGTTATATGGTTATATGGTACCGGAGAATTTTTCCAGAATTTTAAGATTAGGTTTTTCCCAGTTATTAAGCCATATTCAAATAGAGTCTTTTGAAACACGTTTAAATCAGGGCAGCCTTCTGATATCCCAAAGATTATCCAGTCTGCTTCCGGGGTCAGTTTTATTTTAAATATATTTGTGAAAATTTCAAAAATTTCAGTCTAAAATGTTTGAATTTTTGTACAAAAGACAAATGAGTGTGCTATATTAGCTTCTTGACATTGCCATTTATCACATATAGGAGAGACGTTGGGAAAAAGTTTACTTATTTTAGTTTTTGAATAGTATAATCTGTGTAAGATTTTAAATTGTATTAAAAGTCGTACCAGTTTCAACGTGGTCGTGTTGAGTCTCATTGTCTGTACTTGTTCTCACCTCGGACACAGCTAACAATGGCCTGTTTCCTTTATCATCAGTACTTGTTTGCATATCTTTCATTCCTTTTTTTCTATATCTCTCTACATCACCATCTATATCCCTCGATTCCCTGTCCCCTGACTCTCAGTCTGCAGAAGGGTCTTGGTCCTAAATGTCACCTATTCCTTTTCTCAAGAGATGCTGACTGACCTGCCGAGTTACTCCAGCCTTTTTGTGTCTGTCTTCTGTCCAAGGTCCAGCCTTCTTTTGGTTGGAAAACTTTGCAAGGTCGTCCTTCAACCAATAGTGGGAATGTGGAGATGAGAGGTGAGAGATGATATGGTGAAAAGTCTGGGAATGTTGTGATCTCAACTCACGTCCGGGTTTCCCTGTTGGCAACTCAGAGGGACTTTCCCAAAATGTATCCATTTGACCTCTTGACCAAAGGTCCTTCCTGTACTGCTTCCCACTGCCGAATGGCCTCCTCCTGCACCTAATTTCCAACTCTGCAAGGCAGTCACAACTAACAAGCACTTCAATTGATTATCATTCCTTGCTAAGCGACACTCAAAACTTGTAAATGGCAGTGTTTACAAGGAATGTAATCACTTACAAAACGTGTTTAGTAATCAGTTGTGCCCTCCATACCGAGACTTTGCCAAAATAAGAATACAGCTGGGTACTTGCGTTTGGAACATCCTGGTTTAATCACATTTCAGCAAGGATGACAGAACAAAGGAGAGAGGGGTGACTGGGTTCATCTAGCACAGTACAAAATCACCATTAGGATGGTGTAGGACGGAACTGCAGATGCTGGTTTACACTGAAGATAGACACAAAATGCTGGAGTAACGCATGCTGCCTGTCCCGCAGAGTTAATCCAGCATTTTGTGTCTATTCTTCATCATTAGAATGGAATGGACAGACAAAGTTTCAGGACAAGATTTTTCTTCAAACATCATTGACGAAGGGTCCCAACTCGAAACATCATTTTGCTCCACAGATGCTGCCTGGCCCGCTGAGATCTTCCAGCCATTTGTGATTTCCTACCAAGATGCCTTCATCAGTGAGGAGCAGTTTGGTACCGGCTGTGGTTGGTTTTGTTATAGTACGGCATAACGGCACATCTAAAACGACACCATTTACTTATAAGTTAATTTCTAACATGTGTTGACTTTATGCTTCTTAGTCATTAGTTTATTAAATTAGAAGTTAATTGGTCATAAAATCAAAACAGAAGAAGGGTAAGTAAAACATTGAGAGCAAAAAATGTTGATAACTTAATTTTTAATCATAGTGCATATCGGCACATTACTGTCCACAATAATGCACTGGGTACCAGTAATCAAAGCTTTTCAGACCTCATCTCCCTCTATCAACATAAGCCAGCCCGAGCGGCACGGTGGTGTAGCGGTAGAGCAACTGCCTGACAGCGCCAGAGTCCCAGGTTCGATCCTGACCACGGGTGCTTGTCTGTACGGAGTTTGTACATTCTCCCCGTGACCTGCATGGATTTTCTCTGCGATCCTCAGTTGCCTCCCACACTACAAAGACGTGCAGGTTTGTTGGTTAATTGGCTTGGCATAAATGTATGAATGTAAAATTGTCCCTGTGGTAGTGTTAATCTACGGGGATCGCTGGGCCGAAGGGCCTGTTTCTGCGCTGTATCTCCAAACTAAACCAAACTAATGCTCGCTTTGTACACTCTGCGAACAATTTCCCAGTGAACCTGAGCAGTTTCCCCAATAATGTTTACATTGGATGGAAAAATACAAAGTGCTGGAGGAACTCAGCGCATCAGGCAGCATCTGTGGAGGGAATGGACAGACGACGTTTCTGGTCGGGACCTTTCTTCAGACTTAAGGAGCAGGGGGGAGAAAGCCAAGAAAGAGAGGTGAGGGGTGGGACTAAGCCTGGAAGAGTGATAGGTGGATACAGGGGAGGAGAGTGATTGGCAGATGGCTGGAGTAAGTGACAAAGTCGGGAGGTGAAAAGAAGATAAAAGCTGGGCTGCCAACTCTCACGCTCCATGACCATTTAAGCAAAATTGCCCTCACTTTCCCCATTTTGATTCTTGAGATTAATATCCCTTTGCTCTGTTAACAGCATTAAAGTACTTATGAGTCAGGAAAGGGAACATGTTATTTTTTTTTAGTTTGCTTTAATTTGTTAGTTGATTTTTTGTTGACTGCCATAATTTCTGAAATAGTCTTAAAGTAACTTAACTGTTATAAATCAAACAATTGGAACTTGCATAAAACGTTTGAATTATTAGCAAGGCTGCCACCTCGCGCATTTCACAAAATTTTCACGCTGATCACAAAATTATATAATGAGAGTAGGACCTGCTTTGCTTAACAAATATTGTAGGAAGGAATTTGCAGATGCTGGTTTAAACTGAAGATAGACACTAAAAACTAGAAAAACTCAGCAGGACAGGGAGCATCTCTGGAGAGAAAGAATGGGTGATGTTTCGAGTCGAGACCTTCAGCCTGAAGAGGTTGAAAACCAGCCATAAAACTCAATGACTGGACATGTGTGTTATCCAACTAAGGGCAGAAATCAGAATCATGTGTTCATCTTTATTCACGTGACACCATAATAAATATATTACAGAAAAAATAATGTAATGGGGTGTCACGGTGGTGCAGCGGTAGAGTTTCTGCCTTACTACCACATGGGTTTTCTCTGGATATTCCGGTTTCTCCCATATCCGAAAGAAGTGCAGGTTTGTAGGTTAATTGGCTTCTGTAAATTGTCCCTGGTGTGATGGATGGAATTGGTGTACGATAGATTGCTGGTCGGTGTGGACCTGGTGGGCGGAAGGGCCTGTTTCCATATATATTTTACATATATATCTTAATTTCATTGAACCATATATGATTGAATATGTGGCATTATTTTCGTCTTGTTTCTATATTCAAAGGGTAAGGTTGAAACCGTCTGAAGAAGGGCTTCGGCCCGAAACGTTGCCTATTTCCTTCGCTCCATAGATGCTGCCACACCCACTGAGTTTCTCCAGGAATGTTGTCTACCTTCGATTCTCCAACATCTGCAGTTCCTTCTTGAACAAGGTTGATTGATTTATTTGTGCAGAACAGTGATGGAAGTCTGACTTTTGCTTTGTTTCTCTGAGTTTTTCTCTATATATATGCATAACAGCATGAATATAATCTGATTTCCATACATGAATATAGTCATTCATGTGCTGCACCTGTTGAGCAGAGCTTGGCTCTATTGTGGAATGTAATTAGGAATGTAATTTAGCCTGATCCAATTTAAAGCATAAATGTTGCATCCAAGTGTAAGTTAAAAGACTCGCTACAGTATGCACCAGATTGCACAATTTCAAGCTGAAAAATGGGAGGGGGGAATACCCCCCTCCCACCCACCCCCCCCCCCCCCCCCCCCCCCGGTTGCTACGCTCCCTCGCAATTTCTCACTCTCAACTCTCACCCAATGTTGGCAGCCCTGATCAGATAAGGAGAAAAGAGGAGGCGTGAAATGTAAAGCCAGAGAGAGGAATATGGGGGAGTGGATAGAGAGGGGGCATAAAAGCGATATGGGATGTGGGGTGGGAGATCCGTGTACAGAGGGGAAAGGAGCAGGGTGATTGGGTTTCAGCAGTTTGAGATTAGTTTATTGTCATGTGTACCGAGGTACAATGAAAAGCTTTTGTTGTGTGCTATCCAGTCAGCAGAAAGACCATACATGATTACAATTGATCTATTTACAGTGTCTAGATACATAGAAACATAGCAAACAGGTGCAGGAGTAGGCCATGCGGCCTTTTCGAGCCAGCACCACCATTCCATATGATCATGGCTGATCGTCCAAAATCAATACCCCTTTCCTGCTTTCTCCCCATATCCCTTGATTCCGTTAGCCCTAAGAGCTATATCTGACTCTCTCGTGAATACATCCAGTGAATCGGCCTCCACTGCCTTCTGTGCTTAGAGAAATGCACAGATTCACAACTCTCCAGGTGAAAACGTTTTTTCTCATCTCAGTCCTAAATGGCCTACCTCTTATTCTTAAAACTGTGAGCCCTGGTTCTATACCACTTGAAATTGGAGAATTCAATGTCAAAGTCATTTTACTTTGAACAGTGTAGGATTCCTTTGTCTGTTTCTCCATCTGATATTTGCAGTTTAATTTTGTACAGGGGTCTCCGTCTGTGTAGAGGTGGCTTGACCCTGGTTCAATTGTCATTAGCCTGGTACATACACCATCTGGTGGTCTGAGCCTGCAACTGCGTCCGGGCAGAACGTTTCTGAGATACATCCTCAGGGTCAAGAGGGTTTGTGTAGGAAGGAACTGCAGATGCTGGTTTAAACCGAAGATAGACGCAAAATGCTGGAGTAACTCAGAGGGACAGGCAGCCTCTCTGGAGAGAAGGAATGGGTGACGTTTCGGATCGAGACTCTTCTTCAGACTGATGTCAGGGGAGAATGAGGTACATAGATAAGGAAGTGTAAGGTGTGAAACCAGGTCAAAGGGAATGGAGACAATGAGAATGTTTTAGATCATTTTTAGCTGGGAGAAGGTAACAACAAAGCAAACAAAGATAAAATGTTGTCGGAGACAGTAAGACTGGTGGGAGAACTGGGAGGGGGAAGGATGGGGAGAAGGAGAAGGTTTACTTGAAGTTAGAAAAGTCAATGTTCACACCGCTGGGGTGTAAGCTGCCCAAGCGAAATATGAGGTGCTGTTCCTTCAATTTGTGCTGGGCCTCACTCTGACAATGGATGAGGCCCAGGACATAAAGGTCAGTGTGGGAATGAGAGGGGGAGTTAAAGTGTTTAGCAACCGGGAGATCAGGTAGGTTTAGGCGGACTGAGTGGAGGTGTTCAGCAAAACGCTGAAGAGGGATTAAGTGCCATAGACACGGTGTGCCGCAGGGCTGGTGGGAAGCCATGGCGGGCCATGGCCTGTAGATGGAGCCGCCGAGCCCGGTCTCTGCTCGTCCCCTGTGGACCAGAGAGGAATATAGAGGACGCCGGTGATGGTCGATGCAAGAGCAAGGGCCGGTAAGAGAGGGAACCAGTATCTTATCATCCGTGCTCCCAATTTGGCTGCAGAAGGAAGCCGGGGCACAATGGCTGAAGGAGAGGAAAGGGACGATCGGGACCAAGGCGACGGCTGAATGATCTGGATGATCGCTGGTCAGCGTGGACTGGATGGGCCGAACGACCTGTTTCCACGCTGTATCTCCAAAGTCTAAAGTACAGTCTACAGTTCACTTGGTGTAGCCAGTCACATAACTGCCATGATATTGTTACAATTGTTTGAAGCAAATGGTTCATATTTTTTCGTTTCATTTTAGATTAGTTTAGAGATACAGCACGGAAACACGACCCTCGGCCCACGCTGACCAGCGATCCCCGCACACTAGCACTATCCTACACACCAGGGACATAGTACAATTTTTACCAAAGCCAATTAACCGACAAACTTGTTTGTCTTTGGAGTGTGGGAGGAAACCGGAGCACCCAGAGAAAACCCACTCAGTCACGGGGAGAACGTGCAAACTCCATGTAGGTGAGCACCCGTGGTCAGGATCGAACCCGGGTCTCTGGCGCTGTAAGGCAGCAACTCTACCACTGCGCCATCGTTGCCTCCTCCCATAAGTGGAATATCTGCATTAAAATTGCAAGACACAGTGGCTCCTGACTTGTATTGTCCTTGAGCTTAACTTGTCTGACAAAAGCTGTCAGTTGTGCCATAATGTATTTTGCAAAAACACTTTTCATCTTTGCTTATTCCATGCACCAGTAAACAGCCGCGTTTAGCATTCAGTTAGGCGGGCGGCGCTGGTGTGTTCGTGCCATCGTCCTGTTTGTTTCAATGGATGAAAAATTTGTGACGATGACTGTTCACGTCAATTCCTTCGCAGTGGTATTTAGTGTTGAGAAGCGACAGGAATACCTCAGCTTTGAAGATCGCCAGTATCGTTTCCCAAGTCCCCGCAGAACGACAGGAGCTCCGCCCCTGAAAGCGCAGTTGCCTTTTTGTTGGCAAGATTGTATTGAAAGCATGTGTTTCAGTTTAATAAGCTAATGGTGCCTGACCTGTGTGAAAATTATGGGGACTGGAAGCTTCACTTTGCAATGAATTTATTTGCTGCTTTCCGCCGTTTCCTCATCAGGTTGGTGTCCCGTGTCACAAAGACATTACTCCCCCACCCACAACCACATTCATTGTCCCAATTGATCTTTTGAATGCATCAACTCTGCTTTTCACGATCTTTCTTCAAAACCTTCTTCGGGGTGGCACGATAGCGCAGCGGTAGAGTTGCTGCCTAACAGCGCCAGAGACCCGGGTTCGATCCTGACTACGGGTGCTGTCTGTACGGAGCTTGTACATTCGATAGACGGATGAGTGGCCAGCTTATAAAAACATATAAAACTCTTAAAGGATTGGACAGGAAAAATGTTACCGATGTTGGGGGAGTCCAGAATCAGGGATCACAGTTGTGTCTCAAGAAGGGTCTCGACCCGAAATGTCGCCAATTCCTTCTCTCCAAAGATGCTGCCTCACCCGCTGAGTTTCTTCAGCATTTTGTGTCTTCCTTCGATTTTACCAGCATCAGCAGTTCTTTCTTAAACATCACAGTTGAAGAATAACGGGTAGGCCATTTAGGACTGAGATCAGTAAAAACCTTTTCACCCAGAGAGTTGTGAATCTGTGGAATTCTCTGCCACAGAAGACAGAGGAGGCCAATTGACTGGGTGTTTTCAAGAGAGAGTTAGATTTAGCTCTTAGGGCTAAAGGAATCAAGGGATATGGGGAGAAAGCAGGAACGGGTACTGATTTTAGATGATCAGCCATATTGAATGGTGGTGCCGGCTTGAAGGGCTGAATGGCCTACTCCTGCACCCTATGTTTCTATGCTCTCCCCGTGACCACGGGGGTTTCCTCCAGGTGCTCCGGTTTCCACCCACACTAGAAAGCCGTACAGGTTTGTAGGTTAATTGGCAAAAATTGGTAAAGATTGTAAATTGTCCTTGTTTGTCGTGTGTGCAAGTATACGGGGTGATCGCTGGTCGGCGCAGACTCTGTGGGCCGAAGGGCCTGTTTCCGCACTGCACCTCTATACTAAACTAAAGACTGAATATGCTGTCCTAATTTATAAGGAATATGCTCCCTAATTTATTTGACTCTATTTATTCACGGGATGCGGAGAGCATCGGTAATGCCAGTATCTTATTCCATCCCTCAGTATTAATTCTAAATTGAGGAGCCAGTTTAGAGTCAGCCACAGTGATAGGGTTGAAGTCACATTTAGGTCAGATCGGGTGAGAAGGACATTTGTGACCCAGATGGGCTTTTACAGCATCCAGTAGTTTTATGGGTATCATTACTGATGTATACGTTCATTCCCAATTCACTTAATTGCTTGAATTTAATTCCCAGCTGCTGTGGTAGGAACTCACATCTCGGAGTAAGTGGCTCTACATGGCAGTCCAGTAACGCACCCACTAACACCAAGATGCCTGCCATTATAGAGCTGAGTTTATCAAATTGAGTTCACAAAGCAGCTCAAAATCTCTCCAGCACACGGGGACAATTAGCACATGTTTTGTACCAATCTTCTTTTACAATGGTAATGACTTTAGACGAGAGATACAGGCCCTTCGTCCCGCCCAGTACACACCGACCAGCAATCACCACCTACACTAACTAGCACTATCCTACACGTTAGGGACAATTTTATAGCTTACCGAAGCCAATTAACCTACAAACCTGCACGTCTTTGGAGCTTGGAAGGAAACCGGAGCACCCAGAGAAAAGCCACGTGGTCACAGGGAGAACGTACAAACACCGTACAGACGGCACCTGTAATCAGGATGGAACCTGTATATTATGTGTGAGTAGGTTAACCTATGACAGACAGTGAAAGTCATACAGCAGGGAAATAGGCCATTCGGCCCAACTCATCTTTGCTGACCAAAATGCCCAAAAGCTAGTCCTACCTGCTCTCATTGGCCATATCCCTCTAAACATCTCCTATCCATGAACCTGCCCAGTCTGAAGAAGGGTCTCGACCTGAAACGTTGCCTATTTCCTTTGCTCCATAGATGCTGCCTCTCCCGCTGAGTTTCTCCAGCATTTGTGTCTACTGTGAACCTGCCCAAGCGATTTATAAATGTTGTCATTGCACTTGCTTCCTAGGCAGCTCATTCCGTATATCCAACATCCTCTGATTAGAAACGAAAAAAAACCAAGTTTAGTTTGGTTTAATTTATTATTATCATGCGTGCCGATGTACAGCGAAAAGCTTTTGTTTGGATGTTATTGCATTCAGGAAAAGACGAAAACATCCATAACATCAGGCCGCCCACGTTGCAGAGATAAAGGATAAAGAATATTACATTTAGTGGAAATATAGCTTTGGTAGTGTGAGATACTCTGCTGTTAAATAAAGATTTAAAGGAGTGGAACGATTGTGATGGACGATAGCAGAACCTCTTCTGGGACCGGCACGCAAAGAGTTGCCGCTCTTCGTCGCCACCTTGGTCCATGGCCGTGTAAAAGATGGCCGTGGTGTCCTGTTGTCAAGGTGGGACTGGGCGTGTGCAGGTTGGTTCAAGAATCTGATGGTTGTAGGAAAGTAGTTTAGTTTAGTTTAGAGATACAGCGCGGAAACAGGCCCTTCGGCCCACCGAGTCCGCACCGACCAGTGATGCCCACACATTAACACTATCCTACACACACTAGGGACAATTTTACGCGCATACATTTATGCCAAGCCAATTTAACCTGCAAACCTGTACGTCTTTGGAGTGTGGGAAGATCTCGGAGAAAACCCACACGGTCATGGGGAGAACGTCCAAACTCCGCGGTCAGGACTGAACCCAGGTCTACTGCCGCTGTAAGGCAGCATCTCTACCGCTGCGCCACCATGCCGCCGTGTTATGCCCCTGTCCCACTTAGGAAACATGAACGGAAACCTCTGGAGACTTTGCGCCCCACCCAAGGTTCCCGTGCGGTTCCCGGAGGTTCCCGGAGGTTTTTGTCAGTCTCGGAGGTTGCAGGTAGTGGAAGGTTAGACCTTTTTTTCACCCAGTTTTATTCCACCAGGGAGGTCTTACCTTCCACTACCTGCAACCTCGGGAAACCACCTTCAACTAGCATCGCAACCGGCTTCGACTAAAAAATTACCGATTTTTAAAACGGCAACCTATTTTTAGTCGCGGCCAGTTTTTTGAATTTTTTTAAATAATCGCCGGAACATAGAAGAAGCGGAAACCACTTTCGACCATTCGGGAGACTGGCAAAAACCTCCGGGAACCGCACAGAAACCTTGGGTGGGGCGCAAAGTCGCCAGAGGTTTCCGTTCAGGTTTCCAAAGTGGGACAGGGGCATTGCTGAACCTGGTGGTGTGCGACCTCAGGCGCCTGTCCAACGGTTACAGTGAAAAGAGGGCTCGGCCCGGATGGTGGCGATGCGCGATGATAGATCTATGCCACCTTGTTGTGCCACCATTGCCTCTGTCGGCTGAGCAGTGTGTAGAGGGGGCGTTAACTCATTAGAGACGGCAGTATATTTAAAAACCGCGGTCAGACATAATCAGGGAACTGGAAATGAACTTGCTTAAAATACATGAGTATTTTCACAAAATGCTTGTCAGGATACATTTTTCTTATGACATCTGGATAACTCATTTATATGGTTAATGGCCACTCTCGCAATGAATAGTGAAAAGCAATTGTCATTTGAGGGCAGGTTTCAAAGTCACGGTGCAATTTCCATCAGGTCCAAATGATTATCTTGAATGAGGCGTGCACTCTGGTTAGAGTGCGTAAAATATTATTCCCTGTCAACAACCACAGGTGTATCATGCACTGACTACTTCTGTGTAATCTTTGTGCGATGAAATGAGCATGGGGTATTGTAGCCTTATCTACATTTCAGATTCAAACTTGTTATTCAATTTTAACAGTTCTTCTTCTCTTCTTAAGCTTTTTGCTCCTCTAGGGAGCAGAGGCCATTGACAAATGTCCTCCACCTCACACAGTTGTTCGCCGTTTCTTCGAGATCTCCCCAGTTGAGCCCACTCTCAGACATTTCTGTCTGGACACCTCTTCTCCAGCTGTTCCTGGGGTGACCTCTTTTCCTTTTTCCTTGGGGGTTCCATTTCAGGGCTTGCCGGGTGATGTTGGTGGCAGGTTTCCTGAGGGTGTGTCCAATCCAACTTCATTTCCTCCTTCGAATTTGTAAGTCAATGGGCTCCTGGCTTGTTCTTTTCCACAGATCCACATTGCTTACTTTGTCTCTCCACCAGATGTTACGTACTCTCAGAGTAAGTATTTTAACAGTGAGAAACAGTAAGAAAACGTGTTGAGTGTGATGAAGTGCCGCAAAGGAATGATAATATTTAAATGTCCCTTTCGTTATAATTATTTGTTTTTGCAATTTTATGGACGTTGGCTCATCAAGCGTTATTACTTTAAGAAGATAGACACAAAATGCTGGAGTAACTCAGCGGGACAGACAGCATCTCTGGAGAGAAGGAATGGGTGATGTTTCGGGTCGAGACCCTTCTTCAGACTGATTAGGGATAAGGGAAACGAGAGATATAGACGGTGATGTGGAGAGATAAAGAACAATGAATGAAAGATGTGCAAAAAAGTAACAATGATAAAGGAAACAGGCCATTGTTAGCTGTTTGCAGGGTGAAAATGAGAAGCTGGTGCGACTTGGGTGGGAGAGGGATAGAGAGAGAGGGAATGCCTGGGCTACATGAAGTAAGAGAAATCAAATTCATTCACTGGGCTGTAAGCTGCCCAAGCGAAATATGAGATGCTGTTCCTCCAATTTGCGTTTAGCCTCACTCTGACAATGGAGGAGACTGAGGAAGGAGAATTAAAGTGCCCGGCAACCGGGAGATCAGGTTGGTTCACGCGGGCTGAGCGAAGGCGTTCCGCGAAACGATCGCCCAGTCTGCGTTTTGTCTCGCCGATGTATACGAGTCCACATCTTGAACAACAGATACAGTCAATGAGGTTGGAAGGAATGGGCCTTGTTTCAGGTTGAGACCTTTCTTCAGACTGAGTCAGGGGAGAGGGAGACATAGAGATATGGAAGAGTAAGGTGTGAAAACACAGATCAAAGGGGACAATGATCAAGGAAATGTAGAATGGTACCTTGTTGGCTGAGGGGAAGGTGACAACGAGGCATCCGGACAGTAATATGTAATCGGGAGGACAATGAAACTGGTCGGAGAACTAGGATTGTGGAAGGACGGAGAGAGATGGAAAGCAAGGGTTATGTGAAGTTAGAGAGCTTCCTCCCAAACTCCATTCCCTGAGTCACTGACTGCAACTCTCTCCATGACAACAGTCTGATCTCAGAGTCTCAGTTTGACTCTCAGATGGGCAGCTGACCACGTATTTGTGCAATCCATTTATTTCCTCCCTGTTAATGACCAGACTTCGTCATGCCTCAGCTCCTTTGCGATTGAAAGTCACATCTACACCTCTGTTGCCTCTGCTTTTCACTGCAAGGCTGTCCTCAGGACATGCCAGCTCTCTGTCTGCGAATCAGTTTGCAGATTCTGTAGTTGCTGCCTGAACCGCTGAGTTCCTCCAACACTTTGTGTTTCGTTCAAGAGTCCAGCATCTGCAGTTTCTTGTGTCTCCAATGGTCTTTGTTACTGTCAGAAACGGAAATTTTCTTTTTAACATTCATGGAGAATTATTTAATATTCAAATTTTTAAAGTTAAAATTAAGAGCGAAATAAAACACTCATAAAGATCATTAAACTAGAAGCCATTTCTTTGTCTGATACTGCTGAGTGCGGTAGTTCCAACAGATTCCCCAACAAGTGATTGCAGTTGTCAAAAGCACACAAACAGCAGTCCATAAATTCGGGACTTTGGCAATCTTTTCCAACTCATAATGTTGCAAACAGCTGCTTGGGGGGACAAAAAAAATGACATGTCGATGGGAGGCTGCCAGGGTTTCCCTCAAAATCTCGTCAGCTATCTCCTTAACGCCAGGAATAGCTCCCTGAACATGATATTAATCAGCCTGGTGTTCCCTATTGCTCAGACCCCCATAAAAATGAAGGATAGCATGAACTAATGTGTGCATTGCTTCTCCATCCAGTTCCTCCGGCTGGTCACACAGTGCCGTTAAGTGTCTCTGCTGAAGTAAACACATTTCCATTCAACATTTCAATCAACATTATCTCAACCCTTAACCCCCCCCCCTCCCTCCTCCCTACCTCCCCAGTTCCAGAAACTGCCTTTCTTGGTATTTATGTTGAATAAGCGACTTAGCGTACATCATAATTTTCTTGGAACAATGTGTTGCAGTCGTACAGCACGGAAACAGGCCATTCCGCCCAATATTTCCGTGTCTGCCACAGTACAATTTGGGCATTTGGCCCATCTTCGTCTAAATATTTCCCATCCATGTAGCCGTTCAAATGCCCATTAAATATTGTTAGAATGCATTTGTTATACTTGTTGTAATATAGTGTTGATTGTTGTTCTTAATATTTAGTGAGAAGTTGAAGGTACCATTGGATGCTGTTGGATAGATCTATAGATAGGAGTGGTTTGGAGGGCTGTGGGCCAAGTGTAGGCAAATGAAACTAGCCCAGTACGCCAACGTGGGGGCAAGGTGGGCTGAGGGGCCTGCGTCTGTACTATACAGCTCTATGACTCCCCCATGACTCTGACCTTCCATGACTATTCCAGAGGGTTGGTTGTCCCCCAGTGAGGGGCAAAATCTTGGGCCTACGCATCTTGGGCTACATGACTCGCCAGTGTTCCATCTTCATTTCATTTTGTTTTAGTTTAGTTTAGGGATACAGTGTGGAAACAGGCCCTTCGGCCCACCCAGTCCGTGCCGGCCAGTGATCCTCGCACACCTATACTATCCTCCACACACTAGGGACAATTTACAATATATACCAAACTAATTAGCCTACCAACCTGTACGTCTTTGGAGTGTGGGAGGCAACCGAAGATCCCGGGAAAAACCCACCCAAACTCCGTACAGACAAGCACCCGTGGTCAGGATCGAACCTGGGTCTCTGGGGCTGCAAGGCCGCATCTCTACTGCCATGCCGCCCAGGGACTATTGGAGGTACAGATATGAGAACGGTTGGATTTTTGTTGCTTCTTTTCGTCCAAAAGCGATCACTAGACAAAACATAAAGCTCTAGGCTTCACAGAGAGACGAGAATGTTGATGAAGGTCACGGCTCGAGATACAGTCAAACATAATACACTCCCGCAAGCTTTCAACCGCCTGGGCACAGATGTGGTCACTTCTTTGGTTTGTTGGGTGGAAGACGTTTATTCATGTATGCACCACATTAGGTCAAAGGTCACTGGCAAGGGAAGGCATGGAGAGCAAAGGGCCCAAAGCTCTAATAGAAGGATTTGTATTAGAATTTGTAAGATCTCTCGAGAGACCATGAAATGCCTTGTCATTGACTAATGTAAAACAGGTAACTAAGGGGATATGTTGTCCCTCCAATGTCAAATATATAAACGTAAGTCACTGCATATTGTATGGAAGGCATGATTTTACCTTCATCCTTTTTTTGGACGAATAAGGCCAAGATATTTAAAATTAAGCTAATTAGATTTTTTAATAAGTGTCTTTATAAAAGTAATCACTCTACCAAATGGCGTCCATTTGGTTTGCCTCCCCGAAAATATGAATAACATTAAAATCTATCCAGATTTTGCTGCTTTTCATTTGAACAAAGCTTTTATTTTGTGTTTTCAGCATCAATATAAATAAAAGATGTGTAGCTGGTGGGAACATTCAGAGAACAATATAAAATGTAAAGACCCACTCAGGTTTATTCCCATCTGTGCTCAAGTATCTGGTGGTACCTATTGATTCCACTCACAGAAGGTCAACCAGCATATATCTCTCCCCTTTCAACGATACTTCAGGAAAAGTTGAAAGGTTTGTCCTTTACCTTGTTTCATTGCTCGATACAGAAGAACAACAAAGTTCTGCTTTCGTTCAATCAGCTCCGGTAATTGATATGGTCTCAAACGCAGACCATCCAAACAACATCTGAGCATTCGCTGAACTGACGTACCTCCACAGTTTTCTGTGAGCTGCTGATTTGTAGCTGCCTTCCCGAGGCCTTCTGAGTTCAGCACGGGTCTCTGATAGGAAAGATTAACTGTAAAGATGCAAGAAACTGCAGATGCTGGAACCTCGAGCAAACACACCATGTGCTGGGGGAACTCAGCAGATCAGGCGGCATCTGTGGAGAGAATGGACCGACAACATTTTGGGTTGGGACCCTTCTCCTTAAGTCAAGTTAAGAGAGTTTATTGTCGTATGTCCCAGATAGGACAATTAAATTCTTGCTTTGCATCAGCACAAAGGAATATAGAACATATCATATCATTGAGTCCATACACCAATATATAAATATATACACACATCAATAAATAAGCAGATAAAGTGCAAATAAACAGATAATGATCTATTAATGTTCAGAGATTTGTTTCAGTTGAGTTTAATAGTCTGGGGGTTACACAAAAAGCTGGAGAAACTCAGCAGGTGCAGCAGCATCTAAGGAGCGAAGGAGATAGGCGACGTTTCGGGTCGAGACCCTTCTTCAGACCCTTCTTTCCAGAGAACCTGGATCAGAATGCAAGTGCTCAAAACATGAAGTTAATCTTTGCCTTCCACTATGTTGAAGCCAATCAGAGTTTAATAGCCTGATGGCTGTGGGGAAGTAGCTATTTCTGAACCTGGACGATGCAGTTTTCAGGCTCCTGTCTTAAGACCATAAGTCATAGGAGTAGAATTAGGTCGTTCAACACATCGAGTCTACTCAGCCATTCAATCATGGCTGAACTATTTTTCCCTCTCAACTCTCAACTCCATTCTCTGGCTTTCTCCCCGTAACCTTTGACACCTTTACTAATCAGTCTCTGTTTTAAAAATACCCAATGTCTTGGCTTCCACGGCCATCTGCGGCAATGAATTCCAGAGGTAATTCCAGAGGAAATATCAGAGGAACAAGGGCAGGGAAATTGGACTTGTTTACATGGGCCGGCATGGACGAGTTGGGCCGAAGGGCCTGTGTCTGTGCTCGATGACTCTGTGACTTTAAAGTAACGACTTTACTTGGATTATTCCTTAATATTCAAAGCTATTAAATAGGATTTAATTTGAAATAGGATTGCACCATAAAATGTTACATATAGGTTACCCACAATGCTATTTTTGCAACTGACATTAGCCTTCTTAATGCTGTTTAAATTACTAATGCACATTTACCTAGAATTGGCTGGATACCAAATCAAAGTTTGATTCATCACGGACCTTCTGAAGTCTTTCCAGAGAACCTGGATCAGAATGCAAGTGCTCAAAACATGAAGTTAATCTTTGTCTACCACTATGTTGAAGCCAATCTGGCAATACATTGGGAGAAAACGAACAAATCAGGCCCAAAACTGGCTGGGAAATGCCAACAGTTCCTGGCAGAATTATTTTCCATTATATGAGTGTAGAAGGTGGGAGGCCATGTTGCAGTTGTATAAGATGTTGGTGAGACCACATTTAGAGTAGTGTGTTCAGTTCTGGGCACCATATTATAGGAAAGATGTTGTCAAGCTGGAAAGATTACAGAGAAGACTTACGTGGATGTTGCCAGGGCTAGAGGGTCTGAGCTACAGGGAGAGGTTGAGTCTGGAACTCTATCCCTTGGAGCGCAGGGACTCGATTCCTTGGAGCGCTGGAGGATGAGGGGTGATCTTATAGAGGTGTATAAAATCACAAGAGGAATAGATCGGGTAGATGCACAGAGTCTCTTGCCCAGAGTAGGTGAATCGATGATCAGAGGACATAGTTTTCAGGTGAAGCGGGAAAGATTTATTAGGAATCTGAGGGGTAACTTTTTCACACAAAAAGTGGTGGGTGTATGGAACAAGCTACAGAGGAGGTAGTTGATGCAGGACCTATCCCAACATTTAAGAAACAGTTATACAAGTACATGGATAGGACAGGTTTGGAGGGATATGGACCAAACGCATGCAGGTGGGAATAGTGTAGTTGGGACATGTTGGCCGATATGGGCAAGTTGGGGCAAAGGGACTGGTTCCACTCTATGACTCTATGACTGTAATCCACAGACTTGGTGCTCCTCCACCCATCCAAAGGGTGGTTCTGCCAAGGGTGTACGCAATTACCCCAGGAGTCAGCAATGAGCTATGCAGCAATTTGTGACTTATTATCTCCTTCTATTGTGGTACCTTCAACGAGAAAATTCAGACAAAGGAATTGGATATTGAGGAAAAGGATGTGGATTAAATGTAGGGTTATAGAAGGGTAGTACAGTGGCACAGCGATAGAGTTGCCGCCTCGCAGCAGTTACTGCGCAGAGACCCAGGTTCGATCCCGACTACGGGTGCTGTCTGTACGGAGTTTGTACGTTCTCCCTGTGACCATGTGGATTTTATCCGAGATCGTTGGTTTCCTCGTAAGTTAATTGGCCTGGTTATAATTGTAAAAATTGTCCCTTTTGTGTGTGGTATAGTGTTAGTGCGTGGGGATCACTGATTGGCACGGACTCGGTGGGCCGAAGGGCCTGTTTCCGTGCTGTATCTCTAAACTAAACTAAACTGAAAAAAGACCTTCCAGCTTGGAAAAAGGCCCTCTGGTCCAATCTATCCATTCCAACCAAGTGGCCCCATGTAAGCTAGTCCCATTTCCCTGCCTTCCGCTCATATCCCTCCAAACCTTTCCTATCCAATCCTGTCCAAATGTCTTGTAAATGCTGCTTTAGTACCTGCCTGGATTTCTTCCTCCGGCAGCTCATTTCTATACCCACCACCCTCTGTGTCAACATATTTGCAGAAGTGTTAATAGCCATATTAATTTGAGCATTCATGCAATTTTATCACCCATCATAGTTCCTTATACAACTAGAAAATACAAATAATGAACAAATTCCTTCCGGCTAAAGCTGAATCACATTTATCTTCCACACAGTACTTGCACCAGCACCAAATGTGAATTGAAAAGAATTAAAAGATGTTATGGTTTCTGCTTGGGTCTGATGAAGGGTCGCAGCACAAAACATCGTCTGTCCATTCCCTCTCCGGATGCTCCGGGTTCTTCTAGCACTATAGTTTAGTTTAGTTTATGGGAACAGGCTCTTCAGCCCACAGAGTCCATGCCCAGCCAGCGATCCCCTGTACACTAGTTCTATCCCGCACACTAGGGACAATTTACAGAAGCCATTTCACCTACAAGCCTGCACGTCTTTGGAACGTGGGAGGAAACCAGAGCACCCAGAGAAACTCACGTGGTCGCAGGGAGAACGTGCAGACACCGCGCAGGCAGCACCCGTAGTCGGGATGGATCCAGGGTCTCTGGCGCTGGGAGGGAGTAACTCTACCACTGTCCCACCGCGCTGCCTCTTGTGTTTTGTTTATGGTTACTGTTTATCATTCTGTGTTGAGCACAGATCTCCAGAGAACATAGACTTCAAAAATCGATTTTTCTAGGTGACATTCAACTCCATAGCACCCAAAACAGCTCCTTTACGACAAAGATTCAGAGCTGCTCCAGATACCGGCATTACAGTTCAATATCATTATATCCAGCTGGCTAATCTGGAAGTCTAATCCCTTTAAATTCCCCTTTCTTATCTCAGGTGCATTCCATCAGTCACTTGGGTCAAATCTGAAGCTTGCTTTCTTGCCTGGCTCCTGCATTTGAGTTTAGAAGGATGAGGGGGAAACCTCATTGAATCTGACCGAATAGTGAAAGGCCCGGATAGAGTGAGTGTTAAGAGGATGTTTCTACTAGTGGGAGAGTCTAGGACCAGAGGTCATTGCCTCAGATTTAAAGGGCATTTCTTTAGGAAGGAGTTGATGAGGAATTTCTTTAGTCAGAGGGTGGTGAATCAGTGGAATTCATTGCCACAGAAGGCTGTGGAGGCCAAGTCAATGGATATTTTTAAGGCAGAGATTGATAGATTCTTGATTGGTACAGGTGTCAGAGGTTATGGGGAGAAGGCAGGAGAATGGGGTTGAGAGTGGGAGATAGATCAGCCATGATTGAATGGCGGAGTAGACTTTGTGGGCCGAATGGCATAAATCTGCTCTTAGAATTTATGGCGTTAGAATCTCACAGGAAATCCAAGTCTAAACAAAACCGACAGCTTGGCAGCAGCTCTGAATAGACTTGGGTTCCCATAACATCTTTCAGGATGTGCCATTACACTTCACAGCAAAGGAAGCAATTCTGATGTACAGTCACTCACTAATGTAGGATATGGAACAGCTGATGTGTGCCGCAAATGTGCTCAAACAGCAATGTGTTAATGAGCAAATAATCTGCTTTAGGCATCTTGATGGTTTAGTGTAGTTCAGAGGCACAGCGTGGAAACTGGCCCTTCGGCCCACTGACTCCGCGATGACCAACGATCCCCGCACACTAATACTATCCTACACACTAGGGACAATTTTTATCGAAGCCAAGTAGCCTACAAACCTGTACATCTATGGAATGTGGGAGATAACCGGAACACCCAGGGAAAACCCACGCGGTCACAGGGAGAACGTGCAAACTCCGAGCAGACAGCACCGGTAGTCAGGATCGAACCCGCGTCTCTTGCGCTGTTAGGCAGCAACTCCACCCCTGTACCACTGATTGAGAAACAACTAATGGAGAGGACACAAAGGTAAGTTCTCTTCTGTTTGAATAATGCCATTGTGCATTTTGCATGTACACGAGTCTTGTTCTCAGATTAATATTTCACCTGCGAGACGGCACTTACAACCGTGCAACACTCCTGCAGTACTGCACTGGAGTGGCACGTTGGAATTTTGTGCACAGATTGGGAAACTTTCATGAATGGGAAAGGTTGAGAAGGTTAAGGGACCAGATGAGATGAGGAATCCTGGTCAGCATGGATAAGAGTGAGGAAGGCCATCGGAGAACCACGTGTGATGGAGAGCCACATGTGATGGAGAGCCATGTACAGGCAGTAGATAGGACTGTTCGGTGAACTTTTGTATCCTCAGCGCCAAATTCTAAGCCCTTGCGATGACACTTGTCTATTGCTTCGGACCATAAGGTCATAAATGATAGGAGCAGAATTATTCCATTCAGCCCATCAAGTCTACTCCCCCATTCAGTCACGGCTGATCTATCTCTCCCTCCTAACCATATTCTCCTGCCTTCTCCCCATAACCCCCGACACCTTGTGTCTCCATCTTGATGGGGAGTCGTTTGTGTGATAGACGCTCCCTGTGTTTTGCTTCTCAAGGTCTGGATCCAACGTTCAGATCATGTCCCTTTAATTTTGGTTCCAATCCCCTCGTCCCAATCCACATGAAGAACGAGGCATCGTCTCATCTGTCAAAATATTTTCATATCACAAGGACTGAAGCAGCCCTCGTTCTCCTAAGCTGGAGGGAATGCTAATCAAGATGCCCGTCTAAGCCCTTGTGAATCAATAAGCTCAGCAGGTAAGCTGCAGCCCTCCTGCTGTAGTTAATTCACGTTGGTTCTGAAGCCTCGTGGGTTAGGATGGTACAGTGTCACGTCAGGGAGTGACGTTACATCAAGGAACAAGAGAGGCATCTTGCATTAATTTATTGGATACGAGAAAAATTTAATAGAAATAATTCATGTTGAATAAAACATTGATCGAGTTCAGTTTGATTTTTTGCCTGGACAAGACGATTCAAATCTGAAGTGAAATTTTTTTTTGGAAAAGTTATCATGAAAAGTTTTGTTCATTGACATGACAGAGGACGGGTGTATTTTTGGTGAGGATACGGTGGTGAATCGGTAACTCCTACAGCTTGGAAACATGCCCTTCAGCCCAACTTGCTCCATCCACACTAGTCCCACCTGCCCGCATTTGGCCCAAATCTCTCCAAACCTTTCCTGTCCATGTGCCTGTCCAAATGTCTTTTAAATGTTTTGGTTCCTGCCTCAACTACCCCCTCTGGCAGTTCAATCCATATACCCACCTCCCTGTGTAAAAGTTATCCCTCAGGTTCCTGTTAAATATTTCTCCTCTCTCCTTAAACCAGTGTTCTCTGGTTCCTGATTCCCCTACTCGAGGTAAAAGGCTCCATGTATCTACCTTGTCTATTCCCCTTATGATCTTATACACCTCTGTACGATCCTCCTATACTCCAAGGAATATTGTCCTAGCCTACTTAGGCCCTCAAGTCCTGGCAATATCTTTGTGAATCTTCTCTGCACTATTTCTTGCTTAATATGTTTGATGTAGCTCCTTTAGTTTAGTTTAGTTTGGAGATACAGCACGGAATCAGGCCCTTCGGCCCAGCAGGTCCACAATGACCATCAATCCCCGTACATCAACATTATCCTACACACACTAGGGACCATTTACATTCACACCAAGCCAATTAACCTACAAACCTGTACGTCTTTGGAGCGTGGAAGGAAACTGAAGATCATAAGCTCATGTGATAGGAGTAGAATTCGGCCATTCGGCCCATCAAGTCTATTCCCCAATTAAATCATGGCTGACCTATCTCTCTCTCCTATCCCCATTCTCCTGCCTTCTCCCCATAACCTCTGACACCCGTACTAATCAAGAATCTATCCGTCTCTGCCTTAAAAATTTCCATTGCCTTCTGTGGCAATGAATTTCAGAGATTCACCACCCTCTGAACTAAAGAAATTCATCCTCATCTCCCTCACAAAGGAACGTCCTTTAATTCTGAGGCTGTGACCTCTGGTTCCTAGACTCTCCTCTCGTAGACTCTAGGTGAGATCTTCTGCATGATTTAGCTGGGTTTGCATTTCACTGTACTCAGGTACAAGTGACAATAAAGTATCACTGAATGATTGCATCATTGAGTTGGGCCGAAGGGCCTGTTTCCGTGTTGTATGGCTCCACGTCTCTATGAGTGCCGGAAGGGAACTTGAATTTTGTTTCTGACTCAGAAACAGAATTGCTATCATTACGCCATGGCTGATGTAAGACACATTAAAGCAGTTTAATACCTACTTTAGATTAAGCGGTTCACAGCCCACTGAAGCTTCACCTCCATAAATAATGTGTGAAAAAAAATATTCGTCAGCGTTGAAACACTGAAAATATATCATCGCTCCTCCAGTATGTAATCAGGAGAGGTCTTTATACCTTTATTTATAAAAACTAGGATGCCATACACTATCCTTAAAATAAAGCATTATCTTGTTTCATTACATTTACTCGTTCCTGCATTGAGATAAGTTAATAGACACGCCACTATTTATTTTTAAACGCATGTCTGACCTCTGAATCCCAGATTAAATGTGAATAAAGTGAGTGCAGATGAATCCTGCTTCTAATATACTCGGAAATTCTAATTCAGTGAAGCACATAATTGCAAAGACACACTTAAAGAACACCAGAGTCCTGTGGTATCTTTCAGTAAATTCTAATCTTTAAAATTTCCAGGTTGTTTTTTGCAGCCAGTCATTTGCATTTTCTTCTCCACTGACTGGCGATAAGAGGAGGAACATACAAACTTTAACTGAAATGGTTCCTTCACAACGAGTCTGCAGAGCTGTATTGGAATGCATTGAAAATAAATGAGTTCTCCTGAGGATATTAGAGATAGAATTATCATTTAGGAAGGTTAATGACTGTTTTGTGACATGAGGCTGGTGTATGTTTAATAGTTTGCAAAAAAACATATCGCTGACAAGGCATGGGTTTGGCCTATGACCCCTGTGACCCTTGGGGAGAAGAGGGAATGCTGACCTGATGAGTATTTCTCCACTGAACCAGGTCATGTTCACTTCGCTCAATGTTATGTTCAGTATATGAGCTATGCTGGCCCAGCAATACAGGACATTCCCTTACGCAGACAAGCTTACTTAATGAGGTCAATATTCTCAATTCATGTTGTAATCAGTATCGACAGCCTCACTTAAAAGCCTCCAGTTTTCCACTGACAGCTGAGTTGCAAATGGAAAAAGAAGTTAATCACATTAGCGCCTAAATAAATAATCATACAATTTGGGATCTGAATGTTATATTTAACTCTCTCCTTCCACGCTGTCACTATTGGTATTGGTTCGTTATTGTGATATGGACCTAGATATAGTGAAGACTGTTTAGTTTAGTTTGGTTTAGTTTAGTTCAGAGACACAGCGCGGAAACAGGCCCTTCGGCCCACCGTGTCTGCTACAACCAGCGATCCCCGTACACTCACACTATCCTGCACACTAGGGACAATTCTACAATTTTTTACCGAAGTCAATTAATTAATCTATAAACCTGCACGTCTTTGGGGTGTGGGTGGAAACTGGAGCTCCCGGAGAAAACACACATGGTCACGGGGAGAACGTGCAAACTCCGTACAGACAGCACCCGTAGTCAGGATCGAACCCGGGTCTCTGGCGCTGTAAGGCAGCAACTCTACTGCAGTGCCATCATGCCGCCCCATTTGTTTGCATGTTATCCAGACAGGTCATACTATACATGATTCCAAGTACAACAGGCAGTGCAAAAAGTTGCCCCACACATTTCCTTTAAACTTTGACCCTCTCACCTTAAAGCCATGCCCTCTAATATTTGATTGTTCCATCCGGGAAAAAAGATTCTGACTGTTTGACTATGTCGCACTATTTCCTATCAGTATTCTGCATTTGACAGCGAGGGTATCTTCAAGAATGGAAGCGGCAGATATCCTCACAGTCTCCATGCACTGCTGCTCTCGTGCCTTCCCATTGACTGGTTGGTGAAGCAGCTCCAATGCATGCTGCATGCTGATCTCCCCAATGACGATGTGAATTTCAACTTCCTAATTTTTCGTATATAACGCTGTCAGGGAGAGAGTGATTCCTGCACATCCTCTCCTGAATCCGAATGGAGTTTTATTATTCTGGAAAAAACCTCGTACAATTAGAGATTTCAACACTTCTCATGAAAAAGCAATAATGAGATACTGTGCTTAACATACAAATAGTTTGGATTCCTTTTACTATGATCAATATATAACAATATTTTACAATGTCATCTTTAGTTTAGTTTAAGAATAGAGACACAAGATGTCGGAGTATCTCAGCGGGTCAGGCAGCATCTCTGGAGAAAACACAGAAAAATAGGTGCAGGAGTAGGCCATTCGGCCCTTTGAACCAGCATCATCATTGAATATGATCATGGCTGATCATCTAAAATCAGTGCTCTGTTCCTGCTTTTTTCCCCCATATCACTCGATTCCTTTAGCTCTAAGGGCTAAATATAACTCTCTTGAATAGGTGACGTTTTGGGTCGAGGCCCTTCCTCAGAGTTTGGGTAAAAAACTGTGGTTGTAGAGTCGAGGAGCAGGCAGAAGCACAGAGGGGGAGCGGCGAGAGAGGGTGCCTCAGAACTCTCGTCGGAGAGAGAGGACTTCTTCAAAGTTGACACACCTTGAGGAGATTTTGCAGTGGAGCAGACAAAATGTGTGGGAAGGAACTGCAGATGCTGGTTTGCACCAAAGATAGACACAAAAAGCTGGAGTAACTCAACGGGTCAGACACCATCTCTAGAGAAACAGAATAGGTGACGTTTCGGGTCGAGACCCCTCGTCAGACCAGTTTAATTTAGTCGGAGGGATAGGGACCAAGCGCAGGCAAATGGGACTAGTGTAGCTGGGACATTGTTGGCCGGTGTGGGGGAGTTGGGCCGAAGGGCCTGTTTCCACTCTATATCACTCTATGACTCTATGACTCTCACACCCTGAGCAACCTGTGGACTTCTCTGGCCCGAGATCCTCCTTTCAACCACATCCTGCTTCCACTGTGATCCAGTGGCTCATCTCCAAGAATTCAGTTTGTTGAATCCATTCTTGGATTCCTCAGTGGGTGACCTCCTTCCATTAAAAGCTAAGTGCTGAGTAAAACAATGAGGAAAGGTCATATAGTCGTAAGGAATAGGTGTAGAATTAGGCCATTCGGCCCCTCAGGTCTACTCTGCCATTCAATCATGGCTGGTCTACCTCTCCCTCCTAACCCCATTCTCCTGCCCTCTCCCGATAACCTCTCACAGCCGTACTAATCAAGAATCTGTCTATCTCTGCCTTAAAAATATCCACTGATTTGGCCTCGACAGATTCACCACCCTCTGACGGAAGAAATTTCTCCTCATCTCCTTCCTAAAAGAGCGTCCTTTAATTCTGAACGTGCGCTGAAAAGCACGATTGTTTTTAGAGAACAAAGTATTTAGAGAACAAGTATTTAGAGAGGGGGACACACACACCGGGGGATCAAAGAGGGAACACTGTGGCGACGTTGAACGCTTTGCAACTTTTTCAGCGTCCTTTACCTAGTGACTCTTTGCATACTCTGTACGTGACACACAAAACAAAGTATTTCACTTGTCATGTCACATGGGACAATAACATATCTTTCATTCACTCCCTTCCCTTGAAAAACTGAACAAAACTCCATCAAACTTCACTGAGTCAACAGAAGCATCGAGACAGATTAAAGGATAATGACGATTAATTATTTCTAATGCATAATAAGCATAGCTAAAGCTTGGCACTTTGTCGAATAATTATTGTAAGTATTTGAGCTATGAAGGAAAGTCTATTTTGTAATCAACGTAATCGACAAATGTAAATTAGATATACTTAACAAACTTCATTAATGGGTCGTCTCATTAAGAGGAGCAATTAGATCTTTTTATTACACGCATACCATGCACTTCGGAAGTGAAATGCTCATTTCAGATCGCTGCTAATAGCCAGTGTGTAACTAACCTCCTATTTGCGCAGCAGATGTTTCCAGAGTGACATTTCATCCTGGCCTTAAATTACTTCATTCAAAACGGCGGAGGAATTGCATCAGAAGTCCCCACGTTGCCTGAGAAAGCAGGACGTGGTTTAATGTGGGGAACTCAAGCTGAAGGGTGACGCAGCGGCAGAGTTGCCGCCTTTGGAGATCCTGGTTCGATCCTGACCACAGGTGCTGTCTGTACGGAGTTTTTACGCTCTCCCCCGTGACCTGCGTGAGTCATCTCCAGGAGCTCCAGTTTACTCCCACGCTCCAAAGACGTATAGGTTTGAAGGTTAATTGGCTAGGTAACATTGTAAATTGTCCCTAGTATGTGTGTGGGATAGTGTTGATGTGCGGGGATCGCTGGTTGGCGCGGACTCAGTGGGCCGAAGGGCCTGTTTCCGCGCTGTATCTCCAAACTAAACTAAACTGAAGGTGTTATCTCTGTGCGAGAGGGCAAGAGAGATTGTAAGAGGCCTCCACGTATCAAGACTGCGTTCTCACTAACTCTCTCGTGTGGCACCTTGCGACTTCACCTCTCTTTCTCAATGCTCCTCTCATCTCGCTGCGACCATCAGGAAGAAGGTACAGGAAACTGAAAACTGCCAAAACCAGGATCAAGAACAGCTTCTTCCCAGCAACCATCAGGCTCTTGAACACAGCACAACACTAACGTCAACAACGATGGTCTTCTCTGGACTGGGTCCTTGCTTGCACCACTCGTTTGGCACCATTATGGTGACCTAGTTTGACTTGGATTTGAGTTTGAGCTTTATAATACTTATGTACTATGCAGGTCCACCTGCCGGACAAAAACGCTCTTCACTGTATCTCGGTACACGTGACAATACAAATCCTCAGCCTAAATGTATTAAGGTTATTAACACAAGGAATACAGGTGCTGGTTAACAAAAAAAGACACAAAGTACCAGAGCAACCCAGTGGGTCAAGCAGCATCTCTGGAGAACATGGATGGGATCTGATTATTGATGACTATTCGGGCTGGTTATTAGTGTATTGTATTATTGGTTATTGTATATTTATCTCTGTGTTTATGGCTCTGTTAAGCTGAAGCAAGTAAGAATTTCATTGTTCTATTGTCAGTACTATATGACAGTTAAACACACTTGACCCAAGCTGTTGTAATGTCTGATGTCAGACATTCTGACTCAAGTAGCCAATTATCGAGCCCACAACAACTCTTCAGTCTTCATAGTTCTGGAACTTTCTCATCTCTCCACCCATTTCCTCCTCTCTTTACTTTGCAGATACAGCATGGAAATAAGCCTTTTCCGTCCTCCGAGTCCGCGCCGACCAGCGATCACCCCATTCACCAGCACTAGCCTACACACCAGGGACAACTTACAATCTTACAGAACCAATTAACCTACAAACCTGTACGTCTTTGGAATGTGTAGGAAGAAACCGGAGCAACTGGAGAAAACCCACGCAGTCCCAGGGAGAACGTGCAAACTCCATACAGTCAGCATGTGTAGTCAAGCTTGAACCCGGGTCTCTGGGACTATAAAGCAGCAACTCTACCCCTGCGCCACCACGCCACGTGCGTCTTTCCTCTCCTCTTCTCTTCTATGAATCCTTGACATCAATGCCTTGGACACTCGATTCACAAAAGGCAACACTTTAAAGAAAGACACCTTTGAAGTCCCATCCTGAAAAGTCACCTATCCATGTTCTCCAGAGATGCTGCCTGACCCACTGAGTTACTCCAGTACTTTATGTCTTTTTATTATAAAGCAGCATCCGCAGTTCCTTGTTTCTCCAAGGTGATTTTGTTCTTATTTTGACCATGTAGATGCAACCAGCTTTGCCAGTGCAGGATGTTCTTAAACCAGAGGAAAGAGTGGTGATGGTTTGTGGAACGTCTTTGTGTTATAATGAGTCCATAATGGTCAGGAAATTGCCTGGTACCTTCAAGCTCCGAATGACGCATGCATTGCACCAACAGAGCAATACTCAATGATTTGCAATTGATTAAAGTTAATTTACCTGCAGCATATTATTGGATTTACAGAGCACCAGGCAACCGATGATGTCATTATTGATCAACACTGACACAAATGCATTCCCAGTAGAATATCCAGCGATAGTTTCTACAATAAGGTGTCTGGACTCCTTCTGAACTAATGTAATTTAGTGAAGCTACATTTTGTGAGCTGCTGCCTAGTAACTCCCTGAGACATCCTCAACTGCGCTGTTTCAAGGAGATAGACTCAAAATGCTGGAGTAACTCGACAGTAACAAGAGGATTTCAGTATAGGAGTAATGAGGTTCTTCAGCAGTTGTACAGGGCTCTGGTGAGACCACATCTGGAGTACTGTGTACACTTTTGGTATCCTAATATGAGGAAGGACATCCTTGTGATTGAGGCTGTGCAACGTAGGTTCACGAGATTGATTCCTGGGATGTCCCACGGTACGAGTTCAATTCAGGAGCTCTCCCGAGTTTAAAATTCGTGGTAAGCACGGAGAATGAACGTACCGGGTACGTCGGAGCTCGGGGACGCCTCTTAACGGCTCGTAACGCTAACGGCAGGTACTCGGGAAGACTCGCTAACGGCAGGTAAGCACGGGAAGACTCATGGAGATTTTTCAACATGTTGAAAAATGTCCACGAGATCCCCGAGTACCGACGAGTGGCCATTACCGTAAATCTCCGAGTTCCAATCAGGGCAAACTCGAGAGAGCTCTAGGAATGAACTTGTACCATGGGACAGGGCTTTTATAATAAAGGGTTAACCGTTTAAGACTGAGGTGAGGAAAAACCTTTTCACCCAGAGAGTTGTGAATTTGTGGAATTCTCTGCCACAGAGGGCAGTGGAGGCCAAGTCACTGCATGGTTTTAAGAGAGAGTAAAGGGCCTGTCCCACCAGCACGCAACTATATGCGATGAACGCGATCAAACCGGCAGCGGGGGCCGCGCGGAGGTCGGTTGATCCCCTGTACAGGGCCGGTCCCACCAGCATGCGCCTGCATGCGGCAAGTGCAACTAAACCGGCAGTAGGGGCCGCGCGGAGGTTGGGTGAGTGGCGCAACGCGGCGCAAAGCGAGGCGAACTTGAAGCAAGTCCAAGGTAAGTTCGCCAGGACTTAGAGGGGCACACAGAGAGGGGCACCGAGACACACACACTTACAGGGCCACGGAGCCACACACATAGAGGGTCACGGAGGCACTTACAAATAGTTTCACGGAGGCACGATGTCCGGGCGGTGTGTAAATGTCGCGGCGACTGCGAGCCGACAAACCGTTGCCGCGCGGGATTTTTCGACATTGTCGGTTTTTCGGAGCCCCGCGCGGCGTCGGGACGAACTCGGGACGAACTCCGCACAATTCCGCACGGCTCCGGCGATCGAAGTGGGACCGGCCACGCGACGCCGGACGGCTCAAGCGACCACGCTCATCGCATGGAGTTGCATGCTGGTGGGACAGGCTCTTTAGATAGAGCTCTAGGAGCTAGTGGAGTCAAAGGATATGGGGAGAAGGCAGGCACGGGTTATTGATTGGGGACGATCAGCCATGACCACAATGAATGGCGGTGCTGGCTCGAAGGGCCAAATGGCCTCCTCCTGCACCTATTTTCTATGTTTCTATGGAACAGGCATCATCATCTCTGGTGAGAAGCAATTGGTGATGTTTTGGGTCGAGACGCTTCTTCAAGCCCGACTCGACAGGTCTCGAAACGTCGCCCATTCCTTCTCTCCAGAGATGCCTGCCTGTCCCGCTGAGTTACTCCAGCATTTTGTGTCTACCTTTGATTAAATCCAGCATCTGCAGATCCTTGCGACACTGTTTCCTGGAGAGGTACTATGTTCAGATGCCACCTTGTTTCACAAGCACCACGTAATGCATGGAGCCGCACAGGAAACATCTTGTCAAAAGTTGACCTACATGCACAGCAGATACAACCGTACTGATATTTAGAAAGTTATTGAAGGTAGACAAAAATGCTGGAGAAACTGGAGGAAGTTATTAAAACCTCCTATGGGACAAGCCTTTTGAATTGAAGTCAACAGAGGGGCAACTCACTTTGGAAGCCCTGATTTTAATGGAATATTTGGAGTGTTATGCACAATTCTGGTCGCCCATTACAGGAAGGATGTGGAGGCTTTGGAAAAGTTGCTGAGGAGCTTTACCAGAATGATGCCTGGAATAGAGGGTTTTTTCTACAGGGAGAGGTTGGAAAGACATGGATTGTTTTCTCCGGAACGCCGGAGGTTGCGGGAAGACCTCGAGGCTTTAGACTTTAGAGGTGCAGCGCGGAAACAACCCATCTAGTCTGTGCCGACCAACGATCACCCTCACACTAACACTATCCTGCATGCGAGAAACAACTTACAATTTTACCAAAGCCAATTCACCTAAAAACTGCACGTTTTTGGAGTGTTGGAGGAAACCTGGAGTAAAACCAACATGGTCTCAGGGAGAACGTGCAAACTCCATGCCGACAACACCCGTAGTTAGGATCGAACCTGACACTGTAAGGCAGCAACTCGACTGCTGCGCCACTGTGCTGCCATCCCTGATCGAAGTATATAAAAAGATCAAAGACAGCGATAGGGTAGACAGTTAGACAGGATGGAACAGTTGACCAGTCTGAAGAAGGGTCTCGACCCGAAACGTCGTCTATCTCCTTCGCTCCTTAGATGCTGCTGCACCCGCTGAGTTTCTCCAGCCTTTTGTGTACCCTGGAACAAATACTAGAGTACATTTAAGGTATAAGGTGCTTTAAGGTGAGATGTGTGGGGTAAGGTGTTTACACAGAGGGTGGTGAGAGCCTTATTGTGTTATCGAGAGTGTTGTTTGAAGCAGACAGGATACTGGCACTTGAGAGAGTTTTCAATAGACACATGTATGTGCAGGGAAAGGGTTACATGCAGACTAGCAACGGTTAGGGTGGCACGGTGACGCGTTGCTGCCTTACAGCACCAGAGACCCGGGTTCGATCCTGACTGCGGGTAGTATCTGTATGGAGTTTGCACATTCTCCCCGTGACCTCTGAGATCTTTGCCAAAGACATATGGGTTTGTAGGTTAATTGTCTTGGTGTGAATGTAAAATTGTTCCTAGTGTGTGTCAGATAGTGTTAACGTGCGGGGATCGCTGGTCGGTGCGGACTCGGTGGGCTGAAGGGCCCTTTTCTCCGTTTTATCGCTAAACTAAAGTAAGGTTGGTCTTGACATAGTGGTCCAAAGGACCTGTTCTCGTGCTGTACTGTACTAGGTTCTCTGTTCTAGTGTGAGTGAGTTGGTAGGTTGATAGCAGGCTGTGGGGTGATTTTATTTTGGGGTGCAACGTAACCAGGGGCATGGATAAGGTGAACGTTCACAGTATTTTTCCCAGGGGTGTGGATTATAAAACTAGAGGGTGTGGGCTTAAGGAGAGAGGGGAGAGATTTACAGAAACCCCAGGTTTCTCACTCAAAGGTTAGTCCGTATCCGGAATGAGCTGCCCGAGGAACCTATAGAAGCAGATAAAATTAATGCTTTTAAAGGACATCCGACCTATATACAGATATGTTTTTAGAGTGCAATGGGCCAAATGGGACTAGCCCAATATACCTACTTGGACAGCATTGGCAAGGTGGCTAAAGGGCCTGTTTCCGTGCTGTACATCTTAATGACTCTATGACCCACCCAATCCATTGTTGACAGTAAATTACATCGATATCTCTCGTACAGGCTACTTTAATATTCCATTAAGCAATCATTTAGCAGTTCATTTTCTATAAATCCATCCGCAGAACACCCACACCTTTAATTACTAGCTGATGGTTTAATAAGGTGGGACTTTTCAGCAACCTTTAAGGCATGAATTTTGATGGGGTACAATAGATAATTATTTTTCTGCAATTCGCATTTAATCGTGCAGAAGTTTTCACACATTAGAAAGTTAGAAGGTTTAATTTGAGATGTTCAGCTAGTTCCAAACTGCATGTACAAAAGATCAGAGAAGCACAAAGTTTTACTTGATGTGGTAATTGGGATTCGGTTCAGCCTTAAAGTATCAAATTAATATGGTTGAACACTGAAAACGGGGATATTCAGTCTCAAAATGGTGCAACTAAATTATTCAACAGAGTGGCTCAGTAATTTATGAGCACGAGAGGCAGTTTTAATTTCACTCTTCATCTGCTTGCGTTTAGACAGAGACAGAGCCGAGCTTTAGATTTTTCAGGACATGTGCGGACATACATTCAGCAGGTTGGGCACAATCACGGGAGAGAGGAAAATAGTCCACGTTACAGGCTGATCACCTATCATTAGAACTTGAGTTTAGTTTTGAGTTCAGTTTATTGTCACATGTACCGAGGTACAGTGAAAAGCTTTTGTTGCTCAAGAAGGAACTGCAGATGCTGGAAAATCGAAGGCAGACAAAAATGCTGGAGAAACTCAGCGGGTGCAGCAGTATCTATGGAGCGAAGGAAATAGGCAACGTTTCGGGCCCGAAAAGTTGCCTATTTCCATCGCTCCATAGATGCCTCCGTACCCGTTGAGTTTCTCCAGCATTTTCGTCTACCTAAAGCTTTTGTTGCGGCTATCCAGCCAGTGGAAAGACATTACATGATTACAATCGAGCCATTCACAGTGTACAGATACATGATAAAGGGAATAACGTGAATAACGTTTAGTGCAGGATGAAGCCAGTAAAGTCTGATCAGAGATAGTCCGAGGGTCTCCAATGAGGTAGATAATAGTTCAGGACAGCTCTCTAGATGTGGTAGGATGGTTCAGTTGCCTGATAACAGCTGGGAAGAAACTGTCCCTGAATCTGGAGGTGTGCGTTTTTCACACTTGGAAATGTTTAAAAAATCAAACATGTTTTAAGTCATAGATTCACAGTGCTGTACTACACAGAAACAGGCCCTTCAGCCCACTTTGTCCATGCCAACCAAGTTGGTATAAAGGGCTACTCCCATGTGCTTGCATTTGGCCCATATTCCTCTAAAGCCTTCCGATCCATACATCTGTCCAAAATATGTTTTAGTAGTTGTAATTGTATCCGCTTCTATAGCTTCCAATGGAAATTCCTTCCAGTTATGGGCCACTTTCTGAATAATAAAGTTGCCCCTGAGGTCTTTCTAAAATCTCTCCCATCTCCCTTAATCCAATGCCCTCTAGGATTTGAATCATCCAATCTGGGAAAAAGAGTGTTCACTTTCTCCATTCCCCTCATGATCTTGTACACCTCAATAAGATCAAGGGTACCGACCTGAAGCAGCACCTACGCCTTTTCTCCCGACACGTTGCCATACCCGCTGAGTTACTCCAGTACCTTGTGTCTATCTTTGGTATAAACCAGCATCTGCAGTTTCTTCCAACACATTCTCATTAAGGTCATCCCTCATTGAAACACACAACCAACAAAGTCCCAGCCGACCCAACCTCTCCTTCTCACTCAAGCCCGCAGTCTCAGGTAACACCCTAGTGAATCTCTTCTGCACCCTTTCTAACTTAATGCCATGTTTGCAGCAAAGGTAGAATGTGCTGAGATCAGAAGGACTATCTGGGTGGAATGAGAGGTCAACAGATATTCTTTGTCTAAATCAGCAAAATGCTGGAAATACTCAGCAGGTCAGATTGATTATTAGTGAGGAGAGAAACTGAGAAAATATTTTGGGTCCAAGACCTTTCCAGTGCGAAAAGAAATGTGGTTTAAATTGTAGAGAGGGAGAAGGGTGAAGAGAACAAATGGTGCGGTGGAGCTGCTGCCTGACAGCGTCAGAGATCCGGTTTCGATTCTGACCTCGGGTGCTGTCTGTGCGGAGTTTGCACATTCTCCCCGGGTGCTCTGCTTTCCTCCTACACTCCATAGAGGTGCAACTTTATAGGTTAATTTGGCTTCGGTAACAATTGTAAATTGCCCCTCGTGTGTAGGATAGTGCCTGTGTGCGGAGATCGCTGGGTGGTGTGGACTTGGTGGTTTCTGCACTGCATCACTAAAGTAAACTAAACTAAACCAAACTGCTGGAATATGCTATTCAAGCTCTTCCCTTAATTTATTTTTTACATTGATGACTATCGATATTGCTTCCTGCACATGTGGAACTCAGAAGTGTCATCACCTCTGCTGCCAATTCCCACCCTGTCTCTCGTACTCAAGATTGCAGCATCTGCAGTCTCGTGCATTGTTACATCTATATTTCCTGCTTCTATTGAAAGATCGACAGCCTGGATTGTTAACTCTGATTTCCTCTCTCGGTGGACAGTGAAGCTTTACTTCAGGATTGCTGGAAATAACCAACCCCATGTTTCCCTTGTTAAGACAATTAGAAGAATTGGTCAATTGATTGCTGCATCTGTCAAGTGACCTGGGCGCTGGGATTGCTCTGCAAGGTGGAAGCATGCCCTAAGATGGCTCTGCAGGACAAACATGCCAGCTTGTTGTTGTGTCAATGTTGTGTGGTTTCTCCCCACTCATTTCAATTAACAACTCTGAGTCTTGGTGGTACTAATAGAGTGCTTGATTTATTCATGCACGTCATCCTAAATATTAATCTGGTGGCAGAACGGTAGCGTTGTTTCCTTACAGGCCAGAGACCCAAGTTCAATGCTGACCACGCGCGCTGTCTGTACGGAGTTTGTACGTTCTCCCCGTGACCTGCGTGGGTTTTCTCCGAGATCTTCGATTTCCCCCCACACTCCAAAGACGTACAGGTTTGTCGGCTAATTGGCTTGGTGGAAATGTAAAATTGCCCCTGGAGTGTGTAGGATAGTGTTAATATGTGGGGGTCGCTGGTCGGTGTGGGCTCAGTGGGCCAAAGGGCCTGTTTCCTTGCTGTATCTCCAAACTAAACAAAACTAAACTAAATGGTCAAAGGTACTTGAGGCAATAAAATATGACTGTGAAGTATCCCCAAGACTTAAAAGGTACAGAGAACGCCATCACTCTGTGGCAGCGTGGCGCAGCGGTGGAGTTGCTGCCTTACAGCGCTTGCAGCACCTGAGAACCGGGTCCGATCCCGACTATGGGTGCTTGTCCGTACGGAGTTTATACGTTCTCCCCGTGACCTGCGTGGGTTTTCTCCAAGATTTTCAGTTTCCTCCCACACCCCAAAGACGTACAGGTCTGTAGGCTGATCGGCTTGGTGTAAATGTAAATTGTCCCTAGTGTGTGTAGGATAGCGTTAGAGTGCGGGGATCACTGGTCGGTGCCGACTCGGTGGGCCGAAGGGCCTGTTTCTATGCTGTATCTCTAAACTAAACTACACGGCCAAAGATAATTAACTTTATTATACTCTACTATACTAAAGAGCCTCCACTGTGCTATTGGGCATAAAAGTCCACATGACTTGAAAAACACTGAGTACTCCATCATTTTATGAGATAACACCTATTACGGCAAACCACTGCCTTGCTTTTCACATCTTTAATGCAAGGTGTCTCCTGTCAGTGATTGAGTTACTGGGGAAAGTGTAGGTTGAAAATAACAGGCAGGATCCTGGTCTTGGAGTCCTCCCTGCAATCCATCACGTCGGTGCTTTGCATCCTTTTGTAATCAATTTTTGCAATAATATATACAATGCAAAACAATACCAAACAAACCCATCGCCATAATACAAAATCGCCTAATTATCGAAACAAATATTCTTGTATACTATTCTTATGGGGTGGGAGATTGCAACCTTCACGTGGTCCGCCCTGTTTCGACGAATGCAATCAACCCGGCGTGCACAATGAAATAAGATGGTCTCTGGAACTCTCTGCCACAGAGGGTAGTTGAGGCCAGTTCATTGGCTATATTTAAGAGGGAGTTAGATGTGGCCCTTGTGGCTAAGGGGATCAGAGGGTATGGAGAGAAGGCAGGTACGGGATACTGAGTTGGATGATCAGCCATGATCATATTGAATGGCGGTGCAGGCTCGAAGGGCCGAATGGCCTACTCCTGCACCTAATTTCTATGTTTCTATGTTTCGAAGATCAAATAGAACAAGTTGTCCTTCAACTTTAGGCTGTGCAAGCCATACGCAAGAAGAAGAAGCATATACTATTCTTCTATGCTTATAACTAAGTATACTATTATACAACTATATTACAATACTTGTCCAAGATACATTCCACCCCTTGCGGTGCCCAGTGGTCCCGGCAATCCCCCAGGGCGCCCGTGGACAGCGCGTTCAGAGCTTTGCATCCTTTTGCAGACCATCCAAAGGCAGAACTGTCGACAGGTTTACTAATGGGCTGGTGGGTGGAAGAGCTAATTAAGGATTTGGTGAAGGGAGCAGAGCAGGAGGTTAAGCGAGTCGAAAGCCCTGGTAATAAAACAGAAATATGAATCTCGTTACGGGATGAAATTAGTGACCGTCTGACTTCCATGGCTGACGATAATAAGATCCGGAGAAAAGAAACATTGGGGAATGTAAAAAGCCCAGTGTCGATCAACACCTCGACATGGAGCTTTACAGTTAAATCCTGACGGGGAAAATGTTTCCAAATGACGCTAAAGGGGGTTCACCAAGAGTGGTGGCTTTTCACATGAAGAACTTTGCATTTCATGTTCATGCTGTTGGTCCAGGAGGAATTCTGGTGTAGATCAGCTAGGCCACCTCTCCCCACTCAGTAAGGATTTCCAGCCGCACTTTTAAACAAATGGTGCACCATCAAAATCAGTAGTTGAACTGAATTTGACTGAGGTTTTTTTTTAACAGAGGTGACCAAGAAGATTAGACAATAGACAATAGACAATAGGTGCAGGAGTAGGCCATTTGGCCCTTCGAGCCAGCACCGCCATTCAATGTGCTCGTGGCTGATCATCTCCAATCAGTACCCCGTTCCTGCCTTCTCCCCATATCCTCTGACTCCGCTATTTTTTAGAGCCCTATCTAGCTCTCTCTTGAAAGCATCCAGACAACCTGCCTCCACCGCCAGGATTGATGAGGGCAGGGCAGTAGACGTTGGCTACATGGACCTCAGCAAGGTTTTTAACAAGTTGGGCTGTCATGTTACAACTGTGCAAGAGGTTGGTGAGACTTCACCTGGATTATTGTGTGCAGTTCTGGCTAACAGGCTGTAGGAAGGATGTGATTAAGCTTGAGGGAGTGCAAAAAGTTTCACAAGAATGCTGTCAGGGCTGGAGTGTTGGAGCTGTATGGAGAAACTGGATATCTGGGCTGAATCCCAGAGAGCAGAGGAGGCTGAGGGGTGACCTGATAGAGGCTTATAAAACCACAAGGAGCATGGATAAGATGGATTGTCAAAGTCTTTATCCCAGGGCAGAGAGTCTAAAACTGGAGGCCATAGGTTTAATGAGGGGAAAAGATTTAAAGGGGACCTGAGGGAGAATGTTTTCACACAGAGGGTGGTGGGTATTTGGAACAAGCTACCAGAGGAAGTGGTAGAGGCGGATACAAGTACAATGTTCATAATACACTTGGACAGGCACATTGATGGGAACGTTTTACAGGCAAATGAGCCTTTGTAACTCGCTTTAGCCTCTGGACACTCATCCAGTCCCAGGTCCATTCTTAGGGAAAGATTTGAAACTTCAGCTTGTTGAAGGAAAAGGGCATGGCTCATGATGTTTGCTGTATATGACAGGGCTACATGGCACACAATGTGGTTGTCTGATCGTGCCCCAACCCCTTCCCTTCACCTCTCTCTTCAGGGTGCCACAGTGGTGCAGCGGTAGAGTTGCTGCCTCACGGCGCCAGTGACCCGGGTTGGACCCTGACTCCGGGACTTTGTGCATTCTCCCTGTGACCGCGTGGGTTTTCCCCGGGTGCTCCAGTTTCCACCCACGCTCCAAAGACGTGAGGGTTTGTAAGTTAATTGGCTTTGGTTTAATTGACCATTAGGGAGAGTGTCCAAAACCTCCGGAAACCTCACGGAAACCTTGGGTGGAGCGCAAGGTCACCAGAGGTTTCCGTTCAGGTTTCCTAAGTGGGACAGGGGCATTAGACTGTAGGGTAGTGCTAGTGTGCGGGGGATTGCTGGTCGGTGCGGACTCAGTGGGCCGAAGGGCCTGTTTCTGCACTGCATCTCTAAAGTCTAAAGTCTCACCTCTACCCTTCAGCTCTCTCTACCAGCCATCTCCCTTCTACTCCACCAGTCTGAAGAAAGGCACGGACCCAAACATCATCTGCCTGACCATTTGGCACTCAGACACCTTGGACTATTTCTCACTCACACCCCAACAGCTGGTGTTCATAAAAGCAGAAACCTAATTCTTTTCAATAGACCAAGGTTAAAAACTGAGCATGTTGAGCAACTTATGAATGTGAAACATCAGCCTGCCATTTCGCAGTGTGATTTTGATGTGACTAGATTCGAGGTTGTAGGCAATGTACATGCAATCCGTGACTATTACACGAAGCCCCAGAGAACAGAACAGACAACCCAAGGATCTCGAGAACTCCAGTCTCGTTTGCCATAGCAGCTTTATCTACAGTGAAGAACATTGCCTCTGGCAGTCCAGGCTGCTTATATTATTATCTTTGATGGGAACCCGGAATGTTGACAAGAGGAGTAATCCACGAGCAAGGCTTACTGCAGAGGTGTACAGTTTAGCTGACGGAGAAATGGGCGCAAAAAGGTCAGTTGCATGGATCATTGCTATTCATGTTTGCTTAGTAATCCAACAAGCAAGAAGATATTTCCACAGAGATCAGCTGAATAGGAACGGCTTTAAATTTAATTTTGTATTATAAGGTTACGAGGAATATGAAATTGGAAGGTACCAAACGTGCGTTGAACGACTGGCTCAGGAAATGAAATACTTCTGTATCAGGAACAAGATCAGTTGAGCTGCTATTGTGGGATTTAATGGAGGGCCAACAGAAGGTAGAACAGAACAGCAGAAGCACAGGCTCTTTGGCCAACAATGTCTGTGGCGAACATGATGCCAAGTTAAACTGATCTCCTCTGCCTGCATGTGGTCCACATCCCTCCATTCCCTGCATGTCCACATGCCCATCTAAAAGCCCCTTACACCCCATTATGGCACCTGTCGCACCACCACCCTTGGCAATGCATGCGATAAAGGCACCCACCACCATCTGTGTAAAAAAAGTTGCCCCGCGCATCTCCTTTAAACTTTGCCCCTCTCACCTTCAAACTATGCCCTCGAGTCATTGACATTTCCACCCTGTGAAAAATTTTTGACATTGGGTATTCTATGACCATCGCCATAAAGCTTCTCAGGATCGTGTCGAAGCTGAATAGTCATTTTGGGCTATTGGCCATCGATAAAAATTGAATATACAAATTTGTTGTGTCCTGTTTACCAGCTGCTGCTGAAACATGGATGACCGGTGTAGAGGAGGACTCCTCAAGATTGTTCACACATTCACTGACAATAAACAGAGCACTAGAAGGCATCCATCGATGTACAAGAGACACTATATTGGACATGTTTACAAGTAGCAGTAAGTGACAGTAGAGAGAGGGGACTCTAAAGGAGACCCGCCACCTTGACCCATCACTGAGTTTAGTTTAGGTTAGTTTAGAGATACACCGTGGAAACAGTCCCTTTGGATCACTGAGTCCGCACCGACCAACAGTCCTATCCTGCACACTCGGGATAATTTACAGAGGCCAACTAACCTACAATTGTGTACGTCTTTGGACTGTGAGAGGAAACTGGAGCACCCAGAGGAAACTTAAGTGGTCACAGGGAGAACAAACTAGGTGTTCAAGAAGGAACTGCAGATGCTGGAAAATCGAAGGTAGACAAAAATGCTGTAGAAACTCCAGCATTTTTTAGAACAAACTAGGGACATTACAATGATACCAAGCCAATCAACCTACAAACCTGTACGACTTTGTAGTGTGGGAGGAAACCGGAGATCCCAGAGAAAACCCAGGTCACAGGGAGAACATACAAACTCCATAGAGCCAGCCACACGTAGTCAGAATCGTTCCTGTGTCATCTGCAAATTTGCTAGTGATACTTTTAATTCCTTCATCTAAATCATTAATGTATATTGTAAATAGCTGTGGTCCCAACACCAAGCATTGCGGTACCCCACTGGTCACTCACTGCCTGCCATTCTGAAAGGGACTTGTTAATCCCTACTCTTTGTTTCCTGTCTGCCAACCAATTTTCAATCCATGTCAATACCCTACCCCCAATACCATGTGCTCTAATTTTGCCCATTAATCTCCTGTGTGGGGCCTTATCAAAGACTTTCTGAAAGTCCAGGTACATTACATCCATTGGTTCTCCTTTGTCGATTTTACTTGTAACATCCCCAAAAAATTCCAGAAGATTAGTCAAGCATGATTTCCCCGTCATAAATCCATGTTGACTCGGACCGATCCTGCTACTGCTATCCAAATGTGCAGCTATTTCATCTTTAATAATCGACTCCAGCATCTTCCCCACCATCGATGTCAGGCTAACTGGTCTATAAATCCCTGCTTTCTCTCTCCCTCCTTTCTTAAAAAATGGGATAAACTTAGTTACCCTCCAATCCACAGGAATTGATCCAGAATCTATAGAACATTGGAAAATGATCACCAATGTGTGCATGATTTCTACAGCTACCTCCTTATGGTACCCTTACAGAAACAGGGGTCACAGTTGAAGAATAAGGGGTAGGCCATTTAGGACGGAGATGAGGAAAGACTTTGCCACCCAGAGAGTTGTGAATCTGTGGAATTCTCTGCCACAGCAGGCAGTGGAGGCCAATTCACTGGATGTTTACAAGGGAGAGTTTGATATCGCTCTTAGGGCTAAGGGAACCAAGGGATACGGGGAGAAAGCAGGAACAGGGTACAGATTCTGGATGATCAGTCATGAACATATTGAATGGCAGTGCTGGCTTACTCCTGCACCTAATGTCTATTGTTTATGTTTATTATCTATCTCTCTATGTTCATTCCTTGGCAATTCAAGTACTTCTCTAAATGGTTATTATATGCTGCTTCAGCTGCTAAAGTGCTCATTGCAAAGACCCGCAATGCTGTAAAATTGCCTAAAGGCAGCCTGTGGCGGGGAGAATGCATTGTACGTGGTATCAGTTAAATCTATATCAGATGTTCACTTCCTGCTGAGGAGGGAGGCACGTGGTGATGCTCACATTTGCGCCGTCAATGTTTTACAAATGACCCCTTGTGTTTTGCAAGGCAACCTGATATGTTAAGCTCAAAGCAAAGTATGAGACATGATTAGCTGCAGTCAAACATCGTGTTCTAACTCCTCTTCTGGCCCTTCTATCAACATATGAAGGACAACCTGATGGATTTTGAACTTTTCAGTCGGAAAGTAGCTGTGGGCGAGCAGTCCAGAAGTGTAAGTGTAAAGGGCCTGTCCCACCAGCATGCAACTCTATGCGATTAGCACGACCTAACGTGGTCGCTTGAGCCGTCCGGCGTCGTGGGGCTGGTCCCACTTCGATCGCCGGAGCCGTGTGGAATTGTGCGGAGTTCGTCCCGACATCGCGCGGGGCTCCGAAAAACTGACTATGTTAAAAAATTCCGCTCGGCAACGGCTTGTCGGCTCGCAGTCGCCTCGACGCATTACACACCGCCCCAACATCGTGCCTCCGTGACCCTATCTGTAGGTGCCTCCGTGACCCTCTCTGTGTGTGGCTCCGTGGCCCTCTGTGTGTGTGTGTCTCTGTGCCCCTCTCTGTGTGCCCCTCTCTGTCCTGGCGAACTTACCTTAGATTTTGCTCCAAGTTCGCTCACTTTGCGCCGCGTTGCGCCACTCACCCGACCTCCGCGCGGCCCCTGCTGCTGGTTCGGTCGCGCTTGCCGCATGCAGGCGCGTGCTGGTGGGAACGGCCCTGTACAGGGGATCACCCGACCTCCGCGCGGCCCCCGCTTCTAGTACTTCTAGTTTGATCGCACTCATCGCATAGAGTTGCATGCTTGTAGGACAGGCCCTTAAGAGTCTGAAGAAAGGTCTCGACCTGAAACGTCACCATTCCTTCCCTCCAAAGATGCTGTCTGTCCCGCTGAGTTACTCAAGCATCTACCAGAAGTGTAAGACAGATCATAAGATCATAAGTGATACGAGTAGAATTAGGTCATTCGGCCCATCAAGTCTACTCAGCCATTCAATCATGGCTGATTTATCTCTCTCCCATCCCCATTCTCCTGCCTTCTTCCCATAACCTCTGACACCCATACTAATCAAGAATCTATCTATCTCTACCTTAAATATATTCACCGACTTGGCCTCCACAGCTTTATGTGGCAAATAATTCCACAGATTCACCACCCTCTATTAAGACTAATTAAATGTGTCCTAATTTCCTTCCTGGAAGAATGTCCTTTAATTCTGAGGCTATGACCTCTAGTCCTAGACTCTCCCACCAGTGGAAACATCCTCTCCACATCCAGGTAGACAGGTAGTGAGTGGAAACAGTAAACCTTTAATTGCAAGGTGACCCAAGGTCAAGTTGGTGCTCGGTAAATTTTGAATAAATATCAGGAATTTCCATTTCATGTAGAGAATGACAAACATTTACCAACAGTGTGGCAAACATGCTGGAGGTTAAAAACATCAGATTGAGTTAGAGGATACTTGCAAGGTGAATTTATAATATCTGGTAACTCACTCTGTGAATTCAACTTCAATCGAGTTATTGTCCTGAGTAAAATATGTCAAGAAGATGCAAATCTCAAGTGAGTGGGAGTGCAGGGTTTAGATTATCCCCCAACATTTACACATTACACAATCTCAAGACACACCAAAATATTACAGCATACTCTGCAGCAAAAAACACGTTCTTGGCTTGACACCTTCTTTTATTTATCCATTTTGCAAGATCTGGGCATCGCTGGTAAGGATAGTATTTATTACCCATCCTTAATTTTAGTTCAGTTTAGATTAGAGATGCTTGCAATAAATGATTTGTTAGCCAGCAATGTGCTTGCAATGAATGATGATTTGTTAACCCTTAATGTGCTTGAAATAAATGATTTATTAGCCCTCAATGAAATGCAATTAGTTGTTTGGCCTGCCCTGTGCTTTTGCTTTGACTTTTGCTTTGCTTGAGCTCACCTGAAATGAAAGCAAATGGATTGTATTGTAGGCTGGCCCCACCTGCCCTGTGTTTGCACTTGACCTGACTTGAACTGAATTGACTTGACATGAAATGGATTGTTGGCCCTGCACTCACTGTTGAAAAGTTACAAAATTTTGAGATTTTAAAAATCAAGTCTGCAATTTATCCCATCAGATAAAGCATAAAAAGAAGTTTAATTTGACACCTAATTCACTTTCATATCTTCAGTATTAAGAAAGTTATGGCCATTTTCATACTCGGAAATTAGCATCTTGTTCCCCATTGCCTTTCAATTGGCTTAACTCAAAAGCTGTGATCTGGAACAGTTAAAAACCCATAACTTTCTTAAAAATTAAGAGAACTCAATGAAATTTTCAGTTAGTATAGATTGAAGCATTCTGAAACAAATATGAAACAATCTTACTTGGATGACCTGAAATTAAAGAATATAATTAGTTAGTTATCTAATTGTAGCTAATTACAAAATTCAATGAGTAGATCTAAACATCTATCCATTTCTTAAGAAAAGATAAACTTTTTTTAAATTGCCTAAGTGTCCAAATAACATTCACACAATAATCCACAATATAACATAATTTTTAAATCTCATTTTCATGAATTTCTGGGCCAAATGGATGGAATTTAGTGTTTAATGCCTGTAAATTAATGGCCATTTAAATCAACTAGCGAGTGGGTTTTAGTGGAATGCGGTGGATTGGAACGTTGCGGTTAGCGGTGAAGTCGGGAGGAAAAATACTGTTTGTTCATACATTTTTTTGGACCCCATTTCGCAACATGAAAATATTATTAAAGCCTCCCGAAAAACCAACTTTTAATATAAAAATAAACTATTTACCTTTTTTTCTCCCCTACGCAAAATCCTTCCGGTTGTCGGCGCTCACAGCTTTTGAAGGTGATTTTTAAATTACTCTAGTTAGTAAATAATCTAGCATAATTTAAAAATACCTTCATTCATGAAATGTCGGAGCGATTTTTCTTCCGCAACGAAATCGCCCGACATTGATCAATTTTCCCTGCCTGTGGAAAAACGGCACTTTAAGCCCGCCCCCCTCTGAAAGGCGCCAAAGTCGCACACACGGGGAGCGGCAGAACTGCAGCGCTGCTCAAGGTAAGTTTTGTAATATACCTACAACGGGTTCCACTTAGTGTAGTATATTACTAAAACTCTCATCTTGTTTGTTTGTATGCGTATGTGATCCTGAAACTATGCCAAAACGGTACATGATATCGCTACAATTTTTGGCCCACCTTACTCACCATTGTCCTGCAGTTGGCATTAGCAAGTTTCGTTCAGATTGATATGATATTTTACAAGTTATTGACATTTTAATCTTTAAAAAATCACTTTTCCACTTGCCACTCCGTCTGTTTCCGAAAGTCTACACAAAATAGTACACAATAGCACTACAATGTTATGTCTACTGAGCTCACCATTGTCTTGCATTGTGCATTAGTCAAGTTTTGTTCAGATTGATGTTATATTTTACAAGTTATTGACATTTAAATCTTAATTAATAAAACAGCACTCTCACTTGCCGCCCGCCCCTGTGCAGTTGGGGAGGGTTACCGTGCACGTCACAACGAAGATCTCTGGCATCACAACGGGAACCCATCAGCCCGCCTACGCAGTTGGGGCCTTGCTGATTTTCAGCGCCATTTTTTTTTCTTTTCCATGCACTTGCCAGGCCTCACAATAGGGACTCAACGCTTCCATGGGTAAGTTTGGTTTTATTCTACGAACGTCTCCACAGGTCCTCCATTCACTTTATTACCTTCAACTTTACCATCAACGGCAAAACTTTCAACGTGGCAGTCGCTCCTGCGCAGTATGGGTCCGTCAGTCGCGCATGCGCTGTTTGGTAGAATATTGCGTTGGGGAACGGGACACAACGGGTCCGCACTTGGTCTCCTTTAAACTTTGCCCCTCGCCCTATGATTTTTGCTATTCATTGGGATGTGGGAGAAAACTGGCGCATCGCTGGAAAGCCATGTGGTCACAGGGAGAACATGCAAACTCCACACAGACAGCACCTAAGGTCAGGATCGTTCCCGGGTCTCTGGAGCTGTGAGGCAGGGTTTCTTACCAGCAGTTGGGCCAGGTGAAACGGAAGAAACAGAGTTAATGCTTCAGTTCGAATAATATTTCTCCAGAACATTGAAAATGATGGAATGTACCTAAATCAATAGAAATCCATGTAGTAATCACATTTTCAGAACAAATGGCAATGCTCACTGCCCTAACAGCCTCTTTTGAGAAATATATCAAGTAATTGTAGCTAATTGCAAGCTGAACATGCAGCATTAGAAGAAAATATACTGTCCAAGACTGTTTTGAATATTTAAGGTAATGGCAGCTGTTAGCTGATTAATATTCTTCGAAGAAAATAATGACTGTGCAAAGATCTCAGCAGGTTACAAAGGCTTGTTCAGAGGTAACAGCTCCAGGAGTGGTTACTAGCCAATAATAAAGGCCCCACCGTGCATAGTTATGGCTTGGGATTTTAGCTGACTTGAATTATTCGTAAAGCAGCTGTTTTATATCTGTGATTTTGTTTGTTCAGCCAACACGACGCTGCCAGCTCTTGAGGGCCTGAGCTGTGGGGAGAGTTTCATTTTTTTAGTTTAGTTTAGAAACAGCGAGGAAACAGCCCTTCGGTCCACCAAGTCCGTGCCGACCAGCGATCCCCGCACATTAACACTACCCTATGCACACTAGGGACAATTTACTTTGATACCAAGCCAATTAGCCTGCAAACCTGCGCGTCTTTGGAGTGTGGGAGAAAACCAAAGATCACGTCTCTGTACTGTACACTGACAATGACAATTAAAATTGAATCTGAATCTGAATCTGAAAACCCACGCAGGTCACGGGGAGAAGGTTTTCAAGAGAAGCTTAGATTTAGCTCTTAGGGCCAAAGGAATCAAGGGGCAATGGGAAAAAGCCGGAACAGGGTACTGATTCTAGATGATCAGCCATGGTCATATTGATTGGAGGTGCTGGCTCGAAGGGCTGAATGGCCTACTCCTGCACTTACTTTTCTATGTTCTATGTTGCCCACAGCACAATGACCTAATAACCTGTGACTTGGGTCATGGAGTCATGCACAATGGAAAAAGCCTCAAGCGCACTTCAGCTCACAAAGGCCGACGTAATTGAGAATCAGAGAACATGTAAAATATATACAAGTGCTTGAAATTAACCTAACCAAATTATAATAGTAAATTTAAATCATACTTTAAACTGCTGTCAATCAGCTGACAGCATAAATATACAAATATAAAGCTAAATTGCCTAAAGATGCTTGCCTTTGTGGCTGAGCTCCATACTCCTGTCAGTCCATCGCATTTAGCACTAAAAAACTACAAAGGGAAAAATGTAAATGCGTACAATATTTTTTGTGACAACCATCTCAACAGAGAAACTAACATTCTACATGATCTGTGTCGGAAGGAACTGCAGATGCTGGTTCAATCCGAAGATAGACACAAAATGCTGGAGTAACTCGGCGGGACAGGCAGCATCTCTGGAGGGAAGGAATGGGTGATGTTTCAGGTCTAGACGCTCCTTGAAGAAGGGTCTCGACCCAAAACATCACCCATTCCTTCTCTCCAGAGATGCTGCCTGTCCCGCTGAGTTACTCCGGCATTTTGAGTCTATTCTACGTGATCTCCTGGATGCCAAACATTTTAACTCCCCCTCCCATTCCCAGCCAGACCTTTCTGTCCTGGGCCTCCTCCAATGTCAGAGTGAGGCCATATGCAAATTGGAGGAACTGCACCTCATATTCTGCTTGGCCAGCTTACAACCCAGTGGTATGAATGTTGATTTCTACAATTTCAACCCCTGCATTCCCTCTCTCCCTCCCATCCCCCATCCTAGTCGGCCTACCCATTCCCCTGTTCGCATCCTTGTATCCCCTCCATATCACCTCTTCCCCAGCCCACAAGCGACCATTATTTGCCTCCACCCTTCCTTGCCATCTTTATTGCTTGCACCAAGGATAATATAGAAACATAGAATATATGTGCAGCAGTAGGCCATTCAGCCCTTCGAGCAAGCTCCGCCACTCAATATGATCATGGCTGATCTTCCTAAATCAGTACCCCATTTCTGCTTTCTTCCCATATCCCTTGATTCCATTAGCCCTAAGAACTATATCTAACTCTCTCTTGAAAACATCCAGTGAATTGGCCTCCACTGCCTTCTATGGCAGAGAATTCAACCAATTCACAAATCTCCAGGTGAAAAAGTTTTTCCGCATCTCAGTCCCGATATTATTGTTATCTCCGCAAGATTTACGAAGTTGACAGTGTTCCTGCCTTATTGTTACGTTACTCAGTGTTAGTCCTCATGCATCTCAACTCCGAGAATGTGGCAGAGTGTAGATTTGAGCATTCCTGTGTAAGCTCACTTTAAAAAGCCAGGAAATTAACTTTCACGAGCTACACAATCAATGAATAAAAAGCAAATTAAACCACGTAATGTCTCTTGAAAATGAGAGACAGGACAAGTCAAGATGAGTTAGACAAAATGACCATCTTGGTTAAAGGAAGGGAAATGGATCTTAAAATGGTACGTGAAGTAATGAACATTGATCCAGGAGGATGCTAGTCTGTTTACAATAGGACCACGTCTATTATTGGAGGTGGAAAAGTAACATGAACAGGATGTGATTATCCAATCAATGTGAACCCACAATTAACACCAAGCAAAACTGGAGATGTGTGGACTTCCCCTGCCTTTCATCAAGAGCATTTAACTGCAGCAGTAAAGAACTGCGCATGCTGGTCAAAGATAGATACAAAATGCTGGAGTAACTCAGTGGGACAGGCAGCATCTGTAGAGAGAAGGAATGGGTGACATTTTGGGTCTCGACCAGAAACGCCACCCATTCCTTCTCTCCAGAGATGCTGCCTGTCCCGCTGAGTTACACCAGCATTTTGTGCCTATCTTCGGATTAAACTAGCATCTGCAGTTCCTTCCTACACAGATCATGTAGAATGTTAGTTTCTCTGTTAAGATGGTTGTCACTAAAAATATTGTACGCATTACATTTTTTCCTTTGTAGTTTTTACTGCAAATTGCGATGGACTGACAGGAGTATGGAGCTCAGCCACAAAGGCAAGCATCTTTAGGCAATTTAGCTTTATCTTTGTATATTTATGCTTTCAACTGATTGACTGCAGTTTAAAGTTTCTGGTCGAGGCGTTAGAGAAGAAGGGTCTCCAACCGAAACATCACCCACTCCTTCTCTCCAGAGATGCTGCCTGTCCCACTGACTTACTCCAGCATTTTTTTATCTATCGCATTTAATTGCAGATTAATTTAGCTCCCTTTAAAAAGAAGCTGGACGAACATCCAGGAAGGATGAAGGCAAAAGTAACCAACGTAGGCTGTGCAAAGGCAAGGGTACTGGTGCAATTGGGTCAATGAATGTGATACTGGCCTGATTCTCTATAAATAGAGTTTGCACATGCACAATTAAATGTGTTGGACCAGGAGTTGGTGTGACTCTAATGTGTTCACACTCTATGCGCCTCTGCATCTGTTCAAGGTGTTTCCCAATGAATCTTACGGTAAAATATCCTGACCTTGTCACACTTCATTACTTGGGTTAAAGTGAAACTTTAATGGCATATTAATCCACTTGGCAATTTAACATTTTTAAGTAAAAAAAAAAAAAAGTTTGTATTGCAATTTTCTCAATAACCAACTCTTGAATGGATTCCAGTGCATAATTGAACAACTATTTGGAAATTTAATAGATTTTAAAATTTAACGGTTCATTATTTTTAAGTTTATGGTGTTTCAGCTACTTTAAGCTTTTTTTTGTGAGTTTGAATCTTGAATTGTACTCTGGAGTCAAGTAGAGTTTAAAATTGTGGATTTTTTGCCATTTGTGAAAATTATTAAATTTGATTTGTTTCTTAGCCAGCTTGATGAGTTTATTGTTGGGTGCCAGGGGTCCAATTAAACTACTCAACAGCCAAAAGTCTGTAGCTTCCTTTTGCTCTGGTATTATATTTAATTCTTCACGTTTAAATTATAATGTTTTTAATTGTCTACTATATATTGTCTTGTTCCTTGTGAGCAAAGGACAAAGGCAAATTCCTTGTATGTATACATACTTGGTTAATAAAATGTATTCAATTCAATTCAATTCAATTCAAGAACAAAAGCAGCAAGAATTGGAACTTGTCGAAGAAAAAAATCACGGAGACAAAAGAGGCTGCAGATGCTGTCATTTGGAGGAAATACTCTGCTGCAAGAACACAACAGGTCAGGCACGACCTGTGGAAGCAGTGGGGTGGTTGCCACTTCGAATCCTGATGCAGGATCTTGACCTGAAATGTTCATCGTTCCTCTGCCTCCATAAATGCTGAGTTACCCTAGTAATTGTGTTTTATTTTAATTATCTGTGAAAGACATGACTTAAAGATTGATGGATTTTGGGGATTGGCTGAAAGGAGAGGATGATACAAAAAGCTGGAGTAAGTCAGCGGGTCGGACAACGTCTCTGGTCCCTTGCAGTCAGAAACAGGTGAATTGATCATGGGGAACAAGGACATGGCAGACCAATTGAATAACTACTTTGGTTCTGTCTTCACTAAGGAAGACATAAATAATCTGCCGGAAATAGCAGTGGAATGGGGGTCAAATAAGATGGAGAAACTGAGTGAAATCCAGGTTAGCCGGGAGGTGGTGTTGGGTAAATAGAACGGATTGAAGGCCGAAAAATCCCCAGGGCCAGATAGTCTGCATCCCAGAGTACTCAAGGAGGTAGCCACAGAAATAGTGGATGCATTAGTGATATTTTTTCAAAATTCCTTAGTTTCTGGAGTAGTTCCTGAGGATTGGAGGGTAGCTAATGTAACCCCATTTTTTAAAAAAGGAGGGAGAGAGAAAGCGGGGAATTACAGACCAGTTAGTCTAACATCGGTAGTGGGGAAACTGCTAGAATCAGTTATTAAAGATGGGATAGCAGCGCATTTGGAAAGTGGTGAAATCATTGGACAAAGTCAGCATGGATTTACGAAAGGTAAATCATGTCTGACAAATCTGATAGAATTTTTCGAGGATGTAACTAGTAGAGTGGATAAGGGAGAACCAGTGGATGTGTTATATCTAGACTTTCAGAAGGTTTTCGACAAGGTCCCGCATAAGAGATTAGCATACAAACTTAAAGCACACGGTATTGGGGGTTCAGTATTGATGTGGATAGAGAACTGGCTAGCAGACAGGAGGCAAAGGGTAGGAGTAAACGGGTCCTTTTCAGAATGGCAGGCAGTGACTAGTGGGGTGCCGCAAGGCTCAGTGCTGGGACCCCAGCTATTTACAATATATATTAATGATTTGGACGAGGGAATTCAATGCAACATCTCCAAATTTGCAGATGACACCAAGCTGGGGGGTATAGTTAGGTGTGAGGAGGATGCTTGGAGGCTGCAGGGTGATTTGGATAGGCTGAATGAATGGGCAGATGCATGGCAGATGCAGTATAATGTGGATAAATGTGAGGTTATCCACTTTGGTGGCAAAAACATGAGGGTAGACTATTATCTGAATGGTGGCAGATTAGGAAAAGGGGAGATGCAACGAGACCTGGGTGTCATGGTAAACCAGTCATTGAAAGTAGGCATGCAGGTGCAGCAGGCAGTGAAGAAAGCAAATGGTATGTTAGCATTCATAGCGAAAGGATTTGAGTATAGGAGCAGGGAGGTTCTACTGCAGTTGTACAGGGTTTTGGTGAGGCCACACCTGGAGTATTGCGTACAGTTTTGGTCTCCAAATCTGAGGAAAGACATCCTTGCCATAGAGGGGGTACAGAGAAGATTCACCAGACTGATTCCTGCTGAATGCTGCTACTTTCTTTAGATTTTATTTTAGAGATACAGTGCGGAAACAGACCCTTTGGCCCACTGAGTCCGTGCTGGCCAGCGATCACCCTGTACACTAGCACTATTCCACACACTGGGGACAATTTTACCAAAACCAATTAACCTACAAGCCTGTACATTTTTAGAGTGAGGGAGGAAACCAGAGCACCCGGAGATGTTCTGGGTGATCGCTGGTTGGTGTGGACTCAGAAGGCCAAAGGGCCTGTTCCCACACTCTATCCAAAGTATCTGAAGGGTTTTCATAAGTAAAAGGAGCAGAATTGGCCATACGGCCCATTAAGTCTACTCCACCATTTATTCATGGCTGATCTATCTCTCCCTCTTAACCCCATTCACCTGGGGTTGATGGCGTTAAGAGGGACCCTTAACCCGTGACACCCATACTAATCAAGAACCTATCTATCGCTGCCTTAAAAATATCCATCAACTTGGCCTCCACAGCGTCTGTGGCAAAGAATTGCACAGATTCACCATCCTTTTGGGTTGGGTTTTGAGTTGGAAGACTTTCTGTTCTTCTGATGGGAACAGGCTTGTCTCGTGACATACGCAAGATGGTGTGGAAAAGACCAACTACTGCTGAGCCTGTCCCAAAATACATCACATTAGTGTTCCCTTTCGCCAGCAAGCAGACACAAGCGAAAAAGACACCTTCCCTCAAAACCTGGATTGATTCAAGAAATTAAATCTGGGTAATTCCTTTCCAATATCAATACAAACCTTGTTTCAGGAAATCAATAGCCATGAAATAATCCTCTGTATCCGGACTTATTTAGATGTATCTACAGTACTTGCTGTAGCTGCAGCCTTCACTAGAATGGTGGCGGGAACCAACACAGTTTGTCTCTGTCTCTGTAGTGAATCCATTACAAGAGTCACGAATGTTTAATTGTCATTTATACTGTAATGGAACAACGGAATCCATGCTTGCAGGTTTGTAAACATAGCAGTTAATAGATAACGATAGACTAACAAAACTTCAATAAAACAGTGCAAAAGAAAATGAACTCCCTATTTCAACCAAGTAGTTTAATCTTTAGTAGGAGGACATGGTGTTCAATAGTCTGAAGTTAGGCACAACATTCTGGAGTAACTCAGCGGGTCAGGCAGCATCTCTGGAGAAAAGGAATAGGTGACGTTTCCGGTTGAGGCCCTTCGCCACCTATTCCTTCTCTCCAGAGATGCTGCCTGACCCGCTGAGTTACTCCAGCATTCTGTGTCCATCTTCAGTATAAACCAGCATCTGCAGTTCCTTCCTACACATCCCGTACAGACAGCGCCTAGAGTCAGGATCACACCCGGCTATCTGTAAGGCAGCAACTCTGCTCTTTCTGTTGTAAAGTGATTTCTGCCCAATTGGAAACGGATTGATTGCTGGTCCTCAAGGGGTCTGGACTCCATGACAATGTTAGAACTGTCGCTTTTACAAAACAAAAAGAACCAAGAGGTTTCAGAGTTAAATCTTCTTTGGGGCTCTTACTGGCTTGAACATTTTATTATGGATACTTCTCAGACCCTTTAATTCGGGAACAATCCCAGTGCAAATGAAGTGAGATCCTCTGCATCTTTGAGACTAAGGTACCGGCTGAGTTTGTAAATCCCTGTAGAAACCAATCTACATAATAATGAGCACATTATAAAATTGCTGTAAGCTCGCGTTGGGTAATAATTTGCCTAATGCTTATATGAGCTTCTGGATATTTTGTGGTGATGATGAATAACCATTAAGTAGAATTTTTTCCCCCATACATCTTGGATTATAATTTTACCAAAAGATAAAGGGATATAGAACGGAGGGATTGACAGCAAAAATGGAGACTAAAATTAGTTTGAAAACCAGAACTTCTGATGCTGCAATAAGGTATTAAAAAAAAAAGTGGAACTGGCCAGGTACATCTGTGGCAAGAGAAATGGGTGATATTTTGGGCTGAAGTTCTGTCAATTAGCCAGCAAACCTGTACATATTTGGAGTGTGGGAGGAAACCGAAGATCTCGGAGAAAAACCCACACGGGTCACGGGGAGAACGCACAAATTACGTACAGGCAGCACCCGTAGTCGGGATCGAACCTGGGTCGCCGGCACTGCATTTGCTGTAAGGCAGCAACTCTACCGCTGTGCCATCCGTGCCCACCCCAAAACCGTCCTCCTGAAATGTTAGCTCCTGTTTGTATGTTAACTGGAGACCACTTCATAACACATCAGTCTGAAGAAGGGTCTCAAACCAAAACTTCTTCTGTCCATTGTCTTTCGGCTGCCTGGTTAGCACGCAACAAAAGCTTTTCACTGTACCTCAGTACACGTGACCATCAACTAAACTCAATCTCATCTCCCTCCACGGATGCTGCCTAACCAGCTGAGTTCCACCAGAGCTTTGTGTTTTTTTGCTTGTTATCCCTTCAGACATGACAGCAGGTCCAGAGATGCCCCTCGTTCCTGGTGGTATTGACGCAGCCCGTGTAGTCAGAGCCCTTCCAGACGTCTCGATCTGGAGGGGCCGCGAGATGTCTTGGCAAATGAGTGTTCTGAAGTCTACCATGTTGCAGCACCCGGGGAAATCTTTGGTCTAAGTATAGACAACAAAATGCTGGAGTAACTCAGCGGGTCAGGCAGCATCTCCAGAGAAAATCTTTGGTCTTCTCCACCAAGAAGACTAAGACTAATTTGTTGAGAAAGACCAGGGGAACAAGGCGCCAATTAACTATAAACTAACACTGATGTACTTAAATTGTGTAATCTAGATAGAGCGAACAGTTGCAGAATGAGATGCCATTTTAATAGAGGGAACTGTTAAAAGAGAACTACAACACAAAGTGATTTATCCGTTCTTAATCTTGAAGATGGACTTCAAGGCACACAAAACGTAATCTGGTTGGGATGTTGGGTTGAAAGCACTATTTTTCCTTTCAGAGGTGGGGGAGAGGGAAGAGAATGCTCCAAAGTGGCCAGAAATACAGCAGGGCAAGATTGAAGAGGTCAGATCCTCGTCTTGATCCAGATATAATATTTGGTTGCGGGGATGTAAAGAAATGGTGGAATAAAACTGTTTGTGTTCAGTGTCGTTGGAGTGCTTTTATTCTATTTGGATCAAGGTGGGGATCAGACGGAAATAGCTCCATCCAAGACCACGAGAAATTGCAGTAAATTGTGGAAGCAGCCAGGGCGGGACTTTCGCCTGCTGAGGCCCTAAGCTGTATGAAATTTGAGGCCCTTCTCTAAAAATATTTGGGTAAAAAATGATAAAATAAAAATATATTTCAAAAAATGAGGCCCCCGGGAGTGTGTGGCCCTAAGCTATAGCTTATTTAGCTTATAGGTAAGTCCAGCACTGGACACAGCCCAGATCATCACACAAACCAACCTCCCTTCTATTGACTCTAAGCAGCATGATCATGGACTAGTCTCACCCCGGCCACTCCCTCCTCTCCCATCTCCCACCAGGCGAAAACACACACCTCCAGATTCAGGGACAGTTTCTTCCCAACTGTTATCAGACAACTGAACCATCCTACCACAACCAGAGAACAGTGGTGAACTACTATCTGCGTCATTAGTGACCCTCAGTCTATCCTGGATCGGACTTTGCTATTCCCTTAACATATATCTATATACTGTAAATGGCTCGATTGTAATCATGTGTTGTCTTTCTACTGACTGGTTAGCGTGCAACAACACCTTTGCACTGTACCTCGGTACACATAAGAGTCATAGAGTGATACAGTATGGAAACAGATCCTTCGGCTCAACTTGCCCACACCGACCAACTTGTCGCAGCTAGACTAGTCCCACCTGCCCGCATTTGGTCCACATCTCACGTAGCAATAAACTAAACTGATCTGAAGACTGAGAGGGTTACACAAAAAGCTGGAGAAACTCAGCGGGTGCAGCAGCATCTAAGGAGCGAAGGAGATAGGCGACGTTTCGGGTCGAGACCCTTCTTCAGACTGAGACACTTTGACCTCCACCACGACCTACCAAACCCTGTGCCTTGGCATGTTGCACTGAGCTATTGTTCATGGTTTGAGCCATTTGATCAAATTTTATGAAGCTGGGACAATGTATGAAGAATATTGACGTTCATAAATATATAACGTTTGATAATCCTTCATTACTTCATTAAAATATTTAAACCACTTCCAACTCAGTCCTGGAGGCTACAGTATTTTTCAGTTCTGGACAGTATCTTCAATTGGATTTTTTGTCAGATGGAAAATGTCAGTGGAAATTAGATTTGGCTGATCTTCAGTTAATCTGAACTTTCCACTCTGAATTGATTTGCATTGAATATGTTTTTATGCAACGGTTAAAATCGTTAATATTAGCTGCAGATTGGAGCTACATCCAATTAAATACAAGTGCTGTCCATCATGTGTGGAATTAAAGCTGTCAAACTTACTTATTTCTGAAATAAAAAACATACTCAGCCTATAAATCTGAGCAAAACGGATTTTGTTTCTTAAAATGTAATATTTCATTCATAATTCAGTGTCTAACTGCATTATTTCCCCATTCTGGATGATTACAAACTGTAGAGCAAGGACACTTTCACTTTCACAAGTGGCTAAGTGCAACATTTCAGAATGCAAAGCTTGTCAGTATAATTCACTCATGGCCATTCTATCAATGGCAATCCATAATTAATGTGCATATGGAATTTATATTTATGAGGCTGCTCTCCAAGTCACCTGCTACTTGTTATGTTAATTAAGGGAGAACGAGAGTAGAGGGCAAGGGGGCTCTCAACGCAACAAATCCCGGCACTATAATTAAAACAATACTTGTATATCTGAGGCTAAGTTTGGTTTCCTTTACGGGGTGTACTTCTGGCGGAGTCTCGCCGCTCTGAATCTCGCCTCGCACCTGGAGATGCGCTCGGGTTCCAGGTTACAAGTGTAGACTTGAGTGGCGAATGTTTTTCTTGAGACTCTGCAGACTCCCCCCCTGCCTTGCATGCTTGTCTACTCCTGCATCTCCTCCTGCAGCTGTTTTGCAAGTCTGTTCGCAATAGTCTGGAGCACATCGGTGAGACTGGCAACTTCCCTGCTCATTCTCTTCCACTTGCTTCTCTTCCCACTCGATGCCGCCGTATTGTCATTAAAAACAGTGTCGGAAGGAACTGCAGATGTTGCTTTACACCGGAGAAAGGTACAAAATGCTGGAGTAACTCAGCTGGACAGGCAGCATCCGAGTGTCTCACCCATTCCTTCTCTCCAGAAAAACCGCCTGTCTGGCAGAGTCAGCATTTTGTGTCCATCTTAATGTTGGGAATGTTTCGGGAACCTCTACAGACGGAGGATTTCTATTCCCGATTTTTTTCCCTCCAAACCCACACGTTATCAGCTCAGAATTCACTCTCTCACCTCTCTGCATCCTAGCCTCTTTACCCACAACTAACATGCCCCTTTTAAATGTTCTTTCTTCAATAAACATTTGGCCAGACTTCAAGAATGTTTAATTGCCTCATATACTGGCAACAGGTCAATGAAATTCTTGCTTGCTGCAGCTTAACGGCCCCATTAATGCATGTTAATAATACAATAGATTAATACGATGGTAATACTAAGTAACCAAACCATAAGGGTGTAAACTCAAAGTACGTCATGCAACCCAAACGCATCCTAGTTGCTGAGGTCAGTGTTGTGCAGTGTTCAAGGGCCTGATGGTTGCTGAGAAGAAGCTGTTCTTGAACCTGGAGGTCACGGTTGTCCAGGCTCCTGTATCGTCCCTATGGTAGTGGTGAGATGTGAGATGGTTTTTGAGGCAAGCTGCCTTTTTGAGGTGAGCGCCTCCTGCAGGCCCCTTTGACAGTGGCGCGGATAGTGCCTGTAATGGACCAGGCAGTGTCCACCTCTGGCTGCAGTGGATCCTCCTTGGATCCCGGGCATTGGAATGACCAAACCTGGGGCTACGATGCTACCGGTCGCACACCTGTGGAAGTCCGATTAAAATATTCATTGAACTGCCGACCCTTCTCAATCCTCCATGGGAGTAAAGGGCCTGTCCTACCAGCATCTGAGTCCATGCGGTGAGCGCGATCAAACTAGAAGCGGGGGCCGCGCGGAGGTCGGGTGATCCCTGTACAGGGCCATTCCCACCAGCATGCGCCTGCATGCGGCAAGTGCGACCAAACCGGCAGCGGGGGCCGCGCGGTGGTTGGGTGAGTGGCGCAACTCTGCGCAAAGTGAGGCGAACTTGGAGCGAAGTCTTAAGGTAAGTTCTCCAGGACAGAGAGGGGCACACAGAGAGGGGCACAGAGGCACACACACACAGAGGGCCACGGAGCCACACACATAGAGGGTCACGGAGGCACCTACAGAGAGGGTCACGGAGGCATGATGTCGAGGCGGTGTGTAATGCGTCGAGGCGACTGCGAGCCGACAAGCCGTTGCCGCGCGGAATTTTTTAACTTAGTCAGTTTTTCTGAGCCCTGCGCGATGTCGGGACGAACTCCGCACAATTCTGCACGGCTCCGGCGATCGAAGTGGGACCGGCCCCACGACGCCGGACGGCTCAAGCGACCACGTTAGGTCGCGCTCATCGCATGGAGTTGCATGCTGGTGGGACAGGCCCTTAATGGTGTTGATGACTTTCTTTGTGCTTTCATCATTGTGCTGGGTCCAAGACAGACCTTCAGAGATGTGCACGCCCCCGGAACGTGAAGCTGTTGACTGAAGCTGGCCTGTTGATGGAAATTGATTTGTACATCCCCAGCTTTCCCTTCCTGAAGTTGACAATCACTCCTTATAATACAATTTAATGATTTAATGACCAGGTTCCTGAAAAGCGCTGTGTTTGGCTGCACTGGACTCACCAGCAATTTTATCACAATTTAGATTCACTGCGCATTTTGCTTTGAACTATTTGGGCAGCACAGTGGCCCAACGATAGATCACAAGATAGATCACATTCCTCCCAACCTCATTCTCCAGCCTTCTCCTTATAACCTCTGACACCTGTACTAATCAAAGGGTTGCTGCCTTTCAGCACCAGAGACCAGAGCTCGATCCAGACTGCCTGCATGGAGTTTGTACATCATCGCTGTGACCACGTGGGTTTTCTCCAGGTGCTCAGGTTTCCTCCCACATTCCAAAGACGTGTAGGTTTATTGCCTTCTGTAAATTGTCCTTAAGCCCCTGTCCCACTTTCACGACCTAATTCACAATCTCTGCCGTGTTTGCCCTTGACTCATACTCGCAGCATGGTTGCCACGAGGTCGTAGTAGGTCGTAAGTCACCCTTCCTCATGCTCGTGAGTGGTCTCCGCGTACTCGTGGCCTCAAGTAGGTCGCGGCGTTTTTTCCAGCCTGATAAAAAATGTCCACGAGTAAAAAAAAGGTCAGCATGGAAAAAAATGATAGTCGTAGGTAGTAGGTAACTGTCGTAGGTCGGTAACTGGCCCGAGAAAAAAATGCAAACATGACATCATTTTATCATGTGATCATTTTCCACTCGTAGCTAGTCGTAGTTGGTCTTAGGTGTGGAGGACTGAGGTCGAGGGGGGTCGTAGGAGGTCGTAGACATTGTCATAGGAGGTCTTTTACTTTGGCGAGTCAACACGACCTTGACATTTTTTTCAACTCATCTAGGGTCTTCTAAACACGTGGATTAGGTTGTCCATGTGGGACAGGGGCTTTAGTGTGTCAGATAGAACTAGTGTACGGGTGATCGCTGGCCGGTGTGGACTAAAGGGCCTGTTTCCACACTGTATATCTAGACTCAAACTAAACTAATTTGCTCTTCCGTTTACATGGGGTTACTGTTCCGCAGTGGTTAAACTGGTAATTTACACCTTGCTGAGAATTTTCAAGAGAAACTTGCTGCTTTGCTATTTCCCATGGTAATCTTTTAATTTCAGGCCAAAGTATCATCTTGCCCAGCAGATGGTGAGCAGCCATTGGATTTGCCTTCAGGCTTCCCTGTAACATTGAGGCTCTAGTTTCACTCAGAGGAGATGTGAACAGTTGAGATGCCCCCACCTCCGACAAAGGTGGGTCTGCGATTATAAAGTCTTCTCTCTCTGGAGAGACGAAATGTAGAACTGGAGGCTGCAGGAGGGAAGTGGGGCCCTCCAGCAGAAAACGCCACAGGGCGTGCAAGTCAACTCTGCCCACTCGACGCATAAAACTATCGCTCGAAGCTACAACCTGATGTACTTGCTGCAAGCTTAACTAAGGAACTGGTTTAGTTTAATTTAGTTTAGAGATACAGCATGGAAACAGGCCCTTCGGCCCACCGAGTCCGCACAGACCAGCGATCCCCACACATTAACACCATTCAACACACACTAGGTACAATTTACACTTATAGAAAGTATACAAACCCAAGCCAATTAACCTGCAAACCTGTACATGTTTAGAGTGTGGGAGGAAACCGAAGGTCTCGGGATAAACCCACGCGGTTTCGGGGAGAACGTGCAAACTCTGTACAGACAGCACCCGTAGACGGGATCGAACCCGAATCTCTGGTACTGCAAGCGCAGTAAGGCAGCAACTCTACCGCTGCACCACCGTTAATGTAACTGGGGAAAATAGTTCTCCTTTTGGTTATAAACTAAATTTCAAGTCATGACATTTCTGGCTTGGAGGTGGTCATTGACATGATTTAATGTCAAGTCAAGAGTCAAGTCTAGAGGGTTTCTTGTCATGTGTCGCAGATAGGACAATGAAATTCTTGCTTTTGTCCTCTTTGTTTTCATGAAAGGATGTCATTTTACTGCATTGGTTTAAAATATTTGGTGTTCGGCAATAAGTGTGTTTAAGCTAAAACTCTGTGAGAAAACAAAACTTCCTTACACAGGCTTAATCCGTAACAGAATCAGGATTTGTGGCCTAAATGGAAATTCTATCCCTGTTTCCTTTCGGCACTGAATGAATATGTTCTGTTGCCTCGTGCCTGCTTTTACTGTGATCAGAGTCAACTCTAGCCTTTCAGTGTGAATAGTAAATAGTACAGTGGGTGGTCATAGAAGGGCGCGGATTTAGTGTATAAATGAACAGAGCAGAATTTTAACGGTGTTTTCTTGACTCAAGGACATCTTATTGAAACATATAAGATTATTAAGGGTTTGGACACGCTGGAGGTAGGAAACATGCTCAATATGTTGGGGGAGTCCAGAACCAGGGGCCACAGTTTAAGAATAAGGGGTAAGCCATTTAGAACAGAGAGGAGGAAACACTTTTTCTCACAGAGAGTTGTGAGTCTGTGGAATTCTCTGCCTCAGAGGCCGGTTCTCTGGATATTTTCAAGAGAGAGCTAGATAGGGCTCTTAAAGATAGCAGAATCAGGGGATATGGGGAGAAGGCAGGAACGGGGTACTGATTGTGGATGATCAGCCATGAACACATTGAATGGCGGTGCTGGCTCGAAGGGTCAAATGGCCTACTCCTGCACCTATTGTCTATTGTCTATCTCAAAATGTCATCAAATATTTTTTAAGTGAAGTGACAGTGGAAGTCAATGTGTGCACATAGCTCAGTGAATGGGATGAATGTCCTAAAGTTGTAGATACAAGGAACTGCAGATACTGGTTTACAAAAAAGCTGGTGTCAAGGATAGATGGGGTGGTCAAAAAGGTTTTTGGAACATCGGCTTTCATCAATCAGAGTACTGAGTATAAAAGCTGGGAGGTCATGTTGCAGTTGTCTAAGAAGTTGGTGAGGCTGCAGTTAGAGTATTGTGTTCAGTTCTGGGTACCATATTATAGGAAAGATGGTGTCAGGTTGCCAAGGGTACAAAGATGAGGATGTTGCCAGGACTCGAGGGGCTGTGCTACAGGGAGAGGTTGAGAAGGGTGGGACTCTCTTCCTTGGAGTGCAGGATGATGAGGGGTGATCGTATAGAGGTGCGTAAAATCATGATGGGAATAGATTGGGTAGATGCACGGTGTCTCTTGCCCAGATCAGGCTGCATCTCTGGAGAACATTAGCAGCTGATGTTTTGGATCGGGACCCTTCAGTCTGAAGAATGGTTCTGACCTGAGACGTCACCTATCCATGTTCTCCAGAGATGCTGCTTGACCTACTGAATTACTCCAGCACTTTGTATCTTGTCCTGAAGTAATACTTCATTAATCTTGCCCCCTCAACCAGTCTTCTGAGAGGGGATCTTCCAACCACTCTTCCTGAATGTACACAAGGAGCATAGATCTGATTACCGCATCTAAAAGATGATACACCCAGAATTTTCATTTGAGTCTTTGAGGATGGAATTTGAACCGCCAACCTTCTGATTATTGGATGTGTACATTGCGTCTTAACGCCATTCAACATGACCGCCAGGTTTTAGAAACATAGAAACATAGAAATTAGGTGCAGGAGTAGGCCATTCGGCCCTTCGAGCCTGCACCGCCATTCAATATGATCATGGCTGATCATCCAACTCAGTATCCCGTACCTGCCTTCTCTCCATACCCTCTGATCCCCTTAGCCACAAGGGCCACATCTAACTCCCTCTTAAATATAGCCAATGAACTGGCCTCAACTACCCTCTGTGGCAGAGAGTTCCAGAGACCCACCACTCTCTGTGTGAAAAAATTCCTTCTCATCTCGGTCCTAAAGGATTTCCCCCTTATCCTTAAGCTGTGACCCCTTGTCCTGGACATCCCTAACATTGGGAACAATCCTGGACCTCCCCAAGGTTTTACCTCCTTCGGGCTAGAGCGCCACACAGCTACTGGTCTATCCCAGATACTCAAGAAATATCAAGTGGAAATTGAATTTGTTCATCGCATTTAGGAGCTTGCGACATTCAATGGAGTGTAATGAATCCAAGAGAAGCAATTCATGTCATGTCAAGAAAAAGCAATTGAAATTCACCTTCCAACTCTTTAACATAAAGGACAATGATCGGGCTTTGCAATAGCTGCGGAGAATCGTTTCAAAGGAGAACAATCAATGTTGAAATGATTCCTGTGAAACGGTGACAATTGAATGGAGTCATGTGCCTATCGGTATTTAACGCCACTCAAACAGGCAGCATTGCGGTGAAACTAGTACGTCAGCTCCCTCAATGCTGCTGCTCCACAATTCAATCCTGACATCTTATCTGAAGGTTGCGCCTTCTCCCTGTTACGGTACAGATTTCCCCCAAATGTTCTAGTTTCCTTGCATGTCAAGGGACGTGGGTTATTTGGATTATCTCTGTTGTGTAAAAGGGGATGACGTGGGGAATATCACATGGGATTAGTGTCATTCTCCGTGGATTGTCACCTTGTCATGGTGGAGAAGCTTGTGTGGATCTGAGATCCTGAGAGCGATGCCATCTGGAGCTATGCTCCTGGTAGGGCCACCCATGGCGGTAAGGTTGAGGGGGAGGTCTCTGACAAAGAGCCAATCCAACCAAGACATCAATGGTGAAACAGGCGGAGGACCATGGCTGACTTTAGTGGAGCGTCACAACGGCTGGAAAGGCGGATGAAGGCTCCAGCAGGAAAGGGTCTCCTGTCGTCTTGGACTCCATGTCACTGAATTCTGACCCAGATCTGTCAAGGACCGTGTGGTGGCTGTCTGTGCACCAGTCTCCCCACGTTAAACAAAGTCACGCACAGGCGTCTTCCATGAGAGGACAGTCATACTCGTTTCGAGTGAGTGCCGTTGAGTGCTTAATGCCTCCTTTCCCCTCCATAGTCATTTCACCAGTTCCACTGTTCTCCACATTGTATCTCTTGAGGCCACACCTTCCCGAGCCAACAATGGACCTACCAGGCACCGCACGGCCACTTGTTGTTGGCCCTGGTTGGTCCTCATATTTTCTCGCCTCCAACTGCTCACCTCCCCACCCCCTACTTTCAGTCTGCAGAATGGTCTGGACCCGAAACCTCGCCCATCCTTTTTCTCCAGAGATGCTGCCTGACGCGTTGAGTTGTTCCAGCACTTTGTGTCCATCTTTGGTATAAACCAGCATTCCACTGCTTGATGGACAATACCGATTCAATGGGCTGAAGGGCCTGTTTCGTGCTGTGTGACTCTATCACGGTAACCCCATGAACCTCTTCATATGGAGTACGTACGTTCTCCCGGTGACCGCGTGGGTTTTCTCCAGGTGCTCCAGTTTCCTCCCACACTCCAAAGACATGCAGATTCGTAGGTTAAATGGCTTCAGTAAATTTTCCCTCGTGTGTGGAAAGCAAAACTAGGTCTAACATAGAAGTAGTGTACGGATGATCATTGTTCGGCGTGGGCTGAAGGTGTGTTTGCATGCTGTAGATCTAAACTAAGTATATGCATAACCCAGCCAGAGAAGGAAACATGCTGGACCTTGTGTTGGGAAATGAGCCAGGCCAGCTGACTGCTGTTTCAGTGAGAGGGCATTTTTGATCTAGTGATCACAACTCCATAAGATTTAAGGAAAGACACAAAATGCTGGGACAACTTGGTGGGTCAGGCAGCATCCCTGGCGAACCTGGATAAGTGACATTTTAGATCCAGGCCCTTCTTCAGACTGATTACAAGGATGAGACGTAAGAAAGCCAGAAGTATTTTGAGGAAAGGAGGGTTTAAAACTTCTTCTAGCATGTTTCTCCCACCTCTACAATTGGTCTGAAGAACAGTCCTGATCCAAACATAAATCACCTACCCATGTTCTCCAGGGATGCTGCCTGACCCACCGAGTGGCTCCAGCATTTGCAGTTCCTTGCTTCTCCATGTGTTTTAAATTTCTTTTGAATAGGGCGATAGCTGGACCTTGGAGGAAAGTACCAAGTTGGAGCAGGACAATCTACAATGATATAAGGCAGGACCTTGAGAGGGTACACAGGAAACAGTTGTTATTAGTAGCAATGTTACAAAATTTTGAGATTTAAAAAATCAAGTCTGCAATTTATCCCATCAGATAAAGCATAAAAAGAAGTTTAATTTGACACCTAATTTACTTTCATATCTTCAGTATTAAGAAAGTTATGGCCATTTTCATACTCGGAAATGAGCATCTTGCTTCCCATTGCCTTTCAATTGACTTATCTCAAAAGCTGTGATCTGGAAAAGTTAAAAGTCCATAACATTCTTAAAAATTAAGAGAACTCAATGAAATTTTCAGTTATTATAGATTGAAGCATTCTGAAACAAATATTAAACAATCTTACTTGGATTACCTGAACTTAAAGCATATAATTAGTTTGTTATCTAATTGTAGCTAATTACAAAATTCAATGAGTAGATCTAAACATCCATCAATTTCTTAAGAAAAGATAAACTTTAAAAAAAAAGCCTAAGTGTCCAAATAACATTCACACAATAATCCCCAATATATCATAATTTTTAAATTTCATTTTCATGAATTTCTGGGCCAAATGGAAGGAATTTAGTGTTTTATGCCTGTAAATTAATGGCCATTTAAATCAACTAGCGAGTGGGTTTTAGTGGAATGCGGTGGATTGGAACGTTGCGGTTAGCGGTGAAGTCGGGGGAGAAAATACTGGGGGTTCATACATTTTTTGGGGACCCCATTTCGCAACATAAAAATATTATTAATGCCTCCCGAAAAACCAACTTTTAATATAAAAATAAACTATTTACCTTTTTTTCTCCCCTACGCAAAATGCTTCCGGTTGTCTGCGGTCACGGGTTTTGAAGGTGATTTTTAAATTACTCTAGTTAATAAATAATCTAGAGTAATTTAAAAATACCACCATTCATTAAATGTCGGAGCGATTTTTCTTCAGCAACCAAATCGCCCGACATTCATCGATTATCCAGGCCTGTGGAAAAACGGCACTTTAAACCCGCCCCCCTCTGCAAGGCGCGAAAGTCGCGCACACGGGGAGCGGCAGAACTGCAGCGCCGCTAAAGGTAAGTTTTGTAACATACCTATTATTAGGTAAGTCCATAACCAACACTGGCTATCTATGCCAGTATATGCTTATCCAAATGATTACAAATGTCAAACAACCATGGGCCCAGCACCGATGGCACCCCTGTGGCACACCACTGGTCACAGACCTCCAGCTCAATGGCCAACCTTCCTCCATTGCTCTCTTCCTCTGATCAAGCCCATCACATATCCAATTGGTTAGCTCTCACTGAATCCCAGGCAATCCTGCCTACCATGCAGAACCATATTAAAAACCTTGGTGAAGTCCATTGTGATGACATTCACTGCCCTGCCCTCAGCGGTGGTACCTAACGGCAGCGGCTCGACTGCAGTCTATCTGTCTTTTTTTAATTTTGTCTCGTTAAATGTATGTGTTTTTTTTTCCCCTTCTAATCAAGTATAATCATATTCTTTAAATTACGCACTATTCTTTCTTTATACTTTTTTCTTTTTCACTTTTTCACACTATTAAAAAAAATTGAGGCCTATATACATGGCTTGGTAATATTTATATAATTTTGGAAAGATGTATATCTGAAAAAAATTATTATATTATTTGTAACATGTATGGCCTCTAATAAAAATATATTTAAAAAAAATAAATGTATGTGTTGATTTTAGTTTTATTATTGTTTTAGCTGTGTATATGTGGGTGGTGGGGGGGGACTTTACCCCTGTCGGGTCCCCGATGTCGTTGGGCCTAACATCGTGGAGCCGGTGGCGGCCTCTGGCCGGACCAACCTGAGGGCTCCGGCAGCCGAGCCTGTGGACTTGCCATCGCGGAGCTGGCCGACTTCGGAGCTTCGGAGGCTCCGGCCGCAGGCCCGGTGGACGGTAACATCGGGAGCTCGCGGGTCCCTGGTGGGAGACCGCTTTTCGGAGCTCCCGCAACGGCAACTTCTCTCACTGGAATCGCGGGGTTTAAATGACTAGGAGCGGGGCCTAACATCGCCCGGCGTGGCTTAACGGCCACGGGACTTACCATCGCCCGCCGGGGGCTTTAACATTGGGAGCCCCAGTTCGCATCGACGTTGCAGTAGAACTGCTGGACCACGGGAGAAGAACAAAGGGACGATATAAGACTTTTGCCTTCCATCACAGTGAGGAGGTGTTGGAGATCCACTGCGATGGATGTTTGTGTCAATTGTGTTCAGTGTGGGTCTTGGTTTTCTTTGCAATGTTAAGACTGTAGAAAATGCAATTTTGTTCAAACCAAGCTGACTGAATGACAATAAAAGGCATTTTATTCTATTCTATTCTATCAATCCTCCTGGCCACCTTTCCTAATGAAAACTCTAACAGATTTGTAAGACACTATTTCCCACGCACAAAACCGTACAAACTATTTGTGGATGAGTATTAAATAATATTCCAGCAATAACTATAAGTGAGACCAGGATATGAGAAGAGGTCATATCAGCTGCACAACTTTGAAATTGTTCTCAGTAGACTACTTTCAGCCCTGCCATAAAAATGACCAGGAAATGTTACAATGCCAAACGTTGTGAAAATATCAAGCCCTGTTTCTTAAATGATCAGAGAGGGCAGGGGATGCTCTTTATCAAATTCCAAAGATATTATTTTTTTTAATTCCATAAAGATACATTGGTCAAACTTTGTGTGGGAAGGAACTGCAGATGCTGGTTTACGCCGCATATAGATACAAAATGCTGGAGTAGCTCAGCGGGACAGGCAACATCTGTGGAGAGAAGGAATGGGTGATGTTTCGGGTCTGAAGAAGGGTCTCGACCCGAAACGTCACCCATTCCATCCATCCAGAGATGCTGCCTGTCCTGCTGAGTTGGTCAAACTTTAAACCATCAAAACTGCAACAGATAGAATGACTATCTCTAGTCTTTATTTTGATACCAGGTGTATTTTTGTCTGAGACAGTGAATAACTAAAAGTGAAAATAATTTGAACTGAAAATAGACACAAAAAGCAGGACATGCAGCATCTCTGGAGACCTGGCGACATTTCTTCTCGACCCAAAACATCACCCATTCCTTCTCCCCAGAGATGCTGCCTGTCCCGCTGAGTTACTCCAGCTTTTTGTCTATCTTTGGTTTAAACCAGCATCTGTAGTTCTTTTCGACACAACTAACTGAATTGGTTACAACTGAGGAATAGCAATTTGCAGGGACCTTAATCCAACATTTAAAACGCGTTGGAATCCTTTAGATGTAAGACAATCAAGAGATGGCCATCAAAGCTGTGCTCCCTGCTGATCACCAGCCCCTCACACTCACCCCCATCAACGTGTGTGCGGCACTGAGCAGGATTAATGCACAAAAGGCTGCTGGCCCTGACGGCATCCCCGGCCGCGTCCTCAGGACCTGTGCTGCGCAGCTGACAGACATCTGGACTGACATCTTCAATCTGTCACTTGCCCAAGCAGATGTCCCCACGTGCCTTATAACCACCTAACTCGTGCCGGTGCCAAAACACTCCACTGCATCGAACCTCAACGACTTCCGTCCAGTTGCACTTACTCCCATCATCACCAAGTGCTTCGAGAGGCTGGTCCTGGCACACCTCAAAGGCTGCCTACCTTCCACACTGGACCCCTATCAGTTCGCCTACCGCAAGAACAGGAGTACCTTGGCCCTTAACTGCAGAACAACCTTGCCCCTTAACTAAGAGGTATCTTGGCCCTTAACTAAGAAGAACAACCTGGCCCTTAACTGCAAGAAGACCAAGGAGCTCATTGTGGACTATGGAAGGTCTAGTGGCTGCACGCACACCCCCATCCATATTAACGGGACGGAGGTGGAACGTGTTTCCAGCTTCAGGTTTCTGGGGGTCAACATCTCTGATGACCTTTCTTGGACCCAAAATACCTCAACACTGGTCAAGAAGGCTCACCAATGTCTCTTCTTCCTGAAGAGACTAAATAAGGTCTATCTCTCTCCTCAGATTCTGGTGAACTTTTACCGCTGCGCCATTGAGAGCATCCTAACCAACTGCATCACAGTATGGTATGGCAACTGCTCTGTATCTGGCCGGAAAGCACTGCAGAGGGTGGTGAAAACTGCCCAACGCACCACCGGTTCCTCACTCCCCTCCATTGAGGCTGTCCAGAGCAAGCGATGTCTGCGAAGGGCGCGCAGCATCGTCAAGGATTGGTCTCACCCCAGCCACAGACTGTTTACCCTCCTCCCAGCTGGGAGGTGCTACAGGTCTCTCCGTTGCCGGACCAGCAGGTTCAGCAACAGCTTCTTCCCTGCGGCTGTTACCCTCCTTAACTCTGCACCTTGGTGAGTGCCAGTCACCCCCCCCCGCACCTCGGACACTCCTTCCCCCAGTAACTGATCTCCCCCTCCCCCCCCCCCCCCCGCAAATTGCACTACTGTTACTGTATATGCATATATATATATTACTGTTCCATTATTCTGCGTTCGCACTTCTGGGTGAGATGCTAACTGCACAATGTACATTGTACAGTTTTGAATCTGACTTGGAGCAAATTGTGGGATTGTGAGGAGGAATATGGGTTGTGGAGTGAATTAGTGGGCCAACTATAGAATTGTTGTAAGCAGACATGGACTTGATGGGCCGAATGGTCTCCAAAAGCCTTCCCACATCTGTCACACTAACTAACAAAATGCTGAAACTTGGGCATATGAGCTAGCTAATTTTGATTTAGTCTCCGCATTTAAAAAAAAAGTGGGATAAATTTCAACTCGGAGGGACAATGAGTGGGAAAGGGGCATGGCAGACTGCAGAAGCATTTTCTCCTCTAAAGCTTTTGTGTAACCTCAGACTTTAAAGATACACCATGGAGACGGAGGCCCTTCGGCCCACCAAGTCCGTGCTGACCAGCGATCAGTGCTGAACAATGCTGCCCGGAAGATCTAGAGGTGGCAAACGAGAAGGTGGCCACTGTGCAAGAGCCTGGCCGAACATTTGAAACATAGATGATGGACACAAAAGGAGACCCCATACACTAGCACTATCCTACACGCAGGGGACAATATACAAATTTTACCGAAGGCACTTAACCTACAAACCTGTACGTCTTTGGAATGTGGGAGGAAACCGGAGCACCCAGAGAAAACCCACAAGGTCACAGGGGAGAACGTACAAATTCTGTACAGACAGCACCCGTAGTCTGCAACAAACCTGGATCTGTGGTGCTGTGAGGCAGTGACTCTACCGCTGTGTCACATTGAATCAATACCTTTTATTGATGTCCATTTTGGTGCTCGATGAATGTTGTGCTGTCGGGTAAAGCAATGATTGTATTTTAATGCAGCCCCCTGAAGAAGCACAGCTCGTGATCTTTTAATTCCCTGGTTATAAAAAAGAATGGCAAATTCTGAATATTTGCACATTACAGAGACGTGCCTGACCAGCCATTGCCTGGTCCAACAAAGTGGAGCTTCTCCACAAATTACAAGACCATCGCCGATCAAAGCTGATTTCCTCACATCTTGGTATTGATCCGCAACTTGCCCCAATTGCAGAATCCATTTGGTTCTCAAACGATCCTTCGTAATCCTCAAGAACTGCAGATGTCGGTTTGTACCAGAGATAGACACAAAGAGCTGGAGTAACTCAGCGGGCCAGGCAGCATCTGTGGAGAAAATGATGGGTGACCATCCATCTGAAGATGTGTCCTTACCTGAACCTTTTCAACCAGAGCTGAGTCACTGCAGCACTTTGAGTCTATCTTTGTGTAATCCTATCCCTCATTAAACTTTCCCAGTGAGGGAACTTGCCTTTGGACAGCGTGAACTCCATAGCATGCATCCTTTTCTCAAGAAAGTACACATATTATATTTCAAATAATGAGGAGAAAGCTTTCTTTACAATATTACTCCCCGCACCCTGTGAGACACATGGAGGTACGATTTAATAACTATATTAATGTTAATAGTGCCAATTAACTTCAAGTTGGCTCCTGACCTACCAACTTTGCCTCCCTGTTTGGAAGGCTATTTCATTCCTACTGGTCTTCTGAGGATTTTGCTGCGAGCAATATCATCGTACAACGTGGTAACTTAACCCAGCTGTGTCTTTGCTAATACATGTTTTTTTCTTTTGCTGGAATTTATTTCCTCGTTTGCTAATTCTCCATCTCTTGTGAGTTGTGACTCCAGGCTGGATATTTGCTCGGTCGGAGAGAAGCGGTGGGGAGGCTACTTTTGATACTGGGAAGCCCACTGGAGAAAGGATTTCGGAACAGCCTGCAGTTCGTATCTTCAGGAGGTTATGTTTGTTTGCCGTCCTGCGCCGGCTGTTTTAAAGACCGCAAGCCTCGCCTACAGCACTTGGCAGTGGCTATGTTGGCCTGTGAACACCAGCTGAATGTACAGCAAACATTCAGTGGGTCAGGCAGAGTCTGTGGTGGGACACACTTTGCAGGCACTTTGAAAGGGTGGGTGTAGTTGGAAGGGAGACGGTCGAGTGTGGTTGGGAGTTTAGAGATTGCAGCGTGGAAATGGTCCCTTCAACCCACCGAGTCCACTCTGACCATCGAGCACCCATACGCTAGTTCTATGCCTACTCATCCGACACTCTGGGGCAATTTGCAGAAGCCTATTAACCTCCAAACCGGCTCATCTTTGGAATGTGGGAGGAAACCAGAGCACCTGGAGAAAACCCATGTTGTCACAGGGAGAACGTGCAAACTGACTACAGACAGGACCCGCGGTCAGGACCGAACCTGGGTCTCCTGCGCTGTGAGGCAGCAACCCTCCTGCTACAGCACTGTGCCACCCCTTTTAAGTAGGGGAGTGGAAGTTAATATTGTTGTGTTGGTAATTTCATTTTCAAAGGTTTCAAAGGTCTTTTACTGTCACGTGTACCGATTAAGGTACAGCGACATGCAAATTACCATGCAGCCATACTAAAGAAAAAGCAACAAGACACACAACTACATACAAGTTAACATAAACATCCACCACAGTGGATTCCCCACATTCCTCACCGTGATGGAAGGCAAAAATCTTCTTCCTCTTTATTCTCCGGCGGTCGGGGCAGTTGAACCATCCGTCGGGGCGATGGAAGCCCCCCCCCGCAGCCGGTGGTTGAAGCTCCCGCATCAGGGTAATCAAAGCCCCCTCGTCGGGGAGATCGACACTCTCGCGTCGGGGTGGTCGGAGCTACTGCAGCTTGGAGCTCCCGAAGTCGGTCTGTAATCAGAGACCGCGAGTTCCACAATGTTAAAGTCCGCAGGCTCCCGCGGTTGGAGTTCTCCAGCAAGAGGCCGCCATCTCCACAGTGCGGACGAAATACGAAATAAAATCGCATCTCCGTCGAGGTAAGAGATTAGAAAAAGTTTCCCCCAACCCCCCACTCCCACCCCCCTCCCCCCCCCCCCACATAAATCAAACCAAAGAACACTAAAAACATACATTTAACATATACTATTAAAACAACAAGGAAGGAAGGGACAGACAGACTGTTGGTGAGGCAGCCATTGCTGGCGCCACCTGGTGGAGTAATTAATTACCTGAGCTAAATGGTATAAGATGGCGCTTGAGTTTAGAGATACAGAATTTAGATGTTTAAGTAATTGTAAAATGGTGAGGGAAGGAACCAGTACCCCAGTCACTGAACGTCACTATACAAATGCAGCCAGCAAGTTGGAGGATCGTTAGTCTATTAACCCTTGAGGGAGGATGTAAATACAGGAGGAAAGATGTCTTGTTGCAGTTACATGGGGCATTGCTGTGACTGACTCAAATTGCGTACACTTTTAGTCTCAACGTTTAGTTTAGAGATACAGCGAAGAAACAGGCCTTTTAGCCCACCAAGTCGACATCGACCAGCCATCCTACACACACTAGGGACAATTGTTTACATTTATACCAAGCCAATGAACCTACTTTGGAGTGTGGCTTTGGAGTTGGGGAGGAAACCAAAGATCTCGGAGAAAACCCAAAGTGGTCAAGGGGAGACACCACCCGTAGTCAGGATCGATCCAGGGTCTCTGGCACTGTGAGCACTGTAAGGCGGCAACTCTACCGCTGCGCCACTGTGCCGCCTAGTTATTGCCATGGGGGGAGTGCAGAGGACACTCCCTAGACTGGTGGATGGGGATGTTTGCTATGCAAAGTGAGAATTAGATAAGCCTATGTTCTCTGGAGTTCAGAAGAATGAGGCATAATCTCGTTGAAGCTTGCAACATTATTTTGGCGCTTGGTGCCAAGTTTAGAAAGGTAATTCCAGAAAATGTATAATGTCCATCCAAAGAAAATGGGGGTCCTCAAGATTCCAGAATTGGACGTGTGCAGAGATTTCATCAAAAGGATGTCAAACCTGCTTGGTCTTTTAATGAAATCATGGCTGTTTATAACTCTGCTGCTCCACCTACTCTTGGTAACTTTTCACCTCTTTGATAAGTGTACGTGTACCTCTACTGGTAACCTAATGATGTTCAAAGACATTGCTTCCTACATTTGACAAAGAGGCTTCCAGAGGCCCTCTGTAAGAATGTCACATCTATAACAATAATGTTTTGCCTCATCCATAACCTAAGATGGTTATCTGCAATTTGTGAACGTTGATCTATAAGAAGAAACATTCTCTCCCCTTCCTTCCGCCAGCACGGTGGCGCAGTGGCAGAATTGTGAACTTGCAGCGCAAGAGACCTGGGTTCCATCCTGATCATCGGTGCGGTCTGTACGGAGTTTGTACGTTCTCACTGTGTCTGCGACCTCGTGGGTTTGCTCCGGGAGCTCCGGTTTCCTCTCACACCTCAATGACGAACAGGTTTGTAGGTTAATTGCCTTAAGTAAAACTGTAAATTGTCCCTAGTGTGTAGGATAGTGCCAGTGTACAGGGTGATCACTGGTCAGCATGGATTCAGTGGGTCGAAGGGCCTGTTTCCACGCTGTATCGCTAAAGTCAACCCCATTAAGACCTCGTTAGGATCATTTGTTTCATTTTCAGTCCATAGCAGACTATCAAATGATGCTGCCTGTCCCGCTGAGTTACTCTAGCATTTTATGTCTATCTTCGGTGTAACCCAGCATCTGCAGTTCCTTCCTACACATTCCGTCTGCTCCACTATGAAATCTCCTCAAGGTGTGCCTACTTCGAAGAAGTTCTCCTTTCTCCGACGGGAATTCACACATAGCCCTTCCGTATCTGTCTCCCTCTCACGACTCTCAGTCTGAAGAAGGGTCTCAACCCAAAACGTCACCCATTCCTTCTATCCAGAGATGCTGCCTGTCCTGCTGAGTTACTCCAGCATTTTGTCTGTCAAATCGGTGATTTGGAACCGTTCTAAATTTGAACAGGAAGCTCCAATAGTAAGTTGAGACATGTTACAAGAGGAAGCGGAGTTTTCTTTTGGCACAGTTATCCTTTACCTCTCAGCAATCACTGGTAGGTTACATTGCTCAATGGCATAACACATGCTGACCGTTGCATCAATTGGGATCTTTCAAACAAGCCTGCCCCCTCCTGATGAACAAGGGAACAACAGTTACAACTGAAGATAAACACAAAATGCTGGAGTAAAGGGCCTGTCCCACCAGCATGCAACTCTATGCGATGAACGCGACCAAACTAGAAGCGGGGGCCGCACGGAGGTCGGGTGATCCCCTGTACAGGGCCGTTCCCACCAGCATGTGCCTGCATGCGGCAAGCGCAACCAAACCGGCAGTAGGGGCCGCGTGGAGGTCGGGTGAGTGGCGCAACGCGGCGCAAAGTGAGGCGAACTTGGAGCGAAGTCTAAGGTAAGTTCGCCAGGACAGAGACGGGCACACAGAGAGGGGCACAGAGGCACACACACACACAGGGCCACGGAGCCACACACATAGAGGGTCACGGAGGCACTTACAAATAGGTTCACGGAGGCACGATGTCGGGGCGGTGTGTAAATGTCGAGGCGATTGCAAGCCGACAAGCCGTTGCCGCGTGGAATTTTTGGACATAGTCGTTATTTTGGAGCCCCGCACGGTGTCGGGACGAACTCGGGACGAACTCCGCACAATTCTGCATGGTTCCGGCGATCGAAGTGGGACCGGCCCCGCTACGCCGGACGGCTCAAGCGACCACGTTAGGTCGCGCTAATCGCATAGAGTTGCATGCTGGTGGGACAGGCCCTTAACTCAGGCAACATCTCTGGAGAGAAGGTGTTAAAGAAGGAACTGCAGATGCTGGAAAATCGAGGGTACACAAAATGCTGGAGAAACTCAGCGGGTGCAGCAGCATCTATGGAGTGAATGAGATAAGCAACGTTTCGGGCCGAAACCCTTCTTCAGACTGATCAGTCTGCTGCTGCACCCGCTGAGTTTCTCCAGCAGTTTGTGTACTCTGGAGAGAAGGAATGGGTGACATTTCAGGTCGACCCTTCTTCAGACTGATGTCAGTGGAGAGGGAGATACATAGATAAGGAAGTGTAAGGTGTGAAAATACGACAGAGGGAATGTAGATCAAGGAAAATGGAGAATAGATCATTGTTAGTTGGGAGAAGGTGACAACAACGCAAACAGGGATAAAATGTAGTCGGAGACAGTAAGCCTGGTCGTAGAACTGGGAAGGGGGAGGGGATGGAGAGAGAGGGAAAGCAAGGATTACTTGAAGATAGAGAAGTCAATGTTCATACCACTGGGGTGTAAGCTGTCCAAGTGAAATGTGAGGTGCAGTTCCTACAATTTGCACTGGGCCTCACTCTGGCAATGGAGGAGGCCCAGGACAGAAATGTTACAACTGATTGCTTCACTACACGCATCATTAAATCCTGACACATTAGTGCCACTTGAACTTGACCTAGAAATATGTAATAAATTCTCTAATAAATGATCTAATAAATTCTTGCATCATCAGAGCTTAACATTAAAACAGGCAAGCTTGTAGCACATAACAAATAAAAAAAATTAAACCCTCAGTCATAGTTTTACTTGAAATGATCATTAAGAAATGTCATAGCTGTTTTTGAACTTGACGGCCAATCTACAGGTCATCTACTTAAAGAATTTATTACATTGCAGGAACTGGTTGGAACAGCAGTTAAACAGTCAAAATGGATTGCTATTACAATGTGATACCACAGCCCTGTGACTTGCTCAGAATCAATTGTTGGGCCATTCCCAGCCAGAGATGGGATAACCTCATCTTATATCAGAGCATATCCTTCGTGTTTGTGAGTGAGCTGCTCACAGCTGCAGCATTGGGTTTCCAAGTCTCCGATAATAGTCTGCATGAATCTATATCATTGTATCATCAATCTGTCCTCTGGTTCCAAGTACAAGCCCTGCAGGCATTCCTTGGTCTAAGTCAATGAGCTGGCTACCCCCCCCCCCCCCCCCTCCACCCATCCTTGCGGTTCAAGTGTACTTGCCTCAACTACCTTCTCTGGCACCTTGCTCCATATACCCACCACCCTCCCGAGTGAAAGATCTGTTCCTCGGTTTCCTATTAAATCTTTCCCCACTCACTTTAAACCTATGTTCTCTGGTACTTGACTCCCCTCCCTTGGAAACAGAATAGACCAGAGACGGATACGGAATATTGAAACCAGGAACTGCAGATTCAGGTTTACCGAGAAAAGCCACAAAATGCTGGAGTAACTCAGTGGGTCTGGCAGCATCCCCGATAATGCTTCTTCTTGCGTGTGGCGTGCACAGCCTAAAGTTGTCGGACAACTTGTTCTATTTGATCTTCCGTTTGTGCACGTCGAGTTGATTGCATTCGTTGAAACAGGGCGGACCACGTGAAGGTTGCAATCTTCCACCCCCCTGATAATGCTGATGGTACTTTATTGTCCCGTGTACCTATATACCTGGCTGCAGTGAAATTCTTTGCTTTGCATGCACTGCAGCAAATTCATACAACAGATAAGCACAAGCATAGATAAGTACAGAAGTAATTGTTGTCTAATACAGTAGACGTCACTGAGTTGCCACATTTTAGGCTCCTGCAAAGTTTCACGAGTGCAGCCGTAAAGGCCCGTTCCCCTGCTGGAATGCATCTGCAGTTCCTTGTGTCCACAGTTAGTTTCTACAATGTCAGTGTATGAGCCAGCCCACAGCTGGGCTCTCGGGCACCAACTTGCAGCGCTCAGCAAGCACAGAAAGAACGTCACTTGTGGATGTGAGAAGATCAGAGCATTTGGAGCGATACAACACAAATGGGCCCTTTGCCTAACCTGTCCATGCCCATCAAGATGCCTCATCTAAGCTAGTGCCATTTTCCAGTGTTCGGTCCATATCACTCTAACCTTTCCTATCCATGTACCTGTTGCTGTACTTGCCTCAACTACCTCCCCTGGCAGCCAGTCTGAAGAAGGGTCTCGACCTGAAACATCGCCTATCTCCTTCGCTCCTTAGATGCTGCTGCACCCGCTGAGTTTCTCCAGCCTTTTGTGTGCCCTCGATTTTCCAGCATCTGCAGTTCTTCTTTCAAAACTCTTTAGATTCTGGAGTAGTTCCTGAGGATTGGCGGGTAGCAAACATAACCCCTCTTTTTAAGAAGGGGGGGAGAGAGAAAACGGGGAATTACAGACAGTTAGTCTAACATCGGTAGTGGGGAAACTGCTAGAGTCAGTTATTAAAGATGGGATAGCAGCACATTTGGAAAGTGGTGAAATCATTGGACAAAGTCAGCATGGATTTATGGAAGGTAAATCATGTCTGACGAACCTTATAGAATTTTTCGAGGATGTAACTAGTAGAGTGGATAAGGGAGAACCAGTGGATGTGTTATATCTAGACTTTCAGACGGCTTTCGACAAGGTCCTGCATAAGAGATTAGCATACAAACTTAAAGCACACGGTATTGGGGGTTCAGTATTGATGTGGATAGAGAACTGGCTGGCAAACAGGAAGCAAAGAGTAGGAGTTAACGGGTCGTTTTCGCAATGGCAGGCAGTAACTAGTGGGGTACCGCAAGGCTCAGTGCTGGGACCCCAGCTATTTACAATATACATAAATGATCTGGATGAGGGAATTGAAGGCAATATCTCCAAGTTTGCGGATGACACTAAGCTGGGGGGCAGTGTTAGCTGTGAGGGGGATGCTAGGAGACTGCAAGGTGACTTGGATAGGCTGGGTGAGTGGGCAAATTTTTGGCAGATGCAGTATAATGTGGATAAATGTGAGGTTATCCACTTTGGTGGCAAAAATAGGAAAACAGGCTATTATCTAAATGGAGGCCGATTAGGAAAAGGGGAGATGCAGCGCGACCTGGGTGTCATGGTACACCAGTCATTGAAAGTAGGCATGCAGGTACAGCAGGCAGTGAAGAAAGCGAATGGTATGTTAGCTTTCATAGCAAAAGGATTTGACTATAGGAGCAGGGAGGTTCTACTTCAGTTGTATAGGGTCTTGGTGAGGCCACACCTGGAGTATTGCGTGCAGTTCTGGTCTCCAAATCTGAGGAAGGACATTATTGCCATAGAGGGAGTGCAGAGAAGGTTCACCAGACTGATTCCTGGGATGTCAGGACTGTCTTATGAACAAAGACTGCATAGACTCGGTTTATACTCTCTAGAATTTAGGAGATTGAGAGGGGATCTTATAGAAACTTACAAAATTCTTAAGGGGTTGGACAGGCTAGATGCAGGAAGATTGTTCCCGATGTTGGGGAGGTCCAGGACAAGGGGTCACAGCTTAAGGATAAGGGGGAAATCCTTTAGGACCGAGATGAGAGGGAAGTTTTTCACACAGAGAGTGGTGGGTCTCTGGAACTCTCTGCCACAGAGGGTAGTTGAGGCCAGTTCATTGGCTATATTTAAGAGGGAGTTAGATGTGGCCCTTGTGGCTAAGGGGATCAGAGGGTATGGAGAGAAGGCAGGTACGGGATACTGAGTTGGATGATCAGCCATGATCATATTGAATGGCGGTGCAGGCTCGAAGGGCCGAATGGCCTACTCCTGCACCTAATTTCTATGTTTCTATGTTTAATACCTCCCCTGGCACCTTGCTCCATATACTCACCACTATAAAGTCTGTTCCCCGGGTTCTTATTGAATCTTTCCCCACTCACTTTAAATCTATGTTCTCTAGTTCTTGACTCCCCTACCCTAGATAAAAAGACGCTGTACATCGACCCTATCAATTCCCCCTTGTGATTGTAAATGTCTCTAAGATCACCCCTTGGTCACCTCCTGTGCTCCAAGGAATAAAATCCTAGCCTGCCCGAACGCTCGCTAAAGCTCAGGCCCCTGTGTGCTGGCAGCATCCTCGTAAATCTGCTATTCACTGTGAAGGCCTTGTCTTGGTTGGACTTCCCAAAATGCAACCCCTCTTGCTCCTCTGCATTGAACTCCCCGTCCAAATGTCTTGAGGTTGTTAATGTTCCATTTGAAGCTATAACAATGCCAAACCTGTACACTTGCAGTTCAACACAATTACAGAAGCTGCAGTTTGTAATACCCTAATTAACCACAGGAAATCAATTAAACTTCCATTTTTATAGACTATTCTTGATGTAAAAAGACTCTTAAAAAAAGTTCAGCTCTTTGAATAAAAGGTAACTGAGTTTCAAGTACCATATTGTAAGTGGTGTAGACACAAAGCTGCAGTAACTCAGCGGGACAGGCAGCATCTCTGGGGAGAAGGAATGGGTGACGTTTCAGGTCGAGACCCTTCTTCAGACTGTGATGGAGCACCATATCTTGGTAATGCTACAAAATGGAATCGTACAGCAAGGAAACAGACCCTTTGGCCCAATTCATCCATGCTGACCAAGGTTCCCTATCAAAGCTAATCCCATTTGCCTGAGTTTGGTTCATATCCATCTAAACCTTTCCTGTCCATGTACCTGAACAATGTATTTTAGTGGGACAGGTTTAGAGGGATGTGGAACCTGTGTAGGTGGGACATGTTGGTCTGTGTGGGCAAGTTGGGCCAAAGGGCCTGTTTCCATTCTGTAAGACTCTACGACTCTAATGTTATCGTTGTATCTTTGTCAACTACTTCCTCTGGCAGCTCTGACATTTACGAAAAACATTAAAGATTATCCACCTCAGATGTTGTTGCCAGGCTTGCGAGTGGCTCAGATATAATCTTTCAACTATTACAAAAATGATTCCAGGGATGACTGGATTGTATGAAGAGCATTTGAAGGCTCTGGGCCTGTATTCACTGGAGTTTAGAAGGAAATCTACCAGACAATGAAAAGCCTAGATAGAGTGGATGTGGGGAGGATGTTCACAGTAGAGGGAGAGTCTAAGACCAGAAGGCACAGCATCAGAATAAGAGGACGTACCTTTTAGAATGGAGATGATGAGGAGGATTTTTCTTTAGCCAGAGGGTGGTGAATCTGTGGAATTCATCACCACAGAGGGCTGTGGAGGCCAAGTCATTGAGTGCTTTTAAAGTACAGGTTGGTAGGTTCTTGATTCGAAAGGACATCAAAGGTTACAGACAGAAGGCAGGAGAATGGGGTTGAGAGGGAAAAATAGATCAGCCATGATTGAATGCTGGAGCAGACTTTTTGGGCCTAAAGGGCCTGTCCCATTTGCATGCGATTGTATGCATTTGGCGCGACCAAACGGAAGCGGAGTTTGCGCTAAGTTCGCGGTAAGTACGCGGTAATACACGCTAAGTACGCACTATGTTTGCGCGTGACGTAATTTGCGTCATACTCACCAATCAGCTGGGCAACTCACCAATCACCCGCACAACTCCATACGCCTCCACGCTTCGAAGTGGGACCGGCCCCGCACGGCCCGTTGGCCTCAAGCGACCACGTTTGTTCAGGCTAGACGCATGCAATCACATGCAAGTGGGACAGGCCCTTTATGGCCTAATTCTGCTCCTATGCCTTGTGGTCTTATGATAATTGACCAAGCCCCAGCTGAATGCGACCACAAGTGCAGTACTTAACAAAGGATTGACTAATGAGTATAGGATAACGCAGCATTTGAGCCACTGTCATTGCTGGATAACCTCCCTGATTCTAAAACCTAAATTTATATTGTCTGATTATTGCAGAATGATCTTTTTATAATTTCATTTTTAACTCATTGAAATAATTTCAGTTTTTCCCATAAAACAAAGTAACTCCAGCAGGTCAGGCAGCATCTCTGGAGAACACCGATAGGCGATGTTTCCTGAAGGATTCCCCTTCAGTCTCTGTTAATTGCTGTACATACCAGCAATGCAATTCTTACTTGCTGCAGCTTCAGAGGCCCCATTAATGCAATATCACACAAAAATCCAGCTATCAGCAATACTATGATAGATAAATAATCAATATTTGGTAACCTGACAATAAGTGTAGAATCAAAGAATGTAGAGTAACCAAAATAAAGTGGATCTTTGCTGAGGTTAGTGTTGCGCAGTATGGTTGCTGAGAAGAAGCTAGAGCTCGTGAAGCTAGAGCTTGTGGTTCTTGGTCTCCTGTACCAGCTCCCTGATGGTAGTCGTGAGATGAGTGCGTGGTCATCCTGGTGTGGGTTTTTGATAGTGGCTGTATTTTTCAGGCAGCGCCCCCTGTAGATATCTTCCATGGTGGGGAGGTCAGTAGCCACGATGGACCTGGCGGTGTCTACCACTCTCTGCAGCCACCTTTATTCCCAGGCACCTCAGTTGCTGAGCCAGGCCATGATGCAACCAGTCAGCGGGCTCTCTACAGCGCACCTGCAGAAGTCAATATCTAAGAAAGGGCAATTTCAAACCCCAGCGATCACCAGTTGTTCAAAGTCATTTGTAGCCACCTTCCATCGGTTATCACCAGTCTGGGCTTTGTTCATGTGTGGTAGAATGGAATAATGTTCCCCCTGGGTGCAGTGTCAGGGTAGAGGACTCTTGGGTCAGTTTATCTGCCTGTTCATCATGCAGACCACCAGTTAGTTTATTGTCGCGTGTACCAAGGGGCAGTGAAAAGCTTTTGTTGCGTGCTAACCTGTTAGCGTAAAAACAGTACACGATTACAATCGAGCCACTTACAGTGTAACGAAACATGATACATGTTCTTCTACTGCTGCAGTGAAGTACCTTCAACTCCTCCAGCAAAAACAATTTTTCCACTGCTTTTGGTAACCTCCGAGTCTGTGCTATTTAATTTATTGCCAATTAATTCCCCGTAGATGCGGCTAATTATCATTGTACGGTGCTCTTTACGGAGAGAGGATCATCATCATCAATTTGATCAATTTAATACCTGTAGAAGCCTAGATTGTAAAAGGGCAAACAGTGACACAGCGGTGGAGTTGCTGCCTTTGAGCTACAGACCCAAGTTCAATCCCGATTACGGGTGCAGTTTGTACCTTCTCCCTGTGACCCCGTGGGTTTTCTCCGGGTGCTCCAGTTTCCTCCCACACTCCCAAAAACCTATAGGTTTGTAGGTTACCAAAGAGACACAAACTGCTGGAGTAACTCAGCAGGTCAGGCAGCACCTCCAGGGGAAAAGGATGGATGGCGTTTTGGGTACGAATACTTTTTCAGACCCGAAACGTCACCTATACCTTTCCTCCAGAAATGCTGTCTAGCTCACTGCGTTACTCCAGCACTTTGTGTCTATCTTCAATATGAACCAGCATCTGCAGGTTCATATCTACACAGGTTTGTAGGTTAATTGGCTTCAGGAATTTGCAAATTATTCCTGGTGAGTAAGATATTGCTAGTGTACGGGATGATCGCTGGTCAGCATGGATTCGCTGGGCAGAAGGGCCTGATTCCACACTGCATCTCTAAAGCACAGTCTAATCCATTACTACTGCAGTTTCTTTTCCTAACCTTTCTGGAATTTGATGCTGGAGAATGGGTTGGTTTAAATTGACTCCAGCTGACACTTGGGACAAATCAAAACAGCTGGAATTCCAGAATAAACAGAAGTGCAGATTGGGAGTTGATTAGGGAGACAGAGGGAAGTACTTTGCAATCAATGTCAGATGCCAATGAAAGCCCATCAGTCATGTGTGTCAGCAGCAGAATGACATCTCTGCAGTAAAATTGTATCATTTATCCTGGTGCAAATTAATTGAACAAACTTCTGCCGTACTTAGCAGTTGCTGCCAAATTAAACAGAACAGCAAAATCGCAATACTAGCAAATCTTACTCCATTTCCCCTTCTCTGAATAATTAAAGTGGGCTGCAACAAAACAGCAACATTGATTTTGTTCACTCCTTCCTTGCATTTACGTGGTGCCAATATCAGCACTCCCGTATTTTTGAGTTTGAGCAAGAGACTTTGCGTTTACCCAATCTATTCCTCATTATTTTGTACGCCTCTATAAGATCACCCCTCATCTTCCTGCGCTCCATGGAATAAAGTCCTAGCCCTGCTCAACCTCCCCCTATAGCTGAGGCCCTCTAGTCCAGGCAACATCCTCGTAAATCTTCTCCGCTTGACAACATCTTTCCCAGATGGGGATGAAAGCCGAACACAATACTCTAAATGTCTTATGGTTTGATCTAAAGCACATACAACTCAATAGAATGCTGATGTTAAAAAGCATCAAACCGCCTGCCAACACTACAAAATAAAATCCAACTCAGAGTGTTTGCATTAAGATATCATAAGAGAACATATACAGAAGTCAAAGGCGTTGCGTTCCACTGTAGCTCATCCATTCATCTCTGGACTGGGCTCCCAATGCAGATATTAATTATTTCTCAAGTTATTTCAAAGTTTTTGCCTCCATGATCTTGTCAGGAATCTCATTCCATGCGTTGATCAAGGTTTATGTTCATTATTGTCACATGTCCAGAGGACACAGGTTCAAGGTGAAAGGGAAAAAACTTAATAGGTATCTGAGGGGTAACTTTTTCACGCAAAGGGGTGGTGTTGCGGCTGTCCAAATAAGTGAAGCCTTACACCATAATAAAGGTCCAAAGACTTTATTAACAACCTAGCACGGGTAACTTCATGCTAGCACGTTTTTCCAATAATGTGGAAACCAGGCAGGGAGGGTTACTGTAAAGCTAGTGGGCGCAACTACAAAAGCATGACTCATAACATGAGAGACACTGATCTTCAGTGTATGGAACAAGCTGCCAGATGAGGTAGTTGAGGCTGGGAATATCCCAGCATTTCAGAAACAGTGGGACAGGTACATGGATAGGGCAGGTTTGGAGGGAAAGGGACAAAGGTGGGACTAGTGTAGCTGGGACATGTTGGCCGGTGTGTTGGCAAGTTGGGCCGAAGGGCCTGCATCCACACTGTATCACTCTATGACGATGTAGCTACCAACAGCGAAGGTTTGTTTTGCATGCTATCCAAACTAAACAGATCAGATATACCACATATACAATCACGTCAAATTCAAATACAATAGAGAAAGCAATGGGGAAGATCCAGGATGCAGAATAGAGTCCTCGGCATTGTAGTGCATCAGTGCCACAGACAAAGTTCAATGTCGTAGAGGTGAATTTTTCGGTACTCAAGGATGATTCAAAATCCTGATAACAGAAGCTGTTTCTGGTCAATCTGCAAACTACTAAAGTTCTGACAACTGGTCAGAATTTACCCTTTTTATTAGTTGAACCTGTCTGGTCATCCTGCTTTCAAGTTGGGCCGAAGGGACTGGTTTCATGCTGTCTAACTCTATAACGCAGGGTGAAGTTTGAATGTCTCTCCCTCAATGCCCTGGGGAAAGTGGTGGTGAGCTTCCATCAATCGCTGCAGTCTGCGTGATGTGGTTTCTTGCAGGAACTTCAAACAATTGACTGGTTGGCTGAGGCACCTCAGGGGAGAGGCTATTAGCCAGTCACTGCGAGCCTGGCTAGTGGGGAACTGTAACTGGTATTCTTCACTGCAGTGTGGGACCGGCTTCTATGACAATTCAATAGTTTCATGGTCAACCCTATTTATTTCACTGAATTTAAATTTCCCTACAGAGCGGCGCAGCAGTAGAGTTACTGCCTTACAGCCAAAGATACTAGATCTTTGCTTACATCGCCAGACACCCAGGTTCGATCCCGACTACGGGTGCTGTCTGTATGGAGTTTGTACGTACGTTCTCCCCATGACCTACGTAGGTTTTCTCCAAGAACTTTGGTTTCCTCCCACACTGCAAAGGCGTACAGGTTTGTAGGGTAAATGGCGTGGTATAATTGTAGAAAATTGTCCCTAGTGTAGGATGGTCTGTTAAAGTGCGTGGATCGTTGGTCGGCACGAACTCGGTGGGCTGAAGGGCCTGTTTCCACGCTGTGTCTCTAAACTGAACAAAAGCACCTGTAGTCAGAATCGAACCGGGGTCACGAGAGAGAGAATATGTGTCAATGGGCTGGGACTTAAGGGCCTGTCCCACTAGCGCGCGATTAGACGCGACAAGCGCGACAAATTCGGACGCGGGGGTCGCGTGGGGGTCAGGCGATCCCGGTGCGAGTGAAGGGCCTGTCCCACTAGCGCGCGATTACACGCGCGACGTCCGAAGGAAGGACGTTATTTTTCATCACGTGACGATGCGCATGAGCATGCGCGTTGCACAACGTCGGGCAGTGACGTCATCACGCAACGCCACGCTGAAGACGCACAACGTCAAAACGTCATCACGTTAATCACGTTCTGCGCGACAGGATTTTGCCGCGCGTAATTTTTTGAGCAGTGTCGGTTTTTGGACACTACGCGCGATGTCGACACCAGCTACACACAACTCGACGAGACTCCGGCGATCGCAGTGGGACAGGGTCACGCGAGGCCGAGCGACTAAAGCGACCACGGTAGGTCGCGCTTGTCGCGTCTAATCGCGCGCTAGTGGGACAGGCCCTTAACATTCTGCTGTCAGGTGCGTGTCTGATGTTCAAGGCCCTCAGGTTGTTGTGGGACGTGTTACAGGTGCTACAGGTGTACAGAGAACAATAACAAGGCCTTTTTAAAACATTTTTTTTTTACAAAATGCTTTTATTCAGAACAAACAAATACAAAGTTGTAACACGATCAGAGAATGCCTATATTGGCATTTTACAAAGAAAGTTATCAAATTAAAATATTAACATTTTTATCAATAATACATTCGACCTCCTGCAGTGACCAGCGTTCACAGAAGACCTCCACAGTTCCTGTGGACACTGCGTGTTCCCTCCCCAGGGACACGCGAGCACGGACGTAACCCCGGAAAAGGGGCAGGCAGTCGACTGCTGTGCGAATAACAAGGCCTTGGGAGCAGCAAGTGGGTGTAGCTGCTGATGAGCAGCGTGAGGTGGGAACTGAGCCGGTCCCTCATTTAAGAATAAAGTTTCAGAAACATTGCTTTCAAAGGATGGTAAATGGTTCAATGTGACTCACTACAGGATTAGCCCATTAGTCAGAACATACAGTAATGAAGCCGGGAAAACTGCTTCTGGGCAAGGCTCATTAGTTCGCTCCAGTCAGCAAAGCTGTCTGTTTTTACAGCATCGAATGCATCACTTGTTCCCCTCTACTAACCCTCTCCTCTGCCTGGCACAACCTGTCCCCGCCCTCCACGACTTCTCCTTTGACTCCTCTCACTTTCTTCATGTTTAGTCTGGACATGCAGCGTTGGTCATGTCTGACCCTACCTCTCTTCTCTTGTCCTGTTTACTCCCCCCTATACCAGCAGTCAGTCTGAAGAAGGGTCCCAAGCCAAACCCCATCTGTCCATTCCCTCCACGGTTGCAGCCTGACCTGCTGAGTTCTCCCAGTGTTTTGCCCGTCATCGCACCTCACACAACAAGGAACAGAAACAACAGGAATGGTGCAGGGAAAGGTGGGGTACGACAACATACAACATCTGATCATTTCGCTTGTGATTAAAAGCTTGTGTTCATGAGGAATCAACATATATTGAAATCGGTTTGCCCGAACCTCCGCTCAGTTCGCATTAATCAACCTCGACCTAATCTCCCGGTGGCTCAGCACTTCAACTCCCCCTCCCATTCCGAATCCAACCTTTCTGTCCTGGGCCTCCTCCATGGCCAGAGTGAGTCCCACCGTAAATTGGAGGAGCAGCACCTTATATTTCGCTTGGGCAGTTTGCACCCCAGCGGTATGAACATTGACTTCTACAATTTCAGGTAGTCCTTCCTTTCACCTTCCTTCCCCTCCCCTTCCCATATCTCCCACAGCTTACTGTCTCCACCTCTTCCTTTCTTCTTTCCACCCCCCCCCCCCCCCCCACACCCATCGCCACATCAGTCTGAAGAAGGATCTCGACCTGAAACGTCACCCATTCCTTCGCTCCATAGATGTTGCCTCACTCAAATTGAGTTTCTCCAGTTTTTTGTCCACCTCCGATTTTTCCAGCATCTGCAGTTTTTTCTTAAACATATATTTAAATCGTGGCACATGGAATTAAAATAGTATAATGTGAAAACTTGTACATGGTTTCCACCATATTTTGATGACCTCAAGATTTAGTTTTAGTTGTCATATATACTGCCAATGGGACAATGCAAAGCTCCCTTGATGCAGCTTAACAGGCCCATAAACACAAAATGTATCATAGTATTGATTATATATTGATAACACTAGCACTCGGAAACCATAATGGTGCAAAAACTGAGGGTCTGTAGTGCAACTAGGGGGCACAGTCCATGGAAGATTGAAGTTGCCGTGTGTCTATCTTCGGTTTAAACCAGCATCTGCAGTTCCTTGTGTCGGAAGGAAGATAGACACAAAAAGCTGGAGTAACTCAGCGGCACGGGCAACATCTCTGGAGAGAAGGAATGTGTGACGAATGGTCTCGACCCGGAACGTCACCCATTCCTTCTCTCCAGAGGTGCTGCCTGTCCCACTGAGTTACTCCAGCTTGTTGTGTCTGTCTGCAGTTCCTTCCAACATACACATTTTGCCGAGGTTGGTGTTGTTCAGTGTTCAAGAGCCTGACACTTGTTGGGGAAGAGGCTGTTCTTGAACCTGGTGCTCACAGTTTCCAGGTTTGTCTGCATTCTAATAGGATGCTGAGAGTGGGGCCAGGGAGGTGTGTCTTTGATACATCAACGGCTGTGTGTTGTATGATTGGAGTTTGGCTCTGCTTTTTCCAATTGGCCTCAAACATTGTTGATACTGGAAGATGCATCATGACCGCGCACTGTGTTATCTGTTGCAATGTACTAAGTTGTGACGAAAACAATTGTTGGCTAACTCTCCTTCCCTTCAAATTATCTGGCCATTTGTCTTGGGGTGAGCAGTTTTGTAAAATTCGGCCTCCCACAACTGTTCCTGCACAGCTGAAGTACAGCTGAAACAATAAACAGCCAAGTGAAGGTCCAGTGTTTGTTGCAATGTCTCTTTACATATGAGGGCAGAAGCTCTTTTGCAACTCACTTTATACCATTGATCAAATGTTGTGTCCTTGGTCCTGCCCTTGAGTTACAATCGAGAAAGCTGTACATACACAAGCTGTTGGCAATATTTCATTACTGGGTTACAGAATCGATGCCATTGCTTCAGGGAATGTGTGCGTCAGGCCAGCATCCTCGTGTAGCCAGCATGGTTCGATTGCTACTGTGGTCTTCATGCCAGTGGGAGGAGGTTGGTGATCGCGCCAACTTGGATTAGGCCGCATCAAGACTTCCACGTCTAGTCCCGAAATATCGTGAGACAGATGGAGATGGGGCAGCCAAGATCCACAACAAACATTCCCTTTGCCGGTGGATCGGTTCAATAATAAAGTGTAAACAGCCTGCTGAGCTTGGCAGGGGGATTAAAGATACAGAGATAGCTGAGAGGGGAAGAATGTACATTTCCGTAGTGCCATTCCTGATCTCGTATTAATACATTTTGATTTGGCCTGATAACCTAGAATAGTATTAAGGTTGGCACAGCAGTAGAGTTGCTGCCTCACATGGCCAGAGACCTGTGTTCAATCCTCACTCCGGGTGCTGTCTGCACGGAGTTTGTACGTTCTCCTCGTGAACACGTGGGTTTTCTACTGGTGCTCCAGTTTCCTCCCACACTCCAAAGACGTACAGGTTTGTAGGTTAATTGGCCCCATGTTGGAGGTGATGGAAATAACGGAGGATTCAGTTTAGTTTATTGTCATGTGTACCAAGGTACAGTGAAGAGCTTTTTGTGGCGTGCTAACCAGGATGGTGCATTGTACGCGAGGGCTGGCGGGGTTGAAAGGTGAGGACCAGGGGAACTCTATCCTTGTGGCGTCTGGGTGGGGAGACAGAGGGGAGTGAGAGCAGAACGGTGGGACACAGAGGAGAAGTCGGTGACAGATCCAGCTGTGATAGCCGGGGGGAAAACATCCTGGAATGGAAAGCTTCATCTTAGGACCAGATGTGACAGAGGTGGAGGAATTAAGAGTAGGGGGCAGGGTGTGTCCAGGGAAGTGTAGTCCAGATATCTGTGGGCATCTTTGTGAGTTTGTAGTAGACGTCAGTGCTTAGTCTATCTCCTGTCATGGAGAAACATAGAAATTAGGTGCAGGAGTAGGCCATTCGGCCCTTCGAGCCTGCAAGAAAGAGAGATTAAGAAAGGCGGAGTTCTGACAGAGATAGTCCAGAATTTAAGCAAGTACCTAAGTAAGTAAGTTTATTGGCCAAGTATTCACATACAAGGAATTTGCCTTGGTGCTCCGCCCACAAGTAACAATATGACATACAGTGACAGTTACAAATGACTCAGAAAACACCAAACATTAATAATAATAAGACATTAATGATAAAACACCATTGATCAAGCATGTGAACCAACAAAATACCAGATCAAAGGGAGGCTACATATTTTTGACTGTTGAGTAGAGCAACTACTCGTGGATAAAAACTGTTTTTATGTCTGGCTGTGGAAGCTTTGACAATCCGGAGTCACCTTCCAGAGGGAAGTGATTCAAAGAGTTTGTGGCCAGGGTGAGAGGGGTCAGAGATGATCTTGCCCGCTCGCTTCCTGGCCCTTGCAGTGTACAGCTCATCAATGGAGGGAAGGCTGCAGCCAATACCTTTCTCTGCTGATCGGACGATTCGCTGCAGCCTCCAGATGTCGTGCTTGGTGGCTGAGCCAAACCAGACCATGATGGAGAAGGTGAGGACAGACTCTACGATGGCCGTGTAGAATTGGACCATCATTACCAGTGGCACATTGTGCTTCCTCAGCTGCCGCAGAAAGTACATCCTCTGTTGTGTCTTTTTGACTGTGGAGTCGATGATGGCCCCCCACTTAAGGTCCTTGGAGATGATGGTTCCCAGGAACTTAAAAGACTCCACAGATGTGACTGTGGTGTTGTTGATGGTGAGTGGGGTGAGGGGAGGGGGAGCTCTCCTAAAGTCTACAATCAATTCCACTGTCTTAAGAGCATTGAGCTCTGGGTTGTTGCTACGGCACCAGGACGCCAGCTGTGACACTTCCTGTGTGTCGGCAGATTCTTCCCCATCCTGGATCAGTCCAATCAGGGTTGTGTTTGAGGGCAATCCAGCACTCTGCCTTCAATGCTGGGAATTTTAGCCTGAATAACGTTGAGGAACTTGAACTCAAAGCCGTCTGATTTGGCATATTGGTGTGAGGGACTGGCATTTGGGGGTGTGTGTGTTGGGATATTCAGGGGAGAGGGGGTATGGTGGGAGAGGTCTGTGGATGGGTACAGTACAGGCCTGACATTTGAAACGCAGACACAATAACATGGCTTCACCCTATGTATTATATTCTCAAATTGTACCAGAAGATCAAAATAGCAAGTATGCTTTTATGCTGATATTCTACAATATCCCTTTAGTCAGGCCTGGGAGAGTTTATTACCATAATGCTTCTGACAATCCACGTGTCACTGAGTCGGTAAGTTTAACAGATAACAGTTTTAATGTGTCATCTACAGCAATGAAATCCAGTGAAGTGTTAGATTAAAGCCACATTGGGTTTTTTTTCCAATTAAATTGGGATTAAATTGGCATTCACTACCCAGTTAGAGAACGTGAATAAATCATCTTACAAAACCTTTTCAATCACTCTCTATTTTTGATCATTTGCTCCGTATTAGACCTTTGCCGCAGATCATCCCAAACTGCCAATTTTGGTAGGAAAGGAACTGCCGATGCTGGGTTAAACCGAAGATAGACCCAAAATGCTGGAGTAACAGCGGGTCAGGCAGCATCTCTGGAGAGAAGGAATGGGTGACGTTACGGGTCGAGTCTGAAGAAGGGTCTCGACCCGAAACCTGGATAGAGTGGACATGGAGTGGATGTTTCCACTAGTGGGAGTGTCCAGAACTAGAGGTCATAGCCTCAAAATTGAAGGACGTTCTTTTAGGAAGGAGATGAGGAGAAATTTCTTTAGTCAGAGGGTGGTGAATCTGTGGAATTCTTGGCTCCAGAGGCCGTCAATGGATATTTTTAAGGGAGAGATAGAAAGATTCTTGATTAGTACAGGTGTCAGAGGTGTTGGGGAGGCGGGAGAATGGGGTTAGGAGGATAGATCAGCCAAGATTGAATGGTGGAGTCGACGTGATGGGCCAAATGGCCTAATTCTCCTCCTCTTCCTTATGAGAACCTGCCTGACCCGCTGAGTTACTCCAGCTTATCACGTCTCACTTCTGCCAATGAATGGTTGAGGTAAATTCACTCATGCTTAGTACAGCAAGGTATGTGTGGGGAGCTCAGACGATTAAATCAACTCAGTGGAATTAGAAGAAATCAATTTCATGCTGATCTGCTTTCCTACAGAACACTCTCTAGATAATTTCACCCGTGCTAAAAACAGAGATGGTTACGTTCTCTTCAAAAGCTGTATATGGGCTAATCTGAAGAAGGGTCTCAACCCAGACGTCACCTATAACTTTTCTCCCCAGATGGTGCGTGACCCGCTGAGTTACTCCAGATTTTTGTGTCTTTCTACTGTGTATGGGCCAGCTATCCCTCCTAGACACTGTTTTTGAATCAGCTGTTGTGTTGTGACCAGCCCAAGCATCAAAACACACTTTTCCTTCAATATATAGATGAATTGTAAGGAGATGCATAGGCTGGAATCTAAAGGGACTCAGCGGGTCAGGCAGCATCTGTGGAGGTAGTGGACAGGTCCTGACCTAAATATCATCTGTCCATTCTCTCCACAGATAAATCACCATCACCACGCGCCATGCGTGCATCACGTGCGCGTCACGACACGCACATCATGCGTCGTGACGGGTAAATCATGTCGCGTAAATGACACGGGAATGCCCCCCAAGTGGGACAGGCCCTTAGTGACAAAGTCAAGAGGTGAAAAGGAGACAAAAGTGTGTCAGGCAAGGACGGAGGAGGAGGAGTGGAATGTACAGTCTGCCCATTCCCTCCAAAGATATTTCAGAGTTGGAGAAGTCGGTCAAGCCAGGAGACGACGGGACAAAGGGTGAAAGCTGGAGCCGGACCTCATGATAGCAAATGTTAGGAAATATTTCTACTTGCAGAGTTTGGTAGAAGTTTGAGAATAAAGTTTTAAGGTTATTAGATTTTTGTCAAGCTAAGATATTATGAGATTTGAGGAACATGACTGGTATCAGATTACAAATCAATAACGATTTATTTGACTGACGGAACAGACTCGAGGAGTTGGCAGTCTTGCATTCCTCATTGCAAGAAGCTCCTGCAATGAGAGGTGCAACAGTGCTGTCCGGAGACGTGCCGACCATTTAATGAGCAGAACGCAGGACTCTGCACTTTGTCACTAATCCCTGTGTGATCTGGCCATGCGTTTCAACGTTAACAAGTTTAATGGCAGGAACATCGGAATATAAAATCATGAGGGGAATAGGCGAGGTGAATGCACAGTCGTTTACCCAGGGCCAGGGAGTCCAAAACAAAGGGGCATTTGTTTAAGGCTAGAGAGGCAAGATTTAGTATGAATCTGAGACGCAACTTATTCACTCAGATGGTGGTGGGTATATATAACAAGCTGAGAGAAGGAAGTTGAGACAGGTACTATAACAGCATGAAAATACATCTGGACAGGTACAGGGACAGGAAAGGTTTAGACAGATATAGGCTGAATTCAGACAAGTGGGACTAGCTTAGATGCGGCATTTTAGTTGGGCCTGTTTCCACTTCTATTGCTTCCCCTGGCAGCTCATTGCACATACGGACTATCCTCTGAAAATGTTGCCCCTGAGGTCCCTCTTAAATTCTCCCCTCTTACCTAACACCTATGCCTTCTAGTATCAGATGTGAAGCACAGTTTGCTTTGGTTGAAAGATACAGCATGGAAACAGGCCTCTTCGGCCCAGCGAGTCCGCACCGAACATCGACCATCCGTTCAGATCAATTCTATGTTATCTGACTTTCATATGCACTCCCTACACACTAGGGGCAATTTACAGAACCCAGTTAACCAAAAGATACAAAGATGAATGGGAAAGTACATTTGGGGATTGAGAACAAAAGGGGGGTGAGAAAGTGATAAGTACTAGTTCAATGTGTGGGCAAAGTTCTGATAAGTGTGGGGAAAACATGAAATAGTTCCACTTTTAGCATGAAAATCAAATGGAAAGATATATACTATGGAAATGGTGAGAGAATGCACTGGTGTGTGACGCAATGCATCCGGATTACCCTTCATTCACAAAACAATCAATGGTTATACCTCATATTTTGCTTGGGCAGCTTACAACCCAGCGGTATGAATATTGAGTATGAAACTTCTACTTCTTCTTGCGTGTGGCATGCACAGCCTAAAGTTGGAGGTCAACTTCTTCTATTTGATCCTGTTTGTGCACGTCGGACCCCGTGAAGGTTGCAATCTTCCCACCCCTGGAAGGCACTGCAGATGCTGGTTTACGAAGAAAGACACAAAAAGCTTGACTAACTCAGCGGGTCAGGCAGCATCTCTGGAGAGAAGGAATGGGTGACGTTTCAGGTCGAGACCCTTCTTCAGACTGAGAGTCGGGGGAAAGGGGAACGAGAGATATGGACGGTGATGTGGAGAGATATAGAACAAATGAATGAAAGATATTTTTAAAAGTAACGATGATAAAGGAAACAGGCCATCGTTAGCTGTTTGCTAGGCGATAACGAGAAGCAGGTGCAACTTCTGTGGGAGAGGGATGGAGAGAGAGGCGGTTACTTGATGTTACAGAAATCAACATTCATACCACTGAGTTGTAATATTGATTTCTCCAACTTCACTTGCTTTCCCTCTCTCTCCGTCCCTCCCCATCCCAGTTCTCCGACTAGTTCTACTGTCCTCCTGATTTAATTTTACCATAGTGCCGCATTGTGACCTTCTCCTCAGCTAACAATGAACCATTCCACATTTCATTATCATCTGCTTTGATCTGTCATGTTCCCACCTTGTCCTTCATATCTCTAGATTCCCTCTCCCCTGACTCTCAGTCTGAAAATGGGTCTCAACAGGAAACACCACCCATTCCTTCTCTGCAGTGATGCTGCCTGTCCCGCTGAGTAAAGCAGCATCTGCAGTTCCTTCCTACCCATCAATGGTCCTACCATTGGGTTGTCGACAACCCCGATGGAACATGAAATGGAGAAACAAGGAACTGCAAATGCAGGAATCTTGAGCAGAGAGGAAATTGCTGGAGGAACTCAGCAGGTCGTAGCGTCTTTGGGGAGGCACATCGGGAGCATCGAATGCAGTTGCGAGAAAGGCATTATTTTGTAACTTGATTTGTCCTCCTTGGAAAGATGAGAGGAGATCTTATAGAAACATATACATTTCTTAATGGATTGGACAGGCTAGATGCAGGAAAAATGTTCCTGATGTTGGTGTCCAGAACCAAGGGTCACAGTTTGAAAAATAAGGGATGCGCCATTTATGACTGAGATGAGGAAAACTTTTTCCTCCAAAGAGTTGTGAATCTGTGGAATTCTCCGCCACAGACGGCAGTGGAGGCTAATTCACTGAATGTTTTCAAGTGATAGTTAGATATAGCTCTTAGGGCTAACAGAATCAAGGGATATGGGGAGAAGGCAGGAACGGGGTACTGATTTAGGATGATCAGCCATGATCATATTGAATGCCGGTGCTGGCTCGAAGGGCCGAATGGCCTACTCCTGCACCTATTTTCTATGTTTCTATGGTGTTTGAAAAGAAAGCATGTCAGAGTCTCAATAGAGGTGGATGTAAAATCACTGCAATCCATTAAGTCTAATGTGGCTCACACAGGTTCTGAGCTTGGTTTGATAGTTTCATTACACTCCATTGCAATGGACAGCAAGATAAAACTACCTGACAGATGACTCCTGAGCATTCACATAGTCAGACAGGTGGAAAAACTATGGACAATTTTCAATCTGTTATAGGTTGCTTGAGCTCCCATAACTTTTGAATTATTAACCTTGTAGCTAGAAAAGTTACACAGGATATGAATTACCAAAGAGCCCAGAATTTATGAATGAAGTTCAGGGATGCATAGCAAAGCTCGTCCAGGACTGAGGGCAATTTGCTAGCACTCCAGCGTTGAGGAGTAGAATATGCTTACACATCGTTTTATTTAATGTGGGAAAGTGTTGCACATCACTTAGCACACAGACCTGACAGAATGAGGCCTTTGTCCACTCATGCTAAGGTCCAGGACAATTAGAGACCAAACAGTTCAGCACAGACTTGGCACACACACACGTGGTTATGTGTACTGAGCAATCACAGATGCAACTGTGTAAGACTGCAGACACACAGTCTCATATGTACACACTCGTGTACACACTCACCTTCTCTCTCCATCTATCACCCGCACTCACACCTACACGCCTTCTCTCTCTCTCACACACACACATACTATCTTTCTCTCTCTCTCTCTTTCACACACACGCGCTAGCAGACACACACGCACTCCATCTGTGGCCACCCTCCTTCCATATCCCTACCCTCGTCTCTAACCCCTTGTGTCCTGTGGTCTAGTGCTTGCCCAGACAGTGTATTGCAGTGAGTCCCGTGAGAGAGAGACTGCAGAAGCATTCGGGCTCTGCATACGCCTTGTGTATGAATCTGAACGCCTGCAAAGTTCTGCATCTGGGCTATGAGTTAATGAGCACATTACACTAAGAACCTTGCATTATCCCCAGAATGTATTTGCTAATTACATTATTTTCCTTCTGCTGTGAAGATTTCTGCAGGAGCACTTTGGGAAGACGATTTTATATTGAATTTCAACCATCTCCATGGGGTGGGAGGTTGCAACCTTCACGTGGTCCGCCCTGATTCGACTAATGCAATCAACTCGACATGCACAAACGGAAGATCAAATAGAACAAGTTGTCCGGCAACTTTAGGCTGCGCACACCACACGAAAGAAGAAGAAGAAGAAGAAGATCGGGGGTACACAAAAGGCTGGAGAAACTCAGCGGGTGCAGCAGCATCAAAAGGAGCGAAGGAGATAGGCGACGTTTCGGGTCGAGACCCTTCTTCAGACTTCAGAAGAAGAAGAACCATCTCCACAAACAATGGTGAAACTTTTTACTTTGGTGTGTTTGTGTTCCTCTCCCATCCCATCCCCCCACTTTAATTGCAACCCTTGTTTTTTTTTATGTTTTTTTTTCTATTTGTAACAAAGGCTTCTGCAAAAGTCTTGCATTGAATCTTGTACATTATTAAACGAGAAACATTATTTGTAGGAACAGTTAATACAGACGTTGTGTTTACAAGATCATGAGGACATAAGTGATAGGAGTAGAATTGGGCCATTTGGCCCCTCAAGTCTACTCCGCCATTCAATCATGGCTGATTATCTCTCCCTTCTAACCCCATTCTCCTGCCTTTTCCCCATAACCTCTGACACCCGTACTAATCAAAAATCTATCCTTCTCTGCCTTAAAAATATCCACTGACTTGGCCTCCGCAGCCTTCTGTGGCAAAGAATTTCACAGATCACCACTCTCTGACTAAAGACGAAACTTGTTCTTTAAAATATTCCCTTGATCCCCAGACATGGAATGAATATTGATCCTCAAATGATACGTGTGTGATGTGACCAAGCTAATCCAACCCTCTGCTCCTGAGACTCACTGAGATGACAGGAGATTATGTCACTGCTGCTAAATGGTCAATTATAAATATTAAATGTGTCCAAATAAAATGACAGAGGAACATTGTAGATGTACATATTTATAGAGAAGACATGCAGAACCCAAGTGAAGGTTGATTAGAATCATACTGCCTGGAAATGGGCCCTTCAGCCCATCTTGCCCACGCCAAACAACTTGCCCCATCTACCCTAGTCCCACCTGCCTGGGTTTGGCCCATGTCCCTCTAAATGTGTCCTATCCATGTACCTGTCTAAATGTCTCTTAAACATTAAGATAGTTACCTGCCTCAACTACCTCCTTCAGCAGCTCATTCCATAAACCTACCACCCTTTATGTAAAAAAATAGTTACCCTCGAGTACCTATTAAATCTTTCCGGCCTCACCTTAAACCTGTGTTCTCTGGGTTAATGCAGAGTCTTTTACCCAGTCTGATCTTGTACATCTCTATAGGATGATCCCTCACCCTTCTCTGCTCCAAGGAGTAAAGTCATAGCCTGGAATGGAATGTCAACTTGAAACTATATACTATCGATGATCTTTGGAGATCACTTGTCCACTGATGTTTGGAGCATCCTACTGGCCAGGCTCGTCTCCACCTCTGGTGAACATCTTCGTGTCCCATAGTGAAGGGATTGAACATGTTAAGCTTCAGGTTTCCAGCGAATGGACATCTCAGCATCTTTCGAGGCTTGTACTGCACACCCTGCATACAAGGCAGAATTTTGGTCACCAAAAGGCTTCTTGATTCAGAGTCTCCTCAAGTGAGGGACACACCAACGAACGTCAGACACACTGGGATAACTTCAATATTAACATCTTCTTAAACTTTTTTTGAAAGTTTCTGCTTTTGGAACTATTAACGATCCAATACACCACAAGAACTATCACAATCATCTTCTGTAGCTGTCACTTATGTGTCAAAGATTGGCATTCCTGTCCAATATGCGCAGTGAAGTGAATTTTAAACCAAACATAAATCTAACTGGATAACAAAATAAATTGGTGCCAATTTGGAATAAGAGGTAAAAAATAAAGTGTGCTTCTGGAGTTTACCCTTCCTCACCAGTCAGTGGGGCATCAATGGGAGTGTGGCAAACTGCAGCTCACTTTGTCACCATTCTCCAGGGCATCTGACAACGTTACAAGCATAGGAAGCAGGCAGCTTCAAGGATGTCTTCTCTGAAGAAAGGGGATAGGTGACATTTCGGGTCTGGAGTCGAAGGAAGAAGTGTCTCGACCCGAAACGTCACCTATTCCGTTTTCCCCAGAGATGGTGCCTGTCCCGCTGAGTTACTCCAGCTTTTTGAGTCTATCTTCAGTTTAAACTAGCATCCGCAGTTCCTCCCTACAGCTTCAAGGATATCCCAGCCTTAAACACTGAGCAAAATACAAAGTGCTGGAGGGACTGACTGTTGACGGGTGACATGGCAGCGCAGCGGTAGAGTTGCTGCCTTACAAGCGCCAGTGACCCGGGTTTGATCCTGACTGTGGGTGCTGTCTGTAGGGAGTTTGTACGTTCTCTCTGTGACCGTGTGGGTTTTCCCCTCGTGTTCCGGTTTCCTCCCACACTGCGAAGACGTAAAAGGTTTGAAAGTTAATTGGCTTTGGTGAAGATTGAACATTGTCTCTGGTGCGTAGGATAGTGCTCGTGTACGGGGATTGCTGGTCCGTGTGGACTCGGTGGACCGAAGGGCCTGTTTCCACTGTATCACTAATCTGAACTGAACTATACTAAACTAACCAGGATGGTTAGAGAGAGAAGGGACCCCAATAGCTAATTTCACATATGGACAACCTTCAGAGAAAACGTTGCTCCTGAGGTCCCTCTTAAATCTCTCCCCTCCAATATCAAGCCTATGATACGTAGAATGCTCTACCCTTAGAAAAAGACTGTTCACTTTATCCGTGCCCCCTGTGATGTTATACACTTCAATGTCACCCCTCAGCCTATTGCACTCCAAAGAGAAAAAGTCCCAGCCTGTCCAACCTCTCCCCGTAACTCAAGCCCACAAGCCCAGGTAGCAACCTGGTGAATTTCTTCTGCACCTTTTCCAATGTAATGACATCCTTTCTGTAGCTGGGTGGTCGAGACTGCACTCAGTATTTATTCCAACTTGGCTTCACCAGCAGCTTGTGCATCTGCATCGTGATGTGCCAAATTCCAAAGGAAGGAAGTGTTCCAAAGGTACAAGTATTTGCAGGGTTTTTAGTAACATCCAGAGAAGAAAGGTCATGAGATTGAGCTATTTGAGGGCTCCTGGCACTTTTGCTCGAAAGCACCGGCATTTTCAAAAGAAGTACCCGACGATTTTATCCCTGACAATTAACCTTTTCTTTCCATTTCCCACATCCCTAATCTTGCTTTCCACAAACACACCACATCAATTTAGACTGAGCAGCAACAATAACAAGAACTACTTGCAATATAGAGTGGAAAACTAATGAACCGATGTTGATCATTTGGGAGCTGGGAAACAAAATGCAATCACTGGTTCAAATTAAATTCAACAGTCTGTACAAAATTTGATTCTGTCACTCAGAGAAAGGGATTGATTTAGTGTAGTTTAGAGATGCAGCGCGGAAACAGGCCCTTCGGCCCACATAGTCCAGCGATCCCCGTACACTGACACCATCCTGCACACACTCGGGACAATTTGCAATTGTCCCGAAGCCAATTGACCGAGTAACCTGTACGTTTTTGGAGTGTGGGAGGAAACCGGACTCCTGGAGCAAACCCACGTGGTCACAGGGAGCAGGTGCAAATTGTGTACAGACAGCACCTGTAGTCAGGATTGAGCCCGGGTCTCTGGCGCTGCAAGGCTGCAACTCCACCGCTGCGCCACCGCTCAGCCTGAACTATGGGACTGAGAATTTAACAACCCTTCTGGTATTAAAAAAAATGTATCTGGCAAAATGTCCTTTTACCGCTGATCTTGCAACAAACTCACGGACTCCAGCACTTAGTTCATCTGATGCAAAGTGGCTCCGTGTCTTCAGGCATGATGACTGCTTGTCAGTCTGTGCTAACACGGCTCTTTATAGAAAACATCCAGTGGAGCGTTGAGCTTACGCCAGGATCGAGGGCATCACAGGAGCACCGTGGCAACGTTGGAGCTGTGACCAGGGCAAACAGCTACAACAGGCCACTTTATTTAAGACGGAAAGAAAACACACTAGGCCATTATATTAAATGCCGTGCAAGCAGAGTGTTGATATTGGAGTGGGTTTTGTCTTGTCGATAGCGATGCATTATAAAACATTTATCACTTTATGGACCGTCGCTTCTCAGACTCCTCGCAGTGTACACCATGAAAATAACCCTCTTGGCAAGAGCTGGGTTTCAGAACCAGGGGACGGGTCTGGAGGGAAATGTTTGTGTGAAGTGTTTCTGAATATCGCTCGGCTGTGCAGACTGCCGTTGATTGTTTTGTAGCAGAAAAGGCACAAAAGTAGGTCGACAAAAATGCTGGAGAAACTCAGCGGGCGAGGCAGCATCTATGGGGCGAAGGAAATAGGCAACGTTTCAGGCCGAAACCCTGAAGGAAATAGGCGACGTTTCGGGACGAAACCCGAAAGGGTTTCGGCCCGAAATGTCGCCTATTTCCTTCGCTCCGCAGATGCTGCCTCACCCGCTGAGTTTCTCCGACATTTTTGTCCACCTTCGATTTTCCAGCATCTGCAGTTCCTCCTTAAACAATGAAAGTAGGTCATCTGCTTGAGAGTAAAACCAAATCATTGAAGGATTTTAGTCTAGAGATACAGTCTGGAAACATGCCCTTCGGCCCACCGAGTCCATGCCGACCATCGATCACCAGTTCTATGTTATACCACTTTTTCTCATCCACTCCCGACACACTAGCAGTGATTTACAGAGGACAATTAACATAACAATCCACACACCAGGGCTGCGCGGGTCAGAGAGATTAGTCCTGCATGTCTGGTGCAGGCGTGGGTGAAGCAATTCAACATGATCTACCCAGGGAATCGTCAAAGACACAAAGGGACATCATGGACCCACCCCGCGCTCCCATTTCACTCCAGCCATCAGGAAGAAGGTATATGAGTCTGAAAACCATCACTTCCAGCTTCACGAACAGCTTCTTCCCAACGGCAATTGAACACTACAAACACCAACTAAATTTTGAACCACGAGTTATCTTGGTTGCATTAGAGACTTTGGCCTTTTGTTGTGTTTTGGCGCTATATTTACATGGAGTGGCGCAGTAGTGGAGTTGCTCCCTTACAGCACCAGAGTTCGGGTTCGATCCGCACTACAGTTGCTGTCTGTACGGAGTTTGCATCTTCTCCCCGTGACCGCATGGGTTTTCTCCGGGCGCTCCGGTTTCCATCCACACTCCAAAGGCTTAACTGGCCCTCTGTAAATTGTCTCTAGTGTGTAGGGTAGAACTAGAGTACGGGTGATCGCTGGTCGGCGCGGACCTGATGGGCCGAACGGCCTGCTTCCATGCTGTACCTCTAAAGACTAAAACAGATTCAATGGTTCAATGATACTTTATTTGGCTATTTTATTTGTTGAACTTTTTTTTAACTTGTTCATTATATTATCTATTGAGTTCTGTGTTAACAGACTTGTTATGCTGCTGCAAGTAAGAATTTCATTACTCCATTTCAGTCCGTATGATGATTAAAAACACTCTTGCCTCTTGACCGAGTGGGTTAAAAAAGGCGGGACATTTTTTGAGTCAGCATTCACCACTAATTTCTGGGTTCACATTTGGGGTTCTGGGTTTTGTGAATGGCAAATTATGAGAATGGAAAGCTCTCGGGAACTATGAGGTTAAGATACTTCTGGAACCACGGAGCTGAATATCGGAGCTCTGTTGAGTTAGTGCAACCAATTGCCTCCTCCTCCTCTCTCCCAACCCAGATGGCCTTTCCACAGACCAGGTTCAATTTCCAACTTTGTGCCCAACTCCCACCTCCTGCCGAGTTGTACACTAATATATTGTTCCTGGCACAAACGTAGCTCAAATATGTTCGATGCCAAGGGGTTAATTAAATTTAAAATAGTTTTGACCAGAGGAACATGAGAAACTCCCAAGAAATTCTAACGGGAGAAACTGTTTTTTTTTCCCTGAAGGATTTAATGAACTTCTTGGAATAATTGTTGTTAAAACTGGTCCATGAGGTGCTCCTGTTACTGCTTCCAAATGAAACCCCAGTGGTAACAAATTAATATGGGCCACATGCATGGATCTCATCACTGAACCATTCACAATAACCCCTGAACAAATATGAGAGAGGTCCATCTGAAAAACTCATCTTATTTGTTCCAGTTCAGTGAAGTGCAGGTACAATGTAAATATTGTTGGCGGCAGCAGCACAGGTGCATAGACTCAGTCTTTGGACTTTAGAGATTCAGTTTGGAAACAGGCCCTTCGGCCCACCGAGTCCATTTTGACCAGTGATCACCCCATACACTAGCACTATCCTAAATGCTATGGACAATTTACAATTTACAGAAGCTAATTAACCTACAAACCTGTGCGTCTTTGGAGTGTGGGAGGAAACCGGAGCACCCGGACATAACCCTCGCAGTCACGGGGAGAACGTGCAAACTCCGTACAGACAGCACCCTTAGTCAGGATCGAACTCGGGTCTCTGGCGCTGTAAGGCAGCAACTTTACCGCTGCACCACTGTACTGCCCAAGCTCTGTGAAATTACACGTAAGTCACGCGTAAGTTTCCAAAAGAAAGACATTAGTGGAAAACCATAATTAGCAAAGAAAGTAATGGTGCCCATTAGAGCAAGAGTGGTCCGTGGTGATCTGTTGACGAGGCAGTTGGGACAGGAGCTCTAGCAACATTTAAAAGATGTTTGGACAGGTACATGGATAGGAAAAGTTTATAGAAACATAGAAAATAGATGCAGGAGTAGGCCATTCGGCCCTTCAAGCCAGCACCGCCATTCGATATGATCATGGCTGATCATCCAAAATCAGTACCCCGTTCCTGCTTTTTCCCCATATCCCTTGATTCCGTTAGCCCTAAGAGCTAAATCTAACTTTCTCTTGAAAACATCCAGTGAGTTGGACACCACTGCCTTCTGTGACAGAGAATTGCACAGATTCACAACTCTCTGGGTGAAAAGGTTTTCCCTCATCTCAGTCCTAAATGGCCTGCCCCTTATTCTTGAACCGTGACCCCTGGTTCTGGACCCCCCAACATCGGGAACATTTTTCCTGCATCTTCCCTGTCCAATCCTCTAAGAATTTTATACGTTTCTATAAGATCCCCATAGAGGGATATGGGCCCAACGTGGGCAGTTGGGACTGGTGGAATTGGGCCATCTTGGTCGGAATGGACAAGTTGGGCCGAAGGGCCTGTATCCATGTTGTACGACTTTATGGGTATTCAGAGAGTTATGGGATCGCCCCTTACTATTGGTTTAGATGCAAGAAGGAGCAGTTGATTTACTAGAGGTCTTTTGCAACGAGATGCAAAGAATCAAAAATACTATGTGAACTATTGCATCGCCACAGTAGTGAGGCCCTCTGCGGGAACTGTCGATCACATTCCAGCGTTCTGCTAATGTGCCCCGTAAATCGCCAGGTTATTTTGCTTTAATGATAATCATTATAATTTAAAAGAAAAACTTCTGACGTGTCTTTCATGGAAATATTTAAATTAATATTTTCTTGAGCAATCAGCAACGAACCATTAAAAATTAAATAAACCATGTCAGCCATCATTGCCACATGGGACGCATACATTTTTTCGGGAACTTTAATTACAATTAGGGTTGTAGAAAGCCTATCACAGCAGCTCATTCTTCGGGTCATAGAGGTTCAGACAGTGAAAACAGGCCCTTCGGCCCAACTTGCCAACACCGGCCAACATGCCCCTGCTACACTAGTCCCACCTGCCTGCGATTGGCAGGTATTCCCCTTATCCTGTCCTAATCCATGACCCTGTTTAATTGTTTCTTAAACGTTGCGACAGACTCTGGCTTGACAAACTCCTCCAGCAGCTCGTTCCAAACACCCACCACCCTTTGTGTGGAAAAAGTTACCCCTTCAGATTTCTATTAAATCTTTTCCTTTTCAGATTTGACAGGAATCTGTGGGGTAACTTTTTCACACAGAGGGTGGAGGGTGTATTTATTCAGCATTTATTCAGGACTCAGGCAGAATAAAATCTCCAAAAATGTCCAATTGTTGTCTATTTGTGACAGTCACATGTTTTTACTCTGCATCGGGAGTAATCACCATTACTGAACAGAGATGCAACTTACGAGGATATTAAATTAGTTCAGCACAGGCTGACTCCTGGGATTAGAGAGAAGAATTTTGTTCGGTTGCAACAAATTCCAATCAGTTAATGGAAAATTCATTCGACCCTTGCACAGTTGAGTAAACGGCAAAATACATGTTCAGGTTTAAACTTCATTTTGTAAAAATATATCTTGCCAGTAGCGGGAAACCCAATATGATTTAGAAATAAATCCTAAACCACTCTTTATTTAGTTATGTGTAGAGATACAGTGTGGAAACAGGCCCTTCGGCCCACTAAATCCATGCTGGCCATCGACCGTCTCTTCACACTGTATCTGTTATCCCACTTTATCACTCCCGACACGCACGGGGCAATTTACAGAGGCCGATTAACCAACAAACCTCTGTGATGTGAGAGGAAACCGGAGCACCTGGAGGAGACCCTCAAGACAGTGGGAGGGAGAACGTACAAACTCCGCACAGACAGCATTCATGGTCTCCGGCATTGTGAGGCAGGAGACCTACCAACTGCTTCACTGTACTTAGGTATGTTACAAAACTTACCTTGAACAGCGCTGCAGTTCTACCGCTCCCCGTGTGCGTAATTTTGGCGCCTTTCAGAGGGTGACGTTTTTCTACAGACAGGGCAAATTGATCCATGTCAGGGGATTTCGTTGCTGAAGAAAAATCGCTCCGACATTTGATTTATGAAGGTATTTTTAAATTACACTAGATTATTTATTAGCTAGAGTAATTTAAAAATCATCTTCTAAAGCCGTGAGTGCCGACAACGGGAGGGATTTTACTCAGGGGAGAAAATAAAGTACACAGTTTATTTTTACATAAAAACGTGCTTCTTAGGAAGCATTTAATCACATTTTCATGTTGCGAAATGGGGGAAAAAAAAATGTATGAACCGGCAGTATTTTTCCTGCCGACTTCACCGCAAACCGCAACTTCTAATCCACCGCATTCCACTAAAACCCACTCGCAAGTTGATTTAAATGGCCATTAATTTACAGGAATTAAACACTAAATTACTTCCATTTGGCCTATAAATTCATGAAAATGAGATTAAAAAATCATGTTATATTGTGAATTATTGTGTGAATGTTATTTGGACACTTAGGCAATTTAAAAATGTTTATCTTTTCTTAAGAAATGGATTGATGTTTAGATCAAGTAATTGAATTTTATAATTAGCTACAATTAGATAACTAACTAATTATATGCTTTAATTTCAGGTCATCCAAGTAAGATTGTTTCATATTTGTATCAGAATGCTTTAATCTATAATAACGGACAATTTCATTGAGTTCTCTTATTTTTTAAGAAAGTTATGGGCTTTTGACTGTCCTCGATCACAGCTTTTGAGTTAAGTCAATGGAAAGGCAATGGGGAACCAGATGCTAATTTCTGAGTATGAAAATGGCCATAACTTTTTTAATACTGAAGATATGAAAGTAAATTAGGTGTCAAATTAAACTTATTTTTATGCTTTATCTGATGGGGTAAATTGCAGACTTGATTTTTTAAATCTCAAAATTTTGTAACATTGCTACTGTACTGTCTTTGATCACTGTGAATATTTCAGTGCAGGCTTGATTTTTCACAAAACAATGGTTCTGTTTAAAAACCTATTTCAAGCAAGCCATATTGTTCAATGCTTCCCTCCTGCTTAATATAACTTGATGTGCAGGACGACCATACATGAAAGTGGTGTCGCAGGTAGGCAAGGTTGTGAGCAAGGCTTTTGATAAGCTAGCCTTCATCAGTCATGGAATGAAGTATATTTTACCATTTTGTCTCTTCTTCACATTCCCCTACTAAACATTCTGCCCTGGGCCTCTTCCATTGGTAGAGTGAGGCCACACACAAACAACAGCTTACAGCCCAACAGTATGAACATTAAATTCTCCAGCTTTAGGTTACTACAAACCCTTCCTTCCCCCCCCCCCCTCCCCCTCTTCACACCCCCACCCCTGTGCCCCACCTAGACACACCAGAAATGAGTGGTTTGACCTATGATGAGCGTTTGTCGGCACTGGGCCTGGACTCGCTGGGGTTTACAAGAATAAAGGGGGACCTTATTGAAACATATAAAATAGCAAAAGGCTTGGATAGAGTGGATGTGGAGAGGATGTTTCCACTAGTGGGAGAGTCTAGGACTAGAGGTCATAGCCTCAGAATTAAATGACGTCCTTTTAGGAAGGAGATGAGGAGACATTTCTTTAATCACAGGGTGGTGAATCTGTGGAATTCTTTGCCATAGAAGGCTGTGGAGGCCAAGTCAGCACATATTTTTAAGGCAGAGATAGATAGATTCTTGATTGGTTCAAGTCAGGGGTTTATGGGGAGAAGACAGGAGAATGGGGTTAGGAGGGAGAGATAGATCAGCCATGATTGAATGGCGGAGTAGACTTGATGGGCCAAATGGCCTAATTCTACTTATGACCTTATGACCTTCTGTCATTTCATCTCTTGCTTTTGTCCAAGCATCTGCCTATCAAAAACCTTATTCACCTGAATCCACCGAGTACTTGCCAGACTTTGTCCCGCCCTCCTCTCTTCCAGCTTTCTCTCCCCACCACCATCAATCTGAAGAAAGTCATTTATCCATGTTCTCCAGAAATGCTGCCTGGCCCGCTGAGTTACTCCAGCACGTTGTGTCTTATTTTGTAAACCAACATCTGCAGTTCCTTGTTTCTACAATTGAACATAGAGGTTGGGATATTATGTTACAGTTGTCCGAGATGTTGGTGAGGCCACACTTGGAGTAATTGCACTCAGATTTGGTCTTGTTGCTGTAGGGAAGATGCCTACATTAAGCTGCCTGATCAGTTCTACTTTCTCCTCCCGCTAATGTCTAAATAACCGGGTGAATATTGCAACGTGGATGTTTTCCAAAATTGTTCCTTCCTATTTTAGCAAAACCAGTTGAAGTACAGCACTTAATTTAATGGACAAAAGGACGCAAAGTGCTGGAGTAACTCAGTAGGTCAGGCAGCATCTCTGGAGATCTTTGGAATCTCTCAATTTAATGGAATATGTTGCATTCTGTGAGTCTGCATCTCCCTCTGCTGGATGGCTAGTGTAAAAGTCAAGGCAGCTCAGACATTCCACTGCATCCATCCTGACAGACCAGTCCCCTATTAATTACACGTACATGGATGGGTATATGGGTAGAGGGATATGGGCCAGGCATGGGCTAATGAGACTAGTATTAATTGGGAATCTTGGTCGGCATGGATGAGTTGAGCCTGAGGGCCCGTTTCCGTGCTGTGTGACTCCAAAAATAAACACAAAACGCTGGAGTAACTCAGCGGGACAGGCAGCATCTCTGGAGAGAAGGAATGGGTGATGATGGGGCTGAGACCCTTCTTCAGACAGTGGGACTCCATGGCTAGGGTTCATGTGGATTAGGCAGACAGCTGTTCTCCAAGATTCAATTCAAGAAGCGTTCAAAACTGCAACATCTGAGGTATTTTGGGCAACACATGAGGTCGTTCTGAATGGAACAGAGTTGCCTCCACATTTGACGTTTATTCAATTGAATCTTGGAAAGTGGCTGAATGGCGGAGGAGACGATGGGCCGAATGGCCTAACTATGCTCCTAGCACTTATGAACACACAATATAAATTGCAAATGCGCATTTTTATTACAGACCAACTCTCAGTGGAGCTGCTCTGCTAAAAACAACCCCATCCAGCTGGCAAGGGGTTTCCGTGATAATCCCAACCTGTTCCTTCCTGACGTTTTTGTGGATATCGTGCCAGGTTGGCAGAAAACCTGCCTTCCCTATTATTCTCTCAATGACACTGCTTTTAACTCTGAAGATGCCAAAGCCAATTCACTGTTGTTCCTCACTCTAAGGCCACAACATGAAGGGTCTCCGCAAAACCAAACATAAAGCAACAGGAGAGGGCAAACATCTGTCGAGGCCCCATGTTATAATTACATTCCTTTTTGTAATAGTCATAGTCTTACAGCGTAGAAACAGACCCTTTGGCCCAACTTGCCCACAGCAGCCAACATGTCCCATCTACAGTAGTAAGTACCATCTACACTTGTCCCACCTGCCTGCGTTTGGCCCATATCCCTCTAATCCCAGTCCTATCCATGTACTTGTCCAAATGTTTCTTAAACATTGGGATAATACCTGCCTCAACTACCTCCTCCTGCAGCATGTTCCACACACCCACCACCCTTTGTGTGAAAAAGTTACCCCTCAGGTTCCTATTAAAACTCCTGCACCTCACCTTAAACCTATATCCTCTTGTTCTTGATTCTCTGGACAAGAGACTCTGTGCATCTACCCTCTCTAGTCCTCTCATGACTTTGCACACCTCATTATGACCACCCCTCATCCTCTTTAACACTTCAAATACTTGAACACTTTTATTGCAGAAAGATTAGCTGTTATTAAATCATGCTTTTAATTTCTCCCCTGAAATCTCTGACCTGGTTCTCTAAGCTAGGTGTAGAAGTTGGGAGTTCATGTTGAAGTTACATAAGACGTTGCCGAGACCACATTTAGAGTATTGTGTTCAGTTTTAAACACCATGGAAAAATGCTGTCAAGCTGGAAAGGGTGCAGAGAAGAATTACGTGGATGTTGCCAGGACTCGAGGGCCTGAGCTATATAGGGAGAGGTTGAGCAGGCTAGGACTTTATTCCTTGTAGCTCAGGTGGATGATGGGGTGATCTTCATCCCTGATGTGAACAATGGCCTCACTGACTAGTCTTAAGGTTTCCAGGAGAGGGAGCTATTGCATCTGATCAGAAGATTAGCCCAGCAGCCTGGCTCAGTGACAGACAATTTGGTCAACATGATCGAGAAACCTATAAAAATCAACACTAAAGGGCCTGTCCTACCAGCATCCGACTCCATGCGATGAGCGCGATCAAACTAGAAGCAGAGGCAACGCGGAGGTCGGGTGATCCCCTGTACAGGGCCGTTCCCACCAGCATGCGCCTGCATGCGGCAAGCGCGACCAAACCGGCAGCGAGGGCCGCGCGGAGGTCAGGTGAGTGGCGCAACGCAGCGCAAAGTGAGGCGAACTTGGAGCGAAGTCTTAAGGTAAGTTCGCCAGGACTGAGAGGGGCACACAGAGAGGGGCACAGAGGCACACACACAGAGGGCCACGGAGCCACACACATAGAGGGTCACGGAGCCACACACATAGAGGGTCATGGAGGCACCTACAGATAGGTTCATGGAGGCATGACATCGAGGCGGTGTGTCATGCGTCGAGGCGACTGCGAGCCGACAAGCCGTTGCCGCGCGGAATTTTTGAAAATACTCAGTTTTTCTGAGCCCCGCGCGATGTCGGAATGAACTCCACACAATTCCACACGGCTCCGGCGATCAAAGTGGGACCGGCCCCGCGACGCCGGACGGCTCAAGCAACCACGTTAGGTCGCGCTCATCGCATAGAGTTGCATGCTTGTAGGACAGGCCCTTTAGTGTTTTCCTTTCATTAACAGAAATATCTCCACGGAATAATGCTCAAAACATGTTGATCTCAGTGCTAATCCCCCAACAGGTGGGCAAGCGGTGAAAATTATGCATAGGCAGGGACTGCAGATGCTGGTTTACACCGAAGATAGACACAAAGTGGTGGGGTAACTCAGCGGGACAGGCAGTATCTCTGGAGAGAAGGAATTGGTGATGTTTCGGGTCGAGGCCTTCTTCAGATTGAGAGTCAGGGGAATGGGGAATGAGAGATATAGACAGTACTTAGGACAAATGAATGAGAGATATGCAAAAAGCAATGATAATGGAAGAAATGAAGAGCCTACAATGGCGCATCTGTAAAACACAAGAGAGAGTTAGATTTAGCTCTTAGGGCTAACGGAATCAAGGGATATGGGGAGAAAGCAGGAACGTGGTACTGATTTTGAATGATCTGCCATGATCATATTGAATGGTTGTGCTGGCTCAGAGGTCCAAATGGCCTACTCCTGCACCTATTTTCTATGTTTCTATGTTTCCAACACGTTATCACCTATCCCACAGCCGACAATGGACCATTGTTGGTTCCGAGTTTCCTTGATTTTTGTTGCTATTTGATTAGCTGCCGTTCATTTGTCCTTAGTCTTTTAAATGTCGTTATAGTACCTGCCTCAACTACCTCCTCTAGCAGCTTGCTCCATATACCATCACGGCTGAATGAAAATCAGCACAGAACGATTGACTAAAAGTGCAATATTTAGAGGGCAATGTCCTCAGCTGTTTTGGAAATAATTCTCCTTTTGTCAGCACATGAACATAAAAAGATTAGTATCAAAAAAGTTATCTGAATGTCTCAGTTTCACAATTTTGGCTCAGCATTTTTGCAAGAGGGAGTTGTCCCTTTAAGTCACCATTTTTAAGTCTGCCTTATTGCAATATTGAACTGTGGCTTGTTTGTGTTTCGTGCATCACAGGTCAAATGAGGATAAAAATCAGTTTCTGTCCTTGCAACTGTTCACATCAGTTTCCTCTTAATTTTCTTGCTAACGAAGAGTCATCCCTGACTGTTAATTACGACCACATTTCCCAGAACAAGGTCTACTTACTTTGGGCAAATCAAGTTTTATGAACTGCTTTTCAGGAAGTAGGATTATCTTTAACAAAGAAGGCAAACCAACTTCCTTTTTTGGTGAGCACAGCCAGCCTGTGTAAGATTGTGTAAGACGGCCAGCGCCTGCTGTAAATGGTGAATAAACACACAAAAGTTTCAAGGCTTCTGCAGTGAGAACCCCCTTTTTTCTCTAGACTGGGTGCCAGCTAAGAGATGCTACAATGCCTATTGATCATGATGACTTTAGACTTTAGAGATTACTTTAAACTGGCCGATCGACCCACCGAGTCCGCGCTGCACAGCGATCACCCCGTACACTAGCACTATCCTACACACTAGGGACAATTTACATTTTTTACCAAACCCATTAACCTACAAAACCTATATGTTTTGTTTAGTTTAGAAGCGTGGAAACAGAATCTTCTGACGTTAAATTTTCAAAATGCTACCTCTTCCCATCTATATTTACCTGTTTATTCCCACTTTACTGAACTAGAAGCAAGTAAATTATAAATGTTACAGCATTTGTTATCAATGTACTAAATAGGTGTCAAAGTTTGAATTGATTGACCAAAATGTGAAGGAAACTGATAGATATATTTGGAATCCAAATATGGTATTACATTGATGCCTCCCAGAAAATCCGCGCACAGATGTGACTTCATACATTGTTGTGGGTTATTTCCACAAGTCGTCCCATGACATTAAAAGTAACAAAATAAGTTGACTCACACTTTTGAAATTGGTTTATGATTGTCACATGTTCTAACTATAGGGAAAATAGCAGAAGTTTGCAGAGAAAAGACACAGTGTGCTGGAATAACGCAGCGGGTCAGACAGCATCAGTGGAGAACAGGGATAGGTGACGTTTCGGGTGGGACCATTCTACAGACTTGACCCGAAATGTCATCTATCCTGAGATGGTGCGGAACGCACTGAGTTGCCATAGCACTTTGTCCTTTTTTTTGTAAACTAGCATCTGCAGTTCTTTGTATCTCCTTAGAAGTTTCCAATTCCGACTCCTGTATTATCAGGCATCCACTGTGCTTCCTCTCTTTGGTTCCAGACACTTCAATGGAATGACATTTAGCTAAAATACATTTCCATTCTTAAGCGGCTTCATCTATTTCTCTCAGATGCCTTTGTCTTGTCCACATTCCCGGTTGATACTTCAACTGAACCTTCAGGTATTCTTCAGCTCATCCAGAGGGTGGCGGGTATATGGTCCGAGCTGTCAGCTGTGTTAATTAACTAAGTTCCTGTTTAGTTTAAAGATACAGAGCAGAAAGTCCCTTTGGCGCGCTGACGAGCACTCACCAGCACACTAACACTATCCTACACACGCTAGGGACAATTTACAATTTTACCAAGCCTGTTAACCTACAACTTGTATGTCTTTGGAGTGTGGGAGGAATACGGAGCTCCCACAGAAACCCCACGCATATCACAGGGAGAACAACCAAACTCCGTACAGACAGCACCCGTAGTCAGGATCAAACCCGGATCTCTGGTGCTGTGAGGCAGCAAATCTACCGCTGCGCCACCGTGCCGCCCTTGAGGCAGGTACTATGACAACTTTTGGACAGATACATAAATAGGAAAGGTTTAGAGGGACCTGGGTCAAATGTGAGCGGTTGGGACTAATGTAGATGGGGCATTTTGGTCGGCATAGGCAAGTTGGGCCAAGGGGCCTGTTTCCGTGCTGTATGACAACAGACAATAGACAATAGGTGCAGGAGTAGGCCATTGGCCATTCACTGTGATCATGGCAGATCATCCACAATCAGTACCCCGTTCCTGCGTTCTCCCCATATCCCTTGACTCTGCTATATTTAAGAGCTCTATCTAACTCTCTCTTGAAAGCATCCAGAGAACTGCCCTCCACTGCCTTCTGAGGCAGAGAATTCCACAGATTCACAATCCTCTGGGTGAAAAAGTTTTTCCTCATCTCCATTCTAAATGGCCTACCCCTTATTCTTAAACTGTGGCCCCTGGTTCTGGACTCCCCCAACATCGGGAACATGTTTCCTGCCTGTAGCGTGTCCAATCCCTTAATAATCTTATATGTTTCAATGAGATCCCCTCTCATCCTTCTAAATTCCAGTGTATACAAGCCCAGTCGCTCCATTCTTTCAACATATGACAGTCCCACCATCCTGGGAATTAACCTCGCGAACCTACGCTGCACTCCCTCAATAGCAAAAATGTCCTTCCTCAAATTAGGAGACCAAATCTGCACACAATGTTCCAGGTGTGGGCTCACCAGGGCCCTGTAGAACTGCAGTAGGACCTCTTTGCTCCTATACTCAACTCCCCTTGTTATGAAGGCCAAGATGTTTTTAGTCGGGACCTTTGTTCAGTTCTGCTCTTGCTCCCCTTCTCCTCAGACAGAACAAGGTTACAGTTCCCCTGGTCCCAACCTTTCACCCCACCTGCCTCCACATCCAACACACCATTCTCCGCCATTTCAGCCACCGTCTGATGACAGGTCCCATCCCAAAATGGGAGGGGTGGCACGGTGGTGCAGCGGTAGAGTTGCTGCCTTACAGCACCAGAGACCCAGGTTCGATCCTGATTATGGGTGCTGTTCTGCACAGAGTTTGCACGTTCTCTGTGTGACCTGCGTGAGTTTTCTCTGAGATCTTCGGTTTCCTCCCACACTCCAAAGATGTACAGGTATTTAGATTAATTGGCTTGGTATAAATGTAAATTTGTCCTCTGTGTAGGGTAGTGCGGGAGTGCGGGGATCGCCGGTCGGTGTGGACTCAGTGGGCCAAAGGGTCTGTTTCCGCGCTGTATTTCTAATCTAAAGGAAACACTGCCTGTCCATTCCCACCACAGATGCTGCCTAACCCGCTGAGTTCTTCCAGCACTTTGTGACTCGATTGTGATGATATTGCAGAGGCCAGCGGTACAGATCTATATCACACAAATTATGTGAGTTGACGTGTGGAATTCGCAAAGTAATATCATACGCTTGTCTGCGCTGATATATTGCACAAGAACACGTCAGTATTTCTTGTCATGATTGTGCGTAATCCCATTCTATCATTTCCCTCTTATTGTTGGTTATAAAATTGATAAATAGAACCATTTACAATTTATCAGAACAGTGTTCTTTCATATTTCTTAGATTATTATATGTATTGATACCAGAGTGAGCAGAACAAAGTGTGACGATTAATGTTCTAATGTTGTGCTGTGTATATTTATAAACGGAGGCACCAGAAACAGACAATGCAAGAGCGTTGCTATGAGCTTTAATGCAAAAGCCTTGCATTTGGTGACATTGAAATGGATGATCATCAAGCTGGAAAGGTTTACAGGGAAGATTTACGAGGATGTTGCCTGGACCCGAGGGTCTGAGCTCTTGGGAGAGGCTGAGCAGGCTGGGACTCTATTCCGTGGAGCACAGGAAGCGATCTTTATTGAGGTGCACAATATAATGAAAGGAATAGATCGGGTAGATGCGCAGCTTGAATGCCCAGAGTAGGTGAATCGAGGACCTGAGGACATCGGTTTGAGATGAAGTGGAAAAAATTTAATAGGAATCTGAGGTGTAGCTTTTTCACACAAAGGGTGGTGGGTGTATGGAACAAGCTGCCAGAGGAGGTCGTTAAGGCTGGGACTATCCCAATGTTTAAGAAACAGTTAGACAGGTACATAGGTAGGACAGGTTTTGAGGGATATGGGTCAAACACGGGCAAGTGGGACTGGTGTCGCTGGGACATGTTGGCCAGTGTGAGCAAGTTGGGCTGAAGGGCCTGTTTCTACACTGTGTGGCTCGAAGACTCTATGATAATAAATATTTTGGCAGAGATGATTAATGCCAATGCTGTAATAACTCAAAGATTGACACATAATCTAGTTATCACTTTTATGCGTCAAAATCAGGCATTTGGTCCAACACGCATTAAATTAGTTTTGTGCCAATAACACTGTTGACGTCAAACCCGATTTCCTGAATACCTTAAATGAGATTATTATTTTTGGTTTTCATCAATAATAACAATTTACGTTTATATAGAACCTGGTAGAGTTCAAGTGTTTTATTATGATATGTACTGACAATGGAGCAATGAAATTCTTACTTGCTGCAGCTTAACAGGAAATACAATAATGCACAGATAAATATATCGCTATACTTATAAAACTCTGATCTTGGATGTGTATTTATTTGTGTGATGTTCGTGTGCGCTTCACATCTCCTCGAAAACACGAATCGCTAACGGTGAAATGTTTACATATTCCATTAGAGATTTACACCATGATGTCAAAAATCACCTTATCTGAAAATTTCATGCATTATTTCTCGAGTTATTTATGAAAATGTTCAAAAATTTCAAATAACTTAGAAAATAAACGAGATGGTCTCACTGATGACATCACAATGGATCTGACTGCCTGCCTCTGCTCATGCTGCGAATGATGTCACCCCTATTCTGTCTTCTGTATTTCTAGGCTTCTTAACTTTCACTTCTTTAAATTTGTCACTTAGCGCTTTAAAACTGCTGCTCAGGTCGTGCTGCGCGCTCCGCTGGACTCCTTGAAGTTCTAGAACATGGGCACGGGTGAGGGTGCGGGGCAGCGCGATGGAAAGGTGGCCGTGGCGGCCATTACTCCCTCTGGGAGAGGCCGTCTATGGAGACCTGTGATTCCTCCGTCGATCGCAGGGATTCGGGGAATTGTAGGTATGTTACAAAACTTACCTTGAGCAGCGCTGCAGTTCTGCCGCTCCCCGTGTGCGCGACTTTGGCGCCTTTCAGAGGGGGGCAGGCTTAAAGTACCGTTTTTCCACAGGCAGGGAAAATCGATCAATGTCGGGAGATTTCGTTGCGAAAGAAAAATCGCTCCGACATTTCATGAATGAAGGTATTTTTAAATTACTCTAAATTATTTGTTAACTAGAGTAATTTAAAAATCACCTTCAAAAGCCATGAGCGCCGACAACCGGAAGGATTTTGCGTAGGGGAGAAAAAAAGGTAAATAGTTTATTTTTATATTAAAAGTTGGTTTTTCGGGAGGCTTTAATAACATTTTCATGTTGCGAAATGGGGTCCAAAAAAATGTATGAACAAACAGTATTTTTCCTCCCGACTTCACCGCTAACCGCAACGTTCCAATCCACCGCATTCCACTAAAACCCACTCGCTAGTTGATTTAAATGGCCATTAATTTACAGGAATCAAACAATAAATTCCTTCCATTTGGCCCAGAAATTCATGAAAATTAGATTTAAAAATTATGTTATATTGTGGATTATTGTGTGAATGTTATTTGGACACTTAGGCAATTTTTAAAAAGTTTATCTTTTCTTAAGAAATGGATAGATGTTCAGATCTACTCATTGAATTTTGTAATTAGCTACAATTAGATAACTAACTAATTATATGCTTTAATTTCAGGTCATCCAAGTAAGATTGTTTCATATTTGTTTCAGAATGCTTCAATCTATAATAACTGAAAATTTCATTGAGTTCTCTTAATTTTTAAGTAAGTTATGGGCTTTTAACTTTTCCAGATCACAGCTTTTGAGTTAAGTCAATTGAAAGGCAATGGGAAGCAAGATGCTAATTTCCGAGTGTGAAAATGGCCATAACTTTCTTAATACTGAAGATACGAAAGTGAATTAGGTGTCAAATTAAACTTCTTTTTATGCTTTATCTGATGGGATAAATTGCAGACTTGATTTTTTAAATCTCAAAATTTTGTAACATTGCTAGGAATTGTTGACATCTTTCCCTCACTGGTGATCCCAATCCCATCTGGCGATCTCTGGCCGTCATGAGGGACAACCTCCTCTCCGTCTCCCCCGCCCGATTGTCTCTATCGCGGGTGGGTGGGCTTCCCCTTGCAGAAGCCACGATCGGCCGGCCCTCCGCTGCATGGGGAGTGGTCCCGCCCGCTCAGCGTCCGCGTGCTTGGTGGGGAGGCTGCTGCCACGGGCCGAGCCCGGCTCGCCACCCGCCCAAGGCCTCCCTCGAGTCCACATCCACCCGCCACCTCGCTCAGGGTCCTCGGCTCAACGCCCGCCCACTGCCTCGCCTGGGTTCCACGCCTGCCCGCAGCCTTGCTCGGGCCCGGCACCTGGTGGGGATGCTGCTGCTCTAGGACCTGGGTAGGTGCTGCCTCTACCTCCTCCTCCTCCCCCTCCCCCTCCCTCTCTATGCTCTCTACCCCTCCCTTTCTACCCCCTCGCACACCCACTCTACCCCCTCCCCCTCCCTCTCTACCCTGTCCCTCTCCATCTCCTGCTCCCTCTCTACCCCCTCCCTCTCTACCCCCTCCCTCTCTACCCCCTCCCTCTCTACCCCCTCCCTCTCTGCCCCCCTCCTTTTCTACCTCCCCTCCCATTCTGCCTCCCCTTCCTTTCTGACCACCCTCCCTCTCTGCCCCCCCTCTGCCCCCCCCCCCTCTGGTGGAGTATTGCGTTCGAGAACCAGCCCTCCCCTGTGGCGCTGCACGCCCCTCGCCACCCCTCAATCACTACCCGCTCCCCCTCCATCTCTACCCCCTCACCCTCTCCCTCTCTACCCCTCCCCCTCTCTAGCTGTGCCTGCAGAGTTGGGGGTTATGCGTGAGTGGATAGGGTGAGGAATGGGGTAAAAGGAGCGAATGCATAATATTAATATAACATCAAGGGGGATGTTAGTGTGTGCGTGTGTGTGTGGGGGGTGGTTAGTGAGTGCGACGCTGAAGGCCCCCCCCCACCCCCCCCCCCCCCCCCGCAATCGCAACCCCAAGGGGAGTGACTCAATGGGTCCCACTTGGTGTAGTGATAATTAAAAATACAATTAATTAGTAACCGTACTACTAGGTAACCATAACAGTGTAAAACTGAAGTGTGTCATACAACACCATTCATAGAAGGTCATAGTGCTGAGGTTACTGTTGACCAGTGTTCAAGAGCCAGATGGTTGCAGGGAAGAAGCTGTTCTGGAACCTGGCGATAGACACAAAAAGCTGGAGTAACTCAGCGGGACAGGCAGCATCTCTGGCGAGAAGGAATGGGTGACGTTTCGAGTCGAGACCCTTCTTCAGTCTGTTGGGGAGAGGGAGATATTCAGGGTAAAATATGAAAACACAGGTCAAAGGGGATGATGATCAAAGGTGTAATGGTTCATTGTTAGCTGAGGGAAAGGTGACAACAAGGAATACGATCATTAATATTTAATCAAGAGGACAATGAAACTAGTCAAAGAACTAGGTTGTGGGAAGGATGGAGAGAGGAGGAAAGCTGTTCTACTAAAACATGAGGTTGCTCACACTCTGAATCGGGACAATATTCACCCTTGATCTAAAGCATACAAGATGTTTCTTTCTGAGATTGTGATTTATTATCGGTTACTTCACCAACTCTACACATTTCTTGTCATATCTCCACAGCAGATATTACAAATTATTCATTATTATAACACAACTCAATAAAGGAAGTGCAAGGGCTGAGTATTAATATATTGGCAGAGCAATTGTGTGTGTAAGTCAAGGCCAAGACTGAGACTCTCAGTCGGAAGAAGGGTCTCAACCCGAAACGTTACCTGTTCCTTTTCTCCAGAGAGGCTGCCTGACCTGCTGAGTTACTCCAGCATTTTGTGTCTATCTTTGATTTAAACCAGCATCTGCAGTTCCTTCCTACACATGCTGCCTGACCCGCTGTTTTGGTCTCAGCAAGACAGTTTATCAATACTAGGAGGTGCTTTCTGTCTGGTTTCGGTGGACGAATGATGGTTGGTACTTAGACATGTAGTAAACATGTTATTGCACTGACCTCTTCTACATTTAGAAACATAGAAACATAGAAAATAGGTGCAGGAGGAGGCCATTCGGCCCTTCAAGCCAGCACCGCCATTCATTGTGATCATGGATCGTCCGCTATCAATAACCCGTGCCTGCCTTCTCCCCATATCCCTTGACTCCACTAGCCCCTAGAGCTCTATCCAACTCTCTCTTAAATCCATCCAGTGATTTGGCATCCACTGCCTTCTGTGGCAGGGAATTCCATAAATTCACAACTCCCTGGGTAAAAAAGTGTTTTCTCACCTCAGTCTTAAATGACCTCCCCTTTATTCTAAGACTGTGGCCCCTGGTTCTGGAATCACCCAACATTGGGAACATTTTTCCTGATTTAGTTGAGATACTGCGTGCAAACAGGCCCTTCAGCCCACCGACCCACACACTGGTTCTATCCTACACATTAGGAACAATTTATAGAAGCTAATTAACCTACAAACCTGCACGTTTTTGGAATGTGGGGGGAAACCGGAGCACCCGGAGAAAACCCACGCAGAGAAAGTACAAACTTCGTACCGACAGCACCCATAGCCAGAGATAGATGCAAAAAGCTGGAGTAACTCAGTGGGACAGGCAACATCTCTGGAGAGAAGGAATGGGTGACGTTTTGGGTTGAGACCCTTCTTCACCCATAGCCAGGATCGAACCTGTGACTCTGGCACTGTGAGGCAGCAACTCTACCGCTGCTCCATTGCGCCATCCGAATTTAGACAGTTATTAAACGTATGTGCAGAATTAGGCCATTTGGACCATCGAGTCTGTTCTGCCCTTTAATCATGGCTGATTTATTTTTCCTTTCTCCACTCTCCTGCTTTCTCTCCGTAACCTTTGACAGCTTCACTAATCAAGAGCCTATCAATCTCCGCTTTAAACCAGGCACGTGCCGTCAGGGTAGGCAAGGTAGGCACTGCCTACCCTGACTAAAATTATTACATAATCATTACTAAATATAAATAGTAATGGCATGGGAGAATTATGCCTATGTAAGAGACCGATCTCTTAGGTAGGCATAATTCTCCGTGCCTTTCATCCGCAGCGCTTGTAACACGGGAAGGTCTATGCAGCCCACGTGCCGTCAGCGCTGCTTCAAGCGTCAGTTGCAAGCGGGGCTGAAGGCAGCAGAAATTCTGCCTTTGCAGCACTGCGCAGGTGCATCAGTCTACTGCGCATGAGCAGCGCAAGTTTCTTGCCAGGGTTTTCAAATATGGTTTGTCAATATTTTAAGTGTATGTTAGGTAACAAAGAGAGAAGAATGGAGCTTGTGTACCAATGATGTAGTAAGTACATTCCTTGGTGATGTTTTTAAATACCGTATTTCCTGGGGTGTGGGGTTGGGGGGGGAGAGCTCCTTTCCAAGCATTTGGGGAGTCTGGCCCGGGGTTAAGTTGCGGGGAGGGCACGAATGTTATGAATGAGGGGATTGGGATAATACCACTTGCGACGCTCCTTGCACGGAGGCGTGGAATACCACCGCAAAGAGGCCGGGGGGGGGGGGGAGAGAAGTAGCTCGGGTGGCTGAGCGGCCGCCGGGCCGGACAGCGGAACCAGCTGCCACCTTAGCTCTTTCTGCCGGTCCCCGCTCACCTCTGGCAGCTCTCTGTCTAAAAACCTCTCTCCTGCCGCTCGCTGGCCTCACTCATGTCCTTAAATTCCGACAGCGAATTACTCGGCTGTGGGAATTTAAGGATTTGCAGGAAGCCGCTGACATGAGCAAAGTCAGCGAACGGCAGGTGACAGGTGTTCCGACGGAGAGCACTGCCAGAGGTGAGCGGGCCGGTAGAAGGCGCTGAAGTGGCGGCCAGTTTTGCTGTCGGGTCCCGGTGGCCGCTCCCCGAGCTGCTTCTATCCCCAGCTGCAGTGCGTGGCTTCGCGCCTGGAGAGCTGCCGAAGTTGTGAGTGAGTGAGTTACTGGCAGTATCCCCGACACCCTCCTTCACAACCCTCCCCACAACTTTACCCCTGGCACAGACTCTACACACGCTGTGAAAGGAACTCTCCCCCAATTGGTCCCTTGAACAAGTGTTGTCATTCAATAAGATGACAACTGATTCAACTATTCCCTGTGCTCTCATTTTTCCCACCATCTCTCCATCCCTCCTTCTGCCAACACCCTTCACCCCCCCCCCCCCCCCCCCCCCCCCATTCAGTAATTCAGAATAAAGGAGACTAGTAAGCCTTGGGCAAATTGAATTGTCACTGTTTTTATTTTTTTATTTATTTAACGGAGCAAACAATCTGCGCGTAATTTTTTTTTAGCGGACTGAGTGCCTACCCTGAGTAATTACTCACAGCACGTGCCTGCTTTAAACATACCCGATGGCTTGGCCTCCACAGCCAACAGTGGCAATGAATTCCACAGATTCACCAGCTTCTGGCTAAAGAAATTCCTCCTCATCTCCAATCTAAAGGGATGTCCTTTTATTCTGAGGCTGTGCCCTCTGGTCCTAGACTCTCCCAGGCTTGATACTCAAGCCCTGAGCTTAACGGTGCTTGATAAGAGAGAGTGGCTGAAATTTTCAATTCCAATATCATTCTGAATTTAATTTCACTACTTCCAACAGGACGGATGTTTATAAACTGTGAAAGCAATTACATAAATTCTTAGCCTTCACAGATGCACACGGGTATAATTTGTTTTTGTGGCTGGCACTCTGCAGAGAGATCCTCTATCTATTAAATTGCAGTAGATCTCATTATATATAATGCAAAACATTTGCAAAGCAGTTATTGCTTCAGTCATTAATTTTTTTGAGAAGTAAGATTAGATTCGGGATTACAGTATCGTTTGCAATAGTCGCAGTTTTGATGTTGGCCTTGCCGGAAGTGCTGGTGAGCATCGCCACTGCAGCTTTGCATGTTCTCAATAAGGAAACTTCCACCTGATTATTTGGGTAAAAACAACATTACTTGCTCCGCAGACGCACATGCACACGCACGCACACACCTACACGCACATGCACACACACATACACACACACACACACATACACACATGCACACGCACATACACACACACACATGCACACACACACATACACACATGCACACGCACATACACACACACACACGCACATGCACACACACATACACACATGCACACGCACATACACACACACACGCACATGCACACACACATACACACATGCACACGCACATACACACACACACATGCACACACGCACATACACACGCACACACATGCATATGCACACGCACATGCACACATATAAACACACGCACATGCACACACACACGCACACGCACGCGCGCACACACACACATACACACACATACTCACACGCACATACGCACACACATACACACATGCACATGCACACACACATACTCACACGCACACGCACCCAAACACACACACATCCCTACAGTTAACACCATACTGAGATTAATCTCTATTAAATGACACTGCACGCACACCTGTACTGTGTATGTTGACAGTGTAAGTGCAAGGGCAGCACAGTGGCGCAGCAGTAGAGTTGCTGCCTTACAACGCCATGGTTCACTCCTGACTACGGGTGCTGTCTGTGTGGAGTCTGCATGTTCCCCCTGTGACTCTGTGGGTTTACTCCGGGCGCTCCAGTTTCCTCCCACATTCCAAAGATGTGGTCGTTTGTGGGTTAATTGGATTCTGTGAAATGTCCTTAGTGGTGCAGGATAGACCTCGTGTACGCGTGCTCGCTGGTCGGTGGGCTGAAGGGCCTGTTTCCACTATGTATCTCTAAACTAAACTAAACTAAACTAATAAACAACAGATGATTCTCCTTCAGTACCTCAGCTTCCTGGAACATAAAGCGAAGATTCACAAAGGGGCAGTTCGTAGGTAGAGGTTAATACTACACTGTGACCAGCTAGCAACAAGATACCTGGAATCTGATACCAACTGTCTCCATTTCGCATCATTGTTTCATGAACAGCAGACCTAATGCCTAAAACACATTCTATGTACAATGAGTGTTGTACTATTCTGGGACCTCCTTTCAAAACTGTACACAATTACTAATCCGGTGTAAACAAAAGGAAACCACCACCATTCTGATGCACATGACCGGAATCACTTCTCTTTCATGACGTGACCTGAGTTTCATTATGAAGTGCTGCTGCCAGGTTTGGATAGGTAAGCAGTGTTCCTGCTTAAGGCCCTGTCCCACTTACGTGTTCTTGGCACGCAAATTACGCGACCTCTTCGTCGCGTTGAGGCGCACGGGCATCGTGTGGCCGTGCGAGGCCAGTCCCACTGAGAAGCGCGGAGGGGTATGGAGTTGTGCGCTCCGGAATTTTGAATCGAACGAGATCTTTGCTCGCCAACGCCTGTCGCGTAACTGACAGCAAAGTGGGACAGGCCCAAGACCCTGGCACGATGCAACTTCTCACCTCCAACAGCAGCAAAAGCAGGCAAACGATCAGCAAACTCGGCCTGGGGCTCACGGCCGTTGCGGTCCAGATCTGCCCCCACTTCTACTCCCAGAGCGGGGCCAAGAAAATTGAAGATAGGCACAAAATGCTGGAGTAACTCAGCGGGACCGGCAGCATCTCTGGAGAGAAGCAATGGGTGACATTTCAGGTCAAGACCTTTCTTTCAGACTGAAGAAGAGTCTCGACACGAAACGTCACCCATTCCTTCTCTCCAGAGATGCTGCTGGTCCCGCTGAATTACTCCAGCATTTTGTGTCCATCTTCAAATGAAGTCACGTGCTCCAGACGGCTGTGCAGGCGCATGAAGACGTGCGCGACCATCGCGCCTCAACGCGACCACGAGGTTGCGTAATTAGCGTGCCAAGGACATGTAAGTGGGACAGGGGCTTTACTTGAAGAGTTCGAAACATTATCTCCTGCTTGCAATGATGTTGGCACATGACTTGCAAGATGTAACTGCCTTCCTTCAAAAGACGTTGGGCAGGTGAATGGGAAGGTTTAGAGACTCAGCATCATCATAATTATAATCATCATCGTAATTCATTAGCCAAGTATGTTTTGCAACATATGAGGAATTTGGTTTGCCCTACAGTCATACCAAAAAAGCAACATGACACACGTCTACATGAAATTTGACATCAACATCCACCTCAGTGGCTCCTCCACATTCCTCACTGTGATGGAAGGCAATAAAGTCTTATCATCTCTCCTCCTTATTCTCCCGCGGACAGGGCGGTCGAAGCCCCTGCAGCTTGGAGCTCCTGAAGTCGGTCTCTAACCAAGGGCCGCGAGCGCCACATTGTTAAAGTCCGCAGACAGGTTGGAGTTCCGAAGTCCCAGCAAGAGGCCGCCAACTCCACCATGTTAAGAGATAACAAACCTAAAGATGAACTAAAACATCCTTTTTACAACTAACTAAAAACACAAAGAAGGAAAAAGATGAGACAGAACGTTGGCGAGGCAGCCATCATACGGTGCCCCCTGGTGGTACCTGGTCATACAGCATGCAAACAGGCCATTCGGCCCAACTAATCCATGCCAACCAAGATGCCCATTCTAAGCTAGTCCTATTTGCCTGTATTTGCACTCTAAATTGTCCTATCCATATACCTATCCACGTGTATTTTAAATGTTGTTATAGTACCAGCCTTAACTATGTCCGCTATTAGTTTGTTCCATAATATACCAACTACCCTCTGTGTGAAAATGTGGCCTCTCAGGTTCTTATTAAATCTTCTCCCCTCAACTTAAACCCATGCCCTCGAGATTTTGATTCCATTACCCGGGGAAAATGACTGTGATTTCACTCTATCTATTCTCTTGATTTTATACATTTCTATAAGATTATAATCCTCTATAAAATCAAAATTAAATTTAATCTTAAAAGTCTACCAGTCAGAAATGTCATAGGTAAGGCAGTTATTTCTGTATTTTCACACTCTTTGGCAAACTGCAGAGTTATGAATCAATCTGACAGACTAAGATGTGAAAACGGTGGCCATAGTCATAACTTTATATTGGCAAATGGCTCATCACATATTGAGGTTTTTGTGATCATCCTAATCAACCATAGACTGATATCTTAAGGCCATTTAGATCATCGATCACCCGTTCACACTAGTTCTATGCTATCTCACTTTCTCATTCACTCCCTAAACACGAGGGGTGATTTACAGACCTACAAACCGCACATCGTTGGGATGTGGGAGGAAACCGGAGTAAACCCGCACGGTCACAGGGAGAGCATGCAAACTCCACGCAGACAGCACCCGAGGTCAAGATCGAGCCTGCCTCTCTGGCACTGTGAGGCTGCAGCTCTACCACTGTGGGGTGCCTACAATTAATCTCCTGGGTAAAAATGCACCCTCAGTTGCATGCGGTAAACAGGTGAAATTTTAATATGCACATGTTGAAATTACCTTCCATTGAGTCACACAGTGTAAGTGCGAGTCTTCCATCCCTACGCAAAAGGAGCCTTTCATTTGCAGTAAGCTCCTGCTTGATTGATACAGTAATTTCCTGCGCTGATGAGATATTTGTTCACTGACTTATCTGTCTGTCTCACACACAAATGGCTGACATCCCTTGACCTTTCTAGTGGTAAGTGTTATTACTCTTCCTCTGGGAAATAATATGTCTGTATATTACATGCGGAAATGTTCAGACGCATTCAAATGTAAATATATTTTTAGAGAACAATTAATTTCAACAAGTTGGACATTCAACCGGATGCATAACTTCCCTTATTCGCATGTGCATCACACCCCTTAAAAGAACAATCAAACTCATGGTTGTCTGCCAGTTCAAATCCTCTAGTTATTACAGGGTCGTGGCCATATAGAGCATAGGATCGAAGCAGGAAATTCAAGCAAATGTCCACACAACCAGTGGGCACCCATCTATATTAATCCCATCCTCCACCACTGTGTCCTCAGCTCTCTTTGACTACTTTGACATTGGCTTTGGTTTTCTTGGATGAGCGCTTGGCCTTGTGTCGTAATTTCACCTGGAGAGTGATGAGTACCTGGAATACACTGCTTGAGAGAGTGATTGAAGATCTTAGAATAAAGGGGAGGTCATTTAAGACTGAGGTGAGAAAAAACTTTTTCACCCAGAGAGTTGTGAATTTATGGAATTCCCTGCCTCAGAGGGCAGTGGAGGCCAAGTCACTGGATGGATTTAAGAGAGATTCACCTGTAGGATTCAAGTCCTCATCCAGACTCTTCTTGCATGCTGTCAGAGACACATCTTAGAAACATAGAAAATAGGTACAGGAGGAGGCCATTCGGCCCTTCAAGCCTGCACCGCCATTCATTGTGATCATGGCTGATCGTCCCCTATCAATAACCCATGCCTGCCTTCTCCCCATATCCCTTGACTCCACTAGCCCCTAGAGCTCTATCTAACTCCCCCTTAAATCCATCCAGTGACTTGGCCTCCACTGCCCTCTGAGGCAGGGAATTCCATAAATTCACAACTCTCTGGTTAAATTTTTTTTTTCTCACCTCAATCTTAAATGATCTTCCCTTTATTCTAAGATCTTCAATCACTCTCTCAAGCAGTGCATTCCAGGTACTCATCACTCTCCAGGTGAAAATCAGATCCCCTCTAAACCTCTCCCCCCTTGCCCTAAATCAGTACCCACCAGTTTTATTCACCTCTGAAATGAAGGAAAGTTTCCTGAAGTCTGCCCCTAGCCCTGAGAGTAATTTTATACTCCTCAATCTTAACCTCCTCCACTCCGAGGACAAGCAGAGAAATGGGATTGGTGAGTTTGCTCTGGGAACTAAGTGGTATAGACTTGATGGGCAGAATGGCCAACCTATACGCCATTAGGAAATATAGGATTTATTTGAAATATTTGAACGGGAACCTGAGCAAATGTTCCAGATCTTTATTATTTCGCGTGTCATCTCTCTGGAACTTGTCTATATAACCCCGCACGCCAAATAACTCAGGCAGCCAATAAGCTATTAATTGTGAACTTCTTCATATTCATCCAGCCAGGATGTTGTTGAAGGTCTTTGGTCACATTTGTTCCGACAGAGGAATTTACTAAGTATTTAATTGGCACCAATGATGCAATTGCTAATTGAAGTGAAGGATGATTGTGGGCAGTTCTCCAGAGAACACAGCTCAACAACAAAACACAAGAGACAAAGTCATGGATGCAGAACACCATTCTGCCATACTTCCTATAGCAGGATGACCAAAACTGAACACAACACTCCAAGTGCAGCCTCACCAATGTCTCGTCCAACTTTAAGACAACATCCCAACTTCTACACTCAATACTCTGACTGGTTTATTGCCAATGTATCAAGAGCCTTTTTACGACCACCCTATCTACCCGTGACATTTATCTAACCTACTTGTAAATACCTCCAAGTGAATAGCCTCCATATGTTAGTAAAATATTATTGAATACTTCAAGAAATGTGAGGAAAAGGTTCAGAGGTATATGGGCCAAATGCAGACAAATGGGACTAGCTCAGGCAGGGGCACCTTGGTCAGCATGGGCGAGTTGGGCCAAAGGGCCTGTTTCTGTGCTGTCTGACATTCTGGAAAAACATAATCATTCATCCGTCAGCAGCTCATGATAAAGTGGATCCAAATTGTTTACATGGATATAAATAGATTGGTGACATCTTCCTGGTTAACACTCCAGCCACCTGAAGGATGATAAATACAAAATTAAAACGGTTATCAGTCCAAGGTAAATGTGCCTCAGTCCTCTTCTATGCTCATTCAAATCAATGTTTTTTAGCTTTGATTGAATTGAAGGAAGACACAAAATGCTGGAGAGACAGGCAGCATCTCTGGAGAGAAGGAAATGGTGACATTTCGGGTCGAGACCCTTCTTCGATTGCATTGAAATGTGTCTCTTTCTGGAAGTGTTTTGATTGTGTTGTAAATCTTCACCGCAATCTGTCTAGCGTTCAAATGAACACTGCGCACTCAGTCCCTCTCAGTCCCTCCCAGTAATTATTTATGTTCCTGTACAAGTTGGCTTCTCAGAGGCACCCTGGTCACTCCCTCTTCTCCCGTCTCCTGTCAGGCAAAATGTGTGGAAGTGTGAAGACACACACCTCCAGCTCTAGGGACAGTTTCTTCCCAGCTAGGCCTCCCATCAGGCGACTAAACCATCCTACCACAATTACAGAGGAGCCCTGAACTACTATCTACCTCATTGGTGACCCCCCGACTCTCTTTGATCGGACTTTATTGGCTTAATCTTGCACTAAACATTATTCCCTTATTATGTATCTGTACACTGCGAATAGTTCGATTGTAATTGTGTAAACTGGAACTAAACTGACATGGAAACACATCAAACGTGCTGGGATTAAACTCCATCTGTTATTTCCCCGCCCATTTCTATCGCTGATCTATATCCCGCTGTATACTTTGACAGTTTTCTCAACGTCCACAACTGCAGTAATTTTCCTGTCGTCTACAAACCCGCCTGCAAATGTTCCCTTTAAACTGGCAGATGGCCACAAAAGCAATTTCCAGATAATTGTTTCTGGTATTGCAAAATTTCTCCCTATGGACTGTGCAAACCTAGAAAAGATCACACTAGACAAAATAACTTGTATGTCGTTTCAAGGCAATTTTGCTCAAAATTGAGTCAAATAACAAATGAAGGGCTATTATGAACATGCTTCAAATAGTCCACTGGAAGAGGAAATTGCATCACAGGATATTAACATTTTAGGAAACCTTTGTAAATACTGCAGTATCGATCTTGGTCAGGTCAGCACATATCTCTGCTTTAACATTACAACAAAAGCCTTGGTCGAAGGAAGTGTCAAAATTTACTGTTTCTTTGCAAACAGTTAAAAATAAAAATATCTGATGCCTTTATTTTAGAAACAGCTACATAAAATGTTAAAACTGTAAGCTATTTAGATTATTTTCAAGGTCACTTTAAGGTATTTATTATTATAGAACTGTGAGTTAGCCAGTGAGCAATGGAGGAAACATACATTGCTCTAAAGTGTGTTCCAAATTAACATTTATAATCTTCATCATAATTAACCAAGTTGATTATTGAAATATGCAGAACTTTCCACATTATCAAAATCTATATTTTGTGTTTTCTTTTTTCCGACGCTTCCCCGGAGACTGATTTAATTCTGGACTCATTTCATAAACCCCCAGCAGAATCAATATTCTGCATCCTCTCAGGGCAGTGCCACACTCTCAAAATTGAACGACTCTATAGAACATCCCTTGAGCATAATTGAGTTATTCAACCATAACTGTTCAGGCAAAGATGGCCTCTCCTGTGATTGTCAATTCCAAGAGCACAGATGGAGGTCACTGAGATACATGCTAATCGCTGTGGCTTTGCTGGGAAGATTTATGTATCAGCATTAAACCTCCAAATACGTGCATAACTCAGGGAATAGAATCAGAGCCGTTTGCAGCATAGAAGAAAATGATTCAGCTCAGCTCTTCAATGCTGGCCAAAGATGAATTTAAGGTTAATCTCGTCTTCCACCTCTTGGTCCTTAGCTCTTAAGGTTACTTATTAATGACTTATGCTATGACAATTTCCGCCTCTAACTAGGGGCAGCACAACAGTGACACTGGTAGAGCCGCTGCCTCACAGTGCCACCGAGCCAGTTCAATCATGACTTTAGCTGTCTGTGTGGAGTTTGCATGTTCTCCTGTGACACATGGGTTTCCTTCGGGTGCTCCAGTTTCCTAACACATTGCCCCTAGTGTGTAGGGAGTGGATACGAAAATAGGATGACATAGAACTAATGAGAAAGGGTAGTCGATGGTCGAAGTGGACTTGGTGGGCCGAATGGCCTGTGTCCATGCTGTTCTTAGGCCCCCTTCGGTCATGGCTGACCATGGGTGTCTCCAGGGTGTTATTCCCTATTTGGAGGACGCCTGCGCGTGACTTTGTTTAACGTGGGGAGACTGGTGCACAGACAGCCACCCCACTGTCCTTGACAGATCTGGGTCAGGATCCAGAGGCATGGAGTCCAAGACGACTGGAGACCCTTTTCTTCTGCAGCCTTCGTCCGCCTTCCCAGCCATTGTGACGCTCCTCAAAGGTCAGCCATCATCCTCCGCCTGTTCCACCATTGTGGTTGGATTGCTCTTTGTCCCTTGACCTTACCACCATGGGTGGCCCTACCAGGAGCATAGCTCCAGACGGCATCGCTCTCAGGATCTCAGGTCCACACGAGCTTCTCCACCACGACAAGGTGACAATCCACGGAGATGTACCATGCTGTATGTTTAAACTAAACTAGACTCCATCTTTCAAGCAGTGAGTTCTACATTCCACCCCCAATCTCACCTCCCCCCCACCCCCCTCCCAACCCAACTTGTCACGTGCAATGTTTTACCACAATTTCCCTTAAACCCTCTACTAATTAAGTTAAATCGATAGCATTTAATTGTTGTCCTCACTGCTAGAAGGTCATCTAGTTAACCCAATCTATGCTGCTCATGATTTGATAACAAATAACTGCGGATGCTGGTTTATACCACAGATGGACACAAAGTGCTGGAATAACTCAGCGGGGCAGCAAGCATCCCAGGCGAACATGGATAGGTGACGTTTCGGGTCGGAACACTTCTTCAGACTGATAAGCTTATGAACTAAATCTACACATCTTGACTGTTCCAGAAAAGTACTTGTTTGGATAATGTCGTAATATCTCAATAATCAACTGCTTTTATGTTATAAAATTAATAGTTTTTTTAGTTTTAGTGTAGTTAATTGTCAGGTGTACTGAGTTTTTTGTTGCGTGCTAAAGACAATACATGATTACAGTCGAGCCGTCCATAGTGTACAGGTACAGGAGAAAGGGAATAACACCTTCAGTCTGAAGAAGGGTCTGGACCCGAAACATCACCCACTCCTTCTCTCCAGAGATGCTGCCTGTCCCGCTGAGTTACTCCAGCATTTTGTGTCTATTTTCGATTTAAACCAGCATTTGCAGTGCCTCCCAACACAAGACAAAGTCTGATTAAATATACTCCAAGGATCCATGACAAATACTCAGAACTGGCTACAGTCTGGAAGAAATGGAAAATGTTCAAAGGTTTTCAGAGCGCCCTTTCGTCCGATTTCAGAGAGCTGCCGACAGCTGCGTTTGCCAATCTTGGTAACTCGTCTAAAACTCGAGCACAGCCACTCATTACATCAGAGCGACTTACAAGACAAACAGACTCGTCAGCCCACCATGTCCGCGGTGACCATAAATTACTTATCTGGAGTAAAACAAAAAAGGAAAGCTCAGTAGGTGTTCAACGGGCCGGGCAGCCTCTGTGGAGGCAGAAGGGTGGTCAATGTTTTGGCTCGAGACCTTGAATCAGGACTGATACTGTCTCTCTGCCTCTGCAGATGCTGCTCCTCGTTACAACGTCTGCAGTTTCATATTTGTTCTAATCCTATTCCGCATTTTACTCTCCGCAGTCTCCCGTGTCTGGGCAATTCGAGGGTTAAAACGCAGAACATAGAGTACAGAACAGTACAAGACAAGAACCGGCCCTTAATCCCACAATGTCTGTGTTGAGCATGATGCCAAGACCATCTCTCATCTGCCTGCACATAATCCATATCCCTCCATTCCCTGCATATCCATATTTGAATTTGAAATTTGAAATTTGAAAATCTTTATTATCATTTTCCTGAGTACTTACACACCCAGAGGGAACGAAAAATCGTTGCTCAACCAGTGTCCATTCAGTAAAAATAAAAATACATATATCATCATGAGTTCCAATCGGCAGCAGCACGACAATGGCTCTGCTTCAGATATGCCTATCCATAAGTCTTTAAACACCATTATTGTATTGGCCAAAACCACCACCCCAGGGAACACGTTCCAGACGCTCATCACACTCTGTGTAAAGAACTTGCTCCGCACATCTTCTTCAAATCTTGCCCCTGGGAAGATACACTGGTTCTGACTGTCTACCCTATCTATGCCTCTCATCATTTCATATACTTGTATCAGGTCTCCCCACAATCTCCATTGTCCCATCCAAGTTTGGCCAACCTCTCGGCCACACCATCCTGTATTGCAGTGGTAAATAAGGGGGCGCAGCGATGGAGTCGCTGCCTCATAGCGCCAGAGACTCGGGTTCAATCCTGACTACAGGTGCTGTCTGTACGAAGTTTGCACGTTCTCCCCATGACCGTGTGGGTTTTCTCTGAGATCTTCGGTTTCCTCCCACACTGTTTCAGAAGGATAGGACACGTTTAGAGGGATATGGCCCAAATGCTGGCAGGTGGGACTAGCGTAGCTGGGACGTGTTGGCCGTCTAGGGCAAGTTGGGCCGAAGGGCCTGTTTCCACACTGCATCACTCTATGATTCCAAACCCGTACAGGTTTGTAGGTTAACTGGCTTGGTAATACATGTGTATTGTAAAATGTAAATTGTCCCCGTGTGTTAGTGTTAGTGAGCGGGGATCGCTGGTCGATGCAGTCTCGGTGGGCCGAAGGGCGTATTTCCGCATTGTACCTCTAAACTAAACTAAACTAATCGGCATTTGAACCTCAGACAAATTAATTTGTAGATGCGAAGCCAGTGGAAAGTGAAGCTGGGGCAGAGAGTTCCGTGGTGTCAGAGTCTAACTCCTCTTCAATCACAGAGAATCGTGCGATACAATGTTGACTTAAAGAAAATCCTGATGTTTTATTTTCATAGAAGTGTATATGTGAAGCTAAATGTGCGTGTATTTATTTTAAAATAGAACTGTTGTTTTGCCCGTGTTAAAAAATGCATAAAAACCCCCGTCTCCCACAACTACTTCACAAGCAACTAATTACTTCTTGAACTGTAGGTACTATTTTTTGCAGGCAAATGCAGCAGTTAATTTGCACACAGTCCCATAACACCAACACACTAATCTATTTTGATGATACAGTTTTAAAAATAAAAGGTAGCTTGCCCCCTCGGGAAGGTTTTCTGCGAAATCCATTCACCGTCAGTAATGTTTGTGGCTGAATGAAGCGACTGTTAGAAGCAGAGTGCTGAACATACTTTGTTGGTTCACATGCTTGATCAATGGTGTTTTATCATTAATGTTTTTTTATTATTAATGTTTAGTGTTTTCTGAGTCATTCGTAACAGTCACTGTATGTCATGTTGTTACTTGTGGGCGGAGCACCATGGCAAATTCCTTGTATGTGAATACTTGACCAATAAACTTACTTACTTACTTACTTATACTACATTTACCACCCCTACTCTGATTTTAGTTTGAAAGATACATTGTGGAAACAGGCCCTTCAGCCCGCTGAGTCCGTGCCGACAAACGATCGTACATTAGTTCAATGTCCTAAACACTAGGGGCACTTTACAGAAGCCAATTAATCGACAGACCTGCTCGTCTTTGAGATGTGGGGGGAAAACAGGAGCACCTGGATAATACCCACATGTTCGCAATGTGGCACAGAGTTAGAGTTGCTACCATACACCGACAGAGACCCGAGTTCGATCCTGACTACGGGTGCTGTCTGGATGGATTTTGTACTTTTCTCCCTGTGATCGCCTGGGTTTTCTCCGGGTGCTCCTGTTTCCTCCCACATTCCAAATACGTGCGCGTTTGTAGGCTTCTGTAAATTGTCGTGAGTGTGTAGGATCGTGGGTGATCACTGGTCAGCGCGTACTCGGTGGGCTGATGGGCCTGTTTCCATGCCACACCTCTAAACTAAACTACATTAAACTTAACTAAATGTATGAACTCCGTATAGACAACATCCATAGTCAGGTTTGAACCCGGGTTTCTGGCGATATAAAGCAGCAATTCTACCTCTGCGCCACTGTGTCGCCCCTATTAGTTTAGTTTAAAGATACTGCATGGAAACAGGCCCTTTGGCCCACCGAGTCCGCATCGACCAGCGATCCCCACACATTAACACCATCCTACACACACTAGGGACAATTTACATTTATACCAAGCCAATTAACCTACAAACCTGTACGTCTTTGGAGTGTGGGAGGAAACCGAAGATCTCGGAAAAAAACCCACGCGGGTCATGGGGAGAACGTACAAACTCCGTACAGACACCACCTGTCGTCAGTAGGGAAGAAGTTACATTTTCCTCAGACAGTTTTCCTCTGATCTGAAGAAGGGTCTCGCCCCGAAACGTCACCCATTCCTTCTCTCCAGAGATGCTGCCTGTCCCGCTGAGTTACTCCAGCTTTGTTATGTCTATCTTCGGGTTAAATCAGCATCTGCAGTTCCTTCTTACACATTTGCTCTGATCTTGTTTGTTCACCTGAGAGGGAGAAGCTTCGGTGTAACATATCTACAGAAGAAGGGAACGCTGCCAATTCACTAATCCCATTGTGCAGTAGTATTGAATTTCTGGGACAGTCCCAGATCCACAGGTCTCCGACTCTGACACAAGACTGCTGTGACAAACCCAATGTAGCTTCCTCTGTGTATGAAAGAACTGCAGATGCTGGTTTAATCAGCACAAAATGCTGGAGTAACTGAGACTGAAGAAGGGTCTCAACCCCAAATGTCACCCATTTCTTCTCTCCAGAGATGCTGCCTGTCCCGTTGAGTTACTCCAGCATTTTGTGTCTATCGCAGCTTCTTCTGTGTTGCTCTGAGGACAACATGTAACGTAATCCGTGCCTACCTCGCTGGATGGGATTTGATACTCAAAGGGGATATCCTGAATTTATTTTTATGCTTGTCCTTCATTAAGTTTTATTAATACCTCAGATAGCTGCAATCATTTCAGGACAAATTAAATCAAGCATTAAATTATAGAAATAATTAATACTGATTGTTCAGGGGTTACTTGTCTACACTAATAAACTGATATGGATGCGATTATTAAGGTCTCTGAAATCCTAATGGAGTCAAGCAACGCGTCAACAGGCCCTTCTGCCCAACTCATCAATGCTGACCAAGGTGCCCCTTCTAAATTAGTCCCATTTGTGCACATTTGGCCCATTTCCCTCTAAAACTTCTATTCATGTTTCTTGCTAAGTGTTTTTTTAATGCAGGCATGGTTCTGGGCATGGGACAGATTTTCCATTGTGTGCCTCTGCCATTGAATGGAAATACTTATGTAACCAAGCATCTTTTCTTTTGGACTTGCAAACAGAGACTGACAATACCACAGTGCCTGGGATATCAGACAGAATCATTATTTACTCACATTCCTTAAGAGAAAAACTAAACGCAACTGACATAATTCACAATGCAATGGGCAATATCTCATATCAAACATTGACTTAAGAACATCGAATGAATAATCTGAACAGCAGATAAAAGAGAACACTGTGTGAGTACTTTTATTCACATACAACACAATGAGCACTTATTCAGCCCTGGGGTAATGAATACTCAACATAATGGTTCATGTACTGCTGCAAAAGATTAATAATTTGTCAATTCATCTTTCAATTCATGGATTTCCTCTTGTATAATCATTAATATTTTAATATCATTCAGATATTTCAGTGGCTTTAGTGAAATAAGCATCATTAAAAAAAACCTAAGATTCTCAGAGGATGTGACAATTTGTATTCTTTCACCATCTCATCTAAAATCACAGTAACCACTGGAATGAACACAATGTTCCCGTTCCCATTAAGCTGGAAAGAGTGCAGAGAAGATTTACGAGGATGTTGCCAGGACTCGAGGCCTTGAGCTATAGGGAGAGGTTGGGCAGGCTAGGACTTAATTCCTTGGAGCGCAGGTGCCTGAGGGGCGATCTCATAGAGGGGTATTAGATCATGAGGGGCATATATAGGGTGAATGCACTTTATATCAAAGATCCTATAGTGGAGCAAGATAGACCACTCCTGACGTGTGGTATGCAACTGAGCAGAACGTGGGCCTTTTTTTCATCCATTTCAGTAACCCGACCCGACTTTGGTTATCCCTCTCAACGTTCAGGGGGAAGAGTTTGTGTTAATAAATTATAATTCTGAAAATGAGGAGAAGATTTTTACCAAATAACTTTTATTTTTACGAGGATGTTTCCGTAACCGGTTTCCATCTCCGCACTAGTATCTTTTGCTCCGCTATGAGATTTTTGGTGCTGAGACGGAAGCCGGTTACGGAAATGGGGCCGAAAATTACCCACGAATCTGCCCATGAGCATACTACATCTTTTTCATCGAGTGGACTATCTTGCTTGCTATTGGATCTTTGCTTTGTATTAGAGTATATTTTACCCGAGAGTCAGGAAGTCAAGAAATAGAGGGCATAGGTTTAAGTTGAGAGGGCAGGATTTAACAGGAACCTGAGGAACAATGTTTTCCCACACAAGATCGTGGGTATATGGAACAAATTGCTAGCCCTGACATCAGTCTGAAGAAGGGTCTCGACCCGAAACATCACCCATTGCTTCTCTCCAGAGATGCTGCCTGAGTTACTCCAGCAATTTGTGTCTATCTTTGATTTAAATCAGCATCTGCAGTTCTCTCCTACACGAATTGCCATTCAAAGTAACTGAAGCAGGTACAATAACAACATTTAAAAGACCATTTGGATAGATACATGGATAGGAAAGTTTAGACAGATATGGGCCAAACCCAGGCAAATGAAACTAGCTTAGATGGGGCATTTCGGTTGGCATGGAACAGTTGGGCCAAAGGACTCCATGTCTCTATGACTCAAAATACCATATAACTGGACTTCAGAGGATTTGAAGAGAATCAAATCCTGCTATCTGGTTTGCATTAATAAGTCGTCCGGATCTTATAGTGACTATAGAAAGCTGAATTTTCTCACTATTACTTGTACACTGTTTGATCAACTAACTTCACCTGACGGCAAAGTGGCAGAGCTGGTGGAGCCGATGCCGCCATGCGCTAGTGATGGGCGCAATCCCAGCGTCAGGCACTGCCCGTGTGGAGCCTGCATGTTCTCCCTGTGACAGCACAAGTCTCCCCTGGGTGTTCCTCTCCCCCCCTCCCCCCCCCCCCCCACACTCCAAAGCCATACAACCAAGTCTGAAGAAGGGTCTCGACCCGAAACTTCACCCATACCTTCTCGCCAGAGATGCTGCCTGTCCTGCCGAGTTACTCCAGCTATTTGTATCTATCTTTGGTTTAAACCAACATCTGCAGTTCCTTCCTACATGCAACCAAGTATTATTGACGTATATATGAAATAAATAACAAATGGAATTACATCAATTTCTCCGAATTTTAGATTTGTTCCAAGGGCACGATAAATTCAGGCTGATAGTTTGGATCTGATTGTGTGCTTGGTTTGGGTTACTGCAATAATATTGAAGATTAGATCAGTAGTGTTTGGTTCACTACGTACATAACAGCCACGACTCACCAGATGCACAACCTTCCAAATCTGTTTCCATCACACCAGTTTTCTTTGCTTTAGTTGCTTTCCTTATGATGTATTTTATTAGTCAGTCGAAGAATGATAATTCATGTTAATAAGTTATAGGAGCGGAATTAGGCCATTTGGCCCATCAAGTCTACTCCGCCATTCAATCATGGCTGATCTAACTTTCGATACAATACGATACGACCGAACTTAATTTAGCCCCGGAGGGAAATTGATCTGCCGACAGTCCATAAAACCACAAAAACACAAAATACATGAAACATGAAACTAAAGTGATGGGTGGAAAGGATTAGGGATGTGCAAAGATTGGGAAGGGAGGTGGGGGGGAGAGTCGGTCTCAGTCTACCCCATGACAGAAGGGGGAGGAGTTGTACAGTTTGATAGCCACAGGGAAGCAGGATCTCCTGTGGCGCTGTGTCCTGCATCTTGGAGGAACCAGTCTGTTGCTGAACCTCTCAACCCCATTCTCCTGCCTTCTCCCCATAACCACGAGCACCCTTCCTAATCAAGATGTGATTGGAATGATAATACAATGTGGAATGGTAATCTAGTTAGTAAATGAATTATGGCTAAATGACTTTTATTCTAACCTGTTACACACTCTAACACCTAGAGTAATTCATACCACAAATATTGATATTGATATTTAACAATGGTTCCAACTTAATTACAGTTCACACCATTTACTGTTTTATGTGCAATATCTACTTCCAGCAGATGCCCAAACTGACACAGAAAAATAACTAATCATTAAAATAACTAAAATGATTGCTAAGTGTTCTGCGGCTGCAAGACATAATTGGCTCAGACAGATCAAACTAGCTTCAATTAAGGTTTGAAAGGATATATTGTCCTCCGTGTTCTTGTGGTGTCTTCAAAGTACAAGAAAGTGCTTTTGATCACTAATACCTACAGGATATTAAAAGGTCTCTGAAGTAGAGTCTCCACCTGAAATGACACCTATTTATTTTCTCCAGAGATGCTGTTTGACCCGCTGAGTTACTCCAGCTCTTTGTGTCTAACGAGCATCTGCAGTTCCTTCCTACACATTATACCAGGCACCTAAGCCGCTTTTGTGCCCACCTGGGGTTGACATCCCTTCCCTTGTTTGAGGGGCATCTCCACCACACCCTGCCCCCCAATGAGCAGCAGTCGAAGGACTGTGGTCCTCCTCCACAGAGCCTTGGCGTTGGCTGCACCGAGCCTCAGTGCATCCCTCAGCACGTACGCCTGCAGTCTGGAGCAGGCCAGTCGGCAATATTTCCCGACGGACATCTTGCTCTGCTGGGAGGTCAACAGGGTTCGGGCAGATCATTCTAAACAAACATCTAAACATATCAGGCAAGAGGAGGTTGTTGAAGCAGGGACAATAACAACATTTAAAATACATTTGGATGGGTACAAGGATAGGAAAATTCATTCCCTCCACAGATGCTGCCTGACCCACTGAGTACCGCAGTCAACGGTTTGTTTTTTTTGCTCATGTTTCCAGTATCCGCAGTCCCTTATGTTCCCATCATAAAATTAGAGCTCAGCCAACATACAATCCAGAGGGATTTATCCCATGTAATGTGATAAGCATCTGGAACACCGTCACAAGGCTGCAGAAGCTGGATCAATTCAAACTTTCAAGCCTTGATTGATGAATTTTATCTTTGCAATGATTATCAAAAAATAACCTTAACAAACAAAAGCCTATGAATGAACAATAGATGCAAATTAACCCAAAGAGCTTAAACTAAATAAATGTGATTAAGTCATGGAGCAAATAATTATAAATATTGCTGCATGTAAATATTCTCATTTGTCCAACTAAAGGATCAATGAATAATATTATATTGTGTAGGGAGGAACTGCAGATGCTGGTTTAAACCATAGATAGACACAAAAAGCTGGAGTAACTCAGCGGGTCAGACAGCATCTCTGGAGAAAAGGAATAGGTGACGTTTCGGGGTCGATTGCTCACCATACTATACAGTCGAAGAAACTCAATTGTATTGGAATCAACCGGATAAAGTTAATGCCTCTAATTGCAGATTTTTTAAATGGGTTAGATAATACATTATAGACAATACACTGAGATTGAGGAAAGATAAAAAAAATACAGAAGTATCAGAAAAGCAACCCATTTGGCACCATTTACAAACACAGACTTCTGAAAATATAGCAGATACATTTAAGATAGACACAAAATGCTGGAAATACTCAGCGGGATAGGCAGCATCTCTGGAGTGAAGGAATGGGTGAGGTTTCGGGTCAAGAACCTTTTTCAGCATTTTGTGCCTATATTCATTCGTAAACCAGCACATTCCTACACATTAGCAGATACATTAACACTTTTTGATCAAAACATTTTGTATTGTTCAGCATCACTAGGGTACATTCATACCTCATCTTTTTAAACCCTAAATGAAGGATTCAAGAGTGTTTAATTATCTAAATTATGACCTAAATGGAACAATGGAATTCTTACTTGTTGCAGCACGACAGGTTTGTAAATACAATGCTCAATAGATAACATAGAGAGAGTCATTATGCTGGAAACAGGCCCTTCGGCCCAATTTGCCCATGCTGACTAATAGACCCACCTGCCGATGCTTGGCCCATATACCTCTCAATCTTTCCTATCCATGTATGTCCAAATATCGTTTAAATGTCAAGAGTGTCTTATTACCATATGTTCCAAAAAGGAACAATGAAATTCTTACTTGTAGCGTCCCTAGAGATATGGATGTCGTTCTAGTACCTACCTCAACTGCCCCCTCTGGCAGCTCGCTCCATATACCCACCATCCTCTGTGTGAAAAGGTTGCCCCTCTGGTTCCTATTAAATCCATCAATTTTACAATGTGAGCTTAAACAACATAAAATCCAGAATTTAAACCGTTCCTGGCCTATTTAAATTTTAAACGTAATAAACAAAAAAAGAAATACGTTCAATAAATAAAAATCCAGAATATAGCGCAAAAGAAACAACAGCCAGAAGTCTCCTAGTATAACAAAGACAGTTCATAGTTCGAGGTTTAGTTGGTGTTTTATGGTGTTCAATAGCTTGATGGCTGTTGGGAAGAAGCTGTTCTACTATGCCACAAAATAACCTAATATCTAATGAGAATGAGCAATTATAATAGACTTTGCACCAGCAACTGTAATGTGCCATTTGTGTTGTACATGTGATTCTTTTCTTCTGGGAAGTCAGCCTGATTACCCTGAGACTGTGCAATATCAATGAACGTTTTGTTAAAATCATAAAAAGTAAATCCACAAAATACAACTGAAAAAAGTAATGGGCCTGTCCCACTTAGGCGATTTTTTAGGCGACTACAGGCGAGTTGGCTGTCGCCACATGGTCGCAGGGGTGTCACCTGGATATAGGTCGTGAGTATCTCCCCAGTTGCGCAAAGAGTCGTAGCGTCTTTCTGGTCCCCGCTGGATTTTCAACGTTGACATTTTTTTGCCGACGGTGGTGACCATGGGTTTGACGCCAATGAGCGTAGCTTGACTTCTCTTGACGTAGGTTGTCGCCAGGTTAACGTAGGTTGTCTCCAGGATATCGTACGTCGTCGCTAGGCGACGTAAGTTGTCGCCGGAGCTGACTTCGGTAAATTCCATTGTCGAATTTGCCAGCAGTCGCCTAGAAAATCGCCTAAGTGGGACAGGCCCATTAGTCCAGTCGCCAGTTTTTCGGCGACCTGCTACGACTATAACAGTCGCCGGCAGTCGCCTAAAAATTGCCTAAGTAGGACAAGTCAAGTTAAGTCAAGTGAAGTCACTTTTATTTATATAGTACATTTAAAAAACAACTCTCGTTGGCCAAAGTGCTTTACATTGGCATATGAATAGTATAACAAACAGTGGACAGGCCCATAAATTGACCACTCTATTTTTTCCTTCAATGCATGCTGTAAATAATAATTGTAACTCACTTTCCTTTTAGACGTTGGCTGATCAACCTGACCTAGATTACTCCTTTTACAGAACATAGCCAAAGAACGAGGTTAAAAAGCTGCCATTGTCTGCCTCCGAGACGCATCAACATTAAATAATGATGATAACTCCTCTCATAATCGAGTTACAGTAAAGCCATCTGGTTGAAACCTGCATCTTCCTCACAAATAATGAATAAAGTGCCACACTTTGGTTGTTGCAAAGAAAGCTTTAATGAATGAAATGATCTTGGCTTTTAAACAACTGTTATTATTCCTGATTAATATGGCAGTGTGTCCAGTGTGTATGATCTCCTGGAGAAATTACCTCCGAGATTTTAAGTTTTTAGATCTAGTTTTAGTTTTGGAGATTTAGTTTAGTTTAGTTTAAACTTACAGTTGTTTCGTTTAGAGATACAGCGTGGAAACAGGCCCTTCGGCCCACCGAGTCCACGCCGACCAGCGAGTATACTAGTTCTATCCTACACACTAGAGACAATTTTCCAGAGTCCAATTAACCTACAAACCTGCCGCCTTTGGGATGTGACAGGAAACTAAAGAACCTGAAAGAAACCCACACAGTCACCGGGAGAACTTGCAAACTCCGTACAGACAGCACCCGTAGTCAGGATCGAACCAGGGTGTCTGGCGCTGTGAGGCAGCAGCTCTACCAGCTGCGCCACTGTGCCATTTCAATGTTTCACACGTACATTCCCAAATCTATCTCCTGCCACAATTTTGCTTAAATGAAAAGACGGCAACCATTTAATAGGTTCCATTTATGGCATGACATACTGAATACTGAGCTCTTCTTCATTTATATTTCCTTCAGAAGTTTGGCCTTTCAGGGCTCAGGGACAGGTGTGGGCACAGATGGAATGATCTGTCTACAATTTGACCAGCTGTTACTGGTCATGGATGGCAGAACTGCACCTGTTTTCCTCTGTGTATAGTGGTTACACATCCCTTTGAACAAACATAGAATTTAGAATGACACAGTACAAGAACAGACCCTTCGGTCCACAAATTCCATGCCGGGAATGATGCCCAATTGAACTGATCTCCACTGCCTTCATATAATCAATATCCGTCCAACCCCTGCATATCCACGTGCCTATCTAAAACCCTCTAAAACACCACAATTGTATCTGCCTCCACCACCTCTGGCAGCCCATTCCAGGCACCAACCACTCTCTGTGTGAGAAACATGCCCTGCACATCTCCTTTAAACATTGCCCCTGAGGAAAAAGGTTCTGGCTGTTACCCTGTCTATGCCAAAGAATGTATTAAAAAGTTGTTGGTAATCTTTGCTGAAGTTCACCCAACATTAGGAAGTTTTAGGATACATGACTTGTTTCACTTCAGGGTGTGGCACTTCACTTCAAGGGGTGGAAGAGTGGCACAACGGTAGATTTATTGCCTTACAGCGCCAGAGACCCGGGTTCGATCCTGATCATGGATGCTGTCTGTATGAGTTTGTATGTTCCCCCTGTGACTGTGTGTGTTTTCTCTGGGTGCACCGGTTTCCTCCCACACTCCAAACAGGCACAGGTTTGTAAGTTAATTGGCTTCAGTAAAAATTGTAAGTTGTCCCTCATGTGTAGGGTTGTGCTTGTATAGCTGGTCAGCGTGGACTCGGTCGGCCTGTTTCCACGCTGTGTCTCTAAAGTCTAAAGAACCATTATATCCATGGAGTTATAGTTTCATGCTACAAATTAATCGTTTTAGGTTCAATCCTATCTCCTGGCCGGCCCTGGCTACAAATCCCGTCAGGCACGTTCATAATTGTAAAACCTGAATGTGAGTTCAATTCATCCATCTGCAAAGGAGAACAATGTGGGCAGATGTGTGGTCAATCACTTCAATAGGAAGTAAAAAATAAGTTAAAAAAATTAAGGTTAACTTTTAAATGCCAGTGCCAAGAGAAGGCCGGGATGTAGGTTCTACAAGCTATTAGGATGTAAATGGCATGGCGGCCTTTCTTAAAAGTGGTGGGTGGCACAGTAATGCACTGAGGGTTATAATAGACAGGTTGTGCCAGCTATCTCACTGAGTCCAGCAACCCAGACTCAATCCAAACCTTCCACTGTCCCTGTAGAGTTTGCTCGTTTTCCTTGTCGACATGTGGATTCCCATTGATGCTCTGGTTTCCCACCCCCCAAATCACAAAGATAGTAATACCAAAGATACTAGAGTTATCCTCAAGATAATCAAGAGGATCAAAGGGCATAAGAAATAAGTTGGGGGGGGGGGGGGGGAGGAGAATAGGTTGGTTCTGAAGGGTGGCACACCCCTTCTTCTTGATGCAACACAGAAGACACAAAGTGCTGGAGTAATTCAGCGGTACTAGCACTTCCTCCTTTTTCGTGTGGCATGCACAGCCTGAAGTTGTTGGCCAACTTGTTCTATTTGATCTTCCGTTTGTGCACGTCGAGTTGATTGCATTAGTCGAAAACAGGGCGGACTACGTGAAGGTTGCAATCTTCCACCCCGGATTAGCACTGTTAGACGAAGACGGATTCTTGAGACAAATTTCACTGAAGGTCAAATGCACTTAAATAATGTTCTGGAGCTCATTACTTGGTGCATTTTGCATGAATCATATTGGATTTCCCTCTGGCAAAGGTGATCGCTGCGAGCTATGCATTGGATGCATTGTTGGGTGCGCTCCCAGGCTGGGGAGAGGGGGTGGGGGGGGGGAACTCCCGCACTGAGCAGCGGCTGCGGCTGCGGCAGGGCAGCCCGCTGACGTCCACCGCTCCCCCCTCCGCATCACGTGGCCGCCTGGGCGGAGGGAGGGGGGCAGGAGTGCGCGCGGGCGGGGAGGAGCGGGGCGTGCACGCGCACGCACACGCACGGGCGTTCCCGAGGAGAGAGAGAGCGCGCGCGCGCACACGCCGAGGCGCGTTCACGTCTCCCCCCGCAGCCGGGCCGCGACGCTGATCCGATCCGGGTGTTTTAAAATGAAGCGAGCGCTGCCGGCGCCCGGGAGCGGCTGAGGGAAGGAGTCGGTGTCGTTCGCCGCCCGTCGCCTATCCGCCCTCGGCTCGGTGTCCGTGAGGGAAAGTTTGGACTGATCTACAAATATCAACATATAAGAATCAAAACAACACAGCGTAGCGGGGCCGGAGATGTTGTGAGGGAGGGAGGGAGGGAGCCGGCGCCATGCATCTCCATCAGGTCCTGACCGGAGCTGTCAACCCCGGCGACAACTGCTACCTCGGTCGGCGGCGTCGATGACATCCCCTTCACGGTAAGCCC